>CM060902.1:1281893318-1283149818 GCA_030737815.1 Allium fistulosum | reverse complement strand
ATGGTGTTAGTTTTTAAATTAAAAACTCTATATGCTTTACTTCTACTAAAATATCCGATAAAGATTCCTTTGCCGGATTTAGGGTCAAATTTATCCAAATTGTCCTTTGTATTTAGAATAAAGCATTTACTTCCAAAAACTTTAAAATAAGATACCTTTGGTTTCTTATTGAAAAGAAGTTCATATGGTGTTTTATTGGTTAGAGGTCTAATTAAAATCCTATTCAAAATGTAACAAGCTATAGCAACTGCTTCAGCCTAAAAATTTCTTGGTAATTTACTATCTGAAAGCATAGTTCTTGCACACTCTTGAATCGTCCTATTTTTATGCTCTACCACTCCGTTTTGTTGTGGAGTTCTTGGAAAAGAAATTTTTTGAGTTATTCCTTTTTTATTACAGAAATTCTCAAAATTTTCTTTTTTAAATTCTCCACCGTGATCACTATGAATAGTTTTGATTTTAAAGAAAGTTGACTTTGAATTCTTTTTGCAAAAGTTTTAAATAAATCAAAAACATCACTTTTATGTTTCATAAAAATTGTCCATGTAATTCTAGAATAATCATCTACAATTACAAAAACATATTTACTGTGATTTATTAACTGAATTTGAGATGGACCAAACAGATCTAAATGAAGTAACTCAAGAGGTTTTGAAGTTGAAATCGTATCTTTCAATTTGAATGAACTCTTTCTAAGTTTTCCTAATTGACAAGCATCACATATACTATCTAGTTTAAAATCCATTTTAGGGACCTCTTACTAGATCAAGTTTTGAAAGTCTAGATAAGAGTTTGAAATTCAAATGCCCAAATCTTTTATGCCAAACCCAAGGGTCACTTGTATTAGCCAAACGACATAGGTTATCATTTGAGATTTTCATACTGATAATATAAATATTTTTCTTCCTAATTCCTTCAAAGATAATATTTGATTTATTATCTTCGATGTGACACTAATCCTTTTCAAGTTTAATTTTGTAGCCCTTGTCACATAGTTGACTTATGCTAAGTAAGTTGTGTTTTAGATTCCTAACTAACAGAACATCAGAAATAGTAGGAGTTTTAGAGTTACTGACATTACCGATGCCAATTACATATCCTTTTGAATTGTCTCCAAGGTTGACCATTCCTCCATCTTCATAAATTATGTCATTCAGTATCTCCGGATTACCAGTCATGTGTCTTGAACATTCACTATCAAGTATCCATTTTTTTATCTTGATTTGCACCATTTGTCCATTGAGTGTTGATTCTTCAAAAGCCATATAACACATTTGTTCCTGCACAACACACCAATTCAGTAGATAACTTGATTTTCTATAATAACAATATGCAGACTTATGAGACAATGATGATTTGGATAGTTTTGAATTAGTTTTAACAGAATCTCCAAAAATTTCCATTTTAAACTTTTTCAAAATTCAGATTATGATAACTTTGAAAACCAATGCTCTGATACCAAATGTAGGAAATGCGGATTACAGATCTTAAGGTAGAATTAACACTAGAGGGAGGGGGGTGAATAGTGTTTAATTAATTTTATGAATCTTTTTGAAATCTTTTCAAATTAAATCCAAACAGATGTTCACAAACACAGAAACAATCGCAGAATTAGACAAAAATGCAAATAGTAAATAAAAGCAGTAAAGGAAAGAACACACCGGAATTTTATACGGGTTCGGAGTTACCCTACATCCAATCCCACACAATTTCTTGTGTAGATTTCTTTTCAAATATAATGTTGATATTACAACCTCAATTTGAAGGCTACTAGATACACCCTCCTGTCTCCGAGTCCAGGGCAAACTCTCTTGATTTAACCAGGCTACAAGATCATCTAATTGATTTCGAGCTACAATCATACCTAATTGATTTATGGGCCACAGTCACACTGTTTCCAATCACACTTTGATAGAGAGAGACTCGATACACTTCGATCTTTTGATCTTTGATTACAAATTATCCTATAACTCCGAATAGCACTGAGATCTTTGATAGAGAGAGTGGCAGAGAATCAAACTAGAGACGATCGAGTTTGATTCACTTAGGATTTTGGTAGAATTTTGTTAAAGCATTTGAAATATAAGAGAATATTTGAGTGGAGAAGAAGGAGTGAAGAAATGTAGAAAAACTAACTTAAAGTTCGTTGAAAACAATTGTTATTTATAGGAGAACAACGGTCATGTCCATTCATGAAAGCTTATGACGAATAGACACTTCTTTTGAAAATTTGAATTTTAAATTCTACGGCTACCATGTCGACATGGGGGGATAAGGGATGTCTACATGCTTATGTTATTTTTGAAAATAGATTTTGCTTTAAAATGATTTCTATTCTAAAACTTGTTAAAACAATTTCTAAACTTTGTAAACCATTTTGAATATAGTTTAAACTTATAAAAGAGTTTTAGAAAGTAATCTTAAAATATATAATCTATAATATAAAAGTAATATTAAAAAATGAGTATAAATTTCTTTAAAATAAATTAAAGCTAAAATATTAAAATCAAGAGATAGTTTAAAAAATAAGAGATGATTTTGAAATTAATATGATTAAAAATAGTTTTTGAATTAAGGCTAAAATATTTAAATTGATGGACATGACTTTAAAAAGATAGTTTTGAAAAAATAAATCATTTTGAAACTTTCGTGGTTTCCATTCCACTAGAGAAGGTCGTGGGTTCCATCCCACTATTAAAGCGAGAAGGTGGATTCCATTCCACAATTAAAATCCGAATAAAGATTTAAGTGCTATTATGAAGTTTTAACATAAATCTAGACTCTATTACTTATCTTGATATCCTGAACTCTTGAACCCTTCATAGACTTGATATCTTGAACTCTTGATACTCATGAGTCTTCCGTTTTGATTTCTTCAGTCTTGATTTCTCTCAGTCTTGAATTTATCAGTCTTGAATCTCTATACTCAGTCTTGAATCTTTATAATGTACAGTCTTCATTCTCAGTACCTACATATATATATATATATATCCTACATATACATATATACCTAGACAAGAATATTAGTATTTATATTTTATAACAAGTCCTAAGGTTGTTGTCATCAAAACCATCATCTTAGGAACTAACAATTGGGAGTGGGAGTTTGGGATGCTTTTCGAACCCATATCGGTTTCCATACACTATGAACGTAGGCACCTAAGTGGACGTGATCATATAATATTAATCTAGTTAACTAAGTTTTACAAAAAATAACTAAGTTTATATAATAATAATGATAATGATAAACTAAGTTTATTAAAATTAACTTCGTTAATTAAGTTTTTATAAAAATCAAATAATATTATAAACTAAATTTATAATAATAAATCGACCATGTTTATGAAAATTAACTTAGTTTATAATAATAATGATAATCATAACAAAAATAATTAATTAAGATTATAAAAGTTAACTTCATTTATTAAATTATATGAAAATTAAATAAGTTTTTAACAATTGACTAAGTTGATGATAATTATAATAATTTAACTGATGTTTATAAAAATTAACTAAATTTATAATAATAATACTAATTTAACTAAAGTTTATAAAAATTAACTAAATTTATATACTTAATGATAATTAATTATAAGATATTAAGAAAGTTAACCAAGTATAATAAAAATTAATTGAATTTTTATAATAATAATAATAATAATAATAATAATTAAGGATATGTTTTATAAAAATTAACTAAGATGATGATGATATAAATTATTAATCAAGTTAACTAAGTTTTATAAAAGTTAACTAAATTTATATAATAATAATAAATTAACTAAGATTATAAAATTAATCAAGTTTACAACAACAACAAGAAGTTTTTAACAGTATTCCTCAAAATTGGTGACGTGGTCATTTATAATATATGATTGAGATAACTATAAATGAAGGTTGATATAACTAATATTTACATCGGTCAAAATTGAAGTTGTTAAATACCTCTGTTATAATTGTAAAATGAAAATAGTCTTTGAAAACATTTATGATACAGTTTTTCGGAAAACCCAGTTGTTAAAACATTTTATTACAACTTTCACTAACTGAGAGTTGTAAACAAAAGGTATAATATAGTTATTTTGTTGTAGCGATAGGATATTCCCAGCAATAGATCTACTGGTATAAAAGCTGATTGGGAATTAGAAATTAAATGCTTTAGATATTTTCTTATTCTAATACAAATATTTTTTGATATGACTAAAGATCACATTACAACCTGCTATAGACCTATATTCAAATATAAAAGTAAGCATACGTTTTTCGGCACAGGTGCAATAGGATAAAATATATTGTTATAGCCTATATGTAGAACGCATGCCTGAAACACATCACTGAATGCATTTATAACTTTGCTTTGTATTCATTCCAGTCTCTTTTCATGAATTTGGAGATGAAGCCGTTAGGTCCTGGTGATTTGTTGTCTGGAATGGAGAAAACTGCTTATGTAATGTTGTTTTTAGTAATGCACTAAGATAAGTACTGTTGTCCTTTAGAATTGATCTTTGTTCTACTATGTATACCAATATGTTGCTGGTTGCTACCATTGAATAGGTCAGTATAATAGTTTATAGCCCCTATTTCAATCCTCTCATTGTCATATAGAATTTCTCATCTTGATTAGTAAGGGCTTGAATTGATGTTTTATATTTTCTCATGGACATTCAGCAAACAAAAATCAAGAATTTTTGTCACCGTGTTGTAACTAATCAGCTTTGGGTTTTTCTTGCAGTTTTGGTAGTGAATCTGGAGTTGATTATGAGTTTCAACCATTTTATTATACACTCATACATTAGATGGGTCGGTATCGACCAACAACAACATTTCATTGAATTCCTCTTCTAACCTTGTATTGTGACATTATTTTTATGTCTTTGTTTGTTCTACCACGTCAATTCCATTTTAATAGCTTTAGGCTTGTATATGAGATTTTGTAGGTGAGAACCTCAAGTATTTTGATTCATTCCTGAAATTACTGATTCATGATATCCTTATATAAGATGCCAAGTGTTGCCATAATTGAATGGTTCTCCTTTTTCTTGCTTTGAATCATTGAAAAATTATGACATAATAGGATTGTGTTCACTCATGTTTGAACTCAAAGCAATTGTCTTTAGATTATGAGGTACTATTAGTAGTATATCATTAATAAGCAGTTTATCTTATTAAGTGATGTAATGCAGGTAGATAGTGATGCAGAGCATGAACACAGAAGCTAAGGTGCAGGTTGAAGCTTGAGTGCTGGTAGAATTTTGATGTGAAGCCAGATAACACAGGAGGTTGCATATTAAGAAGTGTATAACGAGCAAACTGATGAAACAAGATACGAGATCTGTCATCTGTGTGGTATCCATTATTCATTTTGAGTCATTAGTCTTTAATATTGATTACTCTAGTACTGAAGATGATCATGCTCCTATTGTAATTATCATTTGTATTGTTTGTATTTAGCTCCTTTTATATTATTGTAATTATACTAAGACTTTATAAATGATGTGAATGTATAATTCATTTTGGATTTTTAGCAATTGTGAGTAAGATCTACTTACTTGTTGCACCAATGCTTTAATTTTTTTTTTTGCATTTTTTTAACAACGGGTAAAAACAGTTGTAAAAGACATATATTAGAACGGTTAATGCCAGTTTTGGCTGGGGCATATTGCAATGGTTTATGCCTATTATAAAAGACTCTATTGCAATAGCTCTGGACCATTGTAAAAATGTTTACAACAATGGGCTTTTACAATGGTTTTAAACCGCTGTAAAATCTTTTAGGTCTATTACAACATCGCATAATAAGAAGGGCTGGCCCATTGTGAAACCCCTATTACAACGGGTATTGCCCGTTGTAAAAATGGTATTTTGTTGTAGTGAAAATTTCTAAAATCATCTTAAAATTAGTTAAGATAATTTTATATTTTTAAATTTAATTCCATGTAATTTCTACCAGGGTTGTTATAAACTCCTCCCCTCACAAAAATTGCGTCCTGCAATTTCATTAAGGGAAAAGTCAATAACAAACTATGGATGATGCATCAATTCAAAAGGGATAAGCTAAGACCAAGACAAAATTACACATGAATCTCATCACTAAAAAGCATAAGAAAGCAACACAAGATGTGCTTGCTTGATTACACTTTCTAGTCTTCCAAGGACAGCTACTGATTAATGGATCATCGGACTTAACAAGTGGAACGGCTATATTTCAAAGGTGTTTAGCCTCTGAAGCTACAAAATGAATAAAACTCTGTTCATAAGTTAGATTTGGTAAGATCTCAAGTGCAAAAAGGATTCTATGCTCAAGAATATAATAAGAATTTCCAAAGCGTCGCCAAATCTGAAACACATGAAGGACACGACAAATGTCAGCGAACCAAACTGGAAAATAAACTTAGTAAGCAACAAATCCACTACACTCAATGGTTGGGTAGGGTCCCAAATATCAACGAGTCAATATCCCAATTTGACTAAAATATTAGTCATCCAACAAGAAAGAAACACGAATAAAAATTTGATTTCCAACAGAAATTTCCAAGATCTTACCAAAAGATTCACAAATAGAGTCAGGACTTAAGATCAATTTCTTTTCCCAACTTAAGCGAAAAAGAGAATAGTCGATATGATTCCCCAGACAAAGGTTTCGAAAGGAGTCATACCGATATCGGATAGAAACTATAAATAATGGAAAATTCAATCAAGGTAGATATGATCCTCTTAGCTACTACCCGATTCAAAGTACAACACTAGGTAGATTTCTAAGATTTCATTTACATTCAAATCATTAATAGTTCTCTATTTGATTTTTTCCATTAGATATAGTTTTTCTTATTATTTATTTAAGATAAACTCAAACAATTATTTGAATCCTCAAAATTTCTATAATCTTTAGCTCGTTAATGGATTAAAATTTTACAATTTCCAACCTTAGCTATCAACAAAAGTTATAACTCAAAATAGGCTCTTAATTGTAAATTTCCAAATTAGGTTTTAAACTTAGTTTCCAAATCTCAGTTTATCAAAAGTATTTCCTCTATTCAAAATACTTACTAATCCTAATACTATAAAATATTGCTTAATTAATCCTATTCAAAAGTTGTGGATTAATTCTAAGATTTCTCCTTGATATAACTTCTTGATTCATAATGTAATTTTAACTTACCACAAAACCAATTTATAGATTATATTCTTTCAAAGTTAAGAAAATCAAGTCCAACCCGATCACAAGGAACATGTACAAAACTCCAGGATTATACTTCTTAAGGATCTATAAGCCCCAGCCAAACACCAAAAGAGAGTAAATTCAAAAGTACCAAATACTATCACTCTTAGTAATCACAGGAATTTAACCAAAACATCCAATGCCATATAGTGAAATTCAACTATTTACTAAAAGCTGGTAAATCTCACTCATTTCGGATATCACTGAAAAAAACTTGAATTATATTCTGTCAAGGATCTATCAGCCCCATGCCAAACACCAAAAGAGAATATAACCCTAAAGTGTTAAGTACTATTCCAAAGGCAATCACAATTTAACCAAATTATCCCATACTACCCAATGAAATTCATGTATTCGCGAATGGGTTAGTACATTCCACTTAAACATTCTATTCAATGTGTTATACCATACTTGATGAAACGTTACTTGAGAGCATTTAAACTAACCAATAACATTAAGTCGATCATTGGTATTCCCTATATTGTAAAATTAAGGTTTTCAAAATATTTATTTCAAAAGTTTTTTCCAAATCCAAAAAGTCATACAAATTTGTCAAAATAGTATTTAAATAGCCAAAGGCTAGTTGTAATAAAATCCTATAAGAATTAATAGTTTGAAAGTAAATACCTTTATTTTTCCATATATGAAATGGTTTCTCAAATACTTTATATACACTTATTTACTTTCAAACTCCTTATAGAACAAAACTCCCTATTTTGTTTTAATTAGAAAAGTTCAGATTATCTAACTCATTCTAAAGCATTCATGTAATTTAATTATGTTTCCAAAAGGGTTTTTCACAATTAAGCCCCTTATAGGTCTATTACTATTACTTATTATACAGTAAATAAACCAAAAGAATTCATTGATAAGATTTATCCTTTCAAATGGTTGATTTTATTTTTTCCCAAAATTTTAGATGGGTTCTATGTTATTTCAACAATGTTTATATTGGGTAAAACCCAACATATAAATATAGTCTTATTCTTACCCTTGGATTTTCATTTACAATTTCTCATCTTTTGAAATTCCAAAACAATTTACAAATTTTGATTATTCTAATTTGAAATCTTAGGCATAACTTAATTTAATATAGAATCAATATATACACACACATACACTCAGTGTGTGTGTGTGTGTGTATCTCATATATTATTATCAAGTTTCTTGCTCCTTTTTAGGAATACATCAAGTGTCCTTTAATATTTCAATATATAGTTAGAAATGGTATCTCAAATTCTTATATTATTCAACATAAGCTTATTTCTAAGCTGAAATTTGCTTCCAATTGTTTCAAGTAAAAGAACATTGCTTTTATTTAACTTTTGATGATCTGGCTATTTAAAGATTTGCACATGTGTTTTTTTACTTAGATTGTAATGGTTCCTTCATAGCTTAGCAGAAGCTTTATATCAAATTCAATTTTTAGAACAAATTTTAAAACAATATCCAAATGTACTAAAAATCATTAATGTTACCTCTCCATTTATTCTAAACAAATAGCCTTAACCATTGGGTTTTGATAAAAATCGATATCGCCTCGCCATCATTCTCGGCAAACTCTATGATTAAGCATTTAAGCCCATTATTAAATAATAACTCATATAATTTATCTTCATTGTTTTTCTATTCTTTTATAATATATAAATACCTGTATATTCTCCATAACTCTGATATATAGTTATATGCATACCCTCATATGCATCTTCCAAATATCATTTTATTTTAAACCACATTAGTTTTCAAAAATATTTTTAATTCTTTCTTAAATTAACATATTTCCAAAAATATGATTTTTTTTCCAAACCGCTAATTTAATAAAAAGGGCATGTCCAATTGTCTTGATTGAATCTTTAGAAATCCCTATCGAGTACGTTGGCTAAACATCCCCAACTAGATCTTTAAAGCATCTAACGAGCAATTTAACACTCAAAAAAAATATATCACAAATCCTCTTTTAAAATGGAGAATACTTATATCTTTACATGCCCTAGTTTAGACATATAACAACAAGCTTTTAATCATCAACCTTAGGCATCTAATAATTATAGGTTTTTGATCCTTGTTTATTTTATACCTAAGAAATTCAATTTCTCTTGCTATGATTTCTAATATGAAGATACCATAAGATTCAATTATTAATCTTCAAATAGAATTTGAAATTATCAAAGAATGACTCTTAGTTTATTTTAGATTATCACTAAGAATCCTATGTAAACAAGCATCCAATAAAAATCAATCACAAATCTAGTAGATAATGTGCCCAACAGAAACAATCTACTTGATGTTGCTGTACAATTCTAGTCTAAAAAAGATTGATATTATGCTTCACGAGTTGTTGGGCGTACTACGCACTACGTCTCACTAGACTCATGGGATTTCCATATACTAGAATGAGTGACTCAACCGCCAGGTAACTACACTTCTAAAATGGATAAGATTAGATCAAAGATTACTTGGGAATCACATGATTTGGTAATAGGAATATCAAAGAGTGGATATAAAGGAAATATTTTTAGAATCCCAAAAGACGCTTCTTATTCTAAAAGAGACAATTCCTATTATCTACCTAAGAATCCCTAATAGACGGTCTTTAAGACTTAGCTAGTCCAAGATTTATGTTTGTAATATCATATTTTGTTCTTAACTCAGCTCTGATACCAAGCTGTAATGCCCAACCCCGAGAACCACACTAATAGAGGCTATTAGAGAGTAATAGCATCATCTATTTCAAAGAATAGGGTTGGTTAGGAGCGACCATCCATGAGCTTTATTTTAAACGAGTATCAATACGTCGATTAAATGATATATATTTATGTTTTCAAGTGGAATCGATGTATACAATTCAGGATTAAAACAAAATTACAATGGCTATAATAAAATCTAGAACACAATATGATAAAAACAAATTACAAAATCATAGAATATACACAGCGGAATATACAATGAATACAACTAAATAGAGAAATTAGATACATAATGTCGAATATAAGACTATGGTCAAAAGATCCATATAATATATCAACCCATAACTCAAGAAATGAATAAGTACAAGAAATGAAATTCTAAACTCGGTATAGATAGAACACTACAATGAATCTGTACGCATATACAAGATGATGACAAGTTAAATAATAACTAGAGGACTAGAGTAAAATCTTCTCTGAACAGTCAAACTAGAGCATATGTAATATCTTAGTCTGATCCGAGTATTATAAGATAATAAATGGGTCATTCTAGACTATAATAAATAGTTTTTAAGAACGATAAATAGTGGATGTAATGATACATTCTCAAATATGAACACAAAGCCAGGAATTCGCTAACAACAAGAATGCTTCAATAAACTTCAAGTACACAATCACCAAATATCAAATCCAAAATAGCTTCTAAAAGCAAAGTCCTCAAAATCTTTCAGTGATAACACAAATAGCATCGAATCTAGAAATTATATCATAAAAGAGGAAAGGCACCAAAACTCCAAGATTGGTGAATAAATTCACCTACATGCATGTAACTCCAAGATAGACGTATAAGTCTATAAAAAACAAGATAGGTATGAGACATATAAACATCAAGATAGATACGAGACCTATAACCATCAAGTTAGGAACAAGTCCTATAAAACTCCAAGGGTGAGTCATAAACTCATCGATAATTGTCATATACCCCCAATAGTAACCGAATAAATAATAGCCGTGTGTCCCATACCATATGGGTTTATTTAAATGTTTACTACAAGTTAGTAAACTTCATTCGTGTGTATAAATGACTCAATCAAACAAGTTCGGGAATTAATCAAAAAAATAACGCCAGCGTTTCATACCACTCATTTTATAAATGCGTTTAAATTGATTCCTCATTCGATCAATGTCCTGCAATTTTAAAAAATAACTTTTAAATCCTTTTCAAAAATATAGTTTTATAAACTAGAATATATACATGTGTGTGTGTATATATATATATGTATGTATCTATGTATATGTTAGAAAGCCCTTTCTAATGTGTATATATATAAGTACAAATTTAAACAATGATTCTAAATAAATTTTAAAACCATTATTATTATAAATAAATATATTATATATATAAATATTTAAGATATCTTTTAAAGAAAATAAATTCACGCTTAAAATGATTTGAGAAAACAGTTTAGGTTGAAAATCATTCTTTAAAAAATTTTAGTTGAAATAGTATGATAAAACTTGTGTGCAACTTCATGTATCTATACAGCATTTTCTATAGAGTGGAAACTCCAAGTTGAATTCACAAATTCATTATCTCAACTCCAAATTTGCATTGAAACCAATATGAAGTGGAGAATCAAAATCAATCAAACATCGAAAAGGAGCCGAACGAAAGGGCGAACTATCGCGAACGGGTGGCTGCATGGCGTAACCTAGGACTCAGACCAGGTCACGACCGATGTATCGGGCTGGTGGGACCAATCCACTGGTTGCAGCACCTGGGCTAAACCTTAGACGATGTCGATGGCTCTCCTTTCGTCTATTTTTGCTCGTGTCTTAGTCAATGATTTCTTCGACTTCTAGAACCCTGATTTAGCTATCATGCAATCATATAAACGTCAAAATTGAATGAAATTCATGATCATATTAAAATGGTTTCAGCAAACTAAAAGTAAAATAGCAATTGGTGTAAACAATGCAAGATATTGGAATCAATTCAACATCCAAATCATGAAAATCAACAACAGTGATAAATATTCATCTATAGGCTAGAAGCTTGAGATTAACTTGCCGAATTTGAACTTGAATTAGTGCTCAGAATCCAGATTCACCTAAGCTATCACCTTTCAGCTACAAAACATAGGTTTGCTTCTTACAAATTACAAAAACAAGAATAATAATCCAAGCTAAAACTGAAATTAAAACTCCAATAGATGCAATATAGGATATAAGAGATTACCCGAGTTGATTATCTTCAATAATTAGCCAATTACCCTTTGATTTAACTTGAATTTGAGCGGGATTTAAGTTTCTAGAGTTCTATAAATGAAGAATATTTGTTTTCAGGTTTTAGAACTAAAATAAGAAACGAGAAACAAGTGTATGTACTTGTTTCTTATTTCCTCCATAGGCCAAGAGGGTTTGGGTATGAACCAATAGCAAGATGTTACAAATTTTAGGAGCAGTGTTGCTAATCTTATTTTGTTTTATCACTTATAAAATACCAATTTAAGCATAAATAATGTTTTATTTAACAAACATTGATTCCTTTAATTTTCCCTAAAATAAATAACATGCCTAAAATTTTCTATCGATACTGAAATATCTTATAAAAATTAAATACAATTCTTTTGAAAATAGAAGTTATTCGCAATAGTTTTAATAAAGTAGACTATTAACAGAAAAATCTGAATTTTAACAATTGTCACAATATTACCATTTAATTAAATTTACAACAATTATCGGATTGAAATGGAAATTATCTATCATAAATCTCCTTTATAATAAATAAGAGAATAAACCTTGGAAAAATTCAAATTTTAAATTACAAAATTATTTTCATATATTTTGTAAATTCTCATTTTCCCCAAACTTATTTTTATATTATCAAATATAAGAAGTCAAATTACATAATTTCTAAAATTTAACATGTTTTCCCAAATTTATTTATTTCCATCTAGAAAGCCATTTTAATTTGAAAATTATAACTAATAAAATTTCTCAAATTCATCTTAAAATTAATTAAGATAACTTTCAAATATATTTTAGATTTAATTATAGGTAATTTTGACCAGGGTTGTTACATATAAAATCAAGTCCGTAGGCTCGTATTGGAAAATGAATTCCAACTATGAAAGGTTAAGGGTCTAGCCATGAAATTAGTACACCTCTAGATAAAATGTACTGGAGGCAACATCACATTGCACCTCTGCTACAGAGGACCGGACCTACTTCTTACTGGATAGTGCTGAATATGATCACTCCATGGTTTATCAACAACCATAATAGGCCCCGAAGCATACATAGATATTGACTCTAGACAAGGGATGATCATACCATAACAGAAGTGACCCACTCAGCCCTACTACACATCCCTGCTTTAGTCATCTACTAGGTGTGAGGCCTGAGGTTATACTTTACCTTTTTAAATAGCAAACCCACTTAGAATGCTAACACTGCCCTCCAAGCAACATTGTAGTGCCAGCATTCATCCATACAAGTTGTTCAGGATATGAACAAATCTAAGGCACTAGTCATACTACATCTATTTTGGAACCACCCTTAGGATTAATAGCAAGTAGCTCTTACACTTCCAGGGGCTCCGATTCTATAACGACCTGCAAATTTATCACTTTGATAAATTATATTTATATTAAAAATATTCAAATAAAAGATTTTATAACACAAATTATAATGTTTTGAACCATAAATAATGATGGTAAACTTGTTTTAAAGGTATATTGGCAAATATAGATATTTGGAGGTTTCATTAGAAAAACGATGGAAATCAGTTTTCGGTGAAATTGAGATTTTCTATAGTGTGCACGGGACTGGATAATACACTTATCCATTTAAGCAAGAATATGAAACAAATTTTTTTTACTTTATTTTCGAAAATAATATATATATATATATATATGTATGTATGTATATGTATATATATGACATCATCAGGAATATCCTAACTGCTATATATTTTTTGGAATTTTAAATTAAGTTTAAATAATCAAATAATTACTTTAAAATGATAACAATTCATTTTAGTTAGTAATATAGTGATAATAAATATTTTGTAATAGTTTTATAAAGATATATACTCGGTTTGAAAATATAAGAAAATTCATAACGCTTTATCGATATAACAACACTCTTATAAACACTTGTTTACTATTGATTTATATGGTTTTATAATTCAAATGTGATCAATTTAATTAATTAATAATGATGAGAAATTAGTTTTCGAATTTGGTTTACATATTTATGTAATTTAGTTAATAAGTGAAAATGTGACCGGGAATCGGCTTTCTGATTTTCAATGGCTTAACCAACGGAAGTTATTCAAAGTGATTGCAACATTTTTTATATGTCTTGTGCACATATATAACATACACATGCAAGTCATAACATATACATATACCCATGTATACATACCAAATACATACATACATATACATATATAAATGTCATAAAATATCATGATATTTATACAAAAGTAATAAACCAAATTTCACATCACACTAACACACCACATGGAGGTAGCACATAGAATGGGGTGTAGGTGAGTAGGTCAAGGTTGTGCATGAGGGGAGAGGAGGGGTGTGGGAAAAGGGTAGAATGGTAATTGCAACATATATATATTTTACACATTTTCTTTCTATAAATACCCACACATTCTCTCATAATTTTACCCACCAATTTTGCAACACTTTTTTGGTAACTTTTAAAATTAAGATTTAAATTTGGAATTTTCTTCCCAAATATTTTGAAAATGTTCTCCAAATAACAAAACATGAATTTTAAACAGTTCAGAGTTGATCAAATAACTTGACCACCTTATGGGTGACAGAGAGATAGTCTCTAAACCCAAGCTTGGACAACTAGTATCTAGATTTCGCTCTAGCTATCTGGACTGGCCTGGCGGAGGATATAGTAAAATTGATTTATTCAAACATATTCCTAAGATAAAAAAGATTTGGAGGTTTCCAAAAGTTAAAAAAAAATTAAAATAAGATTTCGGTTGTTAAAGAAAACATCCTATTTAAACTCCATATTGAATTCCGAGGAGGGAACTCGTACTATCTGTATGAATTTAAAAGATGATTTCACCGTTATCCAACAAATAGTACAAGTTGAATATGGAAATTAGTATTGGGTATAATAAGTTTAAAATTTATGGATCCCTTTTATTCAATACTAACTAGTTTAGGTTTACAGTAAACGATGTCTTAAATAACATTTTTTTTAACCCATTAAAAGATATGTTTTGTAAATAAGTAATCTTAGATTAAAATTATACCAGTAATAAAAGATAGGAATGTTTTTCTATGTAATTAAAAAGAAATGAATTGGTATTTCCAAAGATAAAAAGGGGGTTTTAATTAACCAAATGATTTGATAAAGTGGTTTAATGATTTCATATATACTGAAAAAGTAATGGTTTAAAGACGTATATCTCTAGAAGATATTTTATCTGGATTATATATATTGATAAATTGAATAATAATCACCCACAAAACTAACATGTTTTATCGATAAATTGGTTCGGAAGAACTAGGGTCGGATTTGGGTGATTCCTATTCGAAAACCACTTCGAACCAATATACGTTCGAAAGTGAAAATATGTTAAAGATAACGATTTTCAAGAAAGAGATCTCCATAATGTGGGGCTGCTTGTCATAGACCTTTGGGGTAATTCCCTTATCATATATATGGTGGCCATGGTTCCTTCAATTTAAAATCTTCGATGCAAGGACTACTGGCTACCAATCCTTGGGGTGATTCCTAAATAGGATGTAGTAAGAGAAGTAACTTTGGTTTGTCTTATGCTTGGAAAATTTGTATGGACCAGTGTTTGACGTTGCATTTCTAAAACCACGTACATTTTTCACAAACATAATTCTGTTTGGTGATGTAAGAGGTAACCCCTCTTACACTTAACACCCTTCTTTGAGACGTACGAGCTCAAAGGTTGTACTTTTGTGGAAACCAATTAGTATGTTGTTGGAAATGACAACGTGGCATTGAAAGTGGGATTTTTCATGTGAAAGTTAAAACGTTACCTTAAGCCTCACACATTGGTAATGGAAAAAACAGGGTAGATGCAGCGGGGCTAAGTGGGTCGTTCCCATTAGGATATAGTCGTCGCCGTTCTAAATTACCCTCTATATTTCAAGTTTGTTGTGTATGTTGTGGCCACAGATAGGTCAGGAATGACCGGGATGATGGTGCATTCGATACTATCTATGGTAGAGGTTTGTCGAATCTATGTTGGTAGAGGTTGGAGCCTTAGGTGTATCATACTAAAGATGTAATATCGAAAGGTAGTCTCTTACCTTGTCATTGTATGGAATCCATTCTCTAATGCGAGCTTTTATGGTTTTAGTTGTAGAACCTAGTATGCTGGAATTTAATTAATGTAACAATTTTGACTAACATTATATATTTATTTGAAAGAGTTTTTAAAGAATGTCATTAAAAATAATATCTCTAGTGGTTTAGTTATCATAAGGTAAAAACCAATTCGTGTTTATATGCAGCCGGTCATATGAGATAACCTTTTATTCAAAAATATGTGTTTTGAGTTTTCTCACACCAGTCCAATGACTGATCCAGAATTTATTTTCTTTTCTCTTAAACTCTGGGTGCCCTATATTTCCAGTAGCCAAGTAGTTCAGGTCTAGCTTGGAACATTTTGAGGAGCTTGGAACAGGAGCTGGAGTTTCCTCTATGGATGGTTATCCATTTCCATTTCCACTGCATTTGTTTACTGTTTGTATTTAGCACTAGTAACGACGGAGATTTTGTGACGACCCAACTTTTTGGACGGTTTAAATCGACAATAAACCACACATGTCAACTTAAACCATTCAAAAAGGAGGATTGTCAATGGGGTAAATAAGAAAATAAGAGAAAAAGAAGGAAAAACAAAACACAGAATCTCATAGCGGAATGACAAAATATAATAATCAAATAAACAGTTCATGAAGCTGTTTTATAATATACATTTGATTACACAATTCTTACAACAATCAGAGTACAAACAATGACATAACAAAAATGATCCAGTAGAAAATTACTAATAAAATAATATTTCAAACTTCGTCTTCGTCCTCCAGAAATAGGTCTTCAACATTGAAAAGCTCAAGCTGACTCGAGCGTAATGAAAAGACAAAACCCTCGATTCAGAACTAAAAGATCTTATGTAAGTTAAATAAAAAATAAATAAATATGAGTGTAATGGCTTCAGAGGTGTTTACGGGATTTTACATCTCCTATCCAGTGTATAACGTGCGTGCAATAAATTAAGAGATGTTTCGAGATTTTCCATCTCCTAAGGATTCGTTAAACTATCTATATGTAGTAACATACGCTATATATGTAGTGTCTATGAGTAAAATAATAAAATAACATTAAGGCGTTACCCATATCCCCCTTAACACATTTTTATAGGCATCATAGTCTATATAGTACTGTATACTCCACCGTAAACTGGTGAGCAATCAGGGAGCACTCCATAGGTATGACACCGAACAAAATCGTAGTGGACTTGATAAGGCATATGACAGGGAACATGAGGCTATACCCAAGGTAGGATTCTACCAGATTGTGGAACCAGGCTGGTGCCGCCCACCTCGAACAACACTCCCATAATTCAATCGAGTATGGACACCAATCAATCACAAAGTAATAGATATGGTATCGAAGAAGTGTGTCCGATTGGAGGAGCGACCTCACTTGGCCTGGTTATGGCTCCTTTTTTAGTCATATCAAGCTGACCCGAAGGCCAAGGCTATGTTCTTACCTCATACCAGTAGCATTCGCCAAACCATCATACTTTGTTCTGGATTCTCCACCACATACACGGTTGTTAAAGTGGTTTTGGAATTGGCAAAGAGTATGACAATATCCGACCTCGGTCTCTTTGACAACCAAACGCTTATTTCACACCGTGGTCATTTTATAAACATTTTCAATAATAAATCCAGAAAACAGTTATACCTTCATATCAAGATATCCATATACTTACCCCAAAAGTGTGTGTGTGTGTGTATATATGTATTCATAAACATCGAGGAAGATTTCTTTCAATCAATTTTGAAAATAATTTATAAATCTCTCTTAAACCATTTACAAACCATTTATATGCTTTAGAACCATTTGTAAAGCTATTTATAAATTCCAGAACAGTTTACAACTCTTCCCCTTTTCATAAACATATACGCAAATTCTTTTAAAACGCTTCCAAATCCCCTTTATACAAGTTCTTTTATAAAACCCTTTATAAAATTCTTAAAAACCTTTATAACTCCTTTATAAAATCATTATAAAATCCTTTATAAAAGTCTTTTATAAAATCCTTTTTTAAAATCCATTATAAAATCTCTTACAAAACTTTTATAAATTCCTTACAAAACACCTTATATTTTTATTTATTAAAGTTATCATAAAATCTGTATTCATTATATTAAATTGAATTTAAATAAACATCTTTAAAATATATTAAATATTTTATTAAATTAAATTTTAAACCATTTAAAATATATTTTTAAAACTAAATAAAATTATAGGTAAAAATCTTAAATTTACTTTTTATACCATATATTAACTTATAATTTGAAACTTTAAAACGTATAAAATAAATTATTTTCCAAATATAATTTTTTTAAATAAAATCATTAAATTAAATTAAAAAATATAAAATTTATAAATCAAACATACTTTACTATTTAGAAAATAATTTAAAATCGACCAACGGTGTCCGTATATAATTTTCTATCATGTGGTCAAGTGACTGGGTATGTATTATTTCAACCCAAAATAGTTAAATTTTCTGGGTATAAATCATTTCAATCCGTATCCCGAATCAATAATTTCCAAATCAATAAAATCGCTCGGGTATGTATCATCAACCCATAAAATTTTTCCCTAATTTGTAAGATCATTCGGGTATATATCATTTCAATCCATAGGGATAACAGAGATATAAACATTCAATCATCCAAAATGTCAACATATAACATCCATCAAAATCAACATCCAAATCAGCCAATAAATTTAACTGGTTAACATTATCAGGTATTTAATTAACAATTTAAATTCAATATTAATTTAAATGACAATTTAATTCAATATAAATTCAAATTAAATTAAAATGTCAAATTAAACTACCAAACAACAACCAATAATATTCTTATCACATCATAAATTTAATTCAACTAACACAGGAAGGTTTAGTATTTGTGAGTGGGTTAAATCACTCACCTTTGATTACAGTCGATTTAAATTCCAAATAAAGCCCAAAATTTGAACAGTCTTCAAATTCAACCAATTAGTTCCATGCTTTCGGAATTTCGATACGATACCGGCGGAAGAAATCGCGTCCAAATTCAAGCTCGTATGAAAAAGCTATGATGGTTAGAAGTTTGAAATTCAAATTTAAATTAAACTTAAATATATGGGCAAATTAGTAAATTACCACCTCACCCTCTCAAAACCCTAACGCTTACAAATCGCGACCCATGCTTCAGCCGCCACGACCATGCTCCAAACGCTGCCGCCACAGCCCTTACCTCCCGGATCAGAGCACGGCGCCGACATCCCCACCTTGCACTCGCGACCGCCCACGTAAGGCCAGAAGTCGACCGCCACCTTACGTCTTTAACACCAGTTTGCCACGAAATCAAGCACCTATTACCCAAATGAGCTGGGAATAAACTGCTAATTTTTGGCCAAACCGAACTTCCAATCGAAAAACAAATTTCAAATGTAGATTACGTTCGTCGAGAGCTTTCCAACAATATATAATTTGATATAGTTTGAGGAGTTTGAATTTTGGAATTTGATTTTTGAAATTGAGGATTAGGGTTTTGAGCTGCCATTGAGAAGGAGTAGATGAAAATAATAGTTCGTACAGAAAATGAGAATAAGAAGCTGCTAGGGTTAGAGGAAAATCTATTTATATAGACAGAAATGGATAAGAATGAATGGACATATCGATTTGGGTCGAAACGATAACGACCCGAAAAGCCCGCTTCGTTCCCAAAATGAAAGTAGGTCATCCCATATTTCAAAACATAGGTTTTTGATATTTTTAAACTCAATGGAACTAGCTTCAAACCCTAATTCCATCGTATACAGAAGTTAGCTTCCAAATCAAATTATAATCATTTAAATTCCATTAATCGATTTCTACGCGTTTCGAGCTCGCACGATTAAACGATAAGTCTGATCGCTACGAAACTTGAAATCCTATAATAATTCACTATTACGGATCCGATGAAATAGGTTTCGTCGAAATCCGAGACAATGGCCAAAATGGCTAATTTTCACATTATTTAAATAAATTATTATTAAATTGATTTAATCATCTTTAAATTCAAATTTAAAAGTTAACAATTTTATCATTCTTGATTACGTAGAAATTTATAATCTTTTAAAATAAATTTTCCATGTTAAATCCAATATTTAAATATTACACATTCAACATTCAAGTACAACTATAATAAAACCCCAGTTAATTATATTTTAATTTCAATCAAATTCTTTTATTTCGATTTACGCTCTTATTATTGAATCAACTATTATCTTATGAATATAATTAACCTTAGTTTACATTTTATTACATCATTATTCTACAGTTATCATCTAAACTCATATTAACTGCAATATTTAATTACATTAAATTTCATTGATTTTCAAATTAATTTCAATGGATTAAATAATAAGGCGATAAATAAAAAAATCATCGTATATTAGTAATCCAAACACATTTCTAAATTTTATTGTTTACAAACAAAAGATAATAAATTTATGTACTAACTAATGTATTCATATTCTATAATAAACCTATTTCAATTAATAACAGATAATTTCTACATTGAATTCACCATTTAATTTATTCCTTATTTACAATTATAACCAAGTTAACTTTACGATTTTTTTAATTGTTTGAAATTACATTAAATAGTTGTTAATAACATTCAAACAATAAAATAAAATTATATTCTAATTATTTTTCTCATTAATAAATCATAAATTTTAATTTCTCACAATATTAAATTTCAAAATCTTATTTAATTTAATAGTTTTAATTATCAAAAATACGGGTCGTTACACTCTCCCCCACTCAAAACTTTTCATCCTCGAAAAGGAACAAGAAGGAATTAAGAAATTTGAATTTTATTCAAATTATTCAATTTATAAACATTTTAAATTTACGTCATTAAGTTTTAACATAACTTTGAAAATAACCACGTTTTCACAAAAAAATTCTAAGTCCTAAATTTACGAAAATTTCAACAGAGTCTCCTTTGCGCGGTTAGGTCCGGAAAAATAATAATATCAATAATTTCAATATATATATGTATGTATGTATGTATGTATGTATATACCATATTTCAATAATAAACATCCCAAACCATAGGAAAAACAATAACATATCGTTCCAAAACCGTAATCCGAAAACGTACATATTTATCGGGCAAACAAAAACCAAAAGCAGTAGTTATCTTCCATAAACCTATATCTCACATGCATAATCCAAAAGAGTTAAAATTATGTAAAAAGGCAATATATTAGTTGTTCCAATTAATAATACCAACAACACAACATAACAATAGTCATATGCAAACAAAACAGTACAACCATTATATGCAACAAAAGAATCCATCAACCATTTATAGCAACCAAAACTAATGGTTTGTCCAGGTTCAGAAACTTTTCATTGCCCAAGAGTGTTAAATAAACTACCAAATGTACCTTATACTTATCAGCCCTCAGGTTATTTCTTAATAGATTATTCATACAACCTTGAATAATTTAAAGTATCATTTTACAAACTTCCCATCAGCCAAAACACATAGAATTTAAGTATTATTTAAATTTGCACGATCAACATAGATCTTTTATACACAATATCAATTCTAATCACTTGCTTGAATACACACATTCCACTTTCGAACTAGTATTGTTAACCCGACCACTCTAGTGCGGAATTTGATCCGATTTCCGGATTCGGAATTTCTGTTTTCCTTGCATAGCCATAAACCATGATAGAAAACTTCAAATTCATATCAATTATTCTCCATCAAGAATCGAGCGAAAAATCCTAATTCAAATTGGTGTGAATTACTACAAATCTTGTATTCAAATCTAAATCAGAACTATTATGCGAATAAAATGATTTATGCACAATTTACACTTTTCACATCATTATTTACTTTTCATTTGTTTTAAATTCATTCATTCAATAATTATTATTTATTAATTTTTCTTCATTACTTGCACAATTTATTTCCCATTCAATATTTGAAATCATCAATGAATCCATTATTAAAGTATTACGTACATTTCATTGTAGTTTATTTCACATTTATTATTTACTTATAACCTTGATATCCATTTTAATATTAATATTCATCAATGAATCATTTCAGTCATTTTCTTGAGTTTATAATCATTTACTTAAACAGTATTCACTTTTTTTCATTTAATTTAATTACAAGCATTTCAAAATATTATCATGCTTAAAATATCTCTTGTACACCATAAATCTTATTTGTAGACATAACTCCATTACTTAAGTTTTACTTGTATAAAATTCTATTACATATTCATATTAACATTACAACTTTTAAACATTTCTGGTAAGTTTTACATATGTTTTTAGAATGTAATTGAGTGTTATACAAATTTATCTTATTCATTTCAGTTAGCAAAAATATTCAATAATTTACATCTTCTAAATCTCATTACCCTTTAATTTACAAGTGATAAATCTCCAATTTCTTTACAGCTTCATTAATCACTTAGCTTCTAATTTCTTTTTTTCATTTTAGAAGTTTCCAACTATTAAAATTTCACTTTATTTCTACAACTGAAAATCATTAATTTAACAGGAACTTAAGAACTAAATACTGGTTCATTTCTAATCATTTTGAAATAATATATACATTCATATCTTTTATATATCAAATCATACTTAAGAAAATAAAAATAAAATTTGTTTATCAAGACAAATGTGTAGCAAAGCTACTATAGCGGTCTTCCCACTTTGAAACTCGAAAATGAATGACGATGATGTCGCGGTCATCACCGAAATTATTTTCCAGCGACAAAAGTGGGGAGTACAGAACATATTTCCTTTTAAAATTCTTTTAAAACATTTCTTTCAAATCACATTGAAAATATTAATATCCGAAAATACTTCCAAATAATACTAATATTATATTCCAAAATCTTTTGAAAACCAATTTCAAAACTTCGAAACTTAAGTTCTCAAATTTCCAATTCATATTCACTTTAATTTGTAAATCCTATTTTGCAACCGATATTTATAAAATTTCACTTCCTAACAACAAACATATCATATACAACAATATCCATTTATAAAAATTATTCTTTTATATACAAAATATAATACTAGGTAAATTTTTTTCATTTACCTTTATTTTATAACAATATTATGTCGGTCTGCCCTATTAAGTGTTTAGAAATCCCTATCGATGTCATAGCATCCTATGTACCGACCAAAATTCATAAATACTCAGCATAACAAATTAACACAATACAAAATATTTTTATATTACTAACAAAATGCTCTCTCATATATATACTCTCAAACTCATTCTGGGGTATTAATAACCTTATCTTTAATAAGTTAACCCCAAACAGGCTAAGGTATCTATAAACCAAAGCTCTGATGCCAACTGTGACGACCCACCTTTTTAGACGGTTTAAAATCAACAATAAACCACACATGTCAACTCAAACCATTCAAAAAGAAGGATTGTCAATGGGGTAAATAAGAAAATAAGAGAAAAAGAAGGAAAAACAAAACATAGAATCTCACGGTGGAATGATAAAATATAATAATCAAATAAACAGTTCATGAAGTTTATTTATAGTATACATTTGATTACACAATTCTTACAATAATCAGAGTACAAACAATGACATAACAAAAATGATGCAGCAGAAAATTACTAATAATCATAAATAGAGTCTTCAACATTGAAAAGATCGGGCTGACCCGAGCGTAATGAAAAGACAAAACACTCGATTCAGGACTAAAAGATCTTATGTAAGTTAAATCAACAATAAGTAAATGTGAGTGTAATGGCTTCAGTGATGTTTACGTGATTTTACATCTCCTATCCGGTGTATAACGTGCGTGCAATAACTTAAGAGATGTTTTAGGATTTTTCATCTCCTAAGGATCCGTTAAACTATCTATATGTAGTAATATACGCTATATACGTAGTGTCTATCAGTAAAGTAAAGTATTAAAATAGCTTTAAGGCGTTACCCATATCCCCTTTAACACATTTTTATAGGCATCATAGTCTATATAGTACTGTACACTCCACCATAAACTAGTGGACTATCAGGGAGCACTCCATAGGTACGACACAAATCAAAATCGTAGTGGGCTTGAAAGGCATATGATAAGGCACATGAGGCTATACCCACGGTAGGATTCAACCGGATTATGGAACCAGGCTGGTGGTAACGCATAGCCACAGCTACCGCCCACCTCGAACAACACTCCCATAATCAAATCAAGTGTGGCCACCAATCAATCACAAAGTAATAAATATGGTATCGAAGAAGCATATCCGATCAGATGAGCGACCTCACTTGGCCTGGTTATGGCTCTTATTTTAGTCATATCAAGCTGACTTGAAGGTCAGGGCTAGGTTCTTACCTCATACCAGCAGCGTTCACCAAACCATCCTACTTTATACTGGATCCTCCACCACGTACACGGTTGTTAAAGTGGTTTCGGAATTGACAAAGAGTATGACAATATCCGACCCCGGTCTATTTGACAACCAAACACTTATTTCTAACCATGGTCATTTTATAAACATTTTTAATAATAAATCCAGAAAACAGTTATACCTTCATATCCAGATATCCATATACTTATTCCAAAAGTATAAATATATTCATAAATACCGAGGAAGATTTCTTTCAATCAATTTCGATAATAATTTATAAATCTTTCTTAAACCATTTATAAACTATTTATATGCTTTAGAACCATTTATTAAGCTATTTATAAATTCCAAAATAGTTTACAACTCTTTCCCTTTTCATAAACTTCTACGCAAATTCTTTTAAAACGCTTCCAAATCCCCGTCATACAAGTTCTTTTATAAAACCCTTTATAAAATCCTTTAAAACCTTTGTAACTCCTTTATAAAACCATTATAAAATAATTTACAAAAATCTTTTATAAAATCCATTATAAAATCTCTTACAAAACTTTTATAAATTCCTTACAAAACTCCTTACATTTTTATTTATTAAAGTTATCATAAAATCTATATTTATTATATTAAATTGAATTTAAATAAACCTCTTAAAACTATATTAAATATTTTATTAAATTAAATTTTTAACCATTTAAAAATATATTTTTAAAACTAAATAAAATTATAAGTAAAAATCTTAAATTTACCTTTATACCATATATCAACTTATAATTTGAAACTTTAAAACATATAAAATAAATTATTTTCCAAATATAATATTTTTTAAATAAAATCATTAAATAAAATTTTAAAAAAAATCAAATTTATAAATCAAACATACTTTAGTATTTAGAAAATAATTTAAAACTGACCAACGGTGTCCATATATAATTTTCTACCCTATGGTCAAGTGATTGGCTATGTATCATTTTAACCCTAAATAGTTAAATTTCCCAGGTATATATCATTTCAACCCGTATCCCGAATCAATAATTTACAAATCAATAAAATCGCTCGGGTATGTACCATTTCAACCCATAACGATTTTCCCTAATCTATAAGATCATTCGGGTATGTATCATTTCAACCCATAGGGATAACAAAGATATAAACATCCAATCATCTGAAATGTCAATGTAACGACCCTAATTTTTCGACGTTTGATTTGTGATATTTAAATGGTTTTAAATATTGAATTTGAATTTATAGATTGACTTTGAGTTTGAAGATTTGGGTTTTATTTATAAAATAAATACAGAATTTAAATATAGCGATTTATTTAATAATTCAATTATTGAATTTAATAATTGGAATTTGGTTAAATTATTGTATCTTGAGTTTTAAGCCCGATAAAAATAATTTAAATGCTTGTAAAATTTATATTAATAATAATGAAGATAATAAAAGTTTTAAAATTGAATTTAAAAGTGATCTGTTTAATTTTAAAATTAATTTGTTCGAATTGACGTTTAAAAATAGCCATCCGGGACATAGTCTCGGAATATGACGAAACTAGTTCCATCGAATATGTAATAATTTATTATTATCGGATTTCAAATTTCATAGCGTTTGGAGTTATCGTTTGGCCGTGCGGTATATAAACGCGTTGAAATTAATATCGAAAATTTAATATTTTAATTGGGTCCAAAAAGCTATCTTCTCCATATGATCGAATTAGGACTCGAAACCTTTTCCATTGCATTCAGAATAGGGGTATAACATTATAAATGCCTAGCGGCATGCCTCGATAGGGGTTCGAGATTTTGAGTGGTGTAAATCGAAACGTTTTAAAATTTTAATAATATATATATGTTGACTTGACCTATATTTTCACATCAACCCTTTTCCCCTTCACTTCAGGGCTATTATAGCTGGCCTCCTTCACGCAACCTCTCATCTCAATTCAAAATCATGATCCATTTCTTTCAGTTCGATTTCACCTTTAAAAAAATGTCCAAAGCTATCTCCTCCCTTTATAAAAATTGAGACTACCCTTCTTCCTTTTAAAAATCAAATCAGTTAAAACGAAACGAAAAAAAATCGTTCAAGGTCGAAGGCAGGGAATCGAAGTCGATTCGATGAAATCGTGAGAGCAGCTCGATGGAGGAGGTCGCGGGAGTTTAGGAAGGTGGTAGGCGAGTGCGCGTGTGAGCGCTGATGGAGGTGACGGGGATGTCGTGATCGATGGAGGGGTCGGACTTCAGGTAGATGGAGTCGCGACTCAAAGAAGCAGGTCGCAATGGTGAAGAGGTGCTTGGGAAGGGGGACTGCAGCTATGGTGATGTCGTGATGGAAGGAGCAGTGCCTGGAGGCTAGGCAATCCGAGTGAATTGGGGTTTTCCGCCTTTTGGCTCGCGGCAGGGGGTGGCATGGTTGGTGGGGAAGGGTGTGCCGAAGTGGGGACTTCACGATCGAGTCACATTTTTGATGGGTCTGGTGCACGTGTGAACTGGGTGAAGGCGTACTCGAAGGCATGATCGACGGTGAAGGTGGAGCAGGGTGTTCGAGTGCAGGAATTCGAATGGAGCAGTGAGGTAATTTTGTTTTAAAAAAATCTTTTTAATGTAATTGAGTTAATTATAAATTTACCATCCAAGATTAATTTAAAAAAAAATTAAATAGATAATTGGATTACATTTAGTAAGTAGTTGATTAATTATAATAAAAATTGAAATCGTATAACTTTTTGAATGCGAGGTTCAAAAATCACGAAATCAGTCGTGTTGAAATTCGAAAAGACGTTGGCTTTGCAATGGAATAAATTTGGAGTTGGAACGGATTGCAAAATAAAAATCAAAGGTGAGACAAATTCTCACTCATTTGGATTATCTGATTAATTTTTAAAAAAATAGTTAAAATTAATTATTGAACGCCTGGTTGATTTAACAATTTTCTGATGAATGATATATTATATATATAGTAGTATATATATTAGTATTTGGAGTGATATTCCCGCATATTATAGCGGATGAGACCCTATGCGCCCCGGATAATAGCGGATGACCCTATACACCACGATATCCCCCCTCGAAGTGGGATTGGTATTATATTATGTTGTATTAACATATGTGGATGCAAGGAAACAGGTTGGAGGGATCCAACTGGATTCCTCAAAATTATTGTTATTTTTCATATCTAGTGATATATGATTTGTGTAGAATAATCTATTATAGATTATTGTAGTGATTTGGAATTTATTGGATGCTATTGTAACACTAGCCTGAAATTTGATAATAAAAATATATAATGGAATTGGAGTTATTTTAAAGAAATTGAATTAGAGAAAAAATATATTTGAGTTTGGTTATACTTAACTATTGTAAATTAGTAAATGGAGATTTTTTTTAAAATGAATTATATAAAAGAATTTATAAATGATATTCTAGAAATATAAAAAGGAGTTAAAGTCAATATTTAAAATAGATTGGAAGTATAAAATGAATTTATAGGAGATGGATTATATAATGGAATTTTATAAATAAGATTTGTTTTATAAACAGGTAAAAAAAGGGGTTATAAAATTTATAAGCAATGTTTATAAATAAAGGAATTCGTTATCAAATGATAATTTAAAATATAAATTCATAGGGGAATTTACATTAGAAGATGGAAACAGGGTTGAGAAAAATAGTTGACAATGAATCGATATGTTGTGGAATCGAGAGAAAGTTATAAATTAAATTTGTTATTGAGAGTTTAAAAATATATTTTAAATTTTAAGAAGTGAGTTTGTTTTAAAAGGGAAATTTTATTATTTTAAAACTATGGAATTTAAACTAGTTGAGATTGAAATACTTCGGTAAGTAGATCTTCAAACGTTAAATATTTATTTAATAAATTCTAACTTTTAAATTCAGCTTTGGAAATTTATCTGTGAACCTAAAAATGAGTTATAGATGTTATAAAAGTGTTTTAAATATTTTAAATAATAACTTAAACATATTTTTAAATAAACTACTATTCTTTAAAGAAATACTTGTTATATATATATCATTTTGAAATGATTGCAAATTTATTTATAGATTCTCTCGAGATGTGTAGAGGGGTTTATTAAAGGATGAGATTTTTATAAGAGAAATCACTACGCCATAGATGGCATATTGCAACGAAAATACAAGATGTTGCTAGCTACAATGTAACGATAGCTATGCTGATTTTTGTCTATTACAACATTAGCTTCAGGATGTTAGCATAGATATCAACACTGTGTTGCAGTAGCTATAGACTTATAAAAATATTATAAAAAATAAGTGCGGGCTGGAAAAAAGCGGGCTGAAATAATTTTTAACACGGGAAGCAAAAACAAAGCGGCAAATGTTAACAAAATATTGAAGGGTTTCACTCAAACACTTAACAAAATACGTACTTTGCCGCTCAACCTCTCAAACACTCAAACACTCTGCGATTTGAATTAGGGCTAAAAGTTCTAAGTTTACAAGCTTAATTGGGGTTCGATTAGGGCAAGTTCGAGTTCAAGTTCAATTAGGGCTTCGGTGTTTCAATTAGGTCTTCAATTGGGGTTCGTTTGGGTTTCGAATTTCAGTTCTGCTCTCTCGATTTTGAAGCATAATAAGCAGCAGAGCAAGGTGTCAGATCCATTGGCGTTGGAGATTAGTTTGCCTTGTGTTGAAAATGTCAAGACGGATTATTGTGTTGTTGAGGAAGGAGAAGAAATCTGAATCATCAATGTGCTAGAAAAAGGTATGGCTTCACATTTATTTTTAAATCGGTTTTATACCAAATCCGATATCGGTTTTCTTCGTTTTCTAGAATTGTTTGATGTCATCAAACGCTTATTGCGTTCGAATAAGTATTTTGTTAGACATTAGGCATTTTTACAGTGTTTATTGATCTTACGAACGCTTATTATCATACTATATAAAAATACTTAATAAGCACTAGTTTCTATTTTTTAAACAAACTCGTTTAAAACTGATTGGCGTTCAGTAATCAGACTTTTTATTTTGAAACAAACTCAAAGCAAAATACTCTGCTGCTGTGATTTTGTTAAATTTGATTTCAACCTGTTAATATGATCAATTGCCCTTCATTATTAATATCTTGATAAGTTAAACATGGAAAAGAATGCAATCTTTTTATTTTTTTCAAAGTACTGCCAACTACACCATGTTTTTTCTTCTTCTTATCAATCTTGATTTTTCAAAAATAAAAAACAATAATATTTGCATTTCCTTTAAGAAAATATATTTACACTTTCTAGAAACAACTCCATTCAGCGATATTATAGTGAAACATTACCATGATAAATTTTTTACAATGTTTATTGATCTTGCGAACGTTGATTATTGTACTATATAAAAATAATTGATAAGCACTAATTTCTGTTTTGTAAACGAACTCATTTAAAACTGATTGGCGTTCAGTAATCAGACTTTTTATTTAAAACAAACACAAAGTAAAATACTCTGCTGCTGTGTTTTTGTTAAATCTGATTTCAACCTGTTAACATGATCAATTGCCCTTCATTATTAATATCTTGGTAAGTTAAACAGAGAAAAGAATGCAATCTTCTTCTTTTTTTTCAAAGTACTGCCTAGTACACCATGTTTTATTTTTTCCTATCAATATTGATTTTTCAAAAATAAAAAACAAGAATATTTGCATTTCCTTTAACAAAATATATTTACACTTTCTAGAAACAACTCCATTCATCTTTATTGTAGTGAAACATTACCAAATGATACCCTTTGATTTACACATTATGATTTATCTAAAATTTGCAATTTGGGGTTGGTGCATACTTCTTTTAAGTTTACAAGTTTACTTACTTAAGCTTGGTTCTCTGGGACAGTAAATACCAAATGAAACATTTTCTGTTCTTCAGTAATGTATAGGCCGAATACATAAAAGCTATTTTTGCGAACATTGGTGAACGAGTTTTTCATAAACTAAGTAAATATTTGGTGGCCCCACTAGTTTGAACTGTTATTAGTGAAATAATTAGTACTGTATAAAATTGGTATTTTATAAAATCGGTATTAGGAAGAGTTTATAACTATGGACCTGCCCAATATGTTTGCTTTAAAGAGTATACACAGAGAGCTATTCTTTGTTTTCCCCCACGATTACGCAAACACTCTATTTTACCCCTAAATGTATGCCCTAATGTACACAACATCTCTACTCATGTACAATGCTTTGTCCGCAATTGTTGTTTAAAGAAATAATTTTAACTTGACAAAATATATCTACCAAGTTATCTTCTCTGAATCATATATGATTTGTTTTTTAAATTACAATTCCAAATCAAATTAACTACAACTGATTTCAGAGTTAGTCATTGAGATGCTGATGTTTCTTAGTGTACGTTAGTAGTGCAATGTATGCATAATTGTTTTTATTTATTTATAATGAAATGAATTTAAATTATCAAAATCTAATGTAGCATATAGAAAATATTCTTCATAATAAAAGACTAGTATTTTGGCATGTGCAGTGCACATGCATATAAAAATGAAAATTGATATCTCAAAGTAAAATAAAATAAATTCTCAATGGAAAACAAAATATGATTTAAACATGTTTATTTTTAATGGTTGTGAATTTAATATGAAATGAGAATGTGTATTGAATTAAAGATGAAAATTAATCTAGAGTCAAAATAGAATCCAAAAGTTTCTTGGAATAAATACGGATTTAATTACCATATTTAAGTTATGCCAATAGCAATTTGATTATTGGAAAAAATAGAGTTATGAATCTCTTTAATCTCGCATGGGATCTCCTTTGATATTTCCTTTTTGCACTTGAGTGAGTTAGAATTTCCAACGTATTTTTTATCATATTTAGTGTTCATATTAATCCCATATCGCAACGCTTATAAAATAAATCCTAAAAGATCACCCTTTACATTTTCTATTGGTTTCGTGATGATACATGGTTCTCTAACATTCAACACTCATCTCACTCAAGATGGATTGTACATTTTCATAATGTTTAATAAATCCAAACTTCGATGCTTTTATGGCTTGCGAAGAAAACAGAAGAGTTTCTATGTCATATACCGACTTAATAGTTAATACACTGAACTAATCGCAAAAGGCACTAAGCATTTAAAGTATAATATGATACAAAATGCAGTTTATATATTTTTCACTTTTAAGCATAAAATCTTTTTTTCCTCTTTTTATTATAAAACTGAAAATAAAAACTAATAAGTATTACAGTTCAATTGATATATGTATAAAACCCATTGTAGTGTACTATGGTATTGCCAGAATGTAAATTATATCTTGCAATGAATATCTCTAGACTAGTTAAGAAAACTAAGCCAAACCAGATGATAAACCCAACTTTGTATGATGCTAGATCTCTGAGAAAAATAGAAATATAATGACTAATGAGATTTAACAACTGAGATGTATCGTATTATTCATCTTGTTATTTTTTCTATCTCGATATCTTGTTGTATACATGTATGTATACGGTGTACTCCATATGATTCCATGTGAGGTCTTGCTTAGAAATTTTGTTAGGGACTTACAAAATATTGTATTTAAACTCCAAACTGGATGAAATTAATCAAAATATATATGGGAACAGAACTGCCTAGCAATAATGCAAGGGAAAAAAATATTCATGCGGTCCTAAATCAAATCAACACCAAATCCTAAATATTTATATTGGTAATGTCAGTCTTATTATACTATCAATGCCAGCATCTTTCAAGGTGGCATTAGCTGACTATCTAATAATAAACAAGTAGAATTGTTAAGCGTAACTTGTGGACCACAATTTGAAGTTAATTAATGATAGTCTATGTTGGACTTTGATGATTATAAACATATTTTTCATTTTGGTTGGATTATAGAAAGAACAAGGCATGTGTGTTGAGAATTAAATTAGTTTTAAAAAAGAAAATTCTTTAAATATACAAGGTGTTAAAATCATAGCATAGACTTATTTTAAATCCCTCTCATATGTCTTTTTATATACATTTTTTTCTCTTGAGGTAACTTTTTTTTATTTCTCTTCGTATTAATCCAATTAATATTTTTGTTGATGCCTATCTTTTGTCTGCTGTATGTTGATGGCTTTACTGCCTTGCTAAGCTTAAATCATTTTAGTATTATATATATGTTCATGGCTCATAGGTTAATCATGGGGTAATCTTAGTTTTGCATCAGAATCTAAGATGAATCATGGGATATTTGTTATCTCTGTGCTTACAGTTTATAATCTGAAAGCATAGACATATGGGATATTTACTATGCAAATTTTCCTTAGCTCAGCCTTGAGTTTTGCAAAACTGATACATCACTTGATACTATGCTTGAAAAAGCTCTGATATTGTTGCTACATATGTTGTGATTTTATACTTGTTGTTTCTTTATTTTTGTACTTCTAAGCTGCTTGAGAACTTACTGTTGCTCCATTTTTGCATCTATCAGTTGCTCAAGACTTTTAGCTTGTGTGCACTTGTGGTTTCTGTTCTTCATTTGAACCGAGATTTGTTTTTATGTAAAGGCGATCATATTTACCTTAGTTTTTCTTTGACTTTGAGTATAATTTCTGAATTGATTAGTGATATATGTTCTGGAAAAATTGGTTTGATATCCTTTTGCTGTCTAACTTTTTTCATTTAATTTGTATCAGTCCAACGAATCAGATGGAGAACTTTTTGTTAAAACTCGCAAGCGGAAAGAAGGAAAGGTGTACAAGACTGATACTTCAGTAATGAAGTACAAAATTGTAAGAATTTTATTTTCTCTTCAATCAGATGTCAAAAAAATGCTTCATTTTGCGCATCGACATTTTTGTAGAATTAGATCCTGTTTTGTTGAAACCTATAGCAGGATATTTTCTGAATCCATTTTAAAACTGTTAATAGATATTGCAAAACAATTCTTGTTTAAGAAACTTGTTTCAGAATTGTTAATTTTATTTAATGTCACATTTTGAAACTGCTTTATTTTGTAGGATAAGATTGAAAAAGCAATAGGTGAAGGAGGAAGTGATGGAGTTGTTCAAGAAATGATTTCTGATGGAAAGTCGCACGGTCCATCTTGGCTTATAGGATGGCACACAAAGTCTGCAGAAGTTTCAAAATATGCCCCAACAACAAGCACATACATACAGGAGCTGGGAGCAAAGATTAGGGAAAATATAGCTGACGAAGTCGAAGCAAAGGTGAACAAGAAGGTCCAAAATGAATTTGATGCAAAGGTGAACCAAAAAGTTTGGGAGAACCTGACTTGGGTGCATAAGAAATTAGGCGAAGCAAACCCTGACATGCAAAGTGATGTTGGGGATCTTTGTGCGACCGTCTGCAGTGATGGCACTGGAGGCACTAGAGGCACTGATGGCACTGGAGGCTCGCAAATATGAATGTACTATTAATAAGTAGAATTTATTATGTACTGGCTGTAACTATGAATACACTGGCTATGTTTTTAAGTATGTTTGTTATTTTGTACTTGACTAAGTAAAACTTGTGTTGATGATTATTCTAAAATGAAAAGTTCTTTGTTGCAGTGTAATGTTGCCATTAGATATGATATAATGTTGCAGTATAATGTTGCCATAGATATGATATAATGTTGCAGTAGTATAATGTTGCAGTACATTTCCAATTTAAATTGTAAAAGGTGTTGCCATAGATATGATATAATGTTGCAGTATGTGATGTTAAATGTGGTAATAAACTGGCAAAGTGTTGCCATTGGATGGTAAAAGTGTTACCATAGATTAATGAATATGGGCCCCACAATAGGGTTCCGTAAAGGTGGGCCACAGAATTAGTGGGCCCCACAATGTGGGCCCACATGTCGGGGCCCAGATTGTGGGGCCCACTTTTTTGTAAATTTGGTACCTGTGGCAACAACAGAACCAATGTTGCCCTAGGGCCGCAAAGATGTTGCCTTTGACTATAGGGAAACGTGGCAAAATGCATCACCGAGAAAGTGTTTCCTTTGCCCTTTTTTAGCTTACAGCAACATTTTTTGGCACTTCCTGCATCACATCTTGGGTGTTGCAGTATGCAATCTATGGCGTAGTGAATCTTATAAATGGAATGTTAGAGACTTAAGAGAATTTCCGATGTCTAGATGCGATAACTTCGGAAAGATTTTGAATTCATTTAAAAGAGTTACAAATGGTGAATTGGGATTATAAACAAGTATAAGCGATCTGGAAATCGTAAGAAGAATTTATTAAAAATTCAGAAGATTTATGATATAAGTATGAAATATTTCCAAGTTAAATATTAAAATGATTTTGGAAATAATACGTATAAATATTTGCTAAGTATTGAAAGGAAGATTTTGGAAATATTTTCAAAGTGTTATAAAAATGGAAGTTGAAAATATTTCTATGTATTGAAATAGAGAAATATCCCGTTATTGATAAAAGTGTTGAATTTGTTTTCAAATATAGAAATATTGAAAGAGATTGAATATATATCTTGGTGAAGATGTTTTGAAATAAATATTTTGGAGATTTATAATTGGGCCTGGTGGCTGCTTATGGATGTTTTATTGATAGTTAAATAACCGACTATTAATATTGGCCAATTTCGTTAATCGTTTTGAAGAGACCGGGATCAGATTTAATTATCCGAAAACCACTTCGATCTGGTTTGAATGTAACGAATGAATACCTTGAAGATGATGAAGGCGGTGTTTCGGTTTGTCCAACCCAGGACAACTTGTATGGACGAATGCCATCAGAACATCGTCATTGGAGGACGATGAGCATTCAAAGTAAAATTGTTCTTGAAAGGTAACGCTTAGCCTCGAACCTCATCAACCAGGAATGGCTAAAACAGGGGAGATGCAGCAAGGCTAAGTGGGTCGCACCTAAGTAGGGTATGTTATCACTTTTCTAGATGTCCTCGGAACCCTATTTATCTTAGATATGGGTATACTGAAAGAAGAAGCGCTCGATAGTAAGGGTGGGAACACCCGTGGTGATAACATATTTGGTCTATCCAGGTTAGGTGTAGGCCGGTCTTGTGTAGCAGAGGATCCCGGCGAGGTCCTTGGTACATTATTCTAGAGGTGTACTGTGACAGGCAGTACCCCAGTGGCCCAGTCATTCGTTGGAATCCCTTCTCCAATACGAGCTTACGGTTTTGTTTGTAGAGCCTAGTATGTTGGAATTTAATTAATGTAACAATTTCAGCTATTTGAATAAGTATTTGTATTTAGACACTATTATAATATTACTGGATTTTCTATAAAATGTTTTGGTTATCGTAAGGGAAAAACCCATCGTGTTTATGTGTGACGCGGTCCTACGAGATACCTTTGTTTTTCAAAGGATTTTGATAACTCTAATAATTCAAATTGAGTGTGTTTTCTCACGCTGGATTTCCAGACTGACTCGGGTGTTATTTTATTATAATGCTTGTGTCAGACCGAGTATTATAGATTCAGGATAGGATGTTATGGAGCTCAGGAGACGAGCTGGATGACAAGACGTATTTCGGTAGATTTGTATTTCCGCTGTGTGAGGACAAGTTATTATAACTATCCAGATTGTCTTATTGATTGATGTACTCTGATATTGAAATGTATATTGACAATACAGTTCTTGTATTAAAAATCTGTTATTATATATTATATTTTGTTTCGCTGCGATTGTGAGATTCCATTATTGTTGTTCTATTTTTCTTCTATCTCTTTCTTCCTCTTTATCCTAGTTATTCGCTCTTTCGTACACTTTGGGTTGAGCGAGGAAGAATTATTATCAACTCAAGGGGTACGGAACTGCAGGTCGCTACATTTGGTATCAGAGCTGAAGGTTAAGCGAGAACCTTGGCTCTGGTGAGGATTACTCATTATAGATAGAGTCAGTAGTACTCTAGAATGAGTTGAGCGCAATAATAAACATGAGCGCGTATTTGTTAGTGAATATAAAATGGTTTTATATTGTGTTGATTAATCTGTTGAGTGGCATATAAATTCTGTTCGAGTAGTGGGACGCCACTAAATCGATAGGAGTTTCTAAACACTTGAATAGAGTAATTTGACACAATATGGTTTTGAAGCGGGTAAATGAAATAATTTTACCCAAATTATATTTTTATATAAACGAAATAATTTTTAGAAATTATTATGGTATAATTGGAGTGTTTGGATGATAATATTATAATCAAAACAAGATTATAAATCATTTATGTAACCAAATGGAAATTGTATAAGTATGGATTATACAATTGAATTAAAACTAAGACTTGATTAAAACCAGAGTTTGAAAAATTAAAATCCCAGAGATTTTTGAAAGTATTTTTCAAAAGTGTTTGAAGATAAATAATAGTATTATTATTTTGGAGATATTTTGGAAGAGAAAATTTGTTTAAAATGGATTTTGGAAATGATATAGCACTGAACTCACTTCGGTCGCTGGAAAATAATTCTAATGATAATCGCGACATCATCGTTGTTCATTTTCGAGTTTCTAAGTGACGGATTGCCACCGTGGTCGTTGTTTTTGGATTGTTTTGAGGAAAAACATGTTTGTTTGAAAATTTCAAAGGAGATTTGTTTTGGGATGGGACTAAGTAAAATTTTAAAATTCCAATGGAATGGTTTCCTTAAACAGAGGGTTATATATGTATATAATTGATTTCAAAGTAATTTAAAATAAATACCGGGTGTTTAAATTCTGGAATCCTTATTTAAATAATTTAGAGATAATCAGGAAATAAGGTATAAACTTATAAAGTGAAAATGATTCTAGATAAGAAAGGAAAATATGGAAAGTGAATTTTGGAATAAATTCTAACTTGAGAAAGTCAAAATGGATGACATTTAACTTGAGCTAAGTTAAATAGAATTGTATTGGAAATGATATCGATCAGGACTGAGATTTAAAATTAAATGGGATTCAACTTAATTTAAGTTGAATAAATTAAATTTTAAAAATTTAATTGATTGGGTTGCAATGAATTAATGTGGTGCATTAATGAAGTTGGAATTTAACTTAAGCAAGTTAAAGTAAATCAATAAATGAAGTGATTATAATAAATGGGATTTTAACTAAAGTGAGTTAAATTAAATTGAACGAATTAAATTTAACTTAAGCTAAGTTAATTAAAATTTGGTTGAATTTGGATTGAATTGAAATAAAATTGATGGAAATATGAAAAATAAGTTGTGTGACTTATAAAATTGAAAATTTGAAATAGATAAGCCAAAATAAAAAGATTTTGATATTTTGGAAACGAAATAAAAACCCAAACTTGAATTACAAAATAAATTTGAACTCAAGTAAATTGGTTGAAGTGATTTTTAAAATTAAAATTAGATATTGAATTATAGAATGAAAGTGAACTAATTAGATAATAAATTAGTTAATGGAATACGGAAATGGAACTTAACTTGGTCGAATAAAATTGGATTGTGGATTAAAAATGGATGTTGGAAATGAAACTTGAATTATAAATAAAATTCAACTTAGATTGTAAGTGAATTAAATATGGCCTTGGATATTATTTTAATAAACTGAGTTCGGAATTAAAATTGAAGTGGATTGGATGAATGAACTAATTAAATTAATTAGAAAACGGAATGAAATTTGATTGAATAAAAATCAAATTAGTAAATTGGATTGGAAATTGTTTACCAGAAAAATAAACTTAAGTTATGGAGTTAAAATAAATTTGAAGTAAATAAACTAACTTAAGTAGATATTTTGAATAAAAGCTTGACACAAATAAATTTATAAAATGGCCCTTAAATAAAATAGCATGGAATGTTTCCGAGCTAAATAAGATGGATTTGAAAGCAATGAAAGTGGATATGAATGGAAAGTAAATAAATTGATTTTAATCAATTTGGAAGAATATAAGTTTGTTTGGTTTGAAAATGAATTGAATTCATGTAAAGTGAGTTGTAAATCATTTAAATTGAATGAAATGATGTACGGATTGATTGAAAGTAATAAATTGAATGTCAGAACCTTATAATTGCTTATAATACATGTTTAGCGTGATTGGTTACGTGAGGGGAATAAAGAGCGTGGCGAGTGAACACACAAGTGTGTACACCTATCAACTATAAGCTTTATTAATAAAAGAATTTTTATATAGATACACCTAACTCAGATAAAATGAGGCCAAATGTACCGATCGTGCACTGCTTTTCGGGCTTAGGTGAGAAGGGTATAGAGCATGGGGAGTGAACACACAAGTGTGAACCCATGAATCTAGGTGTTAATAAAAAAATACATATATACAAGTATTTTTTGTTTTTTTTTGTTTTTTTGAAGAGAGAGTTTTGCAAAATCATCTTAACACCATTTAACTTTGAAGATAAAAAATGTTATAGCCTTTACTTTAAATCCACCACTTTTTAAAACAAATATTTTCCATCAGGATAGATTTCATAATTATCTCCATGAATCTTCCTATATACTAATTAAACCATAGTTACTTGTAATCAAACTTAATTTTTAATTTTGTTAAGACAAATAAATTTTCAAAATTTTAATTTAATAACCAAAACCATATATTTATCCTATAATGTTTTTTTTCAAAAATAAATCAAAAGGCTAAAAAGAAATTTTGTTTTGGGAATTTTTTTAATTTTTTCTTAGTTTTTGGATAGAAAATGCAAAAAATAAACCATGAAAAATCAAAAGGAAGATGAGACTCGTCCCCACACTTGATTTTGATGGTGTCCCCACAGTCAACCCAAGTGAAAGGAGAAAAATAAAATAAAAATAAAAAACATGACCTATATATTTACATGAAAATGAAAAGATTGTTATTTACAAGACATCAGAAAATATATTGTCAAAGAATAAACGAAACGGTCTTCCAAAGACCAATTCATTTGTCTCGTCAAATGCGAGAGACATAGCTTAAGCACAAAAAACCAAAACATAAAAGATTTCAGAATTGAATGTTGATTTGGAAAAACGAATGTCGTTTTATTGAAAATCGTATGAGTTGTTTTATTTTTGATGATTTTTGGGGTTGATAAAACAATTGATTGAAATTCAAGTTTATTTTCACCAAACTGAAATTCAAATTTATCACTGAAAACTTCTTTAAAATTATTAATTTCAAAATCAAAATGGAGATTTAAATCTTCCCCTTCAAATTTCAACAACTCATTTTCAAAAAGTCCAAAAAATTCATGTTTATTAAATTCATCTTCCTTTGTTGGATTATCAACAACTTCATTGCATATATCATTTTCAAAATTCAAAGTTATTGTATTCAAATTTTCAAAATCGGAGAAAGGAAGATCGAATTTCAAATCGAGTTTCTCACCTTCAAAAGAATTGAAATCCAATTCAATTACCGATTTTTTAACAACTTCATTAAGATTATCGTTTTCAATTTCAAAAGTTTTTTTTTGGCAAAGCCAGCGGGGTTAAATGGCCCCTACCATATATTAGAAAAAAGAATTACAACGATCCATGGCATACCATCAGATCCAAAAAGAAATGGAAATACAACAACAAAGAGATTACTGACTAAAGTTATTAAATATGGAGTTGACAAGTATATGTTTGGAAGTAGTAACACTTCTAAACACCCTACTATTCCTCTCCATCCATATAACAGTTAAACATTTCTTCAAAACACACAGAAGTATGGAGCTCTTATATGACTTCCATCTTGTTGCCTTGAATATGTTATACCATTCCATTGAAGAATCTCTAACTGGGTTCCGTAAATTAAGTTTCTTTAGAACGGTACCCCAAATATAAAAAGAAAATTCACATTCAAAGAATAAATGTTGGATAGTCTCCTTGGATTTACGACATAGAAGGCAATTATAATCAAGAATAATACCCATAACCTTAACTTTATCAAGCGTGTGTAAACCATTCTTAATGATCTTCCATAGGAGCATATTTTCTTTAGGAACAGAACCAGCATTCCACACTCTAGTGTGCCAAGGAAATATAGAAGATTGTGAAGGATGAAGCATATTGGCACAGACTAATTTAATTTTATGAGGCAAATGACACCATAAAGCATGAATATCATTACACGAGAATGATTTAGATTGAATATTCTCCCAACAGGCACGAACAGAGGTAGAGCTAGAGGAAGGAAGCAGTAAGGATCCATTAGACCAAATAGTGGAAACAGTAGCTTGTTCAGGTATACCAGACATGATTCTGATGTTGTAGCTAATCAAATCAGCTAGAATGAGCCCCTGATCAGACCAAGGATCAAACCAGAAGGATATTTTATTTTTTTGAAGAAGACCAGCCTGAAAAATATGAATAAAATCCTTTCTTAATCTAAGCAGATTCCTTCAAGACCAGCTACAATCCATAGGAATTTCCATAGTCCAAAAATGATTGTTTTTGATTAAATTCATCCTCACCCATGAAGCCCATAAATTATTATCAAATTTATAAATTTTATCTATACGCGTCGACATAGCTGCCCTATTCCATTGCTTAATGTTCATGATACCCAGACCACCAAATTTATACAGGCAGCAAATCTTTTTGAAAGCGATAGGAATAGGCTTTTTGGAAAAAGGATTACCATGCCAAAGAAAATGGTTAAGGGCAGAGTTAATCATGGAAATTAGCTTGGCAGGCAAAATGAAAATACGAGCAAAGTAAAGGCACATGGAAGTGGCAATGGATTTGACTATAACAAGCCTACCAGCCATAGAACACTTAGAGATAGGCCAGGATGATATTCTTGCAGTAATTTTTTCAAAAAGTTTGAGACATTGGCCGGTCTTGACTTTAAATGAAAACATAGGAGATCCTAAGTAATCATCATTGTAATGTATAGGATTGAGACCAGACAAATAGTGTATAGAATGTTTATCAGACTCAGAGATGCCTGCAATCCTAATTTTGGACTTGTTCCTGTTAATAGTAAGACCAGTAAGAGCCTTGAATTCATCCAAAATAAGCAGGACTCCATGAATAGATTTGGAAGTAGGTTTGGTGAAAAGAAGAAGGTCATCAGCAAACTGCAGGGAGGAGATACCAGAATTTTTGCATAAGGGATGATATTCAATAAGCTTCGTAGTCAAGAATTTTTTGGTGAGGGATGTGAATACTTCCATGACACAAACAAAAAGGTAAGGAGACATGGGGCCACCTTGCCTAATTCCCCTAGAAGCTTGGAAGTAGCCAAATAAATTGCCATTAAAACTTATAGAGTACTTAACCGTGGAAACACACGTGTATATCCATGAAAGGAAAGGGATTGGGAAGTTCATTTTGAGAATAATGTATATAATTGACTTCCATTGGAGGGTATCATAAGCCTTAAGGATGTCAAGTTTAAGCACACATCTTTTTGAAATATTTTGCCTATCGTAACCTTTCAACAATTCAGCAGATAGAAGAATGTTATCAGTGATGTCTCTGGAGGGAAGAAAAGCACTTTGATTGCAAGAAATAATTTATGGAAGAACAGACTTCATCCTAGCTGCAATAATCTTGGATATGCTTTTGTAAATAACATTGCAGCAAGCTATGGGTCTGAACTGAGTAACAGAAGAAGGCTGGACTGATTTCGGAATAAGAGCAATTTTGGTGGAATTTATTCTAGAAAGCATTTTGCTGTGCTTGAAAAAGTTCTTAACTGCCTTAATCACATCAACACCAATAACAGACCAAGCAGATTTGTAAAAATGGGCATTAAAGCCATCCGGACCAGGAGAACTAGTAGACTTCATAGCAAAAATATTCTCTTTAATTTCTTCAGCAGTAATCTCTTGCATAAGAGAATTAGAGGCCTGAGAAGATAAGGATGGAAGGGAAATATTATCAAATAATTGGCTGTGAATATTAGGATTGATGGGGGAGGCAAGAAGGTCTTGAAAGTAATCCAAAAAAGCATCATGGACAGCTTCAGGAGTAGAACATAGCACATTATTTTTATCGAGGATGTTTGAAAAATTAGCTGTAGAGTGTTTGGTTCTTAATGATTCATGAAAGACTGCAGAGTTTTTGTCACCATGGATGAACCACTTAGTTTTTGCCTTTTGGCAAGCCATCTTATTTTCTTCCACAAGAGTTTTCGCTAGAAGTTTGATTAAAGTATGCTCCTGAGACACAAGGTTAGCAAGCATCGAATGATCCATACATACCTGAATATCTTTTTGCACTTTAAATAAGTTATCTCGAACAGAATGAGATAGACTATTACCATTTCCAAATTCGTTTTTAGCCCAGGGTTTGAGAGTATCTTTTAAATGCCTAAGTTTAGCCTGCAAAATATACATAGGATTACCATAAACTTTAAAAGACCAGCAGTTAGTAACAATTTTCATAAAATCCTTATGCATAGTCCAATTATTAAAAATTGAAAAGGAGGATTGTCTTCTCTCATACGCTTTACCCCAATCTAAGATAAGAGGAGAGTGGTCAGAAAGAGAAGGAGGAGGAATAATGCAGTTAAGGTTAGGCCAGGCTAGAACAGATGAAAAGTTTTGATAGGATCTATCAAGTTTATAGTAGGTGTGTTTGCCAGTTTTACTGGAGTTATTCCGAGTATACAAACAACCATTGGTAGTAATAGGTAGGAGATTAGAATCATAAATAGCCTTGTTGAGGGGTCTAGTTTGTAGATAAGTAAGAGGAGAACCACCAAGCTTGTCAGTAGAAGATTGCATACAATTCCAATCTCCAAAACAAAGCCAAGGAATATTAGAGTTTTGTAGAGATGGAAGAGCATCAAGAAAAGTTTGCCTATGCATACAATTGTTATCAGCATATATAAATGTCATGTGGAATATGGAGGAAGAAGGGATGTGAGAGATCAGAGTGTGAATATATTGTCTATGAACATAGAGGGGGCTAATTGAGAAGATGGTAGGATTCTAGAGAATTAATAATCTACCATAAGGGGCTTGAGAAAGATTGTGGATAGAATTCCAATCACTATTAATGATTTGTGAGGCCTTGAGAGAATTGACATGATTTAATTTTGTTTCTGCAATTGCCATGATTTGAATTTTGAAGGAAGATATGAAGTTTTTATTTTCTAATTGTTTTGACAAGGAGTTAGCACCCCTAATGTTCCAGAATCCTATTCTATCAATCATAAAAAGGATTGAGTGTATGCTCTGGTTCTAACACCAGAAGAAGGAATGTTGGGGTCTGAAGAGGTTGGCATTGAAGGAGAAATTTGGTCAATGGAGTACTGAATTCCATTATCAAAGTCATTAGAAGGTTTTTTATGCTTGAATGACTTCCTTGGCCTTCCCCTTTTATTTTGGAAAGATGAAACAGTGCAATCAGGTAAGGAATGAATGGAAGAAGGGGAGAGAGGTAGATTGGTGGATTGGACAAGATTAATATCGGAAAAGACTTGATTTGGAAGAGATAAAGATGAATAAGGAGAACTGGAAATAACAGGAGAGTTTGGGTTAGGAGGTTGGACTGGAACATGATCAGAAGTGTGCATTGCACTGTGCATATCATTGTGCATGCTCAAATTGCAGGCAATGATGGTAACAGGAGAGGATGGAAGCTGAAGTCCTTTAGATATGTTAGATTGATCTTTATGAGGCATAATGTCTTCAATATCCTCTTCAAATTCTTCAGATAAGGTCTAAAGAACATAAAAATTATTATGTGTAGAAACACCATCAGAACACTGAAGGTTAACTACTTCAGGCCTTGAAACAAGTTGAAGGGAAGGAATAGATGTTGAAATTTGAAGAGCATCAGTAACTACATCAGTTGATTCAATAGGTGCTGCTTCACCAGGAATGCTCAAATGAGTAATGACACCCTCCACTAACAATTCCGGTTGAAAATTCTTTGACTCAACCATATCAGAAATATCAACACTATCCGAAGACTGATTCATATCAACTTCCACAGACTTCAAAGTGGGGGAAGCATCTACCATATTCATAACAGCCTGTTGCTCCATAATAATAGATTGAATCATACTATTCTCATTACCTTCCTTATTCGCCTTCCTCCATAATTTTTGAAAAGGTTTTATCTTTCTTTTACCTTTAAACAATAAGCTTTTCTTTTGAAGAATTATTGGTCCAGTTTTGACAGTATTAGTTACATCATTCACAACATGATTAATAGTTCTCTTATTGTCAATTTCCTCTGAATTTCCAGAGGCAATAAGTTTTTCACAATTAATTGTAGCATGGCCAAAAACTTTACAATGAGTACATATAAGAGGCTTCCAGGCATAATCAAGAAGGACATCAGGACAAGAGCCATCACCAACAGAAAGATTATCAGGAAGCTCTTTATCAGGCGAAATCTCAATCAAACATTTAGCGTACTCGAATCTTTTCAGTTTCTCCGTATTTTCATCAAAGCATATTAATCTTCCAATATGACACGCCAACCAATTGATGCCAAGAAGAGTCCATGTTAATATCGGGATTCGATGAAGATGAACCCAAATAGGAACTGTTCTAACCGCTGCTTGAGCAGAAGCAAAAGTAGGGTTCCATTTCGAAATTATAAACATTTGACCACGAATGAAGAGAGGATCTTTCTTCAGGATAGTCAGCTTGTCTTCTTCATTGGAGAATTTGAAGTAGTAGTTAAACTTATCAAAATATAACTCATACGATCCTTTAAGCTTCCAAACCTTATCAAGATAGGCTTTAACTGCCATATAATTCACAGTTCCAGCAAGGAAAAACCCAACTAAACAATCAGACCATGATTTGATACCCTCATTAATAATCTCCTTGGGAGGAGAAAGAGGAGATCCCGAATACTGTAGATCAAAATGAACAAGGACATATGTCCCTGCATTCCTGGGCTTTGCTGTGAAAAGAGAGGACCATGAGGAAGAAGGGACAGCTGAAGGAGAAGGAATGGACGACGATGGATGAGGACAAGGAAGCAGAGGAGGAAAATGATCAGCCGAAGGAAGAGAGATGGATGAGGACAAGGAAGCAGAAGTAAGAGAGGAGGAAGAGGAGGGAATGGAGGAAGCAAGGTTCGGAGGCGGTGGAATGGGAGGTGGAGGCCGGTCAGAGGTAGGAGATGAAGGAAGGACAGATGAGGAGTTGACAGGAGTTGGAGAAGGGACATGAACAGTTGAAGGTATGGGAGTAGGGATGGGAGGGGATACGGGGAGAGAAGACATGAAAGAACAGTTGATATGATTTCAAAAGTTGTTATTTGAAAATCGTTAATTTCGGTAATAGATGGATTATTATTTGACTCGCCACACTTTGGGATTTGATTTTGTTTTTCATGTTGTTTCAAATATGTTTCAAACAATAAATCCGTGCGATCTTTGTAAATCTCGTTCATTTGCTCAACAAAATCCAGTTTATAATTATTAACTTGAGAATTTTCAATTTGAACTTGTTGAGAACAAAAATTATAAATCGCACAATAATTGAGATTATTCCCATTTGCAAAATTATTTAAACAATCGATTCCATTTTGATTTTGAATTTCATTTGGGAGTTCAAAGTTGAATTAGCATGGGTTATACTCGAAATCATTTGAACTTTGAAGTGAATTCAAATTTTAATTATCTCGAAAACTTTGACTTGAATCATTGCACAAATATGAATTACACAAATCATTTATCATTTGATTTTGTTGTGTAGAGAATTCAAGTAAAGACGAAATCATATCGATGTTATTTTCAAGATTTGAGGGTTGCTCATCATTTTGAAAAGTGTTCAAAATTCAAATTATATTCATCATTTTGAAATTTTTTAGTTCAAAATTCGAATTTTTTGTACAATAGTTATCGTTGAAATATCCATAAGAATTTGGTGTGAAATTATATGGATTATATTGATATTCACAACCATTGTAAAATTCCGGCGAATATGAAAATTAGGACATTTTCAAGATGTTTTTCTTCTTTTTTTTTGGATTTTTTTTATAAAGGAAAAATATTCACAAAAAGGAATTTATTTTTCAAAAAGGAAATTTGATTTTTGTTTTGTTTTTTTTATTTTCAATTTTTTTTGTTTTTGAAAAGATTTTATAATTTTTTGGATTTTTTTTTGTAAAAAAAACTAACTTAAATTTTTTTGGATTTTTGATTTTGATTTCAAAAATTTCAAAGGATTTAAAAACTAAGTTAAAAATATCAATTTTTTTTTGTTTTGGATTTTGAAATTTTTTTTGTTTTGTTAAATATGCATGAACTAATGCAACTAAATGAATGCAAGAATTTAATTACAAATTTTCTATCCTATGTAGCTCCTAACTCAAAATTGTATAATCACACTTTGTCTTAACTCAACAATATAGTTCTCAATCAGGTAATGGACATGATTTATCGGTGCACCACGAATCACCGTAGCAACGCAGTCGAAGGTTTAAGTACCTTCATAGAAACAACCACTATAATATTTTTTAATCATCGTAATATTTATAAATGGTTATTGCTCTGCCGTAGCCTAGACACCGAGAATTTAAATTATCGAAAAAGGAAAAATTGTCAATATACAATTAAGCGTTATCGATGTCTAACCATTATTATTAATCAAAATTCTAGGATTTAATGCAAAGTAGAAATTAAATGTGTATTAACAATGCAACTACGAATGAATTTTTGGTTTTAGAATTTTTTTTTATATATAAATGCAAATGCAAACAACCAACAATGCAAAACAAAATAAAAATAAGGGCTAAGAGCACGATACCAGAGCGTGTAGAATTATTAGCAATTTTTTTGAAAAGCAGCGATTTTTTTTAAGCAAGCAAGCAAAGCAAAGTGATTATTTATGGCAAGTTGTTCTTTCTTTTATCTGCTTTGGCAACCTGAAATTTTCGACCAAGGTATATACATTTTGTTTATTTTAATATATATATAAGGATGGAACTTAAAACAAATTAAAACAAAACAAAACAAATTTAATATTCAATTTTTTTAAAGAGATAAACTAAAACAATTTAAACAAGACTAAACTAAAACAATTAGACAAAACAAAGTAAACAAAAGAAAACATGTTTTTTTTGTTAAAACAAAGAAAACAAAAGAAACTAAAACAAAATAATTAAAAGAGAATGTTATTTTTGTATATATATCAAAGAAGAAGTAAAACAAACCAAAACAAAACAAAATAAATGAAAACAACACAAATTGAAACTTTTTTAACAAAAAAATAAGAACTTAACAAAATTGGTTAACACATACATAACACTAAACAAACCAAATTATATAACATGCAACACTAAACAAAACCAATTATATAACACACAACACTAAGCCCAGCCCAAAATCAATTAGATGAGCGGCCCACAAGACAAAATCCTACCCCTGCTAAATACAAATCAGTGCTTCCTTCTTTTGTAAAAGTCGAGAGAAAAAAAATCGATTTTGGATAAGGGCGCTCTTCTCTTTTGATTCCACGCTTCAAAAAAAAATAAGTCAATTTTTTTTTTGTATTCCACAATAAGTTCTTGATCGCGCTTCAAGCATGTTGAAGCCGCTTCGAGTTTGAATTTCGAATTGGGATTCGAGCAGATTGAATTCACGGAATTTGGGTAACTGGCGAGGCAGGAGTGGAGATTTAGGTGGGAAGTTGGAGCAGCGACTGGGATCGTTTTGCTGGTTCGATTGGGTTGGTTGTGGAGTTGGGTCAACGTGTTTCTTGAGGAGGAGTTGTCGGCAAAGTCGAGGCTCCAAGAACTTGTTGGATTTGGCGAATTGGGGTGGAAGGGTGGATGATTGAGATTGGAGGAGGAGTTGTTTGTGGTTGTGGTTGCAGTTGAGTGGTCGATTGCTGTAGTCAAGGATTGGTTTTGGAGTAGAGGTGCTGTATGTTTATGCACACATTTTTTTTGTTATCAGATATGGTTGAGGAAAGATGGTCGATTGCTGCAGTCAGGGATTGTCTGGTTGTTTGCAAAAGTAGTTGGAGGATGATGAAGTTTGAAGGTATGCAAGTATGGAGATGGTGTGGTACTTGATGATTATTGTATGATGGTGTGGTAGTATATGGTGTGATAGAGGGTTTGGTGTTAGAAACTACTGTTGTAGATATGTCAGTGATACAATGGATATGCTTGAGGCAGTAGTTTATTGTGGAGGAGCAAAGTTCTGGTGGATGAAATGGAGGAGCTACTGATATGTGGTATTCGCTGTTTTGGCTATTATCAGTGGTAGGAGGCACTGATATGCTGTGATAACTGTGGGTTAGTGATGCAGAGAAAAGGGGAATGTTTGATGAAATGGTGATAGTTATATGGACAGAGCAGTTGTTCAGGGTGATGGTTTCTAATGTAATGATGGTGTGGTAGAGATGGCAATGTTATGCTGTGTTATATGTGACAGGGATGGAAGATGTAAGTAGCAGATGTTAGTTTGTTAGCCTGCTGGTTGGTTTATGTAGACAGGTGAAGAAGTGTTGTGGGAAGAAGTGGTCAGAGAAGTTGTTTGGCTGTTGAAGATGGTAGATGAAAGTGGGTGTTCGATGTAGATGATGTAGATGTCAATAAGGTCGAGGGAAAGTAGTTGTCTGTTGCTGCTGCAGAAGTGGAAGTGATGGTTCTGTGTGTGCTTGGGGAATGGGCAGTGCAACGGTAGAAGGGGGTAACTGTTCATAGCGCACATGAGTGATGTGCACCGGGTGTGTGCAGAAGTATTGAGATGATGGAATTGATGAACTATAGAGGAAATTTTGATGTTGGCAGTGTGAACACTGGTGTGAAAAGGATAGATATGGGTTGATATTTGGTGCGAACACTGGTCACAAGGCACTGTTGTATGTGATGCACTGGTGGTGGCTGTTGTTGTAAATGTGGAAGTATGGCAAGGTCGGGTGTTGTGGAGTTTGTTTGTTGTGGTGAAGTCAGGTATGAGAATGTATTGTACTGATATCAAATTATCAAATTGTGGAAGTGTGGAAGTGGTTGTATCACTCTGCAGGGGGTACGCATGCAAGTTGATGAAGTTTTGGTAGTTTTTTTCCTCTGGCAGAGGGGTGATTGTTGACAATGAAGTGAAAGTGAAACTGTTCTGAAAGTTGTTTGGAGTGGGTTTGGTTTGTTGAAACTGTTGAGAAGGGGAGCAGACTGAAAGTGAAACTTGGTAAAATGAAAGCAAAAATTGTAAAAAAATGAAAATGAAATAAAATATATAATTTTTTTTAAAATTTTGTGTATGTTATATATATATATGGAAATGCAAATGCCAAGGATACTAAAACAATAACAATCATACAAATCAAAATGCAAACAAAGATCACACACAACACAAATATTTTCTTTTTTTTAATGCATATAAACACACAAAACAAACACACAATAAAATCAAATGAAAATAATTCGAAGAATAGAAATAAAAATAAAAACTATTTCCCGGTAATGGCGCCAAAAAATTATCCGTCAACTAATTCAATATCAGATTAGAGAATAACCGATCGAATTTATAATAAAAATAACCGCAAGCACACGGCATACAATTCTAGTACGTGGCGAGTACGGGTCGATTCGCAGGGAATTGTTACATTTTAAATTTCTATTCAGTCAAATTAAACCAAGAATTTGAAGAGTGTGTTAAGCTAAAAAATGTAAAAACTAATAAAAGCTAATGGATAAAAATATGAGAGTTTGAAGGCAATTTAGAGATAATTCCACTGTCTTGATCACATAAACCAACATAACATGAAATTGTGATCTCTCTTTTTTGGTCATTAGTGAATTTAATTGATCTGTTTATCATAAGTATGACCTATTTGTGCAATTAACTAGCTCAACATAAGTCATCAAACAATAACACACCCCTTAAACCACTTGTCATGAAAAATGATAATAAAGTTGAAAGTAAAATCTATTTTAAGCATGGCCTATTAACTATTGATTAGAAATATAGACCATCAAATTTTTATTTCAACATTCACTTCATTCCCATAATTATATGTAGATGAAGAGGTAATTTTTGTTTGGGATTGTTTAAGCATAGCCTATTTGGTGTCAACAACATAAGCTATCAAATTCAAATCTAAAACAACAAAATTTAACCACTTCAAACATTTCATTTAAGCACAAAAGAGATAAAAAATTATCAAATTATGTTGAAGCTACATGATTAGAGAGCTTCATTACCCCTAAATTGAAGGGGTTTAGCCTTTCATATTTGTTATCATATCAACAAAATAACATTCAACATGAAACAAAAACAAGAAGAAAAGGAGAGCAAAGTAAAAGGAGAAATAACTAAACTAAAATAAAAGCTAATCTACTTGCATCCATAAATGATCTACACTACTAGCATGAAAGGAAATAAACAAGAAAAGAGCATATATTAAAATTGCATAAAAGGAAAATACACGAAAGAAAAAATGGCTAAGTAGCCATGGAAAAGAAAGAAAGTTTTCAGTTATTTTTGATCCTAAACTAAGGAGGCTAAGAGTGAAGAGAGAAGATTACATGAAATATAAGGGGTATTATACAAGTTTGAAACCCTGATCCATATTTTTGGCGAATACCCAAACTACCCCTCTAGGAAGTGTGGCCACCAAGTTATCATTAACATGAAATAATCCTCCATTAAGTGTGCATGAAACTTTAATGGCCATTAGCATGTGTATTAGCTTCTAATTTGTACATCAAGATTGGTGGGTAGGTGGGGTCCTCCATGTTGTCATGAAATGAATTATTTCCATCTTCATTTGTTCTCTGATTGTTGTGCATGCATATCGTCATGAAGCCACTTGTAATTTGAATTTAAATTCCAATTCCTACAAAATAACATAGAAATTTCCAAGTAAAATTTCTCAAATTAATATATGCACAAAAATGACCATTTTCCCCTATATGAAGATGAATATGTGACGATTTGAAAATAATTTGAATTTTGGTTTAAACATGTAACAACCCGCATATTTATCGATTTTATATTTAAATATTTTATTTAAAATATTTCGTCGTTAGTCGGATTTTAGTCCGAAAAACTACTTTTTGCAAACAGTCGAATTGAGACTCGAGACCACTTCCATTGAGTCCAAAATGGCGTTTGTGATCTGTTTGAGTATAAACTTTGATATATTTGGAGTAAGTTGAAATTTGCTACTTTTTCTAGTTGGGTTTGGGTTGGGTTCAGCCCACTAGCTAACTAAACTCATTTAACCCTCTAACTCAGCCCTCTCCTCTCCATTCTCTCATTCCCACTCTCCAAACTTAAGTAAAAACTGAAATGGGGGAAAGGAAGAGGAAATAGAAATTGCAAACCCTGGTTTCTTCTTGCATCTTGATTTCTTGCTCCAAAATCAAAGTGAAGCCATAGGTAAGCCTCCTCTCCATCTTCTCCAACTCTTTCTCATTCAATTTCGGGAAGTTTCCTAAACCTAATTTGGGAAATATGTATTGTCTTCTTAGATTGAAGCTTGTAGAATTAAAGTGCAGTGTGATTGGTTGTTTCTTTGCAATTGAGCTTCTTCTTCTTTGCTTGTGTGTAAAAAGGTGAGATTTTAATCTCACATCTTAATCTATATTTATCTTCGATTGTTAGGTATGAATTCCTAATACTTATTCTTGTGCAAATGCTTTTGATTTGAAAATAATTGGTATTCATTGATAGGGCAAGAAGTGCTGGAAATCAGGCTCCGGCCGACCGAATGCAGGGTCCGGTCGACCGACCTGCTTCTTGGGCACTTCCCTGCCTCTGTTTTGGGAGTGCAGGAATTTTGGCTCCGGTCGACCGACCAGGAAGTCCGGTCGACCGACCTGCTACCCGAGCACTTCTATCTCTGGTCCGGTCAACCGAACTCAGTGAGCCGGTTGACCGACCTGCTCCTATTTGCCAATTTTGCCTATATTGTCTATTTTGTTGAATTTCCAACTTTAGTCGATTCGTGTTGTTTCCCTTTTGTTGTTATCATTTATTACCGACTTTGATGACTTCTTTTCTTCGGGATTTTTGGAAATATCCATTTGATGGATTCGGTATCGATTTCTTTGGATTTTATTCACGTCTTCGAATGTGAATTTTTATGATTGATTGTTTCTACAATCACTTCTATGATTTGTCACTTCAAAATATAAAGGTTTTCTATACTAGTATTAAATATCAAAACTTCTTCATCAAAACGATTTCAACTCTATTTTCAATATCAAACTCGTTTATAAAACTGTTTTCCAATCTATTAGTATATACAAGCCTTTACTTCACTCGGATGAGAAATCGACTTAAACGACTTAGTAAAACGAGTGGTATGAAACGCTTGCGTTCACTTCGTCGGTTAGCTCTTGGACTTGTTCGATTGAACCATTTTTGTGACAATTTCCTAGTGGAGATCTATAGTTTGTTCGTAAATATTTAAGTTAAGCTAGTGGTTATGGGACATGAAGCTAAACTCATATATTTACTAGCTTAGTGTAATTGACACTTCCTGATGATCATGACGATCATTTTTGTGATTTAGACTAGCGATTGAGCGATGTCTCTTTGTTTGCGAGGTTAGACTAGACACCATTTGTGTGATTTCGATTCACACATATCTCTTTATCTTCAAGGTTAGTCTATACCTCATTGGTGTGATTTCGATTCACACAGATTGAAACTCTTGTGACAATTTTTTAGTGGAGATCTACAATCTGTTTGTAAATATTTGAGTTAAGCAAGTGGTTATGGGACATGAAGCTAAACTCTTATATTTACTAGCTTAGTGTGATCGACACTTCTTTATGATCGATGATGATCGTTTTATGGTTTAGACTAGCAATGTGCGTTGTCTCTTTGATTCGGTTCATTGGACGTTACGCTGTACGATGTCGTTGTTCCGTTTTATCGTGATTTGGTTCATCGGACGTTACGCTGTACGACGTCGTTGTTTCATTTTACTACGTGTTGGTTCATCGGACGTTACGCTGTACGACGTCGTTGTTCCATTTTCCTATGTGTTGGTTCATCGGATGTTACGCTGTACGACATCGTTGTTCCTTTTTATTTTGCTTCGGTTCATCGGACGTTACGTTGTACGACGTCGTTGTTCCATTTTCCTATGTGTTGGTTCATCGGATGTTACGCTGTACGACATCGTTGTTCCTTTTTATTTTGCTTCGGTTCATCGGACGTTACGCTGTACGACGTCGTTGTTCCATTTTCCTATGTGTTGGTTCATCGGATGTTACGCTGTACGACGTCGTTGTTCCTTTTTATTTTGCTTCGGTTCATCGGACGTTACGCTGTACGACGTCGTTGTTCCTATTTATTATGTCTCTGGATCATCGGACGTTACGCTGTACGACGTCGTTGCTTCGGATTATTTGATTTCTGGATTTCTCGTTGTGATTTCTGGAATTTATGTTTCACCACCTTTTTCAGTTGGCATTAATATGTATGTCATTTATTGTGGCTTGGTGAATTAAATAAAGAATATGACATTCTTTTTATGCTATGAGATTCGTGAGATATTTGTATGATTTTCCTTTGTTGATTTTCTAATGTATACTTGTCGAGGTATGACCTTTTTGGTTATCATACGTTTTTATTATATCTCTTCTTATATCTCATTTTATCTGATAATTATAGCTAGACTGATCCATTTATTATTTTCTTCTTAAATAATACTCGGGTCAGACTGAGATTTTACAGATGCTTCTTCATGACTTCCTATCTGGAACCATCATCTGACTTTTGGCTAACTACTCTAGTTTAGTAGTTTTTGTTGTATACATTTGAGATTAGACTCCTTGATGTATACATATTCTTTTGGCTTGCACTTGTATCTATTCTTTTGTGTTATTGTGGATCTTATTTGACCACTACTCTGATGTACACTTTCATGTGTTATATTCATATCTATTTCCGCCTTTGTGATATGAATTGTCTGTGACTGATTTGTGTTATGTTTATTTCTATATTTGTTTCCGAAGTCCATATAGCCACTGTATAGTAGCTTTGAGTTTGTATCGGTATGTCGGATTTCCTCTTGATATGAAAAGATATATTTTTATCTGGCATATCGGTACTCGCACAAAGCAATTATACAGATGGTCGCTCCTCAACAGCCTTATTCTCCGTGCTAGTTGACGGCATTACCCCGTAGTGTCCTTGGCTAGCGTGGGTATAGAGGTGGGGCATCACAAAACATGTTAAAATACCCAATATTATCATTTATTTAATTAAATTAGATTAAATATGGTGGTAAAAATATGCACATTTACGTGCACATCAGCATAATAGGTATATAATCAAGTCCAAAGGCTCGTAATGGAAAAGGGATTCCAACTATGAAAGGGTAAGGGTCCACCCATCGAATCAGTACACCTCTAGATAAAATGTACTTGAGGCTACAACATGTTACACCTCTACTGCTCAAGACCGGCCCTACCCCTTACTGGATAGTACCGAATATGATCACCTCTTGGTTGATCAACAACCATAATGAGTCCTAAAGCATACATAGATATCGACTCTAGACAAGGGATGACCATACCCTAATGAAAGTGACCCACTTAGTCCTGCTGCACGTCCTTGCTTTAGTTATTTACCGAATGGGAGGCATGAGGTTATGCTTTACCTTTTTAAATAGCAACCCCACTCAGAATGCTAACACTGCCCTCGAGGCAGCAATGCAAGTGCCAGCATTCGTCCATAAAAGTTGTTCAGGATATAAACAAACCGAAAGCACTACTCCTACTACATCCATTTTAGAATCATCCTTAGGATTAATAGCAAGCAGCCCTTGCACTTCCAAGAGCTCTGATTCCGACCATCTTTAAGATATCTCCAATTCAAATACTTATGCCAGTTCGTAGTGGTTTTCAGATAATATATTCGATCCTGGTCTTCCCAAACCGACAACGATAGTTTAAAAACCGACCAAGTTTGATAGTCGGTTATTTAACTATTCAACAAGACAACAGTCACATTAGGGATTTAATTCCATATCGAAAAACCAACATTGGTTAAGCACATAAGCAACCACTAACCTCTTTAATTAATCCTTTCATTAATTAAAATTACCTTGTAATTACTTGTATCAAAATACTTTTACAAAGGTATACTCACAAACCCTTCTTACTCCTTCCAATACTTTGAAGAATCTCCATATACTTATCTCAACAGTATAAGTATATTCACAAAAACAATACACTTTCACTACTTAGAAAATGTATTTATATACTTATCTCAATTATGTAAGTATATTTATAAAAAACACTGCACTTTCACTACTTAGAAAATGAATTTATATACTTCTCTCAATGATATAAGTATATTTACAAAAAAACATTACACTTTCACTACTTAGAAAATGTATTTATATATGTATCTCAATGGTATAAGTATATTTACAAAAACTAAGAAAGATTTCCTATTTGTTATCGAGTATGGAAAGATGTTTCCATACCAGTTATTTAAAAATCAATTTTGGAAATCAATCTCATCTTCTTTTATAAATTCCCTTTTTATATAACTCTAAGTCATATATACAACTCTGTTTATAAATCTCTAAAATCATTTATAATACACTTTTATAAATCTCTAAAACAATGGATAAAATTCTTTTATAAATCTCTCTAAACCATTTATATAGCTCTTTAATAACTTCGTAAAACTATTTATAAAGATCCTTTATAAAAATCCTTTCTAGAATTACTTTATAACAATCTTTTCTAAAATCCCTTTATCAAAATTCTTTATGAAGCCTTTATAAAAATCCTTTATAAATACAAAACTCCATTTTCATTTATAATCTCTTTATTAATTGAAATTCCTTTATAAATCAATTTACTATTTATAAATACAATTAATCACCCCAAAATGAATGAACCTGGCCCATTAATCCATCACAAAACCTATACTCCTTCTCCTCTACTTTAAATCAAGCTTGCCTCCAAAATCGAAGACCATCTCAAGTAACACTCAATACACCTCGTCGTGCATGTGCACACACAAGCACCACCTCTGATCGATGAACCAACCCCACCAATAGATCCCTCTCCTCGAGCCCATCATGTCAAGACCATCACCCTAGCCTCCAGTCCCCTCGGATGGAAAGCGAACCTTCATTCCATGCCCAAAACCCATAACCCGTATGGGAAAAACCCCTCCTTCACGTCGCATTCTACCACACTCCACCGCACACATCCAAACTCCAACCACTAAATCTCCTCGCAACGAGAAACCCATTGGAACCAATGCCAAATCAAATCATCGTCTAAATCACCCTAAAACCCTAACCCTGGCTTCCAATCACCCACGACAACCATCGCCAACTTCACCGAAACCTTATCAACATACTAGAAGACGCCATGAATTTAATGATGCTAATGGCATGGTCCAATTCCATGTGTTTTGGGAGAAATAAATTTATAAAAATTCTTTGCTATATTCTCCCATATACTGACATTTTGAAACTACGGCCACCACACTTGACGAAATCTCCAACGATCAATTTCTAAAAATACTAGAGACCCTAACGAACAAATCTCATGTAGGAAGCCAAGGCTAAAGGTTTATGGATTGTGAGATATAGATTTTTAAGTGTGGAAAATTAGAATGTTTCATTTACTTAAAGTATAAAAGGGAGGAAGAAAGTGATTTTTTGGCCTAAGCATGTATATCCTTGAGTCTGTTTTGATTAGCAACAAGCATTTCTTTTTATTTTCAAAAAGTACCTTAACCAAACTAGATCTAAACCATTTTATAAACTTAAGTATCATACACAAACCACATCCAAGTCACTACACATTACAACATTTGTAACGACCCGTAAATTTTAACTGTTTTAATAACGTAATTAGTTGAAATTTTGTGAATTTTAGATGATAAAATTTTGAAATAAAAATTTGATATTTGGAATGTGTCTAATTAATCATAGCAACTAGTAAATTTTCGTCCGAAAATATGAAAGTTTATTTCGCGCGTAAATTTACTTCAATTTAATCAGTTAAAAAGCGATGAAAATAAAATGTTTTCGAAACCTAAATATTTTTACATAGAAAAATTCTAAACCATCTTCTGAGCAAACGCTATTTTTCGTTTTTCAAAATTTGGACATCTTTGGCTCCGTCGATCTTATTTTTCAGCGTTTTTCTTGCATTTTCCGCTATAAAAAAATTCGAATTTTTATAATACAATCGAACCACTGATATCCGTATATCGTTTTGATCGTCTCGTCGTGCTGATCTCAATGGTATATTCGATTGTCAAAATTCGGAGTATGGTACATAGCGAAATTCACGAAACCGGTAACCATATCGGTGTCGGATCCGTAACCTTTTGCTTTCTTTTGAATTTCAAACTTCTGTCATGTCATCTAAACAACAATTAATGGCTTTAAATTATTTAGCCGACTCTACCTTAAGTGACAGTTGCATTTGCATCAACTTTCATACATGTATTTCTCTTTCAAATTCTCTTCGTTCAGCTACCGTTTGAAAAATATATCTACACATATAATAAAATATGTATAAGGTCTTTAAAATTTGGTTGGAGCCAGCCTGTTCTTTGTTTCCCAAAGCCACGTTAAAACCTTTCCTCTGCTTTAGTTAAATAGAAGTAAATATGTACCAATTCATATTAGTGTCTGATGGTTTCTTCCAATTTTAGTGTTTTTACCTGCTACTTCAAATCTTCCATCCTACTTTCTTCACTACTCCTAGGCCAACCTCGTCAGCAACCCACACCCGCATCACCACCAAGAGCCCGCTACCCAAAATCTCAAACCCGAGCTCCACCTGCAAACTCATCCTTCCCTCCACGTCGTTGGCAGTCGACCCCGCACCATCCATGGCCGCTGCCATGCGGACACGTCACCTTCCTCCATCGGTCGAGCAACTACCTCTTCAACCTATAGAAGGTCAACATCATGTCTCGGCCATCATTTTCCCTTCCGCCCATGACTTCTTCCTGAGCAAGGTTCCTCCGCCTGCACCTCCAGCACAACATCCACCTTGCCACGTGGTTGAGGCAGCCGCTACCCCATGCTCGGCCAACCTAGCTTGAGCTCCATCACGCGGCACAACAGTCTAGCCGAGTACCATAGCACATGCGGTGCTCCTCTCTTTTTCTAATTTGTGTTGCTGATGGATAGCTATATTGGAGGTGTGTTTAACATATTATTTTATACTGTGCTCAAAATCTTGGTAACTCTACAGTAAAGGCATATTCAATTATATTATATGCAGTTAATTAGATGTTTACATCGTATGTTATAAAGGTAGTGTATATATCTGCATTTTTTTTTATTTTATAAAAGGGAAGTATACATTACAGTATTTTATAAAAGAAGTATTATTGCATATTATTATATTATGAAGTTGACCGGTTGTTTTGTTCATTGTTATGAACCGTCATTTTTCACATGTTTTATATATAGTATAATATGATTAGATTTATTACCGTGAAGAATTGTTGGTGAAAAATTTGAAGTTACATTTTGTTACAGTATTGTTGAGCCATGCATTCATTAATATACATATAGTATATATTTGGTTTAGGGGTTGTGTGAATTATATTCAATAGTGCCGTTGGATATTTATGTTGTTATAAACGTGGGTTAGTGTAAAACAATAGATTAAGTGGTATATAATATAATATGTTTAAACTTAGTTATGGTTAATCTGTTCATAAGGTATACATAGGTTTGAGTCGGTTGGCTATATAAGTTTTAAAAGTTGTAAAGTATATGGAAGCTGTTTAAAAATATACATGCAGAGTTTAAGTATTGCATTTCGTTGATTAAGTGTGTACGTTTTAAAGCATGTTGTATTGAACTTTATTGATTTCAATATATATTATGTATGTATATATATTCTATATTTTATAATAATATTATATATATGTATTTATGAAAGTTTTATAAAGGTTGTTTTTCTGTGTATATAAAGGCTATTTTATATTATATCAATACTGTTTGCATAAAGGTGTACTGTTATATATATGTTATAACAGATTTGCAATCTGTTTTACTTTACATATGATTCTATATAAGTTATAGATATTACCATTTTTGATCTTAAAATTTATATGGTTATATATTAATTTATAGATAAGGATATGTGGGTTTATAAAGATAAACATAATATATATATATATCTTTGATTCTTAATAGGTGAGATTTAAGAGAAATGATTTTGGAATTTTAAACTATTTTTAATATTTTTCTTAAATTAAATTATTGGGATATATATTTATATATAAGTTCACTTATACCATTTATCACCATCAATCCAGTTCTGATTTGATTTCCTTAAATTCCTATCTATCAGCTTTGTCCGTCATATTCGTGCCAATCTTGCTTTGCTCTGGAAATTCGTGCTTGGATTCGTAACTCAATTCAGTGTCAAATTTCTTTAGCCCCGAAAGGTGAGCAATCACTCACGATTAACGTTTTTTATTTATTAAATTTGATTTCAATTGAAACGACAATTGAAATATGCTGCTGTTAGATATTTGCACTGTTATTACCTGTATCAGTTCACCTGTGACATCTGACATCATTATCTGTTATATATGCAATGATAATCCAGTTTGTTGTTAAATGATTGATTGTTTGATGTTTACAATTGGACGTTAAAATTGTAATGTATAAAGTGATAAATATTATGCAAATAAATTTGACGTAGGATAATTAAAATTTGAACCGACATATATGTTAAATTTGATTAGTGAATATGACCCCTTTTAATTTGTTAAATTAATTGACATATAGAATAGCGATAATTACACTTTGAACCATCGACGTATATTGGATTAATTGTTGTAGTGTAAAAATTGAAATTGAATGACAAGTGAAAACCGTAATGTAATAATCTTTAATCTACATGAAATGATAGTGTAGATTCTAGAAATAATTATATTAATTCGTACAAATAACAATGCGAATTAATACGGTTATTTCGGGATTATTTAAATTGATTATTGGATTGATATTGATTGCTGTTATTGTTTGTTTATTTACTTTGACACCATCCCAGTTATCACACTGCAAGTTCCCTTTGCTATGCTTTGATTTTGAATTGAATTGGAATCGGGTTGAAATGATAAATACCCAAATTGAACTTTGACCTAGGATAGAGAATTAAATAAAACCCGATTGGTCAGTAATTTGATTTAAAAATAAAATGATGATTTTATTTGAATAAATAATATGGTTTTGAAACGAAGTTGGAAATTGAATTTTAATGAAATTTAAATGTGAATATTTAACAATCTGAGACAAAATATTAATAAAGAAATTGATGAAAGAATGTTGTTTAATTTAAGAAATGATTGAATTAAGTTTTGAAATTATTTAATAATTTAATGAGATTGAATTATTTAATAATTAAATTAAAGTGAATCCTTTGATAATTAAAATTGAACTTTTAATTAGTGAAATTTAGTTCTTATTTAATTGAGCTTTGGAATTGTAACTAAGTAAATGAATAAGTGAGATTGAATTTCTTTAACAAGTAATAAAATGTGATTTATTAAAATTAATGTAAGACTTGAAAGTTAAAGAATTTGATTTGATGAATTTAATTTAATTCAATTTGTAAGTTTTTATATAATGAAGTTGAACTTAAGAAATTGATTTAATGAATTGGAAATTAAATAGAATTGTTTTGAATGATAAATTTACTTAACGAATATTGAATGAAATCGATAAATGAAGTTAAACTGATTTGAATGTTAAATTAAATTAATTTAAATGATTTCGAAATGAAACTTATATACGAACCTGAATCAATATTTGAATTGTTTAAATAAAAATTGAATTTGAATTATAAGATTTTGAAAATATGAATTTGGAAGTTTTGAAACGTAAATTATGGAAATTGATTTCGAAAGAGAAATGAAATATTGGTTTACAAACTCTGATTGAAATTGATTTGGTTTTGAAATAAATAAACGACCAATCGGTGTTATAATCACGAAGGTTATTAAAGAAACCGGAATCGGTTATGGATATACTCTCTATCTAAACCGAAAACCACTTTAATAACTATACGCGGAGTGTGATCCAGAATGAAGTGGTTGGAATGATGTTCTTGATGACTGAAGAAAGAGAACGATAATGGATAGCCTTGACACTTGTGTCAAATTGGAAATGACTAAAACAGGAGCCGTGCCGGGCCAATGGAGGTCAGCTACCTCAAGCGAACACACTTCTTCGAACTACTCATTACTTGTTGTCGATTGGTGCACCCTTGATTTGGGAGTGTTGTTTCGCGGTGTTGCGATCGCTGCGGCGATGCGTTCTCACCGGTCCGGATCAGGCAAACGGTAGTTTCACTACCTTGGGTATTGCCTCATGTGCCTTGTCATACTTGTATTCCTTTATACGCGACCACTACGATTTTGGTTTGTACCTTTAGTATATGGATTGCCCTCTGGTGACTTCCGGTTTTGGGGAAACTAAGGTCTTGTATATGCTCTTGGGAATAAAAATGTGTTAAGGGGAATAATGGTAACGCCTTAACACTATTTTGATATCTTATATTACTGATAGACATTATCTACTTATCGTACACTACTACATAGTAGATAGTTTAACGGATCCTTAAAGGATGGTTATTCCAAACATCCTTTGAGTTACTTGTATTTCAATTGCTATTTCACTTGAGTTGGATTTATTGATATAAGAATGTTAATCCTGACTCGAGTGTTTTGTGTTTTGCTTTACGCTCGGATCAGACTGAGTGTACCAGTATTCGAGACTCACCTTTGAAGTTGGAGATTTGCTTGAAGATCCAGCCATCTATTCTGCTTTCGGTATTCAATGATTCCAGTGATGTATTCTGATTTGTATCTGATGTATCGTATTACTCTTCCGTTGTATCTGGTTTAACTCTGATGTAACTTATACATTTATATAATAGCTTCATGAACTACTATCTCTTTTATTTCCACTGCATTTATCACTCTGTGTCTGTGATCTGTGATTATTTATTGTATATGTTCAGTTTTGCCAAATTTAAATTAACAACGCGGTATTTTGAGCAATTCAATTCCGACATGAGTGTCCACCTATACACTTATAATGGATGCGAATGGTCCAAAATAGCGGGTCGTTAGAGTTGGTATCAGAGCTTTGGTAGCTCTAGGCAAAACTTAGCATATAGGGTAAATGTATTTACGGAATCACTCTCATTCGAGTTTCAATCTCTTCCTTTGACTCAATTCCTTTGAATTTTGGAACGTTCCCTCGGTTTTGAAATTCATTCGTGTCCCTCACTATTCGTCTTCTTTCAATTCTGGAGCATCACATAACTCCACTTCGAATGACCCTTATAATGAATCGGCGGTCTCGCCAAACTTCGAATGATTTTGTAAAGGGGTGAAACTCCTTTACAATAAACATTGATTTACCGGAGATTTATGTATCCTCGGTTTACGATGCTATCTATTCCCTGCTATACCCGAATTCCATCTCTTGAGATCGAGTGTTGATTTACCTCGGAATTCAGCATCGATCTTATGCTTGAAGTTACGGATGACCCGGTTAAGGTTGCCCGTGAATTAAATAAACTCATCCATCTCCCGATTGTGGTAATTGAATTATCTTATCTTCTATTTCAAACTTATTTTCGAATCAAAATTCTCTTTGATTTGATTTCCATCAAATTTGAATCGCTATACATGTTTTGAAATCTATTCTTGTATCGTCGAGCGAGGAATTGTATTTGTAAAATTATATTTAAAATGTTTTAATATATGTTGTGTTGTTTGAGTTGTTGATGTTGATTTGGGTTTTCGATCGATTCGTCTGATCAACGCTATCGATAGGATTTCCAAAACACTTGAGCAGAGCAAACTGACACAATATTGTTTTCAAATTTGGTAAACAAAATAGTTTTGTATGATTATATTATATATAAATATAAGTTTTCTGAAATTAAATTGTTAATGAAGTTCGTTGTCAGAAATGATAATATTTGATCTTCATTTATTGTTTTATAAACCATTGACTATTGCATAATATGAATAAATAAATTTATAAAACTTGGATATAATTTGATTTAGAATCTGAAATGAATTTAAATCAAGAATTTGAGAATTTAATTTCCGAAAATTTCAAACTTTGGTTTTAAAGGTTTTAAAATGTATAATCTAGAGTATTTTCGAATAAAAATCATTTCACAGAAATTTTAGATGTTTAATCAAGTGCTCTTCTCTTTGTCGCTGGAAAATAATTTCGGTGATGACGGCCGCATCATCGACGTTCATTTTCGAGTTTCGAAGTGGAGAGTCCATTCTGTAGCTTTGCTACGGTTTTGTTTTGAGAAAAAGAAAAAAAATATTTTGATTTGAATTTCTTTAGTATATTTTGATTTACATATATATAGGTATCTTATTTTAAAATTTAATTTGATTTGATATAAATATATTATATATATCTCTAAATTGTTTAAAGTTAATCAGAAATCTAATTCTTAAATTTTTTTTAGGATGATTTTAATTATAAATAAAACCAAAATTTGGAATAAATATTTAAACTTGAATATTTGAATTGGGAAAATTTTATTTGTATATTGTTCAACTGCATTCTAATACAACTTACCTAAATCATTCAGAAGTTGAATATGTAATTGGATAATATATAAGATAAATTGAATTTATAAATAAAATTTGAGTGTTTATAGTAAATGTTATACACTAAATTTTGATTATAAAGATGTTAATAGAGTTAGATAGGATAATAAGTAATACTCAGTTAATAATTAATAAATTTGTTTTGAAAGAATTAATAAATTGAAATTTGATCAACTTATGAAAATACCTTGAATTTAAAGGCAATTAGTGAATATAAATTAATTTAAATCGAAACTTTTATGGTTTAAATTAATTTATATGAGATAAATATATGGGATAAGATATATTAAGTAGAATAAATTTAACAATAATTTGGAATAAAGAAGAATTTAAATTGCTGAAAAAAAATGTGATTATAATAAAAGACTATTCAAATTTATGGTTTTAGAAATTGTAAATTTAAGATAATTGGATAATAAGATAATGAATTTAGAAATAGTTGAGATTGATTTTAGTGAAATCAAATGGATTAAATCAAATTATTGAATATTAATTAATTTAAATTGAAAATTATATGGTTTAAATTAATTGTTTTACTTGTATTCCAATCTATTTTCTTTCTGGTTATTTCTATTCTCCTACCTCCTTCCTTTTCGGGGACGAAAGTTTTGAGTAGGGGAGAGTGTAACGACCCGTAAATTTTAACTGTTTTAATAACGTAATTAGTTGAAATTTTGTGAATTTTAGATGATAAAATTTTGAAATAAAAATTTGATATTTGGAATGCGTCTAATTAATCATAGCAACTAGTAAATTTTCGTCCGAAAATATGAAAGTTTATTTCGCGCGTAAATTTACTTCAATTTAATCAGTTAAAAAGCGATGAAAATAAAATGTTTTTGAAACCTAAATATTTTTACATAGAAAAATTCTAAACCATCTTTTGAGCAAACGCTATTTTTCGTTTTTCAAAATTCGGACATCTTTGGCTCCGTCGATCTTATTTTTCAGCGTTTTTCTTGCATTTTCCGCTATAAAAAAATTCGAATTTTTATAATACAATCGAACCACTGATATCCATATATCGTTTTGATCGTCTCGTCGTGCTGATCTCAATGGTATATTCGATTGTCAAAATTCGGAGTATGGTACATAGCGAAATTCACGAAACAGGTAACCATATCGGTGTCGGATCCGTAACCTTTTGCTTTCTTTTGAATTTCAAACTTCTGTCGTGTCATCTAAACAACAATTAATGGCTTTAAATTATTTAGCCGACTCTACCTTAAGTGACAGTTGCATTTGCATCAACTTTCATACATGTATTTCTCTTTCAAATTCTCTTCGTTCAACTACCGTTTGAAAAATATATCTACACATATAATAAAATATGTATAAGGTCTTTAAAATTTGGTTGGAGCCAGCCTGTTCTTTGTTTCCCAAAGCCACGTTAAAACCTTTCCTCTGCTTTAGTTAAATAGAAGTAAATATGTACCAATTCATATTAGTGTCTGATGGTTTCTTCCAATTTTAGTTTTTTTACCTGCTACTTCAAATCTTCCATCCTACTTTCTTCACTACTCCTAGGCCAACCTCGTCAGCAACCCACACCCGCATCACCACCAAGAGCCCGCTACCCAAAATCTCAAACCCGAGCTCCACCTGCAAACTCATCCTTCCCTCCACGTCGTTGGCAGTCGACCCTGCACCATCCATGGCCGCTGCCATGCGGACACGTCACCTTCCTCCATCGGTCGGGCAACCACCTCTTCAACCTATCGAAGGTCAACATCATGTCTCGGCCATCATTTTCCCTTCCGCCCATGACTTCTTCCTGAGCAAGGTTCCTCCGCCTGCACCTCCAGCACAACATCCACCTTGCCACGTGGTTGAGGCAGCCGCTACCCCATGCTCGGCCACCCTAGCTTGAGCTCCATCACGCGGCACAACAGTCTAGCCGAGTACCATAGCACATGCGGTGCTCCTCTCTTTTTCTAATTTGTGTTGCTGATGGATAGCTATATTGGAGGTGTGTTTAACATATTATTTTATACTGTGCTCAAAATCTTGGTAACTCTACAGTAAAGGCATATTCAATTATATTATATGCAGTTATATAGATGTTTACAACGTATATTATAAAGGTAGTGTATATATCTGCATTTTTTTTTATTTTATAATAGGGAAGTATACATTACAGTATTTTATAAAAGAAGTATTATTGCATATTATTATATTATGAAGTTGACCGGTTGTTTTGTTCATTGTTATGAACCGTCATTTTTCACATGTTTTATATATAGTATAATATGATTAGATTTATTACAGTGAAGAATTGTTGGTGAAAAATTTGAAGTTACATGTTGTTACAGTATTGTTGAGCCATGCATTCATTAAAATACATATAGTATATATTTGGTTTAGGGGTTGCGTGAGTTATATTCAATAGTGCCGTTGGATATTTATGTTGTTATAAACGTGGGTTAGTGTAAAACAATAGATTAAGTGGTATATAATATAATATGTTTAAACTTAGTTATGGTTAATCTGTTCATAAGGTATACATAGGTTTGAGTCGGTTGGCTATATAAGTTTTAAAAGTTGTAAAGTATATGGAAGCTGTTTAAAAATATACATGCAGAGTTTAAGTATTGCATTTCGTTGATTAAGTGTGTACGTTTTAAAGCATGTTGTATTGAACTTTATTGATTTCAATATATATTATGTATGTATATATATTCTATATTTTATAATAATATTATATATATGTATTTATGAAAGTTTTATAAAGGTTGTTTTTCTGTGTATATAAAGGCTATTTTATATTATATCAATACTGTTTGCATAAAGGTGTACTGTTATATATATGTTATAACAGATTTGCAATCTGTTTTACTTTACATATGATTCTATATAAGTTATAGATATTACCATTTTTGATCTTAAAATTTATATGGTTATATATTAATTTATAGATAAGGATATGTGGGTTTATAAAGATAAACATAATATATATATATATATCTTTGATTCTTAATAGGTGAGATTTAAGAGAAATGATTTTGGAATTTTAAACTATTTTTAATATTTTTCTTAAATTAAATTATTGGGATATATATTTATATATAAGTTCACTTATACCATTTATCACCATCGATCCAGTTCTGATTTGATTTCCTTAAATTCCTATCTATCAGCTTTGTCCGTCATATTCGTGCCAATCTTGCTTTGCTCTGGAAATTCGTGCTTGGATTCGTAACTCAATTCAGCGTCAAATTTCTTTAGCCCCGAAAGGTGAGCAATCACTCACGATTAACGTTTTTTTATTTATTAAATTTGATTTCAATTGAAACGACAATTGAAATATGCTGCTGTTAGATATTTGCACTGTTATTACCTGTATCAGTTCACCTGTGACATCTGACATCATTATCTGTTATATATGCAATGATAATCCAGTTTGGTTGTTAAATGATTGATTGTTTGATGTTTACAATTGGACGTTAAAATTGTAATATATAAAGTGATAAATATTATGCAAATAAATTTGACGTAGGATAATTAAAATTTGAACCGACATATATGTTAAATTTGATTAGTGAATATGACCCCTTTTAATTTGTTAAATTAATTGACATATAGAATAGCGATAATTACACTTTGAACCATCGACGTATATTGGATTAATTGTTGTAGTGTAAAAATTGAAATTGGATGACAAGTGAAAACCGTAATGTAATAATCTTTAATCTACATGAAATGATAGTGTAGATTCTAGAAATAATTATATTAATTCGTACAAATAACAATGCGAATTAATACGGTTATTTCGGGATTATTTGAATTGATTATTGGATTGATATTGATTGCTATTATTGTTTGTTTATTTACTTTGACACCATCCCAGTTATCACACTGCAAGTTCCCTTTGCTATGCTTTGATTTTGAATTGAATTGAAATCGGGTTGAAATGATAAATACCCAAATTGAACTTTGACCTAGGATAGAGAATTAAATAAAACCCGATTGGTCAATAATTTGATTTAAAAATAAAATGATGATTTTATTTGAATAAATAATATGGTTTTGAAACGAAGTTGGAAATTGAATTTTAATGAAATTTAAATGTGAATATTTAACAATCTGAGACAAAATATTAATAAAGAAATTGATGAAAGAATGTTGTTTAATTTAAGAAATGATTGAATTAAGTTTTGAAATTATTTAATAATTTAATGAGATTGAATTATTTAATAATTAAATTAAAGTGAATCCTTTGATAATTAAAATTGAACTTTTAATTAGTGAAATTTAGTTCTTATTTAATTGAGCTTTGGAATTGTAACTAAGTAAATGAATAAGTGAGATTGAATTTCTTTAACAAGTAATAAAATGTGATTTATTAAAATTAATGTAAGACTTGAAAGTTAAAGAATTTGATTTGACGAATTTAATTTAATTCAATTTGTAAGTTTTTATATAATGAAGTTGAACTTAAGAAATTGATTTAATGAATTGGAAATTAAATAGAATTGTTTTAAATGATAAATTTACTTAACGAATATTGAATGAAATCGATAAATGAAGTTAAACTGATTTGAATGTTAAATTAAATTAATTTAAATGATTTCGAAATGAAACTTATATACGAACCTGAATCAATATTTGAATTGTTTAAATAAAAATTGAATTTGAATTATAAGATTTTGAAAATATGAATTTGGAAGTTTTGAAACGTAAATTATGGAAATTGATTTCGAAAGAGAAATGAAATGTTGGTTTACAAACTCTGATTGAAATTGATTTGGTTTTGAAATAAATAAACGACCAATCGGTGTTATAATCACGAAGGTTATTAAAGAAACCGAAATCGGTTATGGATATACTCTCTATCTAAACCGAAAACCACTTTAATAACTATACGCGGAGTGTGATCCAGAATGAAGTGGTTGGAATGATGTTCGTGATGACTGAAGAAAGAGAACGATAATGGATAGCCTTGACACTTGTGTCAAATTGGAAATGACTAAAACAGGAGCCGTGCCGGGCCAATGGAGGTCAGCTACCTCAAGCGAACACACTTCTTCGAACTACTCATTACTTGTTGTCGATTGGTGCACCCTTGATTTGGGAGTGTTGTTTCGCGGTGTTGCGATCGCTGCGGCGATGCGTTCTCACTGGTCCGGATCAAGCAAACGGTAGTTTCACTACCTTGGGTATTGCCTCATGTGCCTTGTCATACTTGTATTCCTTTATACGCGACCACTACGATTTTGGTTTGTACCTTTAGTATATTGATTGCCCTCTGGTGACTTCCGGTTTTGGGGAAACTACGGTCTTGTATATGCTCTTGGGAATAAAAATGTGTTAAGGGGAATAATGGTAACGCCTTAACACTATTTTGATATCTTATATTACTGATAGACATTATCTACTTATCGTACACTACTACATAGTAGATAGTTTAACGGATCCTTAAAGGATGGTTATTCCAAACATCCTTTGAGTTACTTGTATTTCAATTGCTATTTCACTTGAGTTGGATTTATTGATATAAGAATGTTAATCCTGACTCGAGTGTTTTGTGTTTTGCTTTACGCTCGGGTCAGACTGAGTGTACCAGTATTCGAGACTCACCTTTGAAGTTGGAGCTTTGCTTGAAGATCCAGCCATCTATTCTGCTTTCGGTATTCGATGATTCCAGTGATGTATTCTGATTTGTATCTGATGTATCGTATTACTCTTCCGTTGTATCTGGTTTAACTCTGATGTAACTTATACATTTATATAGTAGCTTCATGAACTACTATCTCTTTTATTTCCGCTGCATTTATTACTCTGTGTCTGTGATCTGTGATTATTTATTGTATATGTTCAGTTTTGCCAAATTTAAATTAACAACGCGGTATTTTGAGCAATTCAATTCGGCATGAGTGTCTACCTATACACTTATAATGGATGCGAATGGTCCAAAATAGCGGGTCGTTACAACATTCATTCATCAAAACAATTAAATAAGAAATTTGAGATTCCGCAGCATTCATTATTTTCTAAAGTTAATAACAAGGTTTAGAGCTTAGTGCTCTCACCATAATACAAGATTCAAGTTTTCCTTCTAGCAACCCACTCCTATATGATTTCATAACTAATTTTTTAACTTTAAGTTTCAAAGATGACATTTTTATTATTATTGAAAGGTGGAGGAAGAGGTAAAAGAAGTTAGAAAGTAGAAATGAAAAAGAAGGGTAAAATGAAAAAGAAACAAAAGCCCTTTTTTTATTAACGCATTAAAGTTTAAAAGAACCAAATGCCCTTATTTATTATTTCCATCCTTTCACTCTTTTCATTTGAAGATATGGTAGATATTAGGGAGGGTTTATGTACCTTTAGCAAACTTTGCACTTAAGCTTCATTCCATGTCACATCCATCTTTAATTTGAATTTTAAATAAAATTTATCTATAATTACTTATTTATACTATACTTTAAAAATAAAAGTGTTTTAAATTTAAAAGGTGCTTTTAAAACAAACAAATATTACACTTAAAATAACTTGTTATTCGATAAAAAATTGGAAATCTAAAAATTTCATTTTGGTCACATTTTCAGTCTTCCATCGAACTATTTATTTACGTAAAAATATTTAAAAATGAATATTCTATTATCGGTTATAAATTAAAAGAGGATTATTAAATTAATAAAAACCATTAACTGAATATTTAAATTGAATCCAATATTCACAAATTAAACGACAATATTCTAGGTCATTACACTATCTAAATGTAAGATCCAGATCACGACTTCCAGTTTCCACGTCCACTCCATCAAAATTTCCTATTTGTATTTGTTCTATTGTGTTTTTTCCGTCAAGAGTTGACAATGATGGCTTGAGATGCATGGTCAATACTCTCCAAGCTAGCCCTGAGCTAGAATGCAGGATATCCTTCTTACTCACCAATTTATGCATCCGATAACACTGTCAATTGAAGGATCTTTTTTGAACATGTCACACCTAACACTCGACAAGCCAGGGACCAAATATTTATGCATGTTGAAGCTGGTCCTAGCCAAAATCCCAACCTAATATTTTGTACACATTGATGCTCACAACGAAGATGAGGATAATGAATTAGATAAGGAGGAGGAAAAGGATGAAATTATAGAAGTGAGAGAAGAGGAATAAGATTTCGATGTTGGTCCAACTAGGGAGAACGCCGATAGGGTAGGCGCTTCTATTCCTACTCCTAAGTTCAAATACTTATGGAAAGGGCCTTTGGAAGCAACTCCTAGTCCAACTCTTAGCCGAACAAAGGAAAAGACTTCCACAAAAATCATGGTGATAAGACAGTCAACACTTTTGCCCACTTACTGATGACCTTTGTGATCTTGATTTCAACTACCCCCAGATCGATGAACTTCTACGCGAGATGGGTATCAGTCTCAATCCTTTTGAAGGCCTAACCGCTTCCCCTTTTCTACCAATTGAGCATAGTCCATAGGCTAGATGGGAATGCATCATGCTCATGCCACTTAGGACAACCCTTAAGTAAACTACATTTACCTTTGTGCTTTTTAATCAAGTTGTGACTTTTTTTCCTTTTATGGATTAAATGGAAAGTACTCGCTACTTCGGTAGTCTATCTAAGAAAGATTCTAAGGATAAACCCATGTCCCACTTTAGTCAAACCACATCACTGAGAAAACCGATCTAAGGATGATCGTAGCGACTCCCGTAGAAAAGAGATGGTCGCGAACACCAATACGATTACGACTACTGTGAATATGATCATGAGTATCATGAGCATCCACACTCACTTCACGGTTCAGGCCATTATCATTTGAAGCATCAATCATTTTCTAGTCATATCTACCACAATACATTCCATGTATTACAACAAAATCATAACATTAGTATAAAGACCCTTAAATTTTACGCTTTTAATATTAAAGTAATTAAACCTAAATTTTTAATAGAAAAGTGAATTGGGTGTCGTATTTATAATCGCTGTGATGTTCATTCCAAACTAAACGATATGATATATAATTTTGATATATTTGAAGCTACAGTTTGTGAAATAGAGGCGTTACAGTGTTTAAATGACGTACGAAGCTATTTTAGGTCAAACTAGATATGCAGCCTATAACCCAACCTAACGACTATATATTTGAGGCTACGAAACCCTAGCTGGCACCACTATCTTCACTCTACTCTCTAATTTTATAAATCCTCTTAATCCACTGCTAATGCTAGAAGATTATCTCTAATAACAAATCGATTTAAAAAACAAAGTGCCTAAACCCCTACATATTATATATCGTTGCAAAGTTATCGATGAATGGAGCTGACGGCAAGTGTTTGTTTTCGAAAATGATGCTTAGATTGATAGCAAATCAAGGTCAAAGTCTCAAATCATGGAACCCTAATGTCAATTTGGGTGAATATTCAAGCATCGATTCACGAAATTGGTTGAGGGGAAGTGTAGCTCTAGTCCAAAGGAGTTGATTAGTGGTGGACATGTCGTAATTTGGTCTAAGGAGGAGTAATTTGGCTGATTAGGGCTTCGGATTGCTGATTTGGTGGCAACGTTTGGCTAAAATGGAGGCGGTAATGGTGGGTCCAATTGGTGGCGCATGAGGCAGGGAGGCTGATGGTGGTTGTGGCGTGGTCTTAAGTGGTCGGTAGAGAGAGATAACGGAGGTCAAACTTGCATACTGATGGGTTCAGCGGGAGTGGGAAGAGGTTAAGTGCTTGAATTTTATATCATTTAATTATTAAATTACTATATTTCCCTTGCAACTGCTAACCTCCATACCTTCCACATACGAACTCTGATTCACGCGCGATTTCTTTCATTGGACTCATGGTGAAATTTCAAACAATATGGCCCTTAATTTGCTAAGTTTAGAGACTATTGGAAAAAGCGCTTTGGTATGGTTTACTTAATTTTATTAATTGAATTTAAATTATAATATAGATATCCCTTAATGGAAAATCATAATCATTGACCTGTAATGTGATGTATTGATGATTGTTTGATATTTCGGACATTTTGGATATGTTGAGCCTTGGTTTAATTATTTATTGCTAATTGATGTATTATCGGATGTTTAGTCATATTCATTAAAAAAATAGCTAAAATTATGTAATAAGGATAAAATAAGATAAATGAACGATTAATGTGATTATTTGTAGTTTTTATGCGATGTTTGTAAATAACAGTGTTTGAATAAGATAAAATGGAATTAACTGGGGAAATTTAGTATGGTTATTATTTATGAATTTATAGGGAAATTCATAAATAATAATGAATATTTTAAACTTAAGTGGAAATATCTATTATTATTATTAAATAAATTTAAATTTTATAAATAATAATAATACGGTTTTTGTGAAAATTACACCTGTAACAACCCACCTCAAAATGCGCCTAATTATCGGCCCAATGAACACTCATCGAACCTTAGGCTCATTCTGAATCGGGCTGTTAGTTGGTAAAATTGATACAATGAACAATATACAAAGCTATCAATTTATGCTATCATAATCCCACAGACAAGGGATAAAATATAATATAGAAATAAGTACCCATTTCATAAAAAATTCAAATCTTAAAAATACAACATATCATCCCAAATATCCAAAATATAATGCCTTAAAATACCATCAATGTCTGAAACTTGGTACATCATAATATAAAAAAAACATAAATAGATAGATAAACCGCCACAAGTCTTCGCCCCCGCCTTTACCTTCTCTATCGGCATTGTTCTCCTAACCTGTGTGTTGTAATGAGGAGGGAGTCAAAATAAGATTGTCTAGTTAATAAAAACTTCAAGTCTTACCATATTAGTATTTGAGCAGTATCATTTGGATAAGCAATATGTCTTACGCATTCTATGTTATACCTTACCTAAAATACGCCCAATTATAAGCCCGAAGGCTCTTCTAGTCCAAAGGCCCCTTTCCAGTCTAATGCAACCATTGTCAATCATGTCCTAACAATGCGAGAGATGTACCTGAGCCATTTAATACCTCTTTCATGGGAATTAGGCGCATTCTGACCATTTAATACATATACCCTAGGCAGATCCATGTTGTTTAATACCTAAACCCAAGGTGGACCCCTCTTTGGTACTCCCTAACAAACATCACATGAAATATCATCATGCCACTTAATACTTCTTTATGGGAAAAGGCGAACACTACAATAGCTACTCAATACCTCGATCCCAAAGCAGAACCCTCCCGAGATTCCTCACTACCACATCTAAAAGAAAATATCGACCATTTAATGCTTCTTAAGTAGGAAGGAGGCGGACCCTACAACAACCACTTAATACCATAACCTAGAAGTACGCCCCACGTCTATGACCTATAACCCAAATTATGACGTCCCAATTTAGTCCGATAATTTGTAGGTGTTGGTAGCTAGATTAGTAAGGTAGATTACCCTAAAGAATTGGGACTAACCTCGTGTCCACCATAGGTACTTATTATAGATGATGTGTCACATCAGTCCCAAAGTCACACTACTAGTAGCCATATAAACCGGGTAGACTTATGTGCTTTTAATTGACCTCGCATCCCTATAACTTAGTCATATTTCCACTCTTCTAACATACTACCAAATATATACTATATATACCCTTTACCGCATTTCGTATTAAGACCGTATAAAGTAAACTCCTTATTCCATCTTTAATGATGAATTAATTCCCATAATTATCCTTAACTTTTTTTAAGGTTTTAGTGTTATTTACTAACCTATTTATTCTATACCATGCAATTAATACAGTATATGTTATTAATATATTTATATGCTAATATATTAATAGTATGTAATTTATGCTAACGAAATATTCATAAGCGTGCAAAGATTTTCGCTTCCTATGCCAATTATTTAAAATGTCAAAACTTCCAAATTCATACAAGTCTAACTTCATACAAAAACTTACAAATTAGCTAATATCCTTAGACAAACAATAAACTTGCATTTAAAAAATAGAGTTAAATTCCAAACTTATTTTATATATTAATATAGTAGAATCAGCACCTCTATTTCAAAGAATAAAACTTACAATTTAAACCCTTTATATTCTATTTAACTTTTACATATAAAATGAAAAAGGGATTCATATTTAAATTACGAAAATAAGTAGTGCAAACTATGACTAAGAGAATTCATACTTTACTCACCATTTCCTAACTTATTTACATTTTAGAACACTTTAGCACAACGATAGAGAAAAGTTGGAAGTGGAATAGAATATAAAATATTCAAATTGCACACTACAAGAAAAACCATTTATAGTTGCAAAAATCGGTGGCGTTTTATTGTAAATGCAACAAAAAATAGATTACCAAATAATATAAACGTGGCAAAAAATAATTCACGTTTCCCGCTTCTAAAAAAAGAGTCCGCTCGAACTAAATAAACGTAACCTATCATTTTACTCTCGTACTTAACAAAATTCTCATCCCTAATTTGCTTTCTTCTTCAGAAAAAAAATTTCCCCTTTTAATCGTGTTAAATTTTCATCACACTCAAGTATCATCATCAACTCCGTCGTTTCCCCCTTACTCAACATCGAGTCGCGGCAGCCAGCAGATCTAGGTATATTTAGGTATGAATCTTTTAAATCGATTAGGTATGAATATTTTAAATCGACTTTGTGATTCTATTTGGATTTTATATGAATTTGAATGCATCTTATTTTCGTATTTATTCCTAAACTATTACTGAAATGGTTGATTTAACCCTAATTGCAATGATCTGTTGGGATATTTGCTTTGATTTCTTTGAGTATATGAATGTTCTGTTGAAGTGGTCCAGTGAATCAATGGTTGCTTGCTGAGAGGAGGTTGAGGTTGCGTGTTTCGGGAATTTGGTGGGTTCAAGTAGCATTGATGGAGGTCGTGGGTTTGTTTGCGATTGGGTATTGGCTGGCTCGATGGTTGAGAGTGGTAAATGTTGGAGCATAAATAGTCTTTTGTGGAGTGGCAGGCACTGGAAATATGTCAGTTGTGTGGATGTGAGGTAGTGAAGAGGAGGCGGTGAAGTTGACTGTTGGTTTGGTAAGAGGAAACTGTTGGTTTGTACATTCTGAGGCTTTGAATTTATATGTAGTAATTCTATAATTTGCTAGACTTAGGCTTTGAATTCATGCATTGATTAATTATAAATACATGTAAATCTGAGGTTAAATGCAAAATATAAGTGTAAAATTTATATTTTTGGAAAAGTATTCTTTGCCTTTGTCTACTAAACCACCATGGTTATATGCAGTAGTGCTACAAGTATTTGTACTTCAACGTCTAGTTATTTTTTTGATTACAACAGATAACCAATTTATACGTCAAAGATTGGAAACTTATTTGCCTTCAAATGTCGATAATGGAAAAAGGCTGGGTTTTTTTAAATAGGTGATAAAACCATGATTAACTTAATATGTATTTTGAGAATTAGAACATATAATCTAATACTAAAGCTCACTTTTTTTTACTTTTTTCATAGAACTAGTATAGAATACCGACAAGGAGCAATGAATTTCGTGCATGCTGCAAAGAGGAATGTAAGAAGTGTAGAAAATTTTTTATGCCCTTGCAAGGATTGTCGGAATCTTAGTCGTCATGATGACCAAATCATCGTTGAACATTTAATTATAAAAGGAATGGATCCTAAATACATTGACGGTGTATGGTTTAACCATGGTGAAGAGATAAATGTAGAGAATAAAACAAATACGTTTGACGTATATGAACTATTCAAGATGATTCACTATGAAGATGAAGATTTTTTGAATCAAGATTTTTTTGATGATGATAAAGACGACGTTGATTCTCGAAGAAAAGAGGATGAGTTAGTCAAGAACTTGGAAGATGCAGAAACTCCATTATATCCTGGTTGCACAGATCACACAAAATTATCTGCCATCACCGTCTTGTATAATCTTAAATGCGAGACTGGCTTGTCCGATAGTGGTTTTGATAAGCTTTTAGTTGTGCAACATCTATTTCTACCGAAGGATAACGTGCTTCCCAAAACCTTATATGAAGTCAAGAAATTTCTTAAAGCATTCGACATGGGTTTTGAAAAGATACATGCTTATGAGAATGATTGTTGCCTTTTCAGAAAAGAATACAAAAATTTAGAAAGTTGTCCAAAATGTGGTTCCTCGAGATGGAAGAAAAATCAAGATACTGAAGAGGTTATACAAGGTGTTCCAGTTAAAGTATTGAGATATTTCCCAATCATTCCGAGGTTTAGACGAATGTATAGATCTCAAAAGATGACTGAAGAATTAAGATGGCATTTTAATAATAAAAGTAACGATGGAAAAATGCGTCATCCCGTGGATTCTATGACATGGAAAATGGTGGATGAAAAGTATAAATCTTTTTCATCTGATCCACGCAATCTTAGGCTTGGTCTTGCTACAGATGGATTCAATCCATTTTCCATGTTGAGTTCGAAATATAGTTGCTGGCCGGTAATGCTTGTGACATACAATCTCTCGCCTATGTTGTGTATGAAGAAAGAAAATATTATGTTAACTTTACTTATTCCAGGCCCGAAGCAACCCGGGAATGATATTGATGTATATTTGGCGCCTTTGGTGGAAGACTTGCATCACTTGTGGTCTAATGGAGTTACTGCTTATGATGCATTTAGTGAAACTTTATTTAAACTGAATGCAATTTTGTTATGTACGATTAATGATTTTCCGGCTTAGGGAAATCTTGCTGGATGTCGTGTGAAAGGGCAAAAAGCTTGCCCATTATGTGATGTCAATACCCATTCTCGTTGGTTGAAACATAGTCGAAAGTTCGCCTACATGGGTCATAAAAGATTTCTACCTCCTTCAGATTCACGGAGGAAACAAAAGGCATTGTTTGATAATACCATAGAGACAGATGGTGCTCCTAGAATGCTTTCTGGGAGAAACATCTATGCATTATTGAAGGTTTATCCAAATGATTTTGGAAAAGGAATAGAGGAGAAAAGTAAGAAGAGAAAGCATGTCTATGATAAAGAAGATGAATATGATGATACTAACAGTTCTACAGAAGTAGAGCTATCAAGGTGGAAAAAACGATCAATTTTCTTTGATTTGCCTTATTGGGAGGTTAGTGGTTAATTTATTTATTTTTCATTGTTTTAATACAAGAAAAACCCAATAATGCATTATTGTTTTGGTTTTCATAGGAACTTCCATTACGTCACAATTTAGATGTGATGCATGTGGAGAAGAACATTGGTGAAAGCCTATTGGGCACAATGTTGCATGGAAATAAATCCAAAGATGGAACCAACTGTAGAAAGGGTTTAGAGGATTGGGGAATTCAAAGTGAGCTTCATACACAACCTCGTGGGAATAAAACATATCTTCCACCGGCTCCATATATGTTGTCAAAATCCGAGAGAAAAATATTTTGCAAAAGACTGTATGATTTCAAAGGACCGGATGGCTACTGTTCAAATTTAAAAAATCGGATTTCGTTGTCGGATTGCAAAATTAGTGGATTGAAGTCACATGATTACCATGTATTAATGCAACATTTATTGCCAGTAGCATCGAGAGGGTTCATGGCAAAGAAGGCAAGAAAAGCGATAATTCGCTTATGTTATTTTTTCAACAAATTATGTCAACGTGTTCTTGATAGAGAGAAGGTAGAACAAATCAATGTTGAAATTATTGATGTTTTATGTGAGCTTGAAATTTTTTTTCCACCATCTTTCTTTGATATAATGATACATTTATCCATTCATCTTGGAAAAGAAGCACAAATGTGTGGACCTATTCATTTTCGATGGATGTACCCATTCGAAAGATATATGAAGACACTCAAAGATTATGTCAGAAACTATGCACGACCAGAGGGATGTATTGCAGAATCGTATCTTGCAACAGAATGCATGTTGTTTTTCAATGAATTTTTGAAGAAATCAGGACATATAGAGGAGAAAGGAGCTCGAAATGAAGATTATGAAAGTAGTAGAATATTAGAGGGACGTCCAATTTTAGTATCGAAGACAATTAAATTGCCAGTTAATGAGAAAGAAAGTGCTCATTTAGCTGTGTTAATGAATATGGCCGTGGTGGAACCGTTTATAGAGTAAGTTTATGTTATATTGTTTTAAATATTTTGATGTGTTCGCAATGATATATATAACTTATAATCAATTGTTCAATACTAGTTTGCATTTGGAGGAATTAGAAAATTCAGACCAACGCATGACAAAAAATGCGACCTTACTTTGGGAAACACATACAAAAAGTTTTGTCGATTGGATTAAAAGGAAGGTTAGTTAGATTTCAAATATATTCTCATTCAACTATCAATATTACTATATAAATTTACATGCTAAATGAAATTTGTTGTAGATACCTATTACCTCCAAGGATCATAATGACATGTTAAAATGGATTGCTTATGGTCCGAAGGATGATGCCATGTCTTTCAAAGGATATATCATCAACGAGCAACGTTTTCATGTAAAAGATTTAGGGAGAGAAACTCAGAATTGTGGGGTGACTTTTGATGCAACTACTATGTGTAGAGCAAGTGCTAAAGATATGTCCCAAGTGGTTGATGTAGTCACTTATTATGGAATATTGACAGATATAATTTTATTAGATTATCATTTGTTTTATATTCCAGTTTTCAAGTGTCGTTGGACGTATAAAGGAAATGGAGTAAAAGTTGATGATGATGGGTTCACTCTTGTTAATTTACATCAAGCATCATTTTCACGAGACCCATACATACTTGCATCTCAAGCAAAACAAGTATTTTATTCAAGAGAGAACGATGTTTCTAATTGGTACATTTTAATGAAAGCACCATCAAGAAGTTTTAATGATATAGAGGAGCACGATTGCATCGAGGAAGATATTCAAGTGGTGGAAGATGAAATAACTGAAGCGGATGATGAAGATGTTTGCTATGTTAGAGAGGATTGCGAGGGCATAATTGAATAGATTATATGTTCTACTTGAGCATAGTTGTTCATTTGCTTTAGTGATGGTTGAACTTATATATTAAATCCGGGCTATTTGGAAATTTCATTGAACTTGTATTGATTTTGTTTAGTGATTGTTGTTCATTTGCTACACTAATACTTTGTTTTTTTTAATGTTGCGAATGGCTGTTAGTTTGCACCATTTAATTTTCTAATCCATTGCAAATGCATGTACCATTCAATTTTTGTTCTTTGTGTTTTGATCTTTGTATACTTCCATAGACAAAGCATTATATGTTCTTATCAATTCTGTTTGCATATATTTCTTGATAATGAGTAGTGTTCTTATCAATTCTGTTTGCATTACATGTACATTTTCTCATAAAATTACAATCTGTTCATCATCTCAAGGCTTTTAGGCCTGCTTGTTTGGTTTGCAAACTGCCACATCTCTTTTCAGCTACATGTTGATGATATTTAAGTGTTGTTTGTTAATATTTATCGCTGCTTATTGTTTACATGTGCTTATTGGTTTATACTGTGTTTTCTGTCACTTGTAGAAAAATATGTCTACAACATCTGTACGTACCCGCTTGCAGAGAAAGGCTGAAGAACAAACAGTCAAAGCTAAGAACAAACAGTCAAAGCGAAAACGTAAAGTTCCAGCTAGTATAAATGAAATAGAAGAACAACCGGACAATGCTAAGAAGCAAGCCACTGTTCACAATGAAGAAGACGAACAACCACTAGATGATATCCCCTCTGACCCAAATGAAGGACTCCGCTCAGAAAATGAAACCTGTCCTGAACAAACTGTTGATGCCGAGCTGGAAATTGGGAAACAAAGTGAAGCTGAAATCGGAAGTACATCTCGGAAAAGAGGCGGTAGAGGTCCAGCAAAAGCAAAAAGACTCCTGTCATGCAGTCAGGATCGAATTGAAGTTGAGTTCAATGATCTAGGTATACCAGTAGGGCAAGGGTCGGTATATTTATCCTCTTTTCTTAGACCGCTTGTGCGGGAGCAGGTTCCATACACCATTGATGATTGGAGGAATATTAGTGATGACTTAAAAGAAGTTTTATGGCAGTCGGTTCTGGTATGAAGGAGGCATATATTATTTAACATTCTGACTCTAATATGTTTTGAAAATGACTTCTAATATTGCATGGTCTTGCCAATTATAAATTGAAATTGCCATCTAATAACTTCTGGATAAATTGAAAAATAGTTCTTGCCAATTATAAATTGAAATTGCCCTCTAATAACTTCAGAAAACTATTCAGATTTAATTAAATCTGTCGTATTTAAATTAAATAAATTTTACTAATATCATGTTTTGATGTATTGTTGCAGATTAGATTTAAATTGCAAGAGGAATGGCAAAGAAAAGCTATATTTCAACAAATGGGAGTACTTTGGAGATCGTCAAAAAGCAAATTGGTTCGAAATTTGCAAAATGCGGAGAACGATGAGGAAAGACTTAAACTGAAACCTACGAACATAAAAAGCATAACCGATTGGAGGAAGTTTGTGAAGGAGAAAACAAGTCCGGATTTTAAGGTAAATCATTCCTACTGAACTCGTCTGGCATGTTTATGCAAATCCATCTACATAGTTAGCAACCGATAAATTTCTTTAGAAGTGAAGTCCAAGTGTTGGTGGATGCTGAGGGTTCCTGTTTAGGTATTAGCTGCAGGAACCTATGACAGTACAAAATACAAATGCATTATGACAAGCACAGGAACATTTTAAATGAAGTAAAAAAACACTTTGCAAGTTAGTTCAATCTATAGATATTATTAGTAGATATGGAATGCTGTATATGTCACTGAGTTATCCAGCATTAATAATACCAAATAAGTATATGACCATGATGAATTGATTTTCAAATAAATTGCAATCCTCACCATACATATTTACCCTGCATTATAAATATTAGATAGTTTTTCTTTTTATGATTTTGGTTGTTAAATTCTAGCATCTTTCAATATTTTCAGCAAAAAAGTGAGAAATATTCAGCCCATAGGTACACACAACTTCCGCATACAACCGGTCGTAGGGGAATGGCTAGAAAGACCGAAGACATGGTAAGTTAATTAACTATAGCATTATTTAACATTATTTTATACCTGTCAATTTATTAATTTAATGTTATTCTATTTTTAGAAAAAAGAAAGTGTAGATCCATCGTCCATAAGTAGAGCTGATGTGTGGATTAGATCTCACATTAAAGAAAATGGTGAACCAGTGAACATGGAAGCTGCGAATACTATTGTAAAATTGTTTTTCATTTTATTGGTATATTTTTTTTTGAAACTATGATATTTTTACCATTGTACATTATCTATGTGTATTTATTTATATATGAGGAGATCAAAAAATATGGTAGCCTATCCCAATCCGGCTCGACACAGAATGATATTGGAAAAGATGCTCTTGTACATGTACTGGGACAAGATAAACCGGGACGGTTAAGGGCATTGGGTAAGGGTTGCACTTTAACCAAGCTAGCTTTGGCCCAGTCCAAAGATAAACAAGTGTCTCGGTGTCAAGAGGAAATAGCAGAATTGAAGGGAATGATATAGACTCTGATGGACCAGAAGGTAAATTTTTGGAAATTAATTTATATTCGTAAAATATTAATTTATATTCGTGCTTCGCTGCAGGGTAAAGAAAGTTCGAGAAGGAACTCACCTGATTCGGTAAAAATAATATTTATATTACTCAATAAATGAAATTTATATTTTAATTTTTTAATCCAGTAATTGATTTAATTTTCGGTTGATTAATTGTAGAGCGACGACGAAGTATGTTTGCTGTTGAATTGGGATGGAACCTCTGGAGTTGTTGCCCATGGGAGGCTGTTGTCCATGGACCCAGATGACGTTGTCAATGGCATTCGTCTTGGACCAAATGCTGGGAGCGTTGTTATAGATTCAGTGGATAAAGCAGATACTTATTTATGGAGGCCTACACCTGAAATGGCAGTCTTAGCAGACGCTAAGAATAAGGTAGTTGCTTGGCCATCAGTTTGCATCAAGGTCCCGCTGCGAACACGGTTGAACTGTAGTGCAGCCAGTACGGTAATTTTTTTCATGTTAAGTATATTAGTGTAATATGCTGCGAGCTTATTGATGTCTAAAATGCAGCGAGCACACCCCCATCTGAATAAAAATTTAACACATATTCGTTGTTTTTGTATAGCATACTAAAGTCTTGAATTTCACTTCTCATTTTTAGAGTACCAGCATCATCGAAGACACTTGCAAGATTTACGGTTGGACTGAGGGTGAAGGTGTAGTTGCCGAAGGAAGAATCCACGCCACTGATCCAAAATATACTGTTAATGGTATTCCACTCGGTCCGTCTGTTGTTGTGATTTGGGTGGACAAAGTAGTAAATAAAGATGCTTATTTGTGGTGACCCACATCTGATATGTCGTGCATTGGAGATGCAGTTGGTAGGAAAGTAGCATAGCCAAGATAAAAAGTAGAAGATGATCAAGAAAAACTAGATGAGAGTCGTGATGATACTGAAAATGTTGTGAATTCTCCCATGAAATCCGCACATATGGTCATGAATAAATCGCAAAATGTAAGTATTAATTTTCAAATTTGAAGAAGTTAACTGTGTATGAAAGTTTATTTAATGTGCATGTATACATTGTGCATAATAATCTCTTTTCTTTCAGCCGATTGCAACCATGCAAAATGATGCCAAATGCCAGTTGATCGATTTGGGTAGAGCAGACGTAGTGGCTGAAGGAAGTATTGCATCAACTGATCCGATAACGATGGTCCATTGTCGTCCATGGGGACGTAATGCTGTAAAAGTTTGGATTGAACTGGTGATAGTTCCAGATGCAGAGATATGGAGACCAACATCGGGTCTGACGTGCATGGATGATTGCTTTGGCATTCCCATAGCTTGGCCAATGGAAAAAATCATTATTAAGTCAAAATGAAAGGTATATAATTTTTTTTATATATACATTAGGAATGCTAGCAGCTAAAGTGCAGATAGATTTTTGGTAAAATGATAAAAGTACATAAGTAGGGGTGTTATATTCGAATTGTGATTGAATGATTGTGATTGGTGGTTCAGGTTCAGAGGAGGGAAAATAATTGATGGTGAGGAGTTATGTATGGATTGTGGTGGAATGTTAGTGATGCAGTTTTAAGTTCAGGTTTTGTTTTCTCACTCTTTTGTTCTGTTCTTTGTTGACAGGTAGTTCAGGTTTTAAAGACATCAGCAATGACAGGTAGTTCAGGTTTTTATGGTGGTTCAGGTTTTGCTCGGTACTTTGGTTATTTCAGACGTTTATTTCAGATGTATATGTACGGTTATGACACTTATGGTAGTTTGGTTATAACACTTATGGTAGTTTGGTTGTGTATGTGTACGGGTAGCTTTTTGTCGACACCTATGTATGTGGATGTATGAATGTCTATGTATCTTGTGGATCTTCAATGCGTATACGTATTTTGTAGTTGTTTAATATATTGTGTTCAAAAGTGTATGTGCTTGCGTATTCTGTTATTATATAATTGGATGCTAGATCAGGGGTAAATCTGGAGTAGCAGGTGGAGGGAAACAAACGCTACTGGATATTATTTATTTTGGTAGCGTTAAAATGTCGCTACAAAAGAGTGATTAAAAACTCAAGTACACTTATGCTGGCGTTTATTAAGCGCTACAAAAAATGTATATAACGCCATGAAAAGGTAACGTGGAGGAGAAAACCCTTTCGGTGGCGTTAAACAGGCGCTACAAAAAATTTAGATAACGCCATAAAAAAATATCATTGAGAAGAAAACCTTTTCGGTGGCGGTAAATAGGCGCTACAAAAAAGGAATTCTATGGCGTTATAAAAACGCTATCAAAAAAACAAATTTGGTGGCGTTTATAAAAGTGCAACTAATACTCGAGGATTTTTAGTGGCATGTTTTCTCGTAACGATTATCGGAACGCCACTAAAAATACGTAGTGGCGGTTTTTGGGCGCTACAAAAAATCAGTTTTCTTGTAGTGGCAATAACAAAAAAAATTCTACTATTTTAATATAAAACAATTGAGATTTCAATAAGCCTAAGAATTAACATTTCCTTTAGGGGAATTTTAAGATTTTATTTGTAGGTTTTCAAGTATAAAACTCCCTAAGGCATAAAACAAATCTAAACTTCTACTATACAAATACTAAAATGTGAAAAACTAAGATTTCCACTCATAAATAATTTCCAGCTTCCGTTTGGATTCATTTCTCGCCTTTTCCTAACTTCTCCTTTAGATTAACTCTCTTTGAAATGTACAATAATTCAATTGTATATAAATTAGATTTAGAATTCAAAGATTGGGGTAGAATAGAAAAAACATATATCTATATAAACCTATTACCTTCCCCCTTGGACTTGAACACTTGAATCTAGTCAAGGAAGAAGACTGATGGAGTTTCACTAGCATTTCAATTTTTTTTTGTGAATAAAAGTAAGGGGCTAGGCTCTTATTTATAGTGGTTGGAACGCGTCAGGAACGTACGATTAAAGTCGGTTTAAAGTAATAAAATCCTAGTCGTTTATGCCTAGCAACACACTGGCTGCAATACACCCACTGATCGACCACTCCTCCCTCGGCGGTCGACCGCTAGCGGTCAACTGGGCCAAGGGAGGCGGTCGATCGATCATATTGAATTAGCTGAATATTGATTATTGTCGTTTATTTTGATCTATTGCTTACTTTAAGTCTTACAGTTAACGTTTATTTAGCATTTGCTTATACCTTAAGCTTCCTTTCAATGTTAAAATATTTATTAACATTTTTAATTTCAAACGTTAACCTTAATTATATTTTTAAATTTAAATTCGTGTGAATTATTTTAAATTCGAAAACTTCAAACATCAATAACTTTTTCGTTTGTGCTCCAATTATAAAACTTCATATATTAAAATTGATCAGAAAATTTCCACGAACGTAATGGTATAACTTTTGTAGCCAAATTCCAAGGTTTACCAAATTTCCATTTTTAGCCTATTTTAATTTATTATTTTTAATTCTTACGGGGTATTACATCCTCCCCCTTCCCTTTAAAAAGGATTTCGTGCCCAAAATCACTAAGGGACAGATAGTGTAGCACGCACTCCACCATCGTGTTATACAACCAAGTTATTTACACAAACATCTACTCAACCAAAAATGCAATGTGATTATGTATGCAACATACTATATATGAGCTCAATCTTGGTGTGAATGCAAGATTCTGATATATAGGAATGTAAGTAAGCATCTTAAATATGCATAAGATTTTACATGAATGCAAAAATAATAGTAAAAAGTGTGGCAACCTTCCCGTACCATCCAATCTTGCAACCATGATGCAACCAAAAACATTGGTTTTTGGAGAGAGAAAGTTTACTAGACAAAAAATCAATATGAGAAGCCTTCATCTTCTCTTCGGTTTCTACTGGATTATCTACCCATTGTACTCGGACCGGCCTAATTTCTTTATTACAAAGCTTCCTAGTTCCATGATTCACTATGCGTGCAGTAGCATGGAGTGCTATTGGCTTCACTCCATACCTACTAACTGGTCATTATCTACCATGGTGGTGGTGTCATGTAGACATTTCCTCAAGTGTGAAACATGAAATATGTTATGGACTCCCACTAACTTATCCGGTAGCTCCATTCATAGGAGCTTCTCTATTCTTTCCAAGATCGGGAAAAGCCCAACAAACCGTGGTGCTGACTTTCTCGATGTACCAAACCTCATAGTCTTTCTAAGAGGGGAAACCTTAACAAATACCAAGTCTCCGACCGAAAAATCAAATTCTTTTCTTCGTCTGTCAGCATACGACTTCTAATGGTCCTATGTGGCCTTCATTCATCATCTAATCATCTCTATCTTTTTTGAGGTCCTGCGAATTGAATTTGGTCCAAGTAGAATTTTGTTAATGGTTTTCCACCAATAATTTGATGATTTGCATGGCCTCCGATACAAGCCTTAAAAGGGTGTCATGACAATCATCGCTTTGTAACTATTATTGTACGTGAACTCTACTATGGATAAATTCTACTCCCGATGCCCTCCAAAATCCATGATGCAAGCTCTTAGCAAATATTCCAAAATCCTTTTCACCCTCTCAGTCTAACTATCAATCTATCAGAAGTAAGCGGTGCTAAGATTCAACGTCGTTCCTAAAGCTAACTGCAAACTCCTTTAAAATTCACTAGTGAATAAGGGGCTCCTATCACTAACAATGCTAACTGGAATTCATGTGATCATACCACATCTTTGATATAAATTTGCACAAGTAATATCATCATCCAATTGCTCCTAACTGGAAGAAAGTGGGAACTTTTAGTGAGTCTATCTACTGTATCCCAAATAGATTCATTGCCCCTTTGACTCCTACGCAATCCATCTATAAAGTTCATCGATGTATGGTCCCACTTCCAAGTCGGCACCTCTAACGGTAATAACAATCCTCCGGACTTCCCTTATTCCGCCTTTACCTTTTGGTAAATCAAACACCTAGAGACAAACTCCGTTGTCCTCTTCTTCATCCCCATCCAATAGAAAATTCACATCATAACTCTATACATTTTATCTCCTCCGAGGTGAATGGTCATCCGAGAATGGTGACACTCAACCAGAATTTCCTCCAAAATGTCCACTACTAAAGAAACACAAAGGTGACAGTCTCTTCTTAATTATCCTCTTTCATCCATTGTATACCTACCACCATGAGGGAAATGTTCTTTTCTACTTAGTTTGTCCAAAATACCTACTATCATCACTTATTTCTTTATTTTTGCCTGATGCGATCCATCAACGCTAGCCTCACCATCATTGTAGCTAGATATCCTAGAGTGGGTTCTGATAGCGGTTGGAACTTAAAATTTGAGTGGAACTCCAACTGCCTTCACTCATAAATAACACCTAGAGTAGCATTCCTCCGACTAAGGGCCTCCGTGACACATTCCTTATCTAAGGGTGTATTATATCTCAATGTCATATGATGCTATGAACTCCATCCATCTCTACTGCCTAATATTCAAGTCACTTAGGGAAATAGGTATTTAAGGGATTTGTGGTCGATGAATAATTCAAACCTTTCTCCTAAAAGATAGTGCCTCCATATCTTCAAAGAAAAAACGATAGTTGCTAACTCCAAATCGTGAGATGGGTACCTCTTTTCATAGTGCTTCAAATGCCTACCTACATTGGCTATTACTTTGCCCTCTTACATAGGAATAGCTCCTAGTCTCGTACCGCATGTGTCAGTGTAAATAGTTAAAGGCTTCATCCTATCCAGTATAGTAAGTACTGATGCACTAATCAACGACTTCTTCAGCTTCTCGACTGCTCTCGTGCATTTCTCATTCCATGCAAACACTAGATTTTTCTTAGTTAAGTGAGTTAGTGGACTGCTCTCTTGGAAAAACCTTGATGAACTTCTATTAGTAACACGTCAGCCCAAGAAAACTCCTATCTTCATGGCATTCTTCAAAATCTTCCGATATTGAATAGCTTTCACCTTTGTAGGGTCTATAGACAATCCCTTATCGGAAATAGTATCAAAGAGAAATCTCACCTCCTCCTTTAAAAAATGATTCTTTGAGAATTTGACTTTTAGTTGGTGCCTTCTCAAGGTCTCTAGTACCTACCTTAAGTGATTTTCATGCTCACCTTCACTTTTAGAGAATACTAGAATATCGTCTACGAACACTAAGATGAACTTGTTTAGATGCCCCCTAAAGACTATACTAATCCATTCCATAAAGTACGGAGGGGCATTTGTCAACCTAAAAGGGATTATTTACCATTCATATAGTCCATCGGGGGTGCAAAAAGTGGTCTTCTACTTGCTATCCTCAACTATCCTTAATTGATTGAATCCAGTGGCTAAGTCCAATTGAGAAAAGATTTTGGCTCCAACAAGCTAGTCAAATAAATCATCAATTCTAGGTAAGTGATACCTATTTTCTTGGTTAGCTTGTTGAGCCCTCGATAGAACCATATAGCCTTAAAAAACCTTTCTGCTTTAGTAGTGAAAACAATGGATGCTCCCCATTTAGAAGTTCTATGGAAAATAAATCCTTTCTACGATAATTTCGAAATCTGCTTGTCCAACTTTGGCGTTTCTTTGGGGGAAATATGCCTTAATGGCAACGCGACAATTCTAGCATCCTTCTCTAAATCAATCCTAAACTCGATCTCCCTTCGAGGCGGAAGACCCGAGACATCTTCAAAACTATCAGGAAATTCTCGAACTATGGGTACAGATGAGACATCTTATGATAAGCTAAGAGAATATAAATAGCTTAATTCGACTGAATTTTGGGGTGTACGATGAACATCTATATCTCTTCCCTTACAGCTCCTTAACCATACAATCCTCTTATCACAATCGAAGACAGCTCCATGGTAAGATAACCAATCCATCCATAAGATAAGTCCATATGCCTCAAAACCAAGAACATACGCATTACATATAAAATTGATGTCACGTATATCCATAACTAGGTTTTTACAAATCAAAGAAAGGTGTGTCGACCCCCCAATAGGATTTGACAAGATTATTGGGTTAGTGACAACTTGGGTTTTTAGGCTTAATGAGTTAACTGCATTTCAAGCTATGAGTGAATGAGATGCTCACGAGCCAAATAAGGTATAAATAGTATTCTCGAAAATAACAGTTGCACCTTCCAAAGTAGCTTTTCCTTAGTCTCTAGGAGAAGGTTTATTTGAGACAGGTGCAGCTTCGAAGGCATAATCTTGCCTAACTTGTGCATATTTTGCTAGCTTCGAGCATCGATTCATGAAGTGTCCCTCCTCGTAGGAGCGGTAACATCTCCCTTTGAACTCATATCTCCTTAAATTCACCTTGAAGTCCTTGGTAACATGTCCTTTCTTCTGACATCTACGGCATGTCACACTTCCCTTCTTGATCTTCCCCTTGGCCTTCTTGTCCGTACAAAATCCTCCTTTGTTAGCTCCACCTTGATTTTGCACTGGTCCCACTTTCTCATTTTGCTCAATACTAGCAGTCTTCAGCAGGGTCATTTGAACTATCATCTCATAAGTGGTGCCTACATATACTTAGGTCAAAAGCAGCTCCCTAAGTGGAGAATTCAGGCCTTTAACAAACTTCATAGCCTTCTTTATGAGGGTGTCGATCAAACTTAATCCAAACTTAGCCGGTCCCATAAACTTACTAATATACTCCTTCACGTGGAGTCTCCTTGCCTTAGTTTATAAACTTTTTCAAATGCAAACTTACTTCAGCTTTGGAAATGAATAGTTACATAAAGCGAGTACTGAATTCAGCCCAACTGATTCCCGCCTTAACAATCTCCTCAGCGGCTATAGTCCACCACTCTAGCGCCTACCCTTTAAGATGCCATGCAACTATCCTTCTCTTAATCCTGTCTTTCTATCAAAGCTTTGAAAATATACGGTCACAGTCATTAATTCAAGCCTTCATTCATCTTCGGCTCCCTTATACACACATCCTCCCACATTTTGGAAGTCTTTATGCAATTTGGGGAAGTCTAATGAGAAATATGCTACTTCAGCAGGAAAAGCAGCGAGTGCCGTTGTGATGACCGTCCTATACCACTAGCACCTAATATACCTGAATAGTGTGTTGCAACGGTGCCCGATCGATGCAGGACGACCATCAAGGGTTGTAAATAAGTAACACAATCATAGAACCTGTTGTATATCTCATAAGGCATCAAATAACATATAATAGTAAACATCTCAGATACAAAATAGGTGAGAAAAGGAATAATTGAGTAAATCACAGAATCAGAGTGCACAGATCCATACAATATACATCATAAGAAACAGAGTTATACATCAAATAATCCATAAATAACCGTCTTTATGTAATAGAGGCACTAGCAAGCTCCATAATGCTATGCAACAAAATAACAAATAAGTAAAGGTAGTAATACGAGAGTACAACCTCCTACTCAGCACCAGTCTAGCTCCACGTGCTCACCGGACCTAATATCCGTAATCTACTCATTTAAGAGTGCCCAGAGTAATAGGAAGCAAAGCATAAAACTTCGAGTCAGACAATAGTCTGGTGTGAGCGGTAATAAACCTCTAAATATTAATAAACCACTATTAGGACAAATGGTATAAAGAGTCATACCTAACCTATCCCTACATCCACAGAGTTAGCACATGCATAAGATATACACTACGCTACATCATAGTTATCATAGGTGTACTATACATCAAAGTACTCAGGGGTTTCTGGATATCTATATCAATAACAGACTCATGTGGCATCCTAAGGGTGATAAGAAATCAAGCAAACATAACATCCATCATCCATCCTCACATTCACTCACTTGGTGTGTTGGATACATGATAGCTTGAAAGACTTATCAAGGTAGAAGACTACTCAACGTCTCGATTCCTTGGTACTCGAATCCATGCCACTCAGTAGGCCAGGAACTAGATCACCAATTATGGCTTATCAAAGGTAAAGATCGCCTGTCATGGAGATCAGAACCTGTCATGGTTCGAATTGGTAGCTCATATTACCCTTATTATTCGAGTACTCTCCGATCCCTTTGCATACATTATCTATAGTAAAGCTCATCCTAGAAATAATAATATATCTTCTGTTAGGACGTCACTATAGTAAGGACGATTCCCCACAATCATCATCAATCGTAGAATACAGTCGTATGTCATGTAGTATCATCCAATAGTTCCCTTAGTCCATCACATAGTCCTCAACTTTGTGCCTTAAAGTACAGCTATCCATCATCAAAGCCATCTCTTCCTATCATAGAATCATCATACTAAATCATGGGTCACCACCGTTAAAAATCGCTACCGAACTATAGGGTTCGGTACCGACACCTATACTTAAGCCATATTTGGCTAAGTATTTGGCTTCATAAGTTTGAGTAACCACACACTAAAAACTTGGACCAAACCTCATCGCGTCTCGAAGCAAGCATGCAAAAAGTCAAAGCAACCATCCAAATAGCTCGAAGCATCACCTTTCCCTAAACCCTGAACCATCACCATCGATCCAAGCCTACCCCGATCCCACACTTCACTCAACTAGGCCCTCTTCTACCCTTGGCCATCCTCTATCGATCATATATCCATACCAATTGATACACAAGGTTTGGTACCCAACCATTGTCATCATTCCATGACTTGGCAGCTTCCTCCAGTTTACTAGCCCATATCTCAAAGCAACCATTTGTAGCTCGAAGCAATCAATCCCTTGGCTTGAAGCATGTCTCAAAGTAAACATCTATCAATCCATCACTTGAGATTTTTCCCATATCTTCAAGCGAACCATCCTTGTCGTTCGTGACTCGAAGTAGGTGCTTTAAAACCAAAACGATCCATCCAATAACCCACGCACGCCTAGAAGCAGATGTATATTAATCCATAACTCCTAAAATCATCATCGATCCATCAATATCTTGAGCATACGAACTCCAAATGACTTGAAATTTGAAACATAGTCCTATGAGGCCTTCCTTGTCGCCTCATATTGGTCGAACAAAGTTTGGACTCCTACCAATCAATCCATAACGATTCCTAACATGTTCCTAAAACTAAATCCTTGATCGAGGTTTTCAGCCAAACAAACATCACACATTCAAGCAGTCATCATATGCAATCTAAGTTAATAAGCATACATCTATACATGTCAATATGAATCCTAAATCTAAGGGTAGTATCCATAAGAACAAATGAGATCCATAAGAACAGTAGTTTTCAAATCTTTTCGAAATCAATTGAAATTTACATATATTATTAAAAAGAGTTTAAAACTTATTTTAGAGTTTGAAAATCATTTTAAAACATCATTAAACATCTAATAGTGGCTAATTAGTGAGTAGGGGTTTAAACCACTCCCCTAATCCAAAGAAATCTAATCCAAGCCTAAAGATGCATGAATCGCAAGGTTAACAATAGCTCCAAGATGATCTCCAGTAGCAAATCTTTAATCTAAGGTGCTAATCTCATTAGTCTTCCTCTAATGACATCTTTTGGCTAATTAAAGTAGGGATTAAGGTAACTTTTGGCTAAGAAGACGATTAATGGGAATTCTCTCTATTTTTGGCAAGTAGGGTTGGATGGAGAAATGTCCCATCATCCCTAACCTTATGCTAATCCTGAAATTGGCTTTGGGCCTAACCATTAACCCACTAATTACCCTTTAAGCCGTTTAAAATCAAGTGAAACTTCAAATGACCATAACTCCCTAATGGTATGTCCGTTTTCCTATTATGACCACTCTACGGAAAAAGAAACCATCATCACGATCTAATGGAAGTGGTTTCTGGCCCTAATTTGGCTCCTATCAAAAGTTATAGGCCACACAATATTTTCAGGGTCAAAATCGTCCAATAAAAATTCTTAGGATGGAAAATGGCTCTAGTAATCATTTCCCAAAATCATAGAATCATACAACCTTATATAAAAATATTATTAATATCCTACAATCCCCGATACGAAGAATATGGGTCGTTAATTCTCCTACCTTTAGGAATTTCGCCCCTAAAATCCCAAACAGAAAATTATAAGGTCATCATGCATGCCTAACAATCATATACAAGCATAGGCAACCATCACACATCAAACATGCAAACATAGCAATCAAACAGAAAAGGTAAACATCCAAGCCTATCCTAGCATGTAGGATATTATACTAGAGTATACTTCATGATATCGTAAGTGAAAGCAAAAGCGATAAAAAGAACGTCTCACCAAGTAAAGAGCTTTAGATAAGCAATCCTCACACTCTATCGGTCTCCCAAGTGCAATCTCGATGTAATCTAGTTGATCCGGTGTGATAGTTACACCTGAGTCATGCATAAATTTCCGCAAGAGAGAAACGTGGAACATATTGTGCACTCCCGCCTTCTTCTGAGGTAAGTCAGTCCTATAAGCAAGTTTCTCAATCCTCTCTAGTATCAGAAAAGGCCTACAAATCTTGGTGCAACTCCCCCACTACCAAATCGAACTGCATTCTTCAACGAAGAGATCTTTACAAATACAATATTGCTAGTAGAGAACTCTAGATCTCTACGTCTCTTATCAGCATAACCCTTCTATCTATCTTGAGCAACTTTCATTCATTGTCGAATGATCTTGATCTTCTTTGAGGTCTGTCTAATCATATCTGGCCCAAATATCAGTTTCTCGACCGTATAACGCCTCAAATGGAGCCATGCAGATGTTAGACTAATAATTATTGTTGTACTTGAATTCAATGAAATGTAAGCGATCATTCCATGAGCCTCCAAAGTCGAGTATACAAGCCCATAAGAGATCCTCTAAGATACGATTCACTCTCTCACTGTGGCCGTTAGTTTGAGGGTGATACACCATACTCAAATGCGACGCTGTCCCAAATGCCTCTTGTATGCTCTTCCAAAATCCACTAGTGAACAATGAGTTTCGGTCACTCACAATGCTCTATGGCACACCATGGAATCATACTATCTATTTCACATACAACTCGGCTAGTTTGGTTGCCATTCTACTTGACTTGCCAAGTATAAATCTAGCACTTTTGGTCAATCGATCGACTAGGCTTCTTCCATAGAGCATTGAATTTAAGTTTGATTCTTTTTCATCAAGAGAGTCAATGGTGTGGCTACTTTGGAGAAGTCCTGGATGAATGGTCTATAATATCCAGCTAACCCCAAAAAACTTCTCACATCTATAACATTTTTGGGCCTAGTCCAACCTTGAACTGTTGCGACTTTTGTAGGATCTATGGCAATGCCCTGCTAAAAAACAATGTTACCTAAGGATCTTCACTTCCCTCCTCGAGAAGTGACACTTATAAGACTTTGCTTTCAGTCGGTGCTCTCTCAACACCTCAAGCATGATCCACAAATGTGTCTTGTGTTCTTCCTCTATCTGTGTGTAGACAAGAATACCATCAATGAACACAAGCACAAATTTATTTAGCTGACCTCTGAAGACATGGTTCATGAGATCAAAAAAGTATGTTGATGCATTGGTTAGCTCGAATGGCATAACCAACCACTCATAGAAACTAGATGGCATACGAAACACTATAATCAACAGACTCTCCTTCGTTACTTTAAATTGATGAAATCCCATCGCAAGATCCAACTGAGAAAATACTCTAACACCATAAAGGTAATCAAACAAGTCATCAATAAGTGGGAATGGATACCTGCTCTTCTTCTTCTTCACCTTATTCAGCTCATGGTAGTCGACACACAATCTAAGGGAACCATTTACTTTGTGGTGAATACTATGGGCACTTCTCACTCAAAAATACTCATACGAATGAACCCTCGTCGCAATAGGTCATTCACTTGCACCTCGAGCTCCCTCTTCTCTCTATGTGCCATCCTCCTCAAATGCATCACTATCGGTATGGCATCTTTAACTAAATCAATATGGAACTCGATCTTTTTATGTGGCAGAAGTCCAGTCACCTCCTTAAATACATCTGGATACTCTCTAACAATAGGCACTGATGACAACTCATCATATGGATATCAAGCGAACATAGAAAGTTAACCATCACCTCATCATCTGATAGGCAGCCTAACACTAACGTCCGCCCATCATCTACCCCTATCGTCACCAATGACTTCTCACAATCCACCATATGTATCTATAAAGCCAATCCATAACCAAAATAATACCAAACCCAACGAAACCCAATAATAACCAGTCACAATCGAAAAAACATCCATTGACTCAATAAGACGGAACCATGATCAACCGTACACAGGCTGGTAGAGCCTCCAATAGGGTTCGTCATAATTAAAGGCCGGTTAACAATTTCGGGTTTCAGTCTCAATCTATCTACCAAATCACTAGATATAAAGGACTGTGAAGCCCCAATATTAAGTAAAACTCATATAGAAACATCATAAATCGAAAGCACACCTTGAATAATGATGTCTTTCCCCTTCTCTTTCGCCGATGGAGCATTCGACGAAGTCAAGACAACACTGATAGCATATACTTTCACCATCTACTTCTACTTCAATGGCTCTAGATAGCCCTTCTAAATGTGCTTAAGCTTGTTGCAGCTGTAGCATTTCTTCCCCACAGCTTTGCAGTCTCTACTATAGTGACCCTTCTTTAAGCAGTTGTAGCAAGTCGAAGTTGGCTTGCTCTTCTTTTGGCCACTTTCTTTTGAAACTGCTTCCTTTTATTGTTCCACTTTTTCTTGCCTCCCTTACTCAATTGCGGCTTTGGCTCTTCTTTAGGAACACTAGCCTTCAACTTCGGATATAGACTTTCATGCCTCAAGGCCTTTTCAACTATCATCTCGAAAGTCTCATCAAAGTGACCCATGAGCTTCTCTCCTAAATGATCATTCAAGTCGATGATGAACTTCTCATTCTTCTTTAATGTAGTGTCGATGAAGAACATCCCATAGTTCAACAAGGCGCCGAACTTAGCAACGTACTCGGAGATAGTCATATCTCCTTGCTTTAAATCCATGAAATTATAGAACAAGACCGACTTCTGAGTTGCGAGTATAAACTTCTCTTTGAATCTAGCTTTGAACTGATCCTATGTGAACTATCCTCGAGAGTAGCAACCTTCACAGCATTCCACTAGTTCATGGCTTGCCCCTGAAGCTGTTGGGAAGCCAATAGCCTCTTCATAGCATCATTCATCTCAAATTCATTGAAGATCCTTTTGTAGGTATCAAGCCAATCTTGCACTTCCATCGCCGACTACATTCCTTGGAATAGTTTGCTACCAAGACTAGCAAAATCCTTGTTCAGCGTAGCAAAATCGGCTCTAGGCATCGACATTAGGGCACCACCATCAATAACAACATTCAAAGTGGCTACTTGAGCATTTTATGGCATGTTCCACATCATGGTATTGAACATAATATGCAATTCGAGATTAGCAGCTCTTGAGCCGGCCCTTTCATCAACTCTCGAGAAGGAATTCCTAGCGGCATTCCCTGTTTGATGACTCATCCTTCAAATTTGTGATATGGACGATAAGTCTCTCTATAAGGAATCCTACTTAAGTAGTACTCGATGTGTAGTGCAACTTACATATTGTATCTTACTATATAGCTTTGTAAACCAAAATATATAATAAGTATGTGCTCTTGTGTGTGTGTGTATACACTCTCGATCCAGTCTAGGGTTAGCACTCCTACCCTATCCCTATAGGATCACAGTATCCCTTAGGTTAAACTACGCAACCTCGCTCTGATACCAAATGTGATGACCGCCCTACACCACCGGAACCCAATACACCTAAATAGTGCTCTACGATGGTGCTCGATCGATGCACGATAACCGTCAAGGGTTGTGAATAAGTAACATAATCACAGAACCTGTCGTATATCTCACAACGCATCAAATAAAATATAACAGTAAAAATCTTAGATATAAAATAGGCGAGACAATGACTAACTTAGTGAATTAAATAATCCGAGTGCACATGTCCATAAAATATACATTATAAGAAATAGAGTTATACATCAAATAATAACTCATAAATAACTGTCTCTAGTTAATAAAGGCACTAGCAAGCATCATAGTGTTGTGCAGCAGAATGCCAAATAAGTAAAGTAGTAATACGAGAGTATAGCCTCCTGCTCGCCACCTGTTTAGTTCCACGTGCTCAATGACTTGATATCCCTAATCTACTCATTCAAGAGTACCCATAGTAATAGGAAGCAAAGCATAAAACTCTGAGTTGGACAATAGTCTAGCGTAAGCAATAGTAAACCCCTAAATTCTAATAAATCACTATAATAGGATGATTGGGATTAAGAGTCATACCTGACCTATCCCTGCATCATAGAGTTAGCACCTGCACAAGATATGTGCTACTATATATCATAGTCATTATGAGCGGACTATGCATCAAAGTACTAAGAGGTGTCTAGATATCTACATCAATAAAATCAGTCTCATGTGACAACCCTAGGGTGATAGCTAGCAATCAAACAAACATAGCATCCATGATCCATCCTCGCATTCACTCAGTCAGTGTGTTGGATACATGATAACTGGAACAACCCATCATGGTTCCTCAATACTCGACTCCATGTAACGACGTGTAATTTTCGATAATTAAAAACAGTTAATTTAATAAGGTTTTGTGATTTAATGTTGGAAGAAATAAAAATTAGTGATTTAATAATAAGAATATAATTGAAATGGAATGTAATAGTATTAATTTAAGGTAATTGATAACCGCTTTAAATGTAATTCCAAGTTATTGGAATGATTAAAAAGTTATAATTGGTTATAGATTGTGAATTTATTGTAATAATGTGTATATCAATTGACAATTTGATTAGAGGAGTAATAGATAATTTAAATGTTGATTTATTAATGAAATAATGTGTAATAAATTGTAATTGGATATAATTGGTATTGTGTAAGTTGTTATAACATTTGTTTGTGAATAATAAACTTACAAATATTATTAAATGTAGAAATGGTGACAATTGTTATTTGTTACCCATTTATTTAATCAATTACAAATAAATGTAAATAAATGTTACATTAGTGTGAGTTAAGACAATAACTGCAAATTGTGAATGTAATAAAATGTATAGAAATATTAATTATATTCATAAGGTAATAATTGATTTAATAAAAGAGTGAAACAAAGATAAATTAATTTATTGAGATTTTTAAATTTTAACAAAATTGACAAAAATGCAAGGTAATTGAAATATGGCTACTAATATGGTAAAAGATGAAATTGGAGGATATTAACGTAATAAGCTATAACCCAATGTTGAATATATGCATAGAGTAATGAATGATGAAAAAAAAGATTGAAATCAAATTAAATCAATTTATTTGAATTAAATTTTAATTAATTGGATTTAATTACAGTTGAAATTGAACACTATAATTAGTATAATATTTAACACTAAATTGATATGTAAACTTGTATTAAACCATTGTAAATGTCTAAGTGATCAAAAATGATGAAATTTATTAATTATAAGGTTTGAAATTAAAAAGTGATTTATCTGATTTAATATTAATTTATTTAATTAATGTAAAAATAGCCATTTTGGCCACTGTCTCGGATTTCGATGAAACCAGTTTCATCGGATCCGTAAAGGTGAATTATTGTAAGGCTTCAAGTTTCATAGCGATTTGACTTGTCGTTTGATCGTACGGACTCGAAATGCGTAGAAATCAATTTGACTAGATTTAATTGAAATCAATTTGAAATAAACCGATTTTAAAGCTAACTTCTTCATACGATGGAATTAGGACTTGAAACCTGTTCCATTGAGTTTAAAATTATCGAAAACACCTATTTTGATATATGGGATGACCCACTTCTGTTTCGGAAGCGAAACGGGCTTTTGGGTCGCTATTTGTCGTTCGTACCGATCCAATATGCATTTATATTTCTTATCGGGCTTCGTTAGTATATATTGTTCTATTCTAACCCTAGCAGCCATTCTATTTCTTATTCATGTACGTACATCAACTTCTATCTGTTCCCTTCTTCAATGGCAGAAACAAAACCAAATTTGCAAATGCTACAATTCAATCTCCAAACCAATATCAAAAATCAAACTCCTCCGAACCATATCAAATTATATACTGTTTCGAAGCTCTCGACGAGCGTAACCCAGATCTACAATTCGTTTTTACCAACGAATCACCATTTGTCCAGAAATCGAGGTTGAACCTCGGCCGTCCATTGCTAGGGTTTCCAATTGGACGGTGGATCTTCGACGATGGTTCGATCAGAAGGTGCTGCGTCATAGAGGAGGCTTAGGGGAGTTCATCCATACGGCTACATCTTGTCGAAGGCAATCGAGCTCACCAGAAATCGTTGATTTGTGTCTTGCGTTCATGCTCTGCGGCGGAGCCACAGGGGTGGCCGGAGTTCACGCCGACCACAACGTGGGTGCGGCTCGAGATGCTTGGGGCGGCAGCGCTGCTTGATCAGGTAGTAGGCTCGTCGATAGGTGGCGATAATTGCATGATGAGGTGGTGGCTGGTTCAAGCATGGGTTCGTTTTCTTCTCGGCTAGGGTTTGGCGCGTAAAAGGTGATGACGTGGAACCTCTATTTTGCTTTGTTTTATTTTAATTAAATTTAAAATTTAAACGTTCTTACTCGTGTAACTTTTTTATACGAGCTCGTATTTGGGCACGGTTTGTTTCATTGGAATCGTATCAAAATTCTTGACATTTTGAAACTAATTTGGATGAATTCTGATACTGTCGAATTTTGGGCCCTATTTTGGATTTCAAATCGATTTGAAATCAAAGGTGAGTGTTTTAACCCACTCACAATTACTAAACTATCTTATGTTAGTTAAATTAAATTTATGATGTGATTAGAAATTAATTTGATCGATGTTTGGTATGTTTAAATTGTCATTCTAGTTAAATTTGACTTTTATTGCATTTAATCATCGTTTAATTTAATAATGTATTTAATTGTCAATATAATACCTGTTATTGATAATCAGTTATCTATTGATGTTTATTGGTTGATTTGGATGATGGTTGTGATGGATGTTTGATTGTTGATATTGGATGACTGGATGCTGTATTTTTATATTGTTACAACACTGCAAGTTCCCTATGGGTTGAAATGATACATACCTGAACGATCTATAGATTAGGGAAAAATCGTTATGGGTTGAACTGATATACTCGAGCGATTTTATGGATTTTTATTTAATTCGAGATTGTGGTTTGAAATGATATATAACCGTAAAATTTTAAATTGCGGATTGAAATGATAAAATATCCGTATCACTCGACCCTAGGGTAGAAAATTATATATGGACACCGAATTGGTTAAATTAAATGATTTTTAATTCTTTAAATTTTGAATTCAGTTAACTGGCATTTTGAAATAGAGATGTATTTATATAAACTGAATTATTTTCGATAATCCAAGCGTTAATGCTGAAACTGGAATTGATTTAATGAATTGTTCAAGGGATTTAAATTGGAATTTCAAAGTTGAAGTGACAAAAATAAATGAATTTATCAGAATTGAGATATTGAAATGTTGGATATAACTTTGAAATCTATTTTAAACTAATTTAAACTATTTTAGTTAAATTAACTATTTTAATCAATTTAAAACTATTTTAATTTATATTAATCTATTATAACCTATTTAATCCAATTTAAATCTATTTTACCAATTTTAAACTAATTAAATTTATTTAATCTATTTTAAATCTATTTAATATAATTTAAATCTATTTAATCTATTTTAAATTTATTTAATCTATTTTAAATTTATTTAACATAATTCAAATCCATTTAATCTATTTTAAATTTTTATAAATCATTTTAAATCTAATTAAATCAAATTTAAATCTATTTAAACTATTTTTACTATTTAAACTATTTCAATCTTTTTTAAACTATTTAAAAAACTATTAAAACTATTTATGACTACTTGTTTGCACAAAAATTGGGCAAACACCTCCAAGTCGTATGATTTAGTCGATTTTATGTTGTTCTTAGCGATTTGGGTGGTTTATGCAAATATATAAAAAGCAGGGACTAAACTGTAAAAGACACACAGATTTATAGTGGTTCGGCCAGAATGCGCCTACGTCCACTTTATATGTTATTCTCCTTTACTGTTCAGATTACAAGTACAAAGCTTTGATTACAAGTGTATGAAAGTTGTTCGAAAGTTCTGTCTGTGCCTGAGCTCTCAAACTTGTCCGCCATTGTTGTACCCCTACCCCTCTATTTATAGAGTGAGGCTGGGGGTAGGGGTCTTGGAAGTGTATAGCTGCTGGTGGGCCTGGGCTGACGTGATCTGGCCTGGCAATGTTGGTTCGGTAACGCCCTCTTCCTTTTGGTTTGGTGGACTTGGTCCGGTGATGAGGTGAGTTGGGATTTGGCTCGGTGGGACTTGGTCCGGTGGTGAGTGAAGAGATGGGTCTTGGAGATGGGTTAGTTCGGTGGTGGTAGTATCTATTTTGGTTCGGTAGTGCTTGTGGGTTGGTTCGGTAATACCCCGATCCGGTGGCAGGTGGAATTGAGACTTTGGTTCGGCTAGGCCTTCTTCTCTTTGGTTTGGTGGTGGAAACACACCCAACATTTGCCCCCCAAAGTGGGGCATATGCCAGCATATGTCGTGCTTTGTTGTAGGTCACTCGGCTTGGAAATTCTCATTTGGTCCCAAATGCCGAACCAATCGGTCCGCTCGTCTATGTTGGTCTATAAGTAGGAGCTTCACGCCTCTGTTATTCCATACTAGCCGAACCAAACTCTTGCCTTTGCCGAATCAAACGTATCACCGAACCAGACCTCAACTGCCGGACCAGGTGAGGCCCTCTTCTGCCGAATGAGCTTTCGCTTTGACTTACCGAATGGACTCGGGGATTCCGAGTGCCGAATGAATCTTTAGCCTTGACTTACCGAATGAACTCGGGGATTCCGAGTGTCGAATGAACTCAAAGGCTTTGGACTACCGAATGACGCTTTTATGTTCTGAACTATGAATGAGACTCCAGATTGTTAGGTATTTGCTTATTTATATCTCTATACTCCTTGTTCTAAAAGTATGTTTTCTCGCGTTGCAGATAATGTCTCATAAAGTAGAAACCCGTTCTGATAAGAAGGAATCCAAGGACCAAGGAGAGTCCTCCATAGTGGCCCCAGTTCAGGCAGCACCAGAACGACTGGGACCAACCCCGAGATCGCTAGTAGACGAGTACGTTCCTCAAGAGCTCCTGAACTCACCGCCTGATTGCTTTCCCAGCTCCCTCAAAGATGAGCAGCTTGATGTTATCTCTCGCTCTTTTGGGATCGACAGAGCGCACATGTTATTGCCGGGGGAAGGAGTGATGCCGTATAACCCCCCTGAAGGATATTTTGCTTATAACAGGTATCATTGCGTGTGTGGTGCCATCCCACCTATCAATGCTTGGATGGTCAGCTTCGTCACATACTTGAAGGTGGCTCCTTTCCAGCTTCAGCCCAACTCCTATGCCATCTTGGTGAGCCTGTTCGTCATCTTCCAGAGGAGATACGGGTGTCCTCCTTACAATCGGGAAATCCGGTATCTGTACAACTTAAGAGGCTACAAGAAGGGGTCTCCGTATATTAACTTAGAGTCGGCTGTGTCCATCAAGCCAGTCCTGGATTTATATTTGAAATTCAGCATGTTCAAGAAGGAATGGTTTTTTGTCAAAGATGACTCCGTTTCTTTCCACCGCTTCACCTCTGGCTGTAAGTTGAATCTCATTTATAATTTTTGTTCTGACTGCAATACTCCTCCTTACGTGCTTTATTTCTTACTAGCGGCAGGTGGCTTTGCGGTTGTAGAGAACGATCGTCTGGTTCGGATGGCTGAGGAGATAGAAGCCATTCCGGAAGGGGAAAGGGCGGCTTCTTATTTGATCAGAAACGCTACTCTTCTGGGGCTCAACCTGATTCTTCCACGTCAGTCTGTGGTCAAGCAGAGAGACACAGCTGAGGAGAGGGCCGCCAAAGCTAAAGGAGGGGCTACGGCGAAGAGCAGTAAAAGAAAACCCTTCTTAAAGCATCCAACTGCCGGGGGGAAGAAACTTAAGAAATCCGATGGTCCCTCCCCCAGTACATGTCCAGACGTTACGGAGGAGGAAGATGAGGAGGAGGAAAGAGGTGAGGGTTAAGGAGGTGAGGCGAAGAGTGGAAGTGGTGGAGAGGGTGATGGACAAAGTGGTGATGATGGCGGCGATGAGAAAAACCTTCCAGGCTGACTGCTCGCGATACCAATCGGAGAGGGACGCCACCATTGCAAAGCTGCTGGCTTCTGAGGACCGAATAAGGGAGTTCGAGGAGAATGAGGGGATAATGGATGAGATGCTTCAAGATATGTACTTTTTCACTTGGAAACAGGGCAACTTATCTTGGATGGATGATTACCCCCGAGTCATGGCCAGGATTTATCTCAGGGCCCTGGAGGAGGCTAAGTTTGATGCAGATAAGGAGGGTGGCGTGGCCTTTGGAATGGATGTGGTTACGGCTCAATTCACCAAGGAGGAGAAGGTGGCGGTGAAAGAGGGTATGCGGCTGCTTGCCGCTGAGGAGGTTGGTGTGCAGTTGGAGGATGATGATCAAGGAGCAGGTGCTGGTAAGTCTTCTCTTTTAGCTTTTGTAACCTGACTGCTTATCGCTTATTTAATGGATTCTTCTTCTGAATTGGACAGGCGAGACCTCCGAGGTACCTACTACCTCCGGCTAGCATGCTGAGAGTTCCGATCCCGTGGCTAAGTAGATCTTGGAGGGCCGGCAGGATAGAGGTGAAGCTCCGATGCAACTGACTCCTTGACTTGACCTGGATGTCTTTTTGGTTTGTTTGACATTGCTGTTTACGCTAGCTCTAAAACATTAATGTAACTCTTAGGCTGTAAGTTGTGTTATTGGCAACAAACAACTTTATTCTTAGCCTGTAATTTTTAACTTAAGCTGATTCTGTCATATTTGACTGTCTTAATTATTTTGATGTGTTGTATAAGAAATACGGCTGTGCACATGCCTATGATTTTATCGTGTTTGATGCCAATTTCTTGCTTAAGATATAATTTCATACCTTGCAAAGTTAATGTGATGTGCAAATAAATTATAGCTATATATTTATTTACAAGAGAAGAAAGTACCGCCCTTCATGTCTTAGTTGTAGATGGTAGCTTTGAATGTCTTATATGACTGAGTATGGAATGTAGTTGATTGACCTGTCATCCCATTGTGAGTTCTTATCCCCATCGGCGAGCGTCTCCTACTTTGTGTCCTGTACTTTAGGGATCGTTATAGAGGATATGAGGAAAGTTTTTAAATAAGATAGAAATATAAGAAAAAGTAAAACTTCCAATCACGGAAGGCCTGCGATGTGCTTAAGTTCGAGGAAAACGGGTTTTGTAGTCACTTTCCCTAGCTGTGGGTCTTGGAGACATTTGTCACCCATCTTATGCCACTGCGGGGAGTTTATCTTTTTTACCACAGCCGTACTTAAGACACATCGGAGCTGAGATCGCGCACTGTAACTACCCGGGCCATTATGGCCCGTAGTCACGGGTATTATTCGATTTACCGTGGCCGGCTAGCGTGGGTGCCGATCGTCAACCATGAACTACCCCTGGCTGGCCACACCTTATATTGGGGCTTAAAGTAGGTTCACGGTTGCCGGCGAGCCGAACGCCGTAATGAGCTGCCTCGGCTATAGTCGGCCTTCTCGGTGGCTTATAATCGGCTCATTACAGTTGGCTTTAAGGGCCGATCGCGAGCAATGAGTTAACTCACAGCAGAGGGATGCTGGAGCAAAAGTGTCTCATTGGCGAGGGCATAGATTCACATAGTACCTATTAGGTCTTGTCCAGGTGAGGTCGCACCGTGATGTGTCTTGAATGGAAATGCCATTACACAGGATTTTGTTCAACAGAAAAGGATAAAGTTAACAAGCAGCCAAGATATAAAGGAACAAGTTAAAAAGAGACAAGTTTTTTAAAGTGGTTCGGCACGAAAATGCCTACGTCCACTGATTCTCTTTGTTAATTCACTTCATATGGGCAGTACAAGTTAAGAAAAGTATCGACGAAGGTGTTGGATGTTCCATGCCCTCTGGAACACCTCTCCATCCACTGTCGACAAAATATAAGCTCCGTTGTGGAGATCTTTATGAATTACATATGGTTCGTCCCAGATTGGATCTAGTGCTCCGGGGCGTGGGAAGATTCGCTTGAGGACAAGATCCCCCTCTTGTAAGCTACGATGCTTGACTTTGGAGTTGTATTGCGCTGCCACTTTTTGCTTGTGAGCTGCTGCTTTGAGGGCTGCATCATTTCTTCTTTCCTCAATTAGATCCAAAGACATATGAAGGAGTTCTTCGTTCTCTTCTGGGTTATAGTGGATCCTACGGTGGGAAGGCACTATAGTTTCAACTGGGAGCATAGCCTCTGATCCGTATGCCAAAGAGAAAGGAGTATGCCCCGTTGATGTTCTGAAAGATGTGCGATAGGCCCAAAGTGCCGTAGGAAGTTCATCCACCCATGAGCCTTTTGACTTTTCAAGTTTCTTTTTGATTAGAGTTTTGAGAATTTTGTTGACAGCTTCGACTTGCCGTTTGCTTTGGGATAAGCTACAGATGAGAAGCTTTTGTGAATTCTGTGCTCTTGGCACCAGTTGGCGAACTCCTCGCTGTCAAACTGAAGTCCATTGTCCGAAATGATTTTAAGTGGGACTCCGTACATGCATAGAACATTTTTGATCAAGAAGCTAATAACTTTTGTTGAAGATACTTTATTTAGGGGTTCTGCTTCCACCCATTTGGTGAAATAGTCGACTGCCACTATAGCATATTTGGTCCCGCCTCGGCCCATTAGCAGTTCGCCAATCAAGTCAATTCCCCATACTGCAAAGGGCCAAGGGCTGGTCATTTGAGTAATCTCAGTTGTTGGTAGCCGCGGAATCTTAGCAAACTTCTGACATCTGTCACATTTTTTGACGAAATCTAAGGCGTCTTTGCTTAAGGTGGGCCAGAAATATCCATATCGGAGTATCTTTTTTGCCAGAGTCTGCCCTCCAGTGTGATCTCCGCAGCTTCCTTGATGGATGTTGGATAAGATTTCCTTGGCTTCCCTTCCAGCGACACACCTTAATAAGGGGTTAGAGAAGCCGCGCCGATAGAGGATGCCCTCTTGTATTGTGTAGCGGGAAGCTTTCCTCAAGATTTTCTTGACTTCGTTACGCCCGTTGGGCAGTGTGCCACTTTGTAAGTAGTCTCGGATGGGAGTCATCCAAGTTTCTTCTTCGGTTGCAGCTATCAGATTCACTTGCTCAAAACTCGGGGTTAGTTGCCTTGAGACGGTTACTGTTCCTAAAATGGTGCCGTCTTTCATGCTAGCTAGTTTTGCCAGTTCGTCGACCTCTTGGTTTTCTTCTCGAGGAATGTGTTTGATCAAATAGTGATCCAATTGACCGAGGAGCCGCTTGGTCTTCCTTAGATATGCTATGAGCCGCTCTTCCCGAGCCTGAAATTCTCCTAGTATCTGATTCACGATAAGCTGAGAATCACTATGAAGACATAAGGAATTGGCTCCAATCTCTAAGGCAAGTTCTAATCCCGCTATCACTGCTTCATACTCTGCATCGTTGTTGGTGGCAGCGAATTCCAACTTTAGAGCATAGCGTAGCTTATTTCCCCTGGGAGTGATTATTACCACACCTGCCCCCGAGCCTTGTTCGTTTGACGCTCCATCCACAAAGAGATTCCACTTGATGTCTTCTGCTATTTCCGATTGCTCCTTACCTTCGTTGGTAGTGAATTCGGCAATGAAATCGGCCATGGCTTGTCCCTTGATGGCGGTGCGAGGATGGTAGGTGATATTATATTGACTTAGTTCAATGCACCATTTAAGTAGTCGCCCAGAAGTGTCGGGACGATGGAGTACCTGCCTTAGCGGTTGATCGGTCAGAACTCTGATGGAATGAGATTGGAAATAGTGATGCAGTTTCCGTGATGTGATTAGTAGGCAGTAGGCTAGCTTCTCAAGTTTAGGATATCTGGCTTCTGCCCCCGCAAACCTCTTACTTACAAAGTATACCGGCCGCTGCGTGCGGTTGTCTTCTCTCACCAAGGCGGCGCTTAGAGCATGAGATGACACAGCAAGGTATAGGTATAGCTCTTTGCCTTTGTTCGGAGTTGAGAGTACTCGTGGTCTCTGGAGGTGTTCGATTAAGTTAAGGAAAGCTGTTAAGCATTCGTTAGTCCATTCGAACTTTCCTTTGTCTTTCTTTAGAGCTTCGAAGAAGGGGATGCATTTGTCAGTTGCTTTAGAGATGAATCTGCTCAGGGCGGCCACCTTCCCATTTAGGCTTTGCATTTCTTTTCGGGTAGAAGGTATCCCGATATCTTTCAGAGCTCGGACTTGTTCAGGGTTTGCTTCAATTCCTCTGGCATGGACGATGAATCCTAGGAACTTTCCTGATGATACTCCGAAGGAGCACTTTAGAGGATTCAGCTTCATTCCATATTGGCGAAGTACTTGAAACATCTCGCCCAGGTGGCTTATGTGATCGTCGGCTTTCCTTGACTTTACCAGCATGTCGTCCACATAAACTTCCATAGTTTGTCCTATTAGCCCCGCAAACATCTTGTTGACGAGGCGCTGATAGGTGGCTCCTGCGTTTTTAAGTCCAAAAGGCATTACTTTGTAGCAATACAATCCCCGGTCAGTGATGAAACTAGTGTGGTCTTGGTTGGGAGTATGCATAGGAATTTGGTTATATCCTGAGTATGCGTCCATAAAGGATAAGAGTTCGTGCCCGGCTGTGTTGATTCATGAGTTTTGATTCATGACACAAGCTTCAGAGATCATACGACGAGAATGCTATATGAAAGCGACAAAAAGAGAATAAGTGCATACCGTGCACTACAAAGAAGATAATCTTACAATTCAGAGATTAGTATGGATATTTTATTTTATTTGAGTCTTAGAACAATGTTAAAATCATTCCTCAAATAATCACACACGCACACAAAACATTTTATATCAAAAAATATGTTCACTGTGCATATAACACCAGGTCGGCCGACCGACCAGGATCCTCGGTCGACCGACCCTGTATCATATGCACAGTGACTTTCTGTTTTGTATACGTTTTTCAACTCAGCTGACCGGCCAGTTTTTCCGGTCGACCGACCAGAGAAAAACGGCTAGTTTTCTGAAGAGACGCGATCTTTTCATGAAGAGTAATGTCCTCTATTTCAAGAGGTATGGACACTACTGTTGACTAAAACTATTCATGAAAGATTACAACTCTTCTACAACTATATAAACATATTCAATTCACTTCTACAATCACCGATTCTTGTTTATATTTCTGAAATCTAATCTCTTTTCATTTCTGCAAATAAAAGCATTCACTCTTATTCAATATCACTAGAATCCTTGAATTTATTCATATACTTCGATTCTACGTGATTATCTTCCTTCTAAATCTTCACACACATACATATTCTTGAGGATTTGATTATAGGAAAGTTGTACTATCAAAAGACAATCAGTGTTATTTAGAACACATTCGTCAACAAACATTTTGTATTAAGTTGAAGTCCTCTTCGGTTGTTGAGGCGGAAAAATTCCTGTTCGGCTGCTCAGGTGTCGTATACCTATTCCTCCGGGTTAAGTGAGGGGTTTAGTTTAAATCCAGAGGCTATTCTGGGACTGGACGTAGAACGGGAAGTTCGAACCAGTATAAAAATTCCTGGTGTGCTTACTTTAATTTTTACTTTACTGTTATTACCAGTTTCCGCATTAATATACCATATTACACGATCCTTAGTACTACACGTACTCTTTCATTTGGTATCAGAGCAAGGTCATCTTATAACCATCACAAAGTTATTTGATATTTACTTATTTTTAGTAATATGGCAACCACACAAATTAACGATGTTAACACTCACACTAATTCTAGTTTCACAGAAGGTCAATCGACTTCACGACCTCCACTTTTCAATGGTATAAATTATAATTATTGGTCAACTAGAATGAGAATCTATATGCAATCAAGTGGGTTTGATATCTGGAATATTATACAAAGGGAATACACAATTCCTACTGGAGAATACTCGACTTGGAGTAACACACAAAAACTAGATGCTACATCAAATGCTAAGGCTATGAATATTTTATTTTGTGCATTAGATAGAAATGAATTCAATAGAGTTAGTATGTGTACTTACGGCTATGAAATTTGGAGAACTCTTAAAGTTTCACATGAAGGAACGAACAAAGTTAAATTGAGCAAAATTTCTATGCTGAAACATCAATTTGAAAACTTTAAAATGAGGCCAAATGAATCTATAAATGACATGTACTCTAGATTTTAGGATATTTATCATGCTCTATTGTCTCTAGAACAAAAGTTTACTGATTTTGATGTTGTTACAAAAATCTTGAATTCTTTAACGGACGAATAGGAACGAAAAGTCCTAGCTATTGAAGAAGCAACTGATTTGTCAACATTAAAACCAGAAGAATTGATAGGTAATTTAATGTCCTATGAAGTAAATTTGCAGGCAAAACGAAATGGAGCACAAGAAAAGAAAAATGTAGCATTCCAAGCAGAAAAAGATGATTCCGACTCAGATAATGAAGATATGGCAATGATCGCTAAAAATTTCAAAAAGTTTTTGAAATTCAACAGAAACAAATTCAAGAGAAACAAAAATAATTCCAACAATAATTCTAATAGCAGCAAACCATCATCTTCAACAATGGAATGTTATGAATGTCACAAGAAAGGACACATGAAGAAAGATTGTCCAGATCGCAAAAAGAATAATTTCAAGAAGGACAAAAACAAACGAAAAGCTTTTTCAGTCACTTGGGACGACACTGACTCATCATCCTCATCAGAGAGTGAAAGTGATAATGAACAAGCAAATGTATGCTTCATGGCTTCGTCAGACGATGTAAGTGATTTTACTTTTGAAGATTTAATTGAAATAAATTCTGAATTAGTAAATTTAACAAAACAACTTAAAAAGAAAAATAAGGAGTTGCAAAGAAAGTTAGATAGAACAGTTTTAGAAGTAGATATGTTAAAAGATGAGAAGGTAATATTGGAAAAAGAACTTGAAATCTCTCAACAATCGAATTCTAACTTATCTTCTCAAATTACGTCAATATCTGAGGAACTAGAAATTCCGAAAAATAAAAATGATGTTTTAATTTTTGAAAATAATGATTTAATATCTAAAATTAAGGATTTAGAGTTAGAAAAATCTAGTCTTAAAATAAAATTTGATGATATTTCTAAAAATGTTTCTAATTTCAATAAAGGAAGAGAAAATCTTTCTAGTATACTAGAAAACTCTCAAACTTCCAACAATAAATCTGGACTAGGATTTAAGAAACAAAATAATTATGCTAAAAGTAAAATTAATAATAAAATTAAGAAAGATATTAGGAAAACAGTTTATTCAAATACTAAAACTATTAAGATATGGATTCCAAAAACCAATAATACATTGATAAGGAATAAACATATCAAAAGTTTTATGGAAACTGTTCATAATAACAAGAATTATGTTTATAAAGGGAATTCTGAACCCGTATGGGTTTGGCTTCCTAAGATCTAACTCTTAGGACCCTAAAAAGATTGGGTACCAACTTTTTATAATTTTTTGCAGGTACCACATAAAAAGAGAGGAAAATGGATTTTAGACAGCGGTTGCTCAAAACACATGACTGGAAACAAAGAAATGTTATCAAACATTATATACTCAAATGGAGGAGCAGTCACCTTTGGAGATAACTCAAAAGGGTATATTATCGGCAAAGGCAATGTCAATAGCAACGGTACATCTAATTTACCTCTCATTACTGATGTTTTATTAGTTAAAAATTTAAAACATAATTTATTAAGTATTAGTCAACTATGCGACAAAGGTTTTAATATAACTTTTTCAGAAAATAAATGTAACATTTTTGATAAAAATCACAACATTATTTTCGAAGGAAATAGAGATAAAAATATTTATATCCTAAATATGAATGTTAATAATGATTCAAATTTGTGTCTAGTAGCTAAAGAGAATGATTCTTGCCTTTGGCACAAAAGATTTTGTCACATAAATTTTAATACCATCAACAAACTTGCTAAAAATAAATTAGTTAAAGGGTTACCCGATATAAAATTCAAAACTAACATATTTTGTGATGCATGTAAATTAGGAAAATTAACAAAATCTTCTTTTAAATCAAAGAAAGTAATATCTACAGAACAACCACTTGAACTTTTACACATGGATCTTTTTGGTCCAACTCAAGTGCAATCTATTAATCATAATAGATATGTTTTTGTTATTGTAGATGATTTCTTTAGATATACTTGGATTTTCTTTTTGAAAAATAAAAGTGATACTTTTGATAATTTTAAAGTTTTTGTTAAAAGAATTCAAAATATTAAAACTTTGAAAATTAAAAATATAAGAAGTGATCATGGAGGCGAATTTGAAAATGAAGTTTTTGAACAATTTTGTAACAAAAAAGGTATTAACCATAATTTCTCTTTTCCTAGAACACCACAACAAAATGGAGTTGTAGAAAGGAAAAATAGAACGTTACAAGAATGTGCAAGAACTTTACTAAATGGAACAACTTTATCGAAACAATTTTGGGCAGAAGCTGTAGCTATTGCTTGTTACGTACTGAATCGCGTTTCTATTCGACCATTAACTAAAAATACACCATATGAACTTCTAAATGGAAGAAAACCAAATATTTCATATCTAAAAGTTTTTGGTTCCAAATGTTTTATTTTAAATACTAAAGATCAACTAGGCAAATTCGATCCAAAATCCGATGAAGGTATATTTGTTGGATATTCGGAACGAAGCAAGGCCTATCGAATTTATAATAAACGAACTCAAATTATTGAAGAAAGTTTACATGTTTCTTTCAACGAAAATTTTAAAAATATAAATCCGAGTGTTACTATTGATTCTGATGATGAATCTACTCAGAATGAGAATATTAGTACAAATGAAAATCTTGATATTCATGAAACCAATACAAATGTAACTTCTAATTTAATAAAATCTCCACCTAGAATTTTAAAAGATCATCCTGTGCAAAATATAATTGGAGAAGTTAATACGAATGTTAAAACCAGACATCAATTAAATCAAGCTGGTCATGTTGCTTTTCTTTCTAACATAGAACCTAAGAATATAAAAGAAGCTTCAACTGATGACTACTGGATACTTGCCATGCAAGAAGAATTAAATCAATTCGAATGAAACGAAGTTTGGGAACTCGTTCCTAGACCTAGTGATCAATCAGTCATCGGTACTAAATGGGTTTTCAAAAATAAAGCAGATGAACTAGGAAATATAACAAGGAATAAAGCTAGATTAGTTGCACAAGGATATAATCAAGAAGAAGGTATTGATTACGAAGAGACGTTTGCTCCAGTCGCCCGACTTGAAGCAATACGAATATTATTAGCTTATGCATGCTTTCATAATTTTAAACTATATCAAATGGATGTTAAAAGTGCATTTTTAAATGGATTCATAAAAGAAAATGTTTTTGTTGAACAACCACCTTTGTTTAATCATGAAAAATTTCCGGATCATGTATATAAACTTAAAAAGGCGTTATACGGTTTAAAACAAGCACCACGTGCTTGGTATGATCGTCTTAAAAGTTATTTATTAGAATCTGGTTTTGAAATCGGTAAAGTAGATCAAACACTTTTTATTAAGAAAACTAATAAAGATATTTTAATAATTCAAATATATGTTGACGATATTATTTTCGGCTCGACAAATGAAAAATTATGTCAAGAATTTTCAACCATAATGACAAATGAATTTGAAATGTCTCATATGGGAGAATTGTCATATTTTCTTGGATTACAAATTAAACAAATTGAAAATGGAATTTTTATTAATCAAGAAAAATATTGTTATAATTTAATCAAACGTTTTGGTCTTGAAAATACTGCTGCCAAACCAACTCCTATGAGTACAACGGTTCATCTCGATAGAGATGAAGATGGCAAAAGTGTTGATCAAAAGTTATATCGTAGTATGATAGGTTCTTTACTTTATTTAACAGCGAGTCGCCCCGATATTATGATGAGTGTCTGTTTATGTGCTCGATTTCAAGCAAATCCCAAAGAATCACATATGAGAGCAGTTAAACGCATTATTCGTTATCTAACTAAAACCAAAGATTTCGGACTATTTTATCCGAAAGAATGTCCTTTTGAATTAGTTTCCTACAGTGATGCTGATTTTGGAGGAAGTCGGACGGATCGAAAAAGTACGAGCGGAACGTGTCACTTCATTGGACGTTCCTTAGTCTCTTGGTTTAGTAAGAAACAAAATTGTGTTTCTTTATCAACATGTGAAGCAGAATATATATCTGCTGCTTTGGCATGTGCACAAGTCGTATATATGCAACAGACATTACAAGATTTTAATTGTCATCGTGAAAAATCAATAATTTATTGTGGTAATACCAGTGCAATAAACCTTTCAAAAAATCCGGTCAATCATTCCCGAACAAAACACATAGATATTCGTCATCATTTTCTTCGTGATTGTTTGGAAAAAGGATTAATAAATCTAGAATTTATCAATACTGAAAATCAAATAGCTGACATTTTTACTAAACCACTAAATGAAATTTCTTTTATAAAACTAAGACGAGATTTAGGTATAATGTCGTTTAAAGACTTATGAATAAAAAATATATATATATATATATATATATAAAATGATGAAAAATATAAAATTATTTTTCTGACCAAAGCGGTACTCGAACTCATGACTTCTGACTTGTATGTTAGATGTTGTAGTATAGCCACTTGGGCTATGGGTGTTTCTTTTTCCACCTCTGTTTTTAATTTACATCATTGAAACTTAATTTCAGAATATACTATTTTTTTTAACTCTAAAGCATTGTATGTCATTCATTTGTAAACAGTTTTTGTTTAAAGAATTATGTGATTAAAACTAAAATTTGATTTTAGACCACTATTTTTTTAGAAAATATGGTTATATATATACATACATATGTTTATTGAATAGAACATCAAATACAAAACAAAAACTTAAAACAAAAATGTCTTCTAACAATGATGTCTACAATTCTGAAAATTCTCATCTCTCTTATACTTCTCCGGACGACGACTATTCTGATCGTATCCCCGAAGGTGGTCCTTATCCTACATTTCCAATGCCAAATCGTGTTTTAGAATTTCCCTCTCCAGATAATGATCCTCGACACAGGTGGAAACCTTGGGAAGACTCTCATACAGGTTATAATCCTGATAAAAAGAAAGGGAAAAAGGAAATGGTAGTAACTCCATCAACCAAACAAAAGATTGATGAAATTCATCACTACCAACAACAACAGATGAATATGCAAAGGGAACTTTATTACGAACAGAAAGTCACGGCAAGACGTTTAAGCTTCCTTGAAAAGATTGCCATGAAATTTTGTTCATCTAAGAAGGATGATGTTGCTGAACCTTCTTACAGAACTCCATCTCCCTCTAACCATGTTCAATCTCCAATAGCTCCAATATGGTCACCGGTAGAAAACGTTCCATCTCCAAATTCATGGGAACGTCGATGCTAATTCATCATGGCTATATTTTAGTATATATATGTTATTTTTTTATATAAGCTGTATAAATAAATATGATGTAATAATATGATTATATTTCTATAATTCTTATTTAAAAAAAAAACAACAACATGACATGCTTTCGGTCGACCGAAATGCCTGAACCGGTCAACTGAAGCTGTCCCGAGAAGTTTTAAAAAACAGATTTCTTCCAAATCGGTCGACCGAAATACCTGACTCGGTCAGCCGAACGTATTTCCCGAATAACAGTAGAATATTTTTTAAACTCGGTCAACCGAATTCCCTGCACCAGTCGACCGAAGCTTTTCCCGAAAGTTTCAGCACTGTTCTGAACCTAAACTCGGTCGACCGACCCAGGTCCTTCAGTCGACCGAACGTGTTATTCTGCTAAAATTGCCTTCATATTTTAACCCAACCCTTCACCTTTTTATCTCACCTCTTCACTTTACTCTTCCACAACAGATTTGAACCCTAGCCCCCATTACAACCTTTCTAAACTTCTTCAAATTCTTCAAGAAAAATGGCTCCCAAAAAGAAATCTAAGACTACCGCTGGCCAATCTTCCTCAACTCCTGTAGATTCTCAAATTGCTTCTTGGTTAGTAAGTGAAAAAGCTTTAGAAAGATGGATAAAGCTTCAAGATGCAAAAATCTTTGAGGAGTCTTTTGTAAGTTATCCTGATTTTACCGCCTACGGTGTTGAAAACGCCGCTCTTGAAAGTGGTCTTGATGCTTTTCTTGACCATAGGAAAAACAACTTGAAGATTAATCATATAATGGTCAAGTTATTCTTAGCAAATCTCAATCTTGTCAATCCACCTAGAAACACTGAAAATTGTGTTTGGACTTCGGTATGTGGCACATCGATGTTTCTCTCCATTGATCGAATGAATCATATTTTAAATGCTCGACCGGGTGGAATCTCATTACATGATGTAGATTGTAATCCATCAACTCGTGACCGCCTAAGTCACTTATTCTTTGAAGATGATGCTACCGACTTAAGGCAAACTTCATCTCTCCGACCTAAAGCACGACTTTTTCATCGATTCATGATGAAGTCTATTGTTCCAAGAGGAGGGTCGTACCACTTAGTATATCCCGAAAACTTCAAGGCGTTATATGCTATGTGTGGAAACATTCGGGTAAATTGGACACAACTTCTTATGGATGAATTCCTTACATTCAACCAAGGAAAAATGCTCCATATTTACTATGGAGAATACATAATGCGGTTGATTAACAACTTTGTCACTCATGCACCGGAATCCGAAACATCCAAAGTTCGTACCTTTGACTCACGAACAATAAAATTGATGAAGTTACCCGATGCACCATCCCAAATCACAACCTTTCAGCAATGGCGTACCATTCCACGAGAACAACTACGTCGTAGCTATTCTACTCCTCAACCCTCCACTCATTCTTTGTAAATTTATGGGATGCCTTATCATGCTCTTCTGAAGTCGGTGCTTCATTTTTTGCTCCTGGAAAAAGACCCGCACCAAATTTCTCTTGGTCTACATCCGAGAACACAAGTTCCAGCACATCGGCAACTCCCGCACCTACCACTCACAGACGGGGTAAGGAACCGGCTCCTCTCGATGAAAATCTTCATCCAGAACAGTGGGATACCGACGATGATGAGGACTAATTGTAGTATTTTTTTAAATTTATTTTAACTTTCAAGAATCTCTTATAGTTTATTTTGTTTCTTAATTAATTGTTATGTTATGTTCTAAGCAAACATCTTTAAATTATTTCTAATTAAGCTCAAAGAATGTACCATGTAAATTTAAAATGTTTTTTTTGCATTACTTCAATCTGTTATAAGTATTCCTTTTTGTCGATGACAAAGGGGGAGAAATGTATGCAAATTAATGAATTTTTGCAGAAAGGTCGCCATATATTCAGGGGGAGAACTATAATATATATGTCAATATTACTTCGTCACATAAGTATTGTCATCAATCAAAAAGGGGGAGAATGTTGATTCATGAGTTTTGATTCATGACACAAGCTTCAGAGATCATACGACGAGAATGCTATATGAAAGCGACAAAAAGAGAATAAGTGCATACCGTGCACTACAAAGAAGATAATCTTACAATTCAGAGATTAGTATGGATATTTTATTTTATTTGAGTCTTAGAACAATGTTAAAATCATTCCTCAAATAATCACACACGCACACAAAATATTTTATATCAAAAAATATGTTCACTGTGCATATAACACCAGGTCGGCCGACCGACCAGGATCCTCGGTCGACCGACCCTGTATCATATGCACAGTGAATTTCTGTTTTGTATACGTTTTTCAACTCAGCTGACCGGCCAGTTTTTCCGGTCGACCGACCAGAGAAAAACGGCTAGTTTTCTGAAGAGACGCGATCTTTTCATGAAGAGTAATGTCCTCTATTTCAAGAGGTATGGACACTACTGTTGACTAAAACTATTCATGAAAGATTACAACTCTTCTACAACTATATAAACATACTCAATTCACTTCTACAATCACCGATTCTTGTTTATATTTCTGAAATCTAATCTCTTTTCATTTCTACAAATAAAAGCATTCACTCTTATTCAATATCACTAGAATCCTTGAATTTATTCATATACTTCGATTCTACGTGATTATCTTCCTTCTAAATCTTCACACACATACATATTCTTGAGGATTTGATTATAGGAAAGTTGTACTATCAAAAGACAATCAGTGTTATTTAGAACACATTCGTCAACAAACATTTTGTATTAAGTTGAAGTCCTCTTCGGTTGTTGAGGCGGAAAAATTCCTGTTCGGCTGCTCAGGGGTCGTATACCTATTCCTCCGGGTTAAGTGAGGGGTTTAGTTTAAATCCAGAGGCTATTCTGGGACTGGACGTAGAACGGGAAGTTCGAACCAGTATAAAAATTCCTGGTGTGCTTACTTTAATTTTTACTTTACTGTTATTACCAGTTTCCGCATTAATATACCATATTACACGATCCTTAGTACTACACGTACTCTTTCAGGCTGTGCTGTCCACAAGCTGATCGATTCAGGGAAGTGGGAAGCAATCCTTCGGGCAGGCGTCATTTAAGTTGGAGAAGTCAATGCATGTTCGCAACTTCCCATTAGCCTTCTTTACTAGTACCGGGTTAGCGATCCACTCTGGGTAGATGGCTTCTCGTATGAAGTCATTGGCAAGTAGGTTCTTTACTTCTTCATCGAGGGCCACTGATCGTTCTGCCCCCATAATTCTCTTTTTCTGTTTTACTGGCGCCTTGGTAGGATCGATGTTTAGTGCATGGCATGCTATGTCTGGGGAGACTCCAGTCATATCGGTGTGCGTCCATGCAAATACGTCTAAGTTGTGGCGGAGAAAATCAATGAGTTGTTCCTTCAATTCTGCTTTTAGTTGGGACCCGATTTTCAATAGTCTACTCGAGTCGTGTCTGTCCACAGATACAAATTCCATAGCCTCTGCAGGCTCGGCGGTAGCCTCCTCCTCTTTGTCCCTGGGGTCTAATTCATTGAAAGGGTCACTGGTATATCGAAGAGGAGGGGCTTTCTTTAGTTGCTATGCTTCCAAAATTTTTGTGCAGAGGGCAATCTCTGCACTCTTCCCTTTATCCTTCATGTGGTTATTGCGAAGTTCAGTTACATAGCAATCTCGAGCAATGTCCTGGTCTCCCTCTACTTCCCCTATTCCATTGTCTGTTGGAAATTTCATCTTCAGGCACCATGGGGCCAGGACAATTTGGAAGTCAGACAAGGATGGCCTTCCTAAGAAGGCGTTGTAGGCCGAGTGGTTTTCTATCAGCACAAATGTTTGTTTCCGCACAACGGAGCGGGGATGACTTCCAATTTCAACAAAGAGGTCCAGTCGCCCGAGGGGCATCTTCGCACTTCCTGTGAAACCGTGTAGTGGTTTATTGCAGGGAAGAACATCCTTTAATGACAGCTTCATTTTGTCAAAGGCATGCTTGAATATGATATTTACTGAGCTTCCACTGTCTACTAGAATTCGGAAAACTTCGGCTGGACCGAGCCGGGCAAAGATAACCATGGGATCCGTGTGAGGGTACTGCCTTCTCTCTAGGTCACGCCTACTGAATGTGATGTCACCATTCTCTATTCGCTTCGGGTGGCGTTCTTCTATAATAGAATTGACGCATTCTTCATTGTTTCTAAGTGACTTTCCGTACCTTTCCATCTCTGCCCAGCTTCCGTCGGCGATGTGTGGCCCTCCCGAGATGGTATGGACCACTATCTTCTCTTGACTGGATCCGCTGGTGTTGCGATTTCCTCTGCCTATTTCTGGGGAGGGTAGCCTTGGGTTCTCATTGGCAGGAACTGGAGTCCTGTTCTGACCTTTTACATAGCATTCTAGTCTCCTTCTTCTGATGTGTTCTTCAATCAAGTCCCGGAGATGATGGCATTCGTTGGTATCATGCCCATGGGATTCGTGGAAGCGGCAGAATTTTCCAAAATTAATTGCGTTATCTGATTCCTTCTTGTGCGGGGGGCGTTTGTATTTAACTTCGTCTTGAGTGGCCAGGAAGATGTTTTTGATCGTTTCATTCAAAGGGGTGTAAGCGTCAAATCTCGGTCCTGGCCGATATAGACGCTTTTCTCCCTTCTTGCCCCTAGCATTGTCTCTAGAGTCATTTCTTCGAACGTCCTTTGCTACAGCGGGCGTGTTGCCATGAGCTGCCTTATTTTGTTGCCCTGACTGCCCCTCAGTGGCAGCGTCTTCAAGTCTCATATATTTCCCAGCCTCATGGAAGAAATCGGGTAAAGTAGCTTGTTTTTCTTTTGTCAATCTTCTAGCAAATTTAGTATCTGGATGCACCCCACTACAGAGGGCCATTAAGATAAGCTTCTCATCGGCATCTTGGACTGCGGCCGCTGCGGCATTGAATCGGGTTAGATATTGCTGCACTTTCTCTCCAGGTTTCTGTTTGATACTGGATGAGGAATAAGCGTCCTTGGGTTGCTCCACATGAATGCGGAACTGGCTGATGAACTTTTCTTTCAACATCTCCCATGAGCTGATGGATCCTTGGGGTAGATGGCAGAACCAGGAGGTAGCTAGATCTGCTAAGAATAGTGGAAAGCATTTACACAGTACTCCCTCTGTTGCTCCGCTCATGAGCATATGCTGTGTGTATCTCTGTAAGTGTACAACGGGGTCAGAGGTTCCCTTGTAAGGTTCCATTGTTGGCATTTTCCATTCTCGGGGGGTGATGGCGATCTCGATATTGTAGGCGAAAGGGCTGGTTACCCTCGCGCCTATCCCTCGATCTCTTTGATCCCGTTGGATGCACTCTCTGAACAAGTGTGCCATCCTTTCATCAGAATTTGGAGCGGATAGAAATGAGTTCGGTTCTTCTCTGTGGGATTGATTCCGTCCAGATGACCTGTAGGGATGGTTTCGTCTATCATTCCTAATATTTTCCAGTGGCTGTCTTTGGTCTTCTGGGAGCATGCTAGGGTCAGCCATAGCTGGCCCTTGCCTTGATCTTCCCCTGCTGGGTTCTGATCTAAGCACTTCCTCGGGTCCAACTTCGGGCTAGACTCTAGCTCGGCCCCATTCATTGGCATTTCCGTGGTTAGGCAGCATGACAGGCTCAGCTACGGTTGACCTTCACCTGGTACCTCCCCCGTTGGGTTCGGTTCCAAGCGTTTCCTCGGGTCGGCATTCAGACTGAGTTCGGTCTCGGCTCCTACCATGGCCGCTTCTGTCGTTAGCTTCTTCGAAGAAGGAAGATCTTTATTGCCTCCGAGATCCTCCAGACTGGGACTCACCCCATGATTCAGTGTTGCGATTGGACTCTTCAGCATCCCTTAAGCGTGACATGAGTTGGTCCACCAAGGCTTCCTGTTGGGTTGTGAAGCCGTTAATCACTTCAGCCACAACCCTGTCTAGATCTGCCCTAGTAATTGCTACCGGCTGTCCCGTGGCAGGGGTTGTCGGATTTTCCTGACCTTCATTTGGTACTGCTATTGGAATGGGATGATTTACTTGATCTGTGACCACTGGATCTGGAATACAGCTGGTTGCGATGTTTTTTCCTTTATTAACATCTTTCTTCTGCTTGGGAGGCATGTCTTCCAAGCAATGAGTGATGCTGTTAGGAAGAAAGTTAAGTGGGAGAAGCTGAAGTCCTGAGTTCAGCCGCCTCTCAGTGAAAGCACCAAAAATGTTTGCACAAAAATTGGGCAAACACCTCCAAGTCGTATGATTTAGTCGATTTTATGTTGTTCTTAGCGATTTGGGTGGTTTATGCAAATATATAAAAAGCAGGGACTAAACTGTAAAAGACACACAGATTTATAGTGGTTCGGCCAGAATGCGCCTACATCCACTTTATATGTTATTCTCCTTTACTGTTCAGATTACAAGTACAAAGCTTTGATTACAAGTGTATGAAAGTTGTTCGAAAGTTCTGTCCGTGCCTGAGCTCTCAAACTTGTCCGCCATTGTTGTACCCCTACCCCTCTATTTATAGAGTGAGGCTGGGGGTAGGGGTCTTGGAAGTGTATAGGTGCTGGTGGGCCTGGGCTGACATGATCTGGCCTGGCAATGTTGGTTCGGTAACGCCCTCTTCCTTTTGGTTCGGTGGACTTGGTCCGGTGGTGAGGTGAGTTGGGATTTGGCTCGGTGGGACTTGGTCCGGTGGTGAGTGAAGAGATGGGTCTTGGAGATGGGTTGGTTCGGTGGTGGTAGTATCTATTCTGGTTTGGTAGTGCTTGTGGGTTGGTTCGGTAATACCCCGATCCAGTGGCAGGTGGAATTGAGACTTTGGTTCGGCTAGGCCATCTTCTCTTTGGTTTGGTGGTGGAAACGCACCCAACACTACTTAAACTATTTTCTAAAACTTCAGACTGTGTAAAGTTAAGTATTTATATTTAAATCCTTGATGATGATATAACCTAAGTTGGAATTTGGAATTGATACTTTTTGCGAAGTGACATATTTGAGTAAATATAGTGATTTTGGAATGAGGATCTAATTTACCTATCGTATCGATAATTTCAATAGTGAATATAATGTCGAAAGTAAATATGATTTTTGAAAGTGATATGATTTCAAATGTGATATGATTTCGAAAGTGATTTTGAGAATATGATATTTTGATATCAATTATGAATTGACTTTTGAAATGTAAAATAACCATCCGGTGTAAAGTAAGGATTTGGTTGTTAAAGAGACTGGGATCGAATATTGTCATACTCTCTGCCAATACCGAAACCATTTTAACAACTGTGTACGCGATGGAGATTCCAGAAATGAAGTAGGATGGTTTGGCGAACGATTCTGTATGAGGTATTTACGTGACCCTGACTCCCGTGAGTCAGCTTAGATGTGACTAAAACAGGAGCTATACCTGGCCCAAGCGAGGTCATTCCTCCGATCGGACATACTTCTTCGATACCATATTACGACTTTATGATGATTTGGTGGCCACCCCTCGATTTGATTATGGGAGTGTGTTCCGAGTGGGCGGTAGTAGCTGCTATGCATTACCATCAGCCCGGTTCTTCAATTGGTATATCTACCCTGGCATTGCCTTGAGTGCCATGTTCACATGCCCTAGAGCGCCTTCTACAAGTTTGGTTTGTACCATACCTATGGAGTGCCCTCTGAGTAAACCTCACGGAGGAGATTACGGTCATGTATAGACTATGGGAATATATAAAATGTGTTAAGGGGGATATGGGTAACGCCTTAACGCTATTTTAATACTTTACTTTATTGTAGACACTATTATAATAGCATATTGTACTACATAGTAGATAGTTTAACGGATCCTTAGGAGATGGAAATCCCGAACATCTCTTAAGTTATTGCACTCACGTTAGACACTGGATAGGAGATGTCAAACCCCGCAAACATCTCTGACGCCATTACATTCATATTTATTTACTATTGATTTAACTTACATAAGATCTTTTAGTTCTGACTCGAGTGTTTTGTCTTTTCAATTCGCTCGGGTCAGTTTGAGCTTTTTAGTGTATCGAAGACTACTTTCTGAAGGATGAAGACGGAGATTTGTATTATTATTATTTATTATATTTATTCCACTGCATCATGTTGTTCCGCTGCATTTACTTATTATTTTTTCTTGTTTTATGTAACTCTGATCTGTATTGTAAAAGTTTAATCAATGTTATTTGTAAACGGCTTTATGAACTGTTTATTTGATTTATATATTTTGTCATTCCGCTGCGAGATTTTGTATTTGTTTCTTCCTTTCTTTGCTTTTTCATATTTACCCCATAACAATCTGCCCTTTTGAATGGTTTGAGTCAGACATATGTGTCTGCTTAAAACGTCCAAAAAGGCAGGTCATTACAGTTGGTATCAAAGCTTTGGTTTAGCGATAACCTTGGCTTTGTGGGCTCTGACTCATATAAAATAGGGTAGTAATACCCTAGAATGAGTGGCTGAGTGTATATATATGAGAGAGCGTATTTGTTAGTGTTATAAAAGGTTTTGTATTGTGTTAATTTGTTCTGTTTTGTATTTATAAATTCTGGTCAGTACATAGGACACTATGGCATCGGTAGGAATTTCTAAACACTTAATAGGACAGACCGACACAATATTGTTTTGAAATATAGGTAAATGAAATAATTTTGCCTATTATATATTTTATATATAAAATAATAAATTTTACAAATGATATAGTTGGATGTAATATGTTGTTTGTTAGGTAGAGAAATTTTATAAATATTGATTGTAAAATAGGATTTACAAGTAAAGCAAAAATAAATTGGAATTTGAGAACTTAAGTTCCGGGATTTTGAAAATTTCTTTCGAAAGATTTTAGAATATAATATTAGTATTTTTTGGAAGTATTTTCCGATATAAATATTTCAATGTGATTTGGAAGGAAGTTTTAAAAAGAAATTTTTAAAGGAAATAAGTTCTGTACTCCCCTCTTTGTCGCTGGAAAATAATTTCGGTGATGAGTGCATGCATCATCGACGTTCTTTTTCGAGTTTCAAAGTGGGAAGACCGTTGTAGGAGTTTACTACACATTTGTTTTGATAAATAAATCTTAATTTCAAATTCCAAATATGATTTGATATGTATAAAAGATATGATTATATATATATATATATATATTATTTTAAAAGGATTGAAATGGAACCCGGTTGTTTAGTTCTTAAGTTTCAGTAAATTAGAAATTGAAATTTATTGTAATAAATGGAATCTTGGCTATATTAATAATTGGAAACTTCTAAACTGAAAAAAAAATTGATGTTAAAACGATTAATGAAATAGATAAGAAACTGAAATTTTGAAAACTGTAAATAAAAAGGAAATGAAAATAAGAAATGGTAACTATTGAACATTTTGTTAACTAAATAAATAAGAGAAACTTGGGTAGTATTCAATTGCATTCTAAAGCACACACACACACACATACATACATACATACATATATATATATACACACATATAACTTGCCAAATTATTAAAAGTTGAAATGTTAAAAAGAATATGTAATAGAATATTATACAAGTAAAACTTGGAAAAATGAAAGTGTTCAATGGAATTACTTCTATAAATAAGAATTCTAGTGTTATAAATTGTTATAAACTGAAGTTAATAGTTTGAAATGCTACTAATTAAATGTAATAGAAGTGAATAATGTGATTATAAACTTAAGTTAACATTTAAGCTATTTATAATCAGATTGAATGGTAAAGAGGAATACTGTAAGTAAATAATTACAAACTTGAATTAATATTGAAGCCATTTATAATTGAAATGAATACTATATAAATTAAATGATTATAACTTTAGAAAACATTGGAAATGATTTAGAAATGGAGTTAATATTCAATGATACTTTATATGGAAGAATGAATGTGAAAAAGAAATAATCTATAAATGGTGAATTGAATTGTAAAGAAACTTACCTAATAATGTATAATCAAATAATTAAAATAAAAATAACTTATTTAAGCAATGAATGTAGAGTAATAAAATGAAAGAAAATGGCACTGTATGAATAAAGGAGAAATGAACTTCTGTAAGTAATAACGAATGTAAATTTATGAAAATAAACATTATGTGAATGATAAAAGAAAAGTAAATGATGTGAAAAAAGAGGAAATCAAACTAAATAGTAAACATGAAGTAAACTGAAAAAAAGTATACAATACTTCAATAATGAATTCATTTATGATCCAAATAATTGAAATGGATATAACTTATGTAAGTAAAGAATGTAAATTAATGAAATAAGCCTTATATGAATGAATGGAAATTAAAATTTTGTAAGTAGTGAACGTGAATCAAAGAAAATCATTGTATGAAAAAAATGAACAATAAATGATGTGAAAAGGATAAATATAGTAAACTTAAAAATGTGTTGAATTCTTTGTTTGTTTGGCTTATGGATTGGTTGGAAAGGATACTTCTATTTTGTATAGAGATGTATAAATAATCTATAAAGTTTTATCTACGACTGTTGAGGGTATGGTTTACTTCATAGTTTATTTATCATTTTATATGATTAGAGGTTTCTAAACCCAAACAAACCAAACTTTATGTAATGATTGTATGATTTATTGGTAAGTAATTTTTGTTATGTTATGTTGCTTTGTTGTTATTAGTTGAAACAGCTTAAATATTTCTCTTTTTCTTAATTATTAACCTCTCTGGATTACATGAGTAAAATACAGGTTATGGAAGCAATAGCTACTGCTTTTGGTTTCATAAAATAAGCGTTGTTTTCCCGACAAATAGGTACGCTTTCAAATTATGATTTTCAAGCGATATTATATTGTTTTCCTGTGGTTTGGGATATTTTATTTTGAAAAATCTGATATATATTGTTATTAATGATATTACTATTTCTCCCAGACCTCTCCGTATAAAGGAGACTCTGTCGAAATTTTCTGGGAATTTCGGACTTAGAAAATTTTTGTGAAATGTTTTTCAAACTTTTGTTAACTTAAATATAAAGGATTTAATTGTTATAAATTGATATATTTTATTTAAATTATTTAATTATGTAAATTAATTGTTTATAAATTTAATATTTTGAATAATATATATTAATTTCTTAATTCATTCTTTTCCCTTCTTTTTCCTTTTCGAGGATGAAAAGTTTTGGGTGGGATAGAGTGTAACGATCCGTAATTTTCGATAATTAAAAACAGTTAATTTAATAAGGTTTTGTGATTTAGTGTTGAAAGAAGTAAAAATTAGTGATTTAATAATAAGAATATAATTGGAATGGAATGAAATAGTATTAATTTAAGGTAATTGATATTTGTTTTAAATGCAATTCCAAGTTATTGGAATGATTAAAAAGTTATAATTGGTTATAGATTGTGAATTTATTGTAATAATATGTGTACCAATTGACGATTTGATTAGAGGAGTATAGATAATTTAAATGTTGATTTATTAATGAAATAATATGTAATAAATTGTAATTGGATAGAATTGGTATTATGTAAGTTGTTATAACATTTGTTTGTGAATAATAAACTTACAAATGTTATTAAATGTAGAAATGATGATAATTGTTATTTGTTACCCATTTATTTAATCAATTACAAATAAATGTAAATAAATGTTACATTAATGTGAGTTAAGACAATAACAGCAAATTGTGAATGTAATAAAATGTATAGAAATGTTAATTATATTCATAAGGTAATAATTGATTTGATAAAAGAGTGAAACAAAGATAAATTAATTTATTAAGATTTTTAAATTTTAATAAAATTGACAAAAATGCAAGGTAATTGAAATATGGCTACTAATATGGTAAAAGATGAAATTGGAGGATATTAATCAATGTTATTTGTAAACAGCTTCATGAACTGTTTATTTGATTTTTATATTTTGTCATTCTACTGCGAGATTATGTATTTGTTTCTTCCTTTCTCTACTATTTCTTATTTACCCCATAACAATCTGCCCTTTTGAATGGTTTGAGTCAGACATGTGTGTCTGCTTAAAACGTTCAAAAAGGCAGGTTGTTACACTCCATGCCACTCATTAGGCCAGGAACTAGATTGCCCACAATGGCTGATCCAGGATAAAGATAGCCTGTTATGGAGATCAGATCACCCATCAAGGAGATAAGGACCCGTCATGGTCTGAATAGGTACCTCATATTACCCTTGCTTTTCAAGTATTCTCGGAAACTTCGAGTATCAATGATCCATTTGCATACATTATCAATAGTATAATTCACCCTTCAACTGGTAATACGACTTCCATCATGAAGACACCGCGGTAGGGACGATTCTCTATAGTCATCATCAATCGTAGAATACTGCCATACATTCCATAACCATCATCCAATAGTTCCTTCAGTTTGACTCATAGTCTTTAACTCTACATCTCAAAGTACAACTATCCATCATCCAAGTCGTCTCTTCCCATCATGGAATCATCATCATCGAATCATGGGTCATCATCGAAAATCATCATCGAACTATAGGGTTCGATAACTACCCCTATATAGCCATATTTGGCTATGTATTTGGCTTGTCATGAGTTTGAGTGACCACACACTCAAAACCTGGGCCAAACCTCATCGCATCTGAAAGAAAGCATGTGAAAACTCAAAGCAACCATCCAAATAGCTTGAAGCATCACTTTTCCCTCTACCCCGAACCATTTGCACTGATCCATGCCTACCCTGATCCCACACTTCCCTCAACTAGGTCATGCCCACCCCTTAGCCATCCTCCATGAATCACATGTCCATACCGATTCATACCCATGGTTCGATACCGAACCATGGTCATCGATCCTTAACTTAGCCAAAATCCAGCTTCTTTCACTTCACTTTCCTATGTCTCCAAGCAACCGTTGGTAGCTCGAAGCAATCCATCCCTTAGCTCGAAGCACGTCTTGAAACAAACATCTATCGATCCATTACTTAACATTTTTCCTATATCTTCAAGCGAACCATCGTTATCATTCACGACTCAAAGCAAGTGCTTTAAAACCCAAAGTAATCCATCTAATAACCTAAGCACGCCTCGAAGCAAATGCATACTGATCCATATCTCCTAGAATCGCCACTGATCCATCAATATCTTAAGCATACGAACTCCAAACAAATTGAAACTTGGAACAGTCTTATGAGACCTACCTTGTTGCCTCATATAGATCGCACTAAGTTTGGACTCTTACTGATCGATCCATACCAATCCTTAATATATTCCTAAAACAAAATCGCCATTCGATCGGCGTTTTCAACCAAACAAACATCACATATCAAGTAATCATCACATACAATCTACACTAACAAGCATACATCCATACATCTTAATGTGAATCCTAAATATATAGGTAGTGTCCATAAGAACAAATGAAATCCATAAGAACGCGAGTTTTCAAATCTTTTTGAAATCCTTTGAAATTTACATATGTTATTAAAAAGGGTTGAGTACGTATTTTAGAGCTTGAAAATCATTTAAAAACAACGTTAAACATCTAATAATGGCTAATTAGTGAGTACGGGTTTAAACCACTTGCCTAAATCCAAAGCAATCCAATCCAAGCCTAAAGATGCACGAATCACGAGATGAACAGTAACTCCAAGATGATCCCCAATAGTAAAGTTTCAATCCAAGGTGCTAATCTCCTCTAGTGACACGTTTTAGATAATTAAAATAGGGATTAGGGTAACGTTTGACTAATAAGATGGTTAATAAGGGAATCTTCCAATTTTTGGGAAGTGGAAAAGGACAGAGAGAAGTCCCATCAGCCCTAACCACATGCTATTATAGGCTTTGGGCTTAAACATTAACCCACTAATCACCCATTAAGTTGATTAAAATCAAGTGAAATTTCAAATGGCCATAACTCCTTTACGATATGTTCAATTTTCTATTATGACTACTCTATGGAAAGAGAAACTGTCACCCGATCTAATGGAAGTGGTTTAGATTCCAATTCAGCAACTATCAACAGTTATAGGCCATACAAGATTTTCAAGCTCAAAATCATCTGTTAAAAATTCTAAGGATGGAAAATGGCTCTAGTAGTCATTTCCCAAATTCATAGAATCGTATGACCTCATATATAAATAATATTAATATTCTACAGTCCCCCGATACGTAGAATACGAATACAACCACTAATGTAGCTTGTTGAGGGATGAGAAATTTCCCTACATACCTCGGGTATTACTTGAACGATTATAGCATCCCCCTAATGGTGGATATTTCTTGGGTGGAGGGGTTCCCAGCCTCAGAGGAATGGTTTTAAACCATAATCAACTATATATAGGTTAAATTTTTAGTTACAACTTCTTAAGATAATATTATTACTGAAATTAAAATATGCCTAGCATGCTTGTGTATGTTTGAATAAATGTATATATAGTAGGGTTTTGAAAATTACTTTCAAAATAATAAATATGCACCCTTATATATACCTATCCTCGTTGATCGGATAACCTATGTTTAAATACCAAATGCAACAACCCACTTTGAAACGAGCTTAATTTTGAATCTAATAAAAGCCCATCGAACCTTAGGCCCATTCCAAAGCAGGTTGTTAGTTGGTAAAATTGATACAATGAACAATATACATGGCTATCTATCTATTCTATTAGATCTCACAGAGGAATGGATAAAATATAATACATAAATAAGTAACCATTTCATTAAAAAATCAAATCTCATAAATACAACATATCATCCTAAATATCCAAAATACAATATCTCAAAATAACATCAATGTCTGAAACTGGGTACATCATAATATTTCAAAAACATAGATAGATGTATAAACTACCACAAGTCTTCGCTGCCACCTTCAACTTCTCTATCAGCATTAATTCCCCTAACCTATATCTTGTAATGAGGAGGGGAAAAAATAACATTCTCTGGAGAACGAATTTCTCAAATCTTACTATAATAGTATTTGGGCAGTATCATTTAGATAAGTAATATGTCTTATGCATCCTATAGTATACCCTACCAAGAATACTTCCAATGGTAAGCCCAAAGGCTCTTCTAGTCTAACTCCATAACGTACCTTCAACTGCAGGCCAAAGGCCCATTTCCAGTACAATATAACTACCATCAATCATGTCCTAACAATGTGATAGAAAGTACCTAAGCCGCTTAATACCTCTTTAATGGGAATTAGGTAGACCCTGACCATTTAATACCTATACCCTAGGCAGATATCCATCATTTAATATCTGTACCTAAGACGAAGCCCACTTTGGTACTCCCTAACTGACATCGCATGAAATCTCATCAGGCCCTTAATACTTCTTTGTTGGAAATGATGGACCCTACAATAACCAATTATTACCTCAACCCTGAAGCGGACCCTACAATAACCATAACTGGTAGCAAGAATAGCTGGGCAGGCTTCTATGTGCTTTTGACTGACCTTGCATCCCTATAACTTGGTCATATTTCCGCTCTCCAACATACTACCATATATATACTATATATACACCTCATCACATTTTGCATTAAGGCCATATAAGAAAAATTCCTTATTCCGCCTTTAATTATGGATTAATTTCTATAATTATCCTTACCTTTCTTCCTAAGGGTTTAACATTATTTACTAACCTATTTATTCTATACTACGCAATCAATACGTTATTAGTTATACGTTATTAATATATTTAGACACTAATATATTTATATGTACGTAATTTTGGCTAACTAAATATTCCTAATGTTATCCCGCCTTTTGGCAAGGCCGTGATGCCAAGAACTTGACTAGAGACCAATGACAGTTCGTCTTGGAAATCGGTTATACGCAGGCTCACTATGGATATCGATGAATTTTGTCTGAGCCCGGATCGAGCTAAATTTGTTATGGCACGACAAGCGAAGCTATGAGAGCCAACGTTCCAAATTTCATGTCAATCCGAGTTAATATGCCCAAGTTATGATCAATGCAAAATTGGATAAAAAACAGCCTTGCGTTCGAATCCATCGACTGGCCACTATTCGACTCGATCACGAAGCCACTGTTCGAATCGATCGAGTTTGACTCCATCATAGAGCCGCTATTCGAATCGATCGAGTTCGACTCCATCACAGAGCCTTTGTTCGAATCCATCTAGTTCGACTCCATCACAGAGCCGCTGTTCGAATCGATCGAGTTCGACTCCATCACAAAGCCTTTGTTCGAATCCATCTAGTTCGACTCCATCACAAAGCCTTTGTTCGAATCCATCTAGTTCGACTCCATCACAGAGCCTTTGTTAGAATCCATCTAGGTGGACCACTCTTATCGATACGAAATAGGCCACCTCCCATCGATTCGAACAAGATAGGTGCCTCGATACGAACAAGGAGAAAGTCCTGGAAATGACTCGATCGACTCATCAAAGAAGGTGACTCGATCCGGAGAATGCTCGCCACATCACCACTTGATCACACGCAGTTATCGAGTCGAACGGGATCGAGTCGAATTGATGGAGTCGAATGAAACAGCCAACCGAAAGTCCTAATTTGTATCGATCATATCTCCTAATCTACAAGTCCAAATGCTATGAAATTTTCACAGAAGATTACGTATATGCTAAAGAATGTCCACGCCAAATTTCAACTTCGTTGGATGATATCTTGATCGATACAAAATCCATTTGTATCGATCACGGATCGGGGCGAAACTTCACGGGCTTGGGCGCGCGGGCCAAGTCACGTGCCAGGGGGAGTCTCCCGAGATCTGAGCGAAATATCAGCCTCCTACACCTATAAATAGAGCCCCAGGGCATACAGAAAAGGGATCTTCTTCTTCTTTGAATCCACGAACGCCCAGACTCTGCCGGATCCAGATCTGGACTCCATTGCTGCTGCTACCAACGAATTTCACTGCTGAAAATCATTGTTATTAGCTGTAACCTGCTGAAATCAATTGTAATCATTAAAGAAAGATCAATAAAGCAATCAACTTCATAGTGGACGTAGGCAATACGCCGAACCACTCTAAATTCTTGTGTCTCCGTGCATTTTAATTATTTTCATTATTTGCTTTTGGAGTTTTTGTTAGATAATCCTCCTTTTCCATTTAATTTCTTCACTTTATCTCTTCAAAAACTTTCGAAGAGTGTTGTGCCCAATTTTGGTACAAACACCTAAGCATGCGAAGATTTTTCTTCCTCTACTATTCGTTTAAAATGTCAAAACTTCCAAATTCATACAAGCCTAACTCCTACAATAACTTGCAAAGTAGCTAATAACCTTAACCAAACAATCGACTTGCTTTAACAAAATAGAGTCAAATACTGAACTTATTTTATATTAATATAGTAGAATCAGTCCTCTATTTCAAGGAATAGAACTTACAATTGAAACCTGTATATTCTATTCAACTTTTACATATATAATGAAAAAGGGATTCATATTTAATTACGAAAATATGCAGTGCAAACTACGAATAGGAGAATTCGTACTTTACATACCATTTTCTAATTTATTTTCTTTTCACAACCCTTTAGCACAATAATAGAGAAAAGTTGGAGGTGGAATAGAATATAAAATTTTCAAATTGCAATAACAAAACAAATTCTATTATTTTAGTATAAACCATTTAAGATTCCGATAAACTTAAGAATTGACATTTTGTTTAGGGGAATTTTTGGGTTTTATTTTTAGGGTTTTCAATACAAAATTCTGCAAGACAAAGAACAAATCCAAACTTCTACTATACGAATACTAAAGTGTGAAAAACTAAGATTTCCACTCACAAATTGTTTTATGCTTCCCTTTTGATTTGATTCGCATCTTTTCTTAACTACTTCTTTAGATTTCCTCTCTTTGAAATGTACAATAATTCAATTATATATAAATTATATTCATAATTCAGAGATTGGGAAAGAATAAAAAAACATATATCCATGTAAGCATATTACCTTTCCCCATTGGACTTGAACTCTTGAATCTAATTAAGGAAAAAGATTGATGGAGTTTCACTAGCATTTCAAATATTTTTATGAATAAAAGGGAGTGGTTAGCCTTTTATTTATAGTGGTTGGATCGCATCTGGACCGTATGATTAAAGTTGGTTTAAAATAATAAAATTCGGGCCATTCGTACCTAACAAAACCCTAGCCGCAATACACTCATTGGTCGACCGGTCTTATTGAATTAGGTGAATATTTATCAGTGCCATTTGTTTTGATCTGTTGCATATTTCAAGTCTTACCGTTAATGTTTATTTAGCATTTGCATATACCCTAAGCTTCCTTTCAACATTAAAATATTTATTGATGTTTTTAATTTTAAACATTAACCTTAATTAAATTTTTAAATTTAAATTCGTTCAGATTATTTTAAATTCAAAATTTTCAAATGTCAATAACTTTTTGTTTGAGCTCTGATTACAAAACTTTATATATGAAAGTTGATCAAAAAATCGCCATAAATGCAATGATGTATCTTTCATGTTCAAATTTTAATGTTTACAAAATTTTCATTTTTAGTCTTATTTTAATTAATTATTTTCTTATTAATTTTTATGGGATGTTACAACACTATTTTGAAATAAATAGAAATGAAACAATTATGGAATATATTAAAGAGTCTTAATATGAAATCATTACTTTGGCATAAAATAATAATATTGTTGATTAAGGTAATTTGATGAAATTACTATTTGTGATAGTAAATACAATGGCTGGAGAGATTTGAAGTAATAAGATTACAATAAATTTTGAAGTGTATTATCATTTTTGGAAGAATTATTATTGTCTTGTGATAAATAAAAGGTTGTTTTATAATAAATAATGATAAAATGATTTTATACTTAACAGAAAATAATAGTTGTAAATATGATATTTTGAATGGATGTAATATGTGATTAACGGTTGATTTTACTTATCACATATATTATTTTATTACGATGAGATCGTACTTGGATATGTTGTCATTACTACTACGTTATATGTAGTTAACTATGGTTTTATTGTGTTTGCGTTTGTGTTACTAATGTTGTTTGGATTAGTACACATTTGATGAGTGATGTTTACTCACTATTATGGGGAGATTTGCATACATTTGTTATACTTACATAATGAGGTGTTACTATAATGAATGATTAATATGAGTGTAAGTATATTTATGTCATTATTATTCCTTATTTAATGACTAAATATTTTCAAATGTATGTATTATTGTTATTGTTGCCCTATATAATGATCTGTTGTGATGGATGAATAGGGGTACTGTTTTCTGCTTCTTACATTGGTTGCACTAGTTGCAGCGGTTGTAATGATTGTATTGAATTGCATTAGTTCCATTGATTGCATTGATTGAAGTGGTTACATTAGTTGTATTGAACTACATTGGTGGCATTGGTTGTGATTGTTGCAATGGTTGTTACGGACTAATAAGCATTTGGATGTAGGAGAAGGACATGAAATAGAACTACATGGGCTTGATAGCTCAAAAGGGTACGTAGGAAGTCTTTTTTATGCGGAAGCCACCGGATCCCTTAGGTTGGGCTGGGGTGTATAGAGATTGGCGCAGTCCAAAACATAGTTAATACCGTTTTTTCTTCTTCTTTTTTTCCTATATATTTGTATAGGTGTAAAGTTGCAAATAAGAGTAGAAGAGGGAATGAAAAGTGGGGATTAGTGAGTTGTATAAGGGATAGCTGATTTAGTATATTCTTCTATATCATGGTTATATTATCTATGAATCGATGATAATTGTTGTATTGAAATATAAATTGATGTAATGATGTAAAATAACTATATAATTGAGTTAATATTTATTTATATTAATGTTTGATCTCCGCTGTGAGGCTTTCCATTTTTAGTTATTATTTTAGAATATTTAATTTTTATCTACATATGGTCCATTGCTTTTAATATCTGAAATTAGTTGTAAGCGTATCTAACGTCATTTATAATTGATTTTAGACTTTAAAATTAGTGGGTCGTCACAATTGGGATTTTCCAAGCTTTGCAACTATTTAATGTACCATATTATCTTTAGTCTCCTGCTGATACGCTTTACAATATTAACATACCCTCACAGGTTTATTTTCTTATTGCTTTATAACTATTTAATGTAACCTGTTATCTTTATTCTCCTACAGGTACACTTTATAATATTTACATACCCTCTAAGATTTATTTTCTCATCAATATGCTTTACAATTATTTTACGTACCATGCTCTTGCTGATATGCTTTACAATATTAACATACCATCACATATTTTTTTCTTATTGATACGTTTACAATATTAATGTAACTTGTTCATACTCATATGCTTTACAATATTAACATAATCTCGCATCTATTTTTCGAACTGATATGCTTTACAATATTAACATACCTTGTTCCTACTGATATGCTTTACAATGTTAATGTTAAGAATTTTCCGGGATCACTACACAATTAGATTTAGAAGAGAAAGTAGTGAAGAAAGCAAACAAAATTAATTCCCCCAAAAACAAAAAACTTTTATTGATTCAACAAAGAAAATACAAAGAGACTTAAAATTGAGAAGAAATCTCAATCCCAAACACCCAACAAAATACACTTTTTCCCACACATCTTATGAACCCTAGACATGTTTATTTATAATAGACTTGACAAAATATCTTCGTTAATAAGTTATTGAATACTTCCATAAACCTTTCTCATGTAGATGATTTGTTGCATTCTCTAATGCAATGAAAGAGGCAACTAATCACTCTACCACATACACACAATCTCTAAAATGTGCAATTAATCACACTCCAAAATCTACCAAATCTATAAAATAGGTAATGAATTTGAGTCATAATTCCACAAAGACTTAAATATCTCTAAGATCTACTTAAATATGGAATATTGTATCACTAAAATCTAACAATCTCCACCTTGATACAATATTCCATAAATGTCACCCAAGCTCCTCCTAGAACCTCAAACTCCAAACAATCTCCAATATTACCATAGAAACAAATGTCACCATTCCAAAAATGATCAGCCTTCAAACCACCTAATTATGCATGCTCTCAATTGAACATGCATATCATTAATAAATCAGAACTGTTTGTAATACCACAATGGCCTCCATGCCGTCTTTGTGGCTTTCCGTTGCTGACTCCACCTTGATTCAGACAGACTTGTCTCTCCAACTTCACTTGTATAAGGTTTTGCGATCTTTATAGTTTTCCCAAGCAATGAATAAATATTATTGCTTCTCCTCTTCGCACGCAGCTCCTCCCTGTTACCCTTCCAAACCCTAGTTACTCCACCTCGAGTCAAGAAGTTACAGCCTTTCCCTTCCAACTGTCCAACAGAGACAAGATTCCTTTTAATTTCTAGGATATGCCTAACCCCTGTAAGCGTCACCAACCTTCCAGTATCCATCTTCAACATGATAGAACCCGTGTCTTGAACTTGTAGATCTCCACCATTAGCGGACTTCACCTTGGATGCTTCCTCCTTATAATCAGTGAATGCTTCCCTTTGATTGCAAATATGGAAACATGCACCAGAATCTAGCACCCACTCTCCTCCCATACTCATATCAACACAAAGAATATCATTGCTAATGCCAAAGTTTACCTCCTCATCACGGTCTACCTCCAGCTTATTTTTGCTTCCTTCTTGATTTTTCATCCTCTCTTTATCATCTCTTAATTTATTGCAAAATTTCAACTGATGGCCTGGTTTTTCACAGTAATAGCAAATGAAGTCTCGGTCCGTATTTGATTTGAATAAGTGTCTTTCTCTCTTTGCAAAGTGGACCTCTACTAATGGATTTGTAGTTTCCTTTTCTTCAGTGGCCTTTCCTTCCGATGAATTTATCCTCTGCATCTCCTCATTAAGAAGGCTGCTAACCACAGTCTCCATGGAAACATGTTTGTACCAAAAATGGGCACAACACTCTTCGGGAGTTATTTGAAGAGATAAAATGAAGATTGTAAATGTAAAACAGAGGTTATCTAACAAAAACTCCAACAAACAGAAATGTAAAATGCACAGACACGCAATTTAGAGTGGTTCGGCGTATTGCCTACGTCCACTATGAAGTTTTGATGATTTTATTGATTCTCTTTCAATGATTACAAGCGATTACAGCAAACAACAGCGGATTACAGATTAGAATTCGAAATTCATAGCAAAGGTAGGATGCAAATCTTAATCCGGCAGAGTCTGGATGCTTCAGAATCAAAAGATCCCTCTTCTGTAGGCTCTGGAGCTCTATTTATAGGCGTAGGAGGCTCAAATCTCGCTCAAACTCTGGGAGACTTGGTCTGGCACGTGAGGGGACCCACTCGACCGTTTCCAGAAAGTTTCGCCTCGATCTGCGATCGATACGAATCCATTTCATATCGATCAAGATGATGTCCAAATGAGCTGAAATTTGGCAGGGACATTCTTCAGCGTGTACGCAAGAAACCCTGAAAATATCATTGGATTTGGATCAGTGGATTGCGAGAAATCGTCGACATGAAATGGAATTGATCGCTGGCTGTTTCATTCGACTCCATGACCTCGTATTGATTCTTTCGAATCGATCATCTGCACGTGCTCCTGTAGTGATGTGGCGCGTATATCTCGAGTCGATCCATCTTTTTCTCCGGTCTGGCCGCGTCGCATCCATGTATCTCGCCGCGTTTGCTTCGATGGATTACACGTTACCTTAGTTAGTTGACTCATTGGATACGAGTAAGTCACTAGGCATGGACTCGAAGCAAGGTCCTCTGATGGATACGAAGTGTAGCGCCTCGATGGATACGAAGTGGACATTGACTAATGGTTGCGAGGCACGTCATCTACTGAGGGATACAAACCTGATCGATACGAACTTGATGGGTACAAAGCCTATCGATACAACTCGATGGATTCGAATAGCTTTGCTTAGGTGAATGCGAACAGAGGCTTATACGATGGATTCGAAATTGATCGATACGAAAGTGATCGACTCGAATTAGAGCTTCGGTGATGGATACGAAATCGCCCAGAGTGATGGATACGAAATCGCCCAGAGTGATGGATACGAAATCTGGACTTTTCCCTTCAATTTGAATCGATCATAACTTGAGCATGTGAACCCGGATTGACCCGAAATTTGAGATGTTGACTTCTATGATCTTTCTTGTCATGTCCTATCAATTATAGCCAATCTGGACTCAGACAAAATTCAGCGATATCCACGGTGAGCTATCCCTGTTCTCTTAGTCGGTTCCTTGGTGTCCTGGCCTTGCCAAAAGGCGGGATAACATTTGCCCCCCAAAGTACGTCTTGTGAAACATGACGTGCTTTGAAAAGTCGCATGCTTGCGAGTCGTCGTCAGCATCCGTCGTCATTGAATCTCGCATTGATTCTTTCTCGAACTGATTCGAAATTCGAGTTGAAACAATGCTTGATGGTTGTTTTCAAGTAGTTCCTTCGTATCGATCCTCTCCTGAATCGACATAGAAGGTTGAAAAGTGGCTTTTCATTGCGATGCGGGTCAAGATGGATATGAAAGGCTCATTCGTATCGATGGTCATAAATTATGGTGGATTCTGACTCGTATTGGTGATATCCGATGGATACGAAGTGACTGTTCGTATCAATGAGTTCTGATGGTTACGAAAACTACGCTCGTATCGATAAATCCGCCCTGTTGTGAGTTGATGGCTCATAAAACGGACACTTCGAATCGATGGAGTCTGTCGCCTTCAGGTGGCTTCCCGTGCGCCTCGAATTAATGAAGTCTGGTGGATTCGAAACGAGCATTCGTGTCGATGCGTTGTTTTACTGGTTACGACCGGTCAGGTTGACTGGGAGACGAATCGACTCAGTTTTACCCTAGGCTCCATATAAATATCTGGGACTTAGCCCATTTTCACTTTTTACTTTTTTACTATTGCCTTCTGCTTTCGCATCGATCCGCATCCTTCGAGAAAGAAGAAAAAATGCATTCTGCTTTCGAATCGATCAGATTCATACTTCTAATTCTTTGAATTTTAACCTCAAATTAGGTAATGAACCGGTTGCACTTGAATCCAGGCGATGATGCTTGAATCTCAGATCCACTCTATCTTCACCAATTATCAAGCCCGGCAACCTTTAAGGTTGGATCTGGGTCAAAGCTTGGTCGAAAATGGCCATGGCGACGTCTCTGTTGATTGAAGAAGAAAGAGTGGACAGAATAAAAGTGGATCGAACTGCGCTTCGAGTCGATCTGGGGGCTTGTGCTCGAATCGACGCGGGAAACAACGTTTTTCCTTGGATTTCGCATCGATTTCAGGAATATCCTAATGGAGGCGTTTTGGTTCGTGTCGATGGTGATGGCAGTAGATCGCATCGTTCAATAACGATCGATGCGAGAATTAAACGAGCAATCATTTCGAAGCCCTTGGTTTCAGATCGATACGAAATTAATTCATCTTGATCGATACGACAAGCATCGATTCGAATGTGATCGATGTGAAACCGTGGCTTTCCTGATCGATACAAACTCGAACATTGACGATCGATTCGAAGTATGCCCCCGGAGATCGATACGAAATTCAGATCTTAAGGGATTCGAATAAACTCCCCACGATCGATTCAAACCCTCCCTTTGATGGATACGAAATCCTCCGAGCACTTGATAACATAACCCCGACAGCTTCATTCTTGCATATCTGAACTTGACTGTTAGCTGCATATCTGACTGCCTATCGAAGCTCGTCGATGGAACTATAACCTAACACTGTGATAACGAACTTTAACTTGAATCGATCGCCAACATTGGGATGGTTTGAGGATGACGGTCAGCGATGACGGTCATTCCGACTGGGCTCCGATTATCCTTGCCGTCCGCAAATTTTCTTTAACCCTGCAGAATTCGTTCAAGTAACGCACAGCACTGCACTGCACAACACACACTTTACACGGGGGATTGCACGGGCTTTTTGTCGTCTAATGATGGTTTCTCGTGAGTTAGCTAGTTACGGAACCATCAAGTTCGCAGCAGCAAGAAACTCAGGAACGTATCCCTCCCAGACTTGAGATTCCGGACATCGAGGCCGAAGCCATCGGTCCAGCTCCGGACGAGTTGCCTGGTGCGTCCTACATCAATAGTCCACCTGAATCGGTCTCGTCAAATGTTTCCGAAGATATGTTAGGGAGGATATGCTTACGGCATCATCTGTCGATGGATGACGTGTTGTTGCCTGGACCGGACGACAGACCACACAATCCTCCGGAGGGGTATACTGCTTTTAATCGACATGCATGCGCAGCCGGTACACTTCCTCCGTTCAACGACTATATAAGAGAAGTGTTGGCTTACCTGGATATTGCTCCATCTCAGTTGCATCCGAATGGATATGCTTCACTCAATGGCTTGTTCATCGCATTTATGGAATACCTCTACCGACCTCCCCGTCCGACCGAGATAAGATACCTATTCAACTTCAAAAGTCGAACTGACAGCCCATCTTTTACATTCTTGGAGTCTGTAAGAAACTGCCAGGTTGTCACGGGGTCGTGGACTAGGCTGAGCTACTTCAAGTCGGAGTGGTTCTATGTCCGATGTCCTCCGGGGTTCGCCAGAAGATGGCTGTTCAGACGTGAGTATTGTCTTTTTCCCAAGTAACTGACAGGGCAATTTTCGAATGAAATTAAACTCATATCTTTTACTCCTTTTCTTCCAGCAATAATCCAACGGCCTGAAGGTGGCTACTATAAAGAGATAGTTCGGGTCCTTCAAGAGATTCCTAGTGAAGAAAGGAATATTGAATTGCTACTGATGGACCGGAATCTTAGAATTCTTGGGTTGATTGGGCGGAGGCAGAGCATAAGGCTCGATGGCGCATTAAATACTGTCTCCAGAGAAAAGGTCAAGCGGAAGAAACCCAGGGTCGTAATAATTGAGGAACCCGATTCCGAAAGAACTCATACCGACGAGGAACCGTTGGTCGGACCTGCTAATGCAACCCCGGATTCCGATGACAAGAGAAAAGGCAAGGCAGTGGTCTCCAAACAGCCTAAATCCGGGAGGCGGAAGTCTGTGGTTTTACACCGCCCCCTTTCAGGAGTTAGAATTTTGGAGGCACCCTCCCTGCAAGCTGAAAATCAATTCGAAGGGCTCGCTGACCTTCCAATCCCGGACATCGAGTCCGAGCAACATGACGTTGAATCGGGTGAACTGCAACATACCCTTGACGTTAGCGAGCCTCTTCCCGCTAGTGCGATCGACACTTCTGGTTGGTCCGGGGGGTTACACATCCACACACTCTTCATGGCATAACACAGTTTCCTAACCATAAACAACATATCATGAATGGTTGCTAACTTTCCTTGTTTTAATTTTCAGGTACGATGTCTGGACGAGGTACCGTGTTGAGCAGCCTGCGCAACAAACGTCGTTATTAGGAGCCAAGTCGGAGAGAGGGAGAGAGAGATTATGATTCCGGACATTCAGGTCAGGAGAAGTCCGACAGAGACAAGGGATACGTGCACCGATCCCGATCTCGCTCTCCTCCTCCAGGACTTCTGCACCGCCTACGGTAATAGCTGCTCGTCCTCCTGAAACTTCACGGCCTAGGCTGCCTCCTCAAGCTCCAAGGTCCGATCTTCCGCGCGGCACTGAAATAGCTACTTCCTCATCCACTGCACCAGTCAGGACTGATTCGACCGGGGAAGGAGCACTTAAACTGGCATAGATGAGGAAGGAGTTTCCTGACATCTGCTTTGATGACTATGTCTTTCCTCCGCATCTGAAGAGGATTCCGCCAACAGCCGAAGGCACTATTCATGATTACGTTGCGGATATCTTCTTTCAGTACAAAGAGTGGGCAAGAGCCACGAGGAAAGCATCTGAAGTGGCATTCGATAGGGGTGTCGAAATTGAGAAGCTTAAGAAGGAGTTGGGCCAACAGGACCGAATTATGAAAGTGCTCAACACTGAGGCCGAGTCTTCCCGTAAGTCTGAAATGGAAGCTCTGAAAAAGGTTGATGAGATAAACTCGGCCATGACCAGGATGAAGCAAGAGCACTATACCGCGATTGAAGACATGGGTCACCGGAACACCACCATTACCGCCGAGAGGGATGCCGCTCTTAATGAGCTTAATGATCTGAAATCAAAATTTTCCGATATGGCGAGGGAGAAAGATGCGGCCAATGTCTCTGCTCAGGAGGCTTGTGATCAGGCGGTGGAGCTCCGGAAGGAGAAGGAAGCGGCTATGGAAAAAGTCCGCGAAGCTGAAGCTAGGGTTGATGAGAAGGTACGACAGGCGGAGGCCAGGATTGAGGCTGAAGTAGAAGAGCTACTTGTCACCTACAATGCCAACGTGCTAAGGCACCGAGATTTGACATGGCTCGATGATTACCCAACACATCTCTACAACGCCTAGAACCTACTGGTTGAGGAGTGGAAAGCTGGGCATCCTGATGAGGCCTTCGATGGATTCGAGCTGGAGAGCCGCATACTTAAGGATGATGAAAAGAAGGTTCTTCATGGCTCCATGATTTCTCATGAGAAGGAGAGGCTTGGTGCCCAGTCTCAGGAAGTCGGAGAGAGCTCTGGTGTTAAGTACCATAGTATGAGTTTTGAGATGATCGTGTCATCTCAATCTGAGCCAATTCCGGTGATCGATTCCCGACCAGTACCGGCATATGATCCAGACCAGCCACGTCTCTCTCCTATCATGGAGCATCCCTCTGAAATCGTCCAGACAACCCCGAGCCAAACCCAGGAAGGTATTCTGAACTAATCTCTTTTTTACTTGGACCGAAGAATTTGTATAGAAGCGTATACTGACAAATGTTTCTTTTCTCTATCCAGTGATCGAAGTTGCGCCAACTGCGCCTCCCGTAGCCCAGGAGTCACGCCAAGTGCCGAAGGCTATCATCTATGAGGCGACCTCCGTTGTGACAACAGTGCCGGTGGAAGTAACGAAGGGGAGCTCACTTTCTTTCGATGAACAGATGATAAATGAGCTCCTTGACCGACAAAGTGATCCCTTTACAGATTTATCATTCAGCCTGGGTGGATTCTCGTCTACTTCTGATATTTCCACTCAGGCCACTACGGCACATAGTGAGGCCAGAGCGCAACGAGAAGCAAGGATGTTGGCTGAGATTAACGCTGAGATAGCGGCAGCTGTGCATGGTGGAGTAGTAGCGCAGTACCATACTCCCCTTATGATTGTATCTCCCGGGGGCACACTCATTAATACTAGTGCTTCAGTCCCGTCTCCGGTTGTTGGTTCCGTTCCTCCAATTCCTCCTGAAGGAAGCATCCCCATAGATTCCAGCTCGGAGGACGATGTCGACATCATGCCTTCATCCGAGGGGAGCCCGCCTGAGGGGAAAAGCTCTAAACGAAAGATCACTGGTGGCTCCAGTAGCTCCTCGAAGAAGAAGAAGAAGCTGAGGAGAAAGAAGGATTAGATAGACTTTTTTAGGCACGTGTTCCCCTTTCGTAGTCAGGAATTTTGTTATCCTTTTTTTTATAGGCCATGTTTAGATGCGGGTTCAGCCTCTGCTAGTAGGAATTTTTGGAAAGGCTCGTGTATGAACCATTGCGTATGATTAGTTGAAATAAAATTTTGTCTTTCTGTTTCAACTTAAATTTTCTCTATGCTTGTTGCAGTGTTCGAACTTCAGTTCGGTGTACTTGCATTATTTTAACGTATAAGCATAGCTTGTTTTGTCTGCCAAGTCTGGAAATCTCGAACTTGAGTTGTGATTGGAGATCGAAGCGGGGCTGAACATAATACAGTTTCGGGCAGTGATTAACACGCGTTCTTGCCCCCAAGTTCCGGGGTCAAGTTATGATGATCAGCTTGTGATCGCACTGAGTGAGGGTCGAGCGGTCGAACTACACTTGTTTTCTTACGAATCGTTTCATCCACATTCTGGGGATACAAGCCATCTCGTAAGCGGTTGTTCACACTCTAGGAACTTAAGATTGCTGTTGGTACTCTAACCCGTATCCTGGGAGTTTAGACTTAGTGTTCATGTTCTGACTCGTACTCCGGGAGTTTGGAGCTGATAGGACATACTCCGCCCCGCACTCTGGGGATACGGAGTTGGATGTTTATACTCCGTTTCGCTCTCTGGGAATACGGAGTTGAATGTTTATACTCCGTTTCGCACTCTGGGAACACGGAGTTGGATGTTTATGCTCCGTTTCGCACTCTGGGAATACGGAGTTGAATGTTTATACTCCGTTTCGCACTCTGGGAATACGGAGTTGAATGTTTATACTCTGTTTCGCACTCTGGGAATACGGAGTTGAATGTTTATACTCCGTTTCGCACTCTGGGAATACGGAGTTGAATGTTTATACTCCGTTTCGCACTCTGGGAATACGGAGTTGAATGTTTATACTCCGTTTCGCACTCTGGGAATACGGAGTTGAATGTTTATACTCCGTTTCACACTCTGGGAATACGGAGTTGAATGTTTATACTCCGTTTCGCACTCTGGGAATACGGAGTTGAATGTTTATACTCTGTTTCGCACTTTGGGAATACGGAGTTGGATGCAGGATTGTCGTGTGTCAATCCTATCAATATTGGTGTAATGGCTTGCCCCCGAGCTCGGGTTTCACTTAACGAGTGGCCGGTCGTATCACATCCACTCTCCATTTGAATAAGTCCCATTGCGTGATGGGATTTAGCTCTTCGTGCATCGTGATGTCGTATATCATACTTAATGAATCACAGCTCTGGCTCGAAGAGATGACATTTTATTACTGAAATAAGAAAATGCGGCAAAGTCAGTTGCCTTATTACAAAATTCAAATTTCGAAATGCAGAAACAAATTGCTAAATAGAACGAAATAAATAAAGCCTGTCATGTGTAATAGCGACGGAGACTCTCGCTGTTCCAGGCCCTTGGCAAACCAAGACCGTCAACGGTCGATAGTTTAAATGTGCCATCTCCGAGTCTTCGTGTAATCACATATGGTCCTTCCCAGTTTGGTTTCATGTCTGAAGGAACTGGGTAGATTCTCTTGAGCATGAGGTCGCCGAGTTCAAAGGTTCGAGGTCGAACTTTGGTGTTGTATAGTCGGGCGACCCGACTTCGATGTGCCGCTGCTCTCAAATCAGCCTCTTCCCGTCTTTCATACAATAGATCCAAAGATTCGGCCAGTAGTATAGCATTCGTTTTCGGACCATAGTAAGTCACGCGATGGGAAAACACTTCCGTCTCGACCGGAATAACAGCCTCTGAGCCATAAGATAGGGAAAACGGAGTGTGTCCGATCGCGGTTTTGTGAGTCGTTCGATAGGCCCATAATGCCATAGGAAGTTCATCGACCCATTTGCCCCCGGCCTTTTCCAGTCGTTTCTTCAGGATGGATTTTATAACTTTATTGACAGCTTCAACCTGTCCATTCGCCTGGGGATGTGCGACAGCCAAGAATTTTTTATGGATATGAAACCGTTGGCAGAAATTCTTGAATTCCGCACTCTCGAATTGAGTTCCGTTATCAGTGATGATGGTATGCGGGAGTCCAAATCGACAAATGATGTTGCGAACCACGAAATTTATCACTTTCTTCGTCGTAATGGTTGCAAGGGCTTCGGCTTCAGCCCACTTTGTAAAGTAGTCAACGGCAACGATGGCGTATTTCGCACCGCCTTTCGCCAGAGGTAAAGTGCCAATGATATCGATGCCCCACATTGCGAATGGCCAGGGACTGACCATTTGGGTTATCTCGGTTGGCGGGGCTCTTGGAATTCGGGCATGCTTCTAGCATTTATCGCACTTCCTGGCATAGTTCGCCGCATCTCGGTTCACTGTCGGCCAGTAATACTCATATCGGAGTATCTTCTTAGCGAGAGCTTGCCCCCCGGTGTGATCGCCACACTCACCTCCGTGCACGTCATGTAACACTCGCTTGATTTCCTCATGGGCGATACATCGGAGGAGAGGAACGGAATAGCCTCTCCTGTACATGATTCCGTTCTGGATGACGAATCGCGAAGCTTTTCGTAGAATTTTTCTCTTTTCGTTCCTATGCTCAGGCAACTCCCCATTTTCAATGTAATCTCAGTATGGAGTCATCCACGACTCTCTACCGGGAGCGGCTTCAAACACAAAATTCGTCTTTATTTGATCGATGCTTGGGAAGGATAGAGTTTCGACGGGGACAGATCCCATCTGTTGTGCGTCGCCTGTGCTGGCTAACTTTGCTAATGAATCGGCTCTCTGATTGCGTTCCCGGGGGATATAATAAATGGCATAATAATCAAATTGATTTAGCATTTCCTGAACTCGGATCAAGTAGGCAGCCAGCCTTCGATCCCTTGCTTGGTACTCTCCCCGTACTTGACACACAACTAACTGTGAATCGCAGTAAATCTCCACAGCGATAATTCTCAAATCTCTGGCAAGTTTCAGGCCGGTCAAGAGTGCTTCATATTCAACTTCATTATTAGTTGCGTGAAAATAAAACTTCAAAGCGTAACATATAGATCGGCCTTCGGGAGTTTCAAGCACAACACCAGCGCCCGAACACCGGTCGTTTGATGCACCGTCAGTATACAGCTTCCAGATGTATTCGGGGGATTCACTGGTTTCGGGAAAACCTTCTGGAACGGTAAATTCAGCTATGAAATCTGCCAGGACTTGTCCTTGAATGGCTCTCCGCGGGGCGTACACGATATCAAATTGGCTTAGCTTAATGTTCCACTTGAGTAACCTACCAGACGTCTCAGGCCGCGTGAGGACCTGTCGTAACGGCTGGTCGGTATATACAGTAAGAGGATGAGCTTGGAAGTAAGGACGGAGCTTTCTTGAGGCGATGACCAGGCAATAAGCCAGTTTCTCCAGTCTTGGGTAGTTTCTCTCAGCTCCTGTTAGCCGTTTACTAACGTAGTAGACCGGCTTCTGCACTTTATCTTCCTCCCGAACTAAAGCGGCACTGATCGCGTGCTCAGACACTGCCAGATAAAGGTACAGTTGCTCGTGGTCAACCGGTTTTGACAAGATCGGAGGTGTGGAAAGATGTTGAACTAGCGATCGGAACGCGCCTTCACACTCCATGGTCCATTCAAAGTTTCGTTTTCCCTTCCGGATCAGATCGAAGAAAGGGATGCATTTATCGGTGGACTTTGAAATGAACCTGCTCAACGCCGCGACCTTTCCGTTGAGACTCTGGACTTGTTTTATGGTTCTAGGGGTTTGCAAATTTCTTATTGCCCAAATTTTCTCAGGATTTGCCTCTATTCCTCGAGAATTGACAATAAACCCAAGGAACTTTCCGGACGCGACGCCGAAGTGGCACTTCAATGGGTTGAGCTTCATTCCGTATTCTCGAAGGATGCTGAACATCGAATTTAAATCTCTGACGTGATCTGTGGAGAATCGAGACTTCACCAACATGTCATCCACGTAAACCTCCATGGTCTTCCCGATCTGATTAGCGAACATCCGGTTGACTAAGCGTTAATATGTTGCTCCGGCGTTTTTTTAGACCAAATGGCATGACCTTGTAGCAGTAGAGCCCCAGATCGGTTACGTAGCTGGTATGCTCTTGGTCAGGCAAATGCATGGGTATTTGATTGTAACCAGAGTAAGCATCCATAAAAGACAATAATTAGTGCCCGGCCGTCGAATCTACGAGCTGGTCAATTCGAGGAAGCGGGAAGCTATCTTTTGGACAAGCCTTGTTTAAATCAGAGTAATCGACGCAAGTTCTCCATTTTCCGTTTGGTTTTCGAACCAGTACAGGGTTAGATACCCATTCTGGATACAAGGCATCTCGAATGAACCCGTTCGATTGTAGTTTATCAACTTCCTCCTTAAGGGCGGCAGATCTCTCTGGATCCATACCGCGCCTTTTCTGTTTTACTGGGACATGTCGCGGATCTATATTCAGGGAGTGACTTGCAATGCTCGGTGAGATTCCGCACATGTCAGAGTGTGCCCAGGCGAAAACGTCGAGATTCGCCCGGAGAAATTCAACCAATTCCTGTTGTGTTTGCTTGCTCAGTTGAGACCCAACTTTTAGCATCTTCGAATCATCATCTTCACTGATTGGGACGTCCACAGTCAGTTCGGCCGGAGAGGCTTGGCTCTCCTTAGATTCGTCTTTATCCTCATTGTCTCTAGGATCAAGGTCCTTCAGGAATTGGCTATGGTGCCCGGGCCGGGGCCCAGGTACCAATTGTCAATCATCAACAGAACGGACGCAGAGCGATTCTTCTACGTCCTTTCCCTTCTCCTTTCGTTGCGCCCCGCGCAGCTCAGCAACATAGCAGGCTCTTCCCATAGCCTGGTCTCCTTGAACGGCTCCGATCCCACGGTCGGTGGGGAACTTCAGAGTCAAGCACCATGGGGCTATGACTGCCCTGAACTCAGCAAGGGCCGGTCGGCCCAAAAACGCGTTATAAGGTGAGTCAATCTCTAACACAACAAATTGTAACATCCGGACTCTCCGGCGTTCCCCAATTCCTAATTCAACCGGTAATTCAGTTATGCCAATGGGTATCGTGGCACTTCCGTTAAAACCATGGATTCGGGATAGGCAGGGTTTCAGATCCGTGGCCTCCATTTTCATTAAGTCGTAAGCCCGTTTAAGCAGAATATTCACAGAGCTCCCACTGTCAACCAGGATTCTCTTCATCCAAGCAAGACCCACCTGGGCAGATATGACTAGCGGGTCAATTGTAGGGGCTTCAACCTTATCAGCGTCTCGGCTCCTGAACACGATATCATCAGATATTATTTTCTGTTGCTTAGCCAGACTTCCATCTTCACAATTACTATAACATTCGAAGTCCGCATGCCTGATAGAACTAGCATACGACTCCATTTCCCCCCAGCTCCTGTCTGCGGGATGGGGACCTCCACTTATTGTGTTAATAACCAATCTCCCGCCCGCGCGAGCGGGTTCTTCCTGCCTCTCTTGATTTTGTTGACGATTCTGATTTGACGGGCCCGCACCACCAGACTGTGGCGCCCGAACAAACTGATCCAACTTCCTCTCTCTGATCAACTTCTCAATGAGGTCCTGTAAGTGTCGACACTCATTCGTATTGTGGCCTTAGCTTTCATGGAATCTACAGAATTTCCCTGTCTGAACCTGCCTCTCCGTTGAGGGTTTCGGAGCAGGTTTCTTATACTGTACAGTGTTGCAAGTCTGTAAGTATACGTTTTCCAGTGACGTATTTAACGGTGTATAATTGTCAAACATTTGAGCCCTACGGCGTGGGCCTCGGTTCTAATCTCTTTTCTTATTTTGGCCATTGTTTCCTCTCGGCTGGGTTTGCTTGTTCTGTATGTTCAATTGAACTTTTCCGGAATTCTCATCGGATTGTTTAACTGCCACATTACTCTGTATTCCTTCAACACTGGGCCTCACATCGTCTTGCTTCCTAGACTGTTTCACGTCCTCTTGCCGTAAGAACTGAGCGGCTTTGGAGTAGAAACGGTCCAACGATGCAGGTGGTTTTCCAGCTAGCCAATTTCCAAACTCAGAATCGGGACAATCCCTTTGGTTAAAGCCATCAAGATTGAGTTATCGTTGGGATTACTAATCTCAACACATGCTGCGTTGAACCTTTCTAAGTAATGCCTGAGCGTCTCTCCCTGAGCTTGAGTGACACTGGACAGGGTATTAACATCTTTGGGCCTAGCTACATGCATTCAAAACTGCTCTACAAACCTCTTGGCTAGTTAATCGAACGAAGAAATAGATCTGGGAGGTAGCCTTGTGAACCACATGGTTGCGATTCCCCCCAAAGAGATGGGAAAACTTCGACATTTCACTGCGTCATCAGCCCTCGCAGCGCTCATTGACCATTCATATTTCAGGATATGCTGATTGGGGTCACTATTCCCTTCGTACATGGGGAGAGCTGGCATTCTGAATCGCCGAGGGGGTTCGGAGTACAATATATCGTCTGTGAAAGGGGTATGACTACGGGAGACCCCCCAGTCGTCATTAGTGAGCCCTTGACTCTCGCGAATCATCTGGCTATCATGGTCGAAATGTCTGACACTGGCACATTCTGGGCAGGCTGAGCTAAGGTGTGGTCGGGTTCCACAGTGCGAGCTTGGACCGGGCGCTGTCGACGGTCCATATTTCGCCTCCTCGGCTCAGCATCTTCTGGGACATATGGTTCAGGAGTATGTTCACGCTGCTGATTGTTTGGTTCTGACAGATTTTGGATGTCAATCCTAGTTCCTGCCGCGGCCGTGGTAGCACGATTGTCCATAGTATACTGTGGAGCAGCGCCTCCTCGTGTTGAGGGCCCTGTCTGAAAGCTGGTCGACGGCACTGCCCTCAATTGTCCAACGGTCAAGGAGGGTTGGTATCCGGTGGTCTGTGCGTGACTTCCTTCTAACCGGGGACGGGTAGACCTGTGGTGGTAGTCAGACGAGGTAGAACTTTCAGTGGATGCGCGGGAAACATTATCTCTCCTGGACCTCCTGCGGCTCTGGCGGTTTAGTTGGTTGGTCAATTCGACATTGGTGCGCAGCTGTTCAGCCAATTATTGCCGGCTTTGGGTCAGTTCCTGGAGCAACACTTGGAACTCTTGTCGGGTGACTGGTCCTGACGGATCTGAGTGAGCAGTGTTGTCCTGAATGGAAGAAGGCTGCTGTGTGGGATTCTGCCTATCCCGGCCTTCTTGCTCTGCAGCGGTAGCGCCAGTTCTTGTGCTAACCATTCTCGGTGGTGGAGTCCTTTCCTAGACCTTGAGCAAATCTGAATAGAATGGAAGGATTCCGGACTGGATATCTGGATCTTCCTCTTGGATTTATGCAATCCGGTATCGACGGCAGATCCAAAGAGCAGGAGAAAAAACTGGTTTTCTCAGTGAAAGCACCAAAGTGTTTGTACCAAAAATGGGCACAACACTCTTCGGGAGTTATTTGAAGAGATAAAATGAAGATTGTAAATGTAAAACAGAGGTTATCTAACAAAAACTCCAACAAACAGAAATGTAAAATGCACAGACAAGCAATTTAGAGTGGTTCGGCGTATTGCCTACGTCCACTATGAAGTTTTGATGATTTTATTGATTCTCTTTCAATGATTACAAGCAATTACAGCAAACAACAACGGATTACAGATTAGAATTCGAAATTGACAGCAAAGGTAGGATGCAAATCTTAATCCGGCAGAGTCTGGACGCTTCAGAATCAAAAGATCCCTCTTCTGTAGGCTCTGGAGCTCTATTTATAGGCGTAGGAGGCTCAAATCTCGCTCAAACTCCGGGGACTTGGTCTGGCATGTGAGGGGACCCACTCGACCGTTTCCAGAAAGTTTCGCCTCGATCTGCGATCGATACGAATCCATTTCGTATCGATCAAGATGATGTCCAAATGAGCTGAAATTTGGCAGGGACATTCTTCAGCGTGTACGCAAGCAACCCTGAAAATATCATTGGATTTGGATCAGTGGATTGCGAGAAATCGTCGACACGAAATGGAATTGATCGCTGGCTGTTTCATTCGACTCCATGACCTCATACTGATTCTTTCGAATCAATCATCTGCACGTGCTCCTGTAGTGATGTGGCGCGTATATCTCGAGTCGATCCATCTTTTTCTCCGGTCTGGCCATGTTGCATCCATGTATCTCGCCGTGTTTGCTTCGATGGATTACACGTTACCTTAGTTAGTTGACTCGTTGGATACGAGTAAGTCACTAGGCATGGACTCGAAGCAAGGTCCTCTGATAGATACGAAGTGTAGCGCCTCGATGGATACGAAGTGGACATTGACTGATGGTTGCGAGGCACGTCATCTACTGAGGGATACGAACCTGATCGATACGAACTTGATGGGTACGAAGCCTATCGATACAACTCGATGGATTCGAATAGCTTTGCTCAGGTGAATGCGAACAGAGGCTTATACGATGGATTCGAAATTGATCGATACGAAAGTGATCGACTCGAATTAGAGCTTCGGTGATGGATACGAAATCGCCCAGAGTGATGGATACGAAATCGCCCAGAGTGATGGATACGAAATCGCCCAGAGTGATGGATACGAAATCTGGACTTTTCCCTTCAATTTGAATTGATCATAACTTGAGCATGTGAACCCGGATTGACCCGAAATTTGAGATGTTGACTTCTATGATCTTTCTTGTCATGTCCTATCAATTGTAGCTCAATCTGGACTCAGACAAAATTCAGCGATATCCACGGCGAGCTATCCCTGTTCTCTTAGTCGGTTCCTTGGTGTCCTGGCCTTGCCAAAAGGCGGGATAACACAACACCACTAGAATTTGAATTGTTCAATGCGACTACTAGAGTTTCCCAACATTCAGGCAATGAGCTCATTAATATTAAAGCTTGAGTTTCGTCATCAACTTTGAAGCTTATCTCCATCAATTGGTTCACAATTTTTGAAAGCTGTTGAGATGTTCGCTAATCGATTTGCCTTCCTTTAGTTTTAGATTGACCAACTTTCTCATCAGGAATGCCTTATTCGTTGCAGATTTTTTTGCATAAATTCCTTCCAATTTCTTCCATATGCCAATAGTAGAAGTTTCACAAGCAACGATATGAAACACAGAATTCTCCATAAAACACTGAATTGCTGCAGCTACCTTCCTATCCAAAATTTCCCACTTTACCTCAGTTATTCCATTTGGCTTTTCCCCTTTGTTTTCCAAGGGTTGGTGAAGATCATTAATATAGAGATAATCTTCCATCTTCGCCTTCCATAACCCTCAGTTCCTACCATTAAGCTTTTCAACACTTATCTTCTCCATAGCCAAAGACTCTTCCAAAAATTTGTGAACCTGGCTCTGATACCAAATGTTAAGAATTTTCCGGGATCACTACACAATTAGATTTAGAAGAGAAAGTAGTGAAGAAAGCAAACAAAATTAATTCCCCCAAAAACAAAAAACTTTTATTGATTCAACAAAGAAAATACAAAGAGACTTAAAATTGAGAAGAAATCTCAATCCCAAACACCCAACAAAATACACTTTTTCCCACACATCTTATGAACCCTAGACATGTTTATTTATAATAGACTTGACAAAATATCTTCGTTAATAATTTATTGAATACTTCCATAAACCGTTCTCATGTAGATGATTTTTTGCATTCTCTAATGCAATGAAAGAGGCAACTAATCACTCTACCACATACACAATCTCTAAAATGTGCAATTAATCACACTCCAAAATCTACCAAATCTATAAAATAGGTTATGAATTTGAGTCATAATTCCACATAGACTTAAATATCTCTAAGATCTACTTAAATATGGAATATTGTATCACTAAAATCTAACAGTTAACACACTGTTGCATGTTTACTTTCGCATTGATATGCTTTACAATATTAACATATCCTATTCCTACTGATATGCTTTACAATATTAACATTCCCTTCGAGCTACATTTCTGTAAAAATGATACGCTTTGCTATATCAATGTAACATGTTCCTGCTGATATGCTCTACAATATTAACATGCCCTCATAGTTTTACTTTCAAGTTACTTGTATCGATAAATATTCAAAACAATCATCAACTTCTATATTGATCTACACATACCCATACACATCACTCTACATTTTAACATCGTTATCCGATTAAGATAAAGCAGCCTTAACTGTTTATATAGGCCCTTATGGATCTAGGTTTAACATGATCTCAATCCAACCATCTGACCTACTAATTCACTCGTCTTACTATACATTTAGATATCTTGTTTTCCTGAATTGAACTACAAGCTTTCAGAATTTTACTATATGATTTCAGACGTCTATTTAATTATATACCTTTACTTTTTCACCATTTTGTAGCTTTTTAGTCAAGTATGTACATCAATCTTCATTTAGTTATGCTTATATTTCTAGGCATATTATTCAAGTGTAATATACACCTTTATTGATTTATTTCATTAGTTCTTCCATGTTATACCCATATCCAATTCATCTTAATTATAATCATAATAATATTATCTACTTTGGTCTACACACTTTTTCCTTCATCTTTCTTTTTTAGCTTACTATGATGTTTGTTCCAATATCATGATCAGTTTGCCTTCTACTAATTTTAATGCTAATCTTTAATTTTTAAGTGTATGTCATCATCTATATTAAGTAGCATTCCCACTAACCTAATTTAGGTCATAATTGGTGAATCAAAAGCATATATATTCCTGCTTATCTTAATTAATAATTCTCACACATTTATGTGACAAATAATATCTTTATGATTCAACAAGTACTTTAAATTATTTAGAAGGGCTAAGAACTATCAGCTATCCCATATTTAATCCAAGTATCGTCTGAAAGTACAAAGTTCGACATATAAAGTATTTATAACCAAATTTAAGATTTTATTTACTAACTTATCCAGTTTGGTGAAATCAGTGGTAATCTTGTTTATTCTTCTTCAATTAATTATAAAATATTGGTTAAATAAATTATGTAGATTATGGATATACATAAGAAATAATGTTTCAAATGCCAAATTAACTAACTACTTCAATTTAAAAGTTCATAGGGTAAATGTCATATTATTATAAATAGTCGACTTGGTGTAAGTTCATAAATTCAGACATGTAAATAAATCGTGTTATTATTTGTACATATTTAATTGACTTTTAAAAATGTCAAACATAGTCAATTAAATTCCAAACAAATATTCTTAAAACATTTAGGTAAATTTTAATTGTGTACAACTTACGTTGTATAATAAAACACACTCCTCAATATACGACTTACGTTGTATAATTGAGAGTGTAACAATATATGAATTAAATTTTTTTTACTAAAATATATCAATATGAGCATGCATGGAAATTAATAAATATATGGTAAGTTTTCTACTGCCATCGCTGTCTTAATTTGATCCCTCATTTTCCCTTACCCATCCTTTATGAACCTTGTTAAGAAACTAGCTATTCAAAATACATGAACTACCTTATTTTATAAACTATGTCATATCACTATGAAAAAATATGTTCCTTAACTCCTCCTAGTCTTCCCAATGCACATCTCATTATTTGTCAACTTTAACAACTATCGCACTACACCATTATATACAAAACAAGTAGATACGTTTAGTATGCAGGAAAAACAATCACAACAAGATAAACAAACAATAAAAATGAAAACACAATCAATAAGCAAACAGTAATAAAGCAATGCAAGAAAAAGAAATCAACAATATAAAACAGGTCATAAACTATAAAACAACAGTAATCAAACCAAGCAAAACAATTCTCATGACCTAAATAATCATTAAACAATATAAGAGTAGTGCAACTAACACAACCAAAGAAAGCAAATTAAATCCATCCAAGTAGATAATTATATCATTAATATAATTCCATATATATAAATCAATAACAACAATACCTTTTTTGAAATGAATTTATTCATAATAAGGTAAATAAATGGTATAACATATCAATTAATCAAATTTACCTTATGTGCTTGTCATACTACCATGTTATCTGTCCTTTCTTCCACTATCTAAATTACTATAGCTATTAGGATATTGGCTCATATTCTAATCTCTTCAGGTCCCGGTGACTGATCCATACACATTTGTGCCTACCATTGCTATTATATGCATATAGCTCTATCTCTCTCCTTAATAATAATCCGTAGAGATCATTGTACATTTTAGTTAAGTGTATCACGTATATCTAAATTTTGTAGGCAAAAAATATATTATTATTTTGCATAGGCAAGCTAGATTATAGTGGTCATGCCACTTTTAAAACAATTATTACAGGTGTGAGGCAAAAATGCATCAGCAACTATAAGTTACACTACTTGAGAACAAGCAACACTTACACGACACAATTGGTAGAGTTAAGGGTATACCCTATGAGTAATTATGTAATTTGTTACATATATCTAACTCAATAACCAACTTTGTTCAAAATAAAATGTGTTTTCTTTCTATTATATATTTGATATAATGTGTCATATAATAATTAATTTAATTAAAAGAATAATTACTAGAAAATCTATAAATTGTATATTTTGTGATAGTAGTTACAAAGTGTTGTAACCATGAGTAGTTTATCACAATGAAAGTAAATATAGTATTTTAAATATTTTTAGTCAAGATATATTGAGAATGGATATTGATATATTCGGTGAGACTAGAGTACGTAGTGCTCTCCAAATGTTGGGCAGTATATTACTCATCAAGGGGCATCACGGGGTTGCGTACTGATAATTATTGGATAACTATGGAATGACTCGATAGTTTTCTATTCGTTAATATAATAAGGTTAAATAGAAAATATCGATATGACTAATTTGCATAATTCTCTTGACTTGATAATACTACTGATCTTCAATATGGAAGTTCCGCTTTGATTATAGTCAAATTATGGCATGGCGTCCATCAAATAACTATAGTTGGGTCGAGTGGAAGCATTGGAAGTGAAATACTATTCAAGAGAGGATTCTCTCCTCAGTTATATGAGGTTAGTTTCACGGTCAACTCAAAATTAAAGTCCTTAGCTATAACAATTCGGTTAATAATAATTGTTATTATTAAACCAAGGACTTTGTCTTTGGACTATTAAATTTGAATATAGACAATATTGGAATTTTGGCCATTACCAAATTCCATAAATCTAAAGTGATGTAGTATTGACGAAGAGATTTGGTGTAAATAATTGTCACTAAAAGGTACCACTTAAATGTTTGTAAAATTTGATTTATAAAAGACCTATAAGTGATGAATTCAACCAAACTACACACCACTAGCTAACGTGACATGTGAACTTTGATATTTGAATTAATTAATATTAATTATTGACTGGATTCGCACCTCTGAGTCGAACAACCACATTTGTGATTTCTCCAAAAACAACATGATTTAGTTAATTTGTAAAATGTTATAAATTGATAAATTAATTAATATTTATAAAATTAATTATTTTCAATTTATTTGATGTTTTGAATGTTGTTGGAAATTATTTAAACGCATATATGAAAGTTATATTTTCATATGTTGGTACACGATATTGGTAAAATTTTAAACAAGGTTTAAATAATAAAATAATTACGTAAAAGTTTTTCTATTTGGAAATTTTGCATATTGAGAATGTGCTTGGGCCAGGCATATAATGGTGAGAGGAGGAAATCAATTAATTGAATTGATTGAAATTTAAAAAGGAATTAAAGAAGGAAGGTTTGATAAGAGAATGGGAAAGGCTCTTTTAATTCTATTAAAATAAAATCTCCTCATTTTGATTTCGTTTAACAGAACATAACCTTTCAGCATCTTCTCTATCTTTCATTAAGCCGAAACTTCTTCCAAAATAGTATCAAAGCAAATTCAAATCAACATTAAATTAAAATAAAGAAAGGTGGTTCATCCTTCTCTTGCAAGGTGGGATGTTGATTTATTTAAAATCTAAGGAGAAGCCACAAATCAATGTGTGATAAAGGGGAAGGTTTATCAGGAAAGTTTATAATTCATTCATGATGTTCAAAATAAGTGTGCTATTATTATCACCTAGTTTTTTCTTCCGGCCAATATTATAATTTTATTGGATATTAATGTTTTTCATGTACTTCTGGCCACCATATTCTGTTCTTTAACTTAGCCATAGACAACCATACCTCTCACTCATCTCTTCTCAGCAAATCATACGTACTTCTCACAAATTTCAAACCCTAAGCCCTAAAAACATCTCTTTTTACCTAATAGATGATGGAAGGTGAGGATTTAGTGGATAATCCAAATTATGATGATAACAAAGATGTTAGTTTTCTTTTCGTGTGTTAAATATTTTTTTCTTCTATAAATCAATCATAGGTAAGTTATTTATCGTTTTTTTTATTGTTTTTTAGGATATGTTTTCACTCCCCTCGATATAGATTTTCATGTCTTTGACGTTAGGGTTCAGGTGGCATTACCAAATCAAAGCAATTAGAAATCAAAATAGAGTACAATTCTAAGACGATGGTATAGATATCTTCGATGATAATAAAAATACTTACTTTGCTATGTTGGTTGACTAGAAGAAGAAGACTTTTGACTGGGATTTTCTTAAGATGAACGATAAAACTTCATCTTGATGATTATTAGATAAAATAGACGTGTTTTGGTTTGATTTAAGGTTCAGGAGGGAAATTTTGAAATGCTTAGGTGCCGGTTAATAAAAAAATAATGCTTGGTGTTAAGAAATATGTAAACCAAATTAGTAAGGCAGCCTTTAGTTATGGTAGCCAGAAGTAAAAAAAACTAGGTGTCAATAGCAGCACACTAAAATAAATCTTTTACATATATGTAAATTGTAGCCACTTATTAAAATCAATTTAAAATTATTCTATGTATTGTGATTGACTATGTGTTCTTTTGTGTACGGTTTTGAACACTAATGATTTAATTGGATCTGAAATAATTAATTGTTGTAGAATTGATTTGTTGAAAATATATCTAATTAAATAATTTATGTTTGATTTCATTTGAGATCTAAAACAACTCCTCCTTTTTATCCTATTGTATGTTGTATATCATCTTTGTTTTAATAAATTTCTCTTGTTGTCACACTCATTCCTTTTTAATCATGGATCAAATTTTAATAAATTGAATTATAAAACTATGTTTGTATAGATTAATCAATTCTTCTTCATATCTTGAAATTAAACCAATGTTAAACCAAATTTCATTTGATTCACTTGTTTTTAATTAATTCAATTTCATGTTTCAAAATTAATTTCAGTTCATTATATATATGTTTATACCTAAATGTAAACTTATATTTTTGATTCAATTATATCATTAAGGTCAATAAATTAATTAAGTTTGAAATCTCACATGTATTAAATTAATTTTTTAATTGGTGATTGAAAAAATAATATATAAAGTAGAATTACACTACTTTATTATTTCATATTTTCACTTAGATTTGATTAGATTTAATTACATCATAAATTACCTTTTCATCTTCACTCTTCTAATTTACTCACACATTAATTATCTCTTTATTTGAATTATTTTCATACCTTTATATATATATATATGTATGTATGTGTATATATATATATGTATGTATGTATGTAAATTACAAGTGGCAACAAAGATTACATATATCTATATATTTGTCTAAACTATAGATATGTGGGACAGTCAATATGTGTATACAAACCACATACATATACTGTAGTATATTCAAACATATGTATATACATAGGCATTTTTATTCCCGATATGCATGCAAGAATGTAACATGTATATGTAAGTAAATATGTATGTATGTATGTATGTATATGTATATATGTATATATCTGTATGTATGATGTATAGACACACACACAATAGATATTAATTTCAATATCTAGATGTACATACATATATGTATATACATAGACACACATGCGCACATGTTTATAGTAGTTCATTAATGTTGTCATATATTTGAATGTACGTTGATGCATTCCTAATAAAACATTTAATTGAATTGTTGACTTTTTTATTTAACAAATTAGCAATCCGATCAAAGAGAAAGAAATGAAAGGTTTCTCTCTCTCTCCTGTTAATGCCGTTTGTTCCCTTGATTAATTTTACAAGTATTAGAGAAGAAAACAAAAAGGTTTCCTTCTTAAAATTAATTTCATCAAGCAACAGCTACATACACGGGTGTATTTGATACACTCATGCATAAATATAACACCAAAATAAAACTTTATTTATAAATTAAATAGGATAACAATTTTATTTAAAAGAAAATTTAAATAAGATCTAAATGAATTTAGATTCCATAAGCCCAATAAAGATCCAATAAAGGAATTTTTTGAAATATACCCTTTAACTCAGCTATGGGCTAGCCTAGTTCTAACAACAATGAACCAGGACAATCACAATATAAAAATATGGTATACATTTGACAACCCAAATGAAACCAAGTTAAATACATGCATGGGAAAAACCCGCATCTTCACAAGGATACCATATAGCAATAACAAGGCAAGATATGATACCAAACTACATTCTAGAAGAATAAAGTGAACAAGTAGCAAATAACTTTAACTTGGTAACATGCAATGCTGCAACAAGCAACATACCAGAGAACCAAAGTTCCAATAACAGCACAATACGACACAAAGACACACACATAATGAAAAACAAGCTTATAATACAAAAACATTTGGAAAACCTAAACATCCACTAAGACCAAGGATGCATATAATAATTCCAAGTAGAAAATATGGGATATAACATGACTAAGTGGCTGATGCCTGAAGTTTCAGAACTAAAAGAAGGATAAAATTGATACCAACCGTAATGCCAAATTAAATTACGACGCTCTACACCAAAAAGGGAGACCACCGTTGCATTACAATAACCACACTCACTAGTAGTGTATGTGAAAAATGACAAGGCATGTAAATGGAGCAACCATACCTTTAAGAAACAAAAAAACCTATAGGCAACAAGATACCTCAGCCAACTCACTCAGTCTCTAAAGATGAAACTGTTTAGAAAAGTAAATGGCCATATCAGAGTAAGAGAGGGGGTATTAAAGTATGAATTTCCACTTCAAAAGTAAAATCTAAGACCACAAGAGGATATTAGATTAAATGGGAGCAAGTTAAGGTGATGAGGAGCTTATGGTGCTTGAGCTGAAGACATAGGCGCAATATAGGTCTGATTAGAAATCGACCAGTGTAGCAATGATAAAATACGGGTGATTCAAATAAAAAGGGGGTTTTCTATAGCGACCCATCGTTTCGTACCCTTTGAGTTGACAATAAACCACCCTTGTCTAACCCAAATTGTACGAAAAGGCGAATAACTAGGGGTGAAGAAAAAGAAGTGATAGAAACAAACAGAAATAACAACACAGAATCTCACAATCGCAACGGAACAAAATATAATATATATTTAAAAAAAATTATACAAAAGAATCTGTAGTTGTTAATATACACACAATCATCAGAGTACAAAAATCAACATTCAATCTGGACAGTTATAATAACTTGTCCTCACAAGTACGGAATATATAGCATGACTCACACAGCGGAAATATAATTAAGTACATGGAATATGCCTGAGACTCTTCTAGCACGTCTCCTATGCTCCATAGCATCCTAAACTAGATCTGTAATACTCGTTCTGACCTGAGCATTATAATAAAATAACACCCGAGTCAGTCTGGAAAACCAGCGTGAGAAAACACACTCAATTTGAATTATTACTGTTATCAAATCCTTTGAATTACAAAGGTACCTCGTAAGACCACGTCACACATAAGTACGACGGGTTTTTACTTTACGATAACTAAAACATTTTATATCAAAATCATCTGATATTATAATAGTGTCTATAGAAAATAAACTATAAAATAGCTGAAATGCTTGCATCTCACATTTCAGCATACTTGGGAAAAATCAAAACCGTACAGGCTCGTAGTGGATATTGAATTCCATACAATGACTGGGGTACCGCCCGCAACAGTATACCTCTAGAAAAATGTACCGAGATCGTACCTAACAATCCCTGCTAATACAGGACCGACCTACCCCTTACGGATAGTACGGGATATGTTATCACCCCGAGTGTTCCTAACCTAATCAATTGCTCTCTTTTCCATACACACCCATATCCATAATTATAATAATATATCCTAGGGTATCTAGAAAAGTGATAACATACCCTACTTGGGTGCGACCCACTTAGCCCTGTTGCATCTCTTCTGTTTTAGTCATTCCTGGTTGATGAGGCTTAAGGCTACATTTTACCTTTAGAATAGCATATACTTGGAATGCTAACACTGCCTTCCTGGCAATGATGCAATGATAGCATTCATCCATACAAGTTGTTATGGGTCTGAACAAACTGAATCTTCGAAATCACCATATTCATTATCTTCACGATATCATAATTTGTAATGCACAAATCGGATTGAAGTGGTTTTGGGATAATTAAATCTGATCCCAGTCTCTTCGAAACGATTAACGAATTTGGCCAGATCTCATAATCGGTTATTTAACTATCAAATTACACACATGAGCAGTCACTAGGCCCATATTATAAATCTTTCAAAATATTTATTTTGAAATATCTTTACAAAGATATATATTCAAATCTCTTTCCGTATTCCAATATTTGAAAACCATTTTAAAACTAATATCCATAACAGGATATTTCCAAACCATATCTTATTTCAACCTTAGTGAAATATTTCCACATAACCATTCCATAGTCAACATTTCCAAAACATTTTGTTTTTTCCGAATACTTAGGAAGATATTTATTAATATATATTTTTTCAAAATCAGTTCTTCTCAACACTTAGGAAATATTCATAAACTTGTATCGATTTTAAGGTTATATTCCCAAACAAGGAAATTTCCCTTATCACCAACTTGTAAATACAACCTCTTTCGCAAATTCTCAACTCATGAAAACTCGTTCCATAAATCTCTAGAATTTTTAATAAATTCCTTTTACAATTTCCAAAATCGATTTTACTTATTTAAAATCTCATCCAACAATTTATAACTTCTTTATGAATTCCGATTCATTTTTCGAAGTTCACGTATTGAACATTTGGGAAAATTTTCTTAAGTTCCCAGAATTCATTTTAAGATTCCTCTTATAAATCATTTCCATTTAATAACTTGGTTTACAAATCTCGAGATTATTTATAAACACATTTCAATCATTTCCAAAACACTATGTATATATGATAAGTAATTTTTAAAGTATAATAATTTATTTTCAAAACACGTTTAGATAATTATTTAAAATATCAAACACTTTTAAATAATCAATGATAACTCGTTTCCAATTCATTTTTAAATAATACTAATCGATTTTACAAAGCTTATTATAAAAATTAGAAATTATTTCAACTGATATTAAATATTTGAAAAACCAACATCCGAAATATTTTAATACTAAAACAGTTTTAAACTTCATAGTTTAATAAATAACAATTCCTTTTTTAAAACAACTTAACTTCTCGATAAAAATATATTTTTAAAATTCCAATATAACCAATTTTATATTTATAAATCTCTCTCGATTTATCACAAATTGATTTACATTTCCTATTTCACAACTATTTCCAAGATCTAGAATAGATTCCACTATTTCTTTCTAAACCGATTCTATATCTCATTATAAATTCGCACTATGAATTCATATTCCCAATTTATCAAATGATAATCACATCACTTTATTTATAAACATCGTTTATAAATTTTATAAACTCATTTCCAGTTTATAACAGATTTATATTTCTAAAATCCATTTATAAATCGATTTCTATTTAAAATTCCATTTGGAAATATATTTCTTAACATGTTCAGATTATAATCCAAATTCATTCAAAATCTCGATTACGACTTCCTTTTCCTTTAAAAAAATCTCATTTAAAATCCATTGTTTAAAAATTCTCAATTTAAAATTTTCAATTTGAAACCATTTTACGAAATAGCTAAGTAAATATCCAAAATTAAATTTTTTATTTATTTTATCCAACCTAATTTCTTTTTAAATAATTCCAAAATTCAATATAAATATTTTAAATTTCCAAATCGCTTTTGAATTCCATTTTTAAATTCAAAAGTATTATTTATGGTATTTATAATACCAAAACTAGGGCCAGTGCTACTATAGCATCCAAACAATCAAATCGTACAACAATCCATAACAGATTATTCAATTCCATTATATATCACTATATATGAACAACAATCAGTATATTTTTGAGGAATCCAATTAGATCCCTCCAACCTGTTTCCCTACATCCACCGACGTTATATAACATAAAAATACCAATCCCACTTCGAGGCGGGATATCGCGGTAATATAGGGTCATCTGCTATTATGCAGGGAGCATAGTGTCTCATCCGCTCCCATCGGCGGGAAATATATCCAACTACTAATATATATACTAATATATATTATAATATTCAACTGACAATAATATATCAATTCAACCAATCTTCCAAAAATAAATTTTAATTATTATAAATTAAATCCAGTAATCCGAAATGGATGAGATTTACTCACATGGACTGCAGTGGTCGCTTTTGCATTTCGATTTTAACTAAATTCGAAGATCGTTCGAATTTTGCTTAAAATTCTTTGAGCTTTAAAATGCTCCAATCCAATTCCATCATAAAGAGTTTGCAATAACGAGCAATGCAACTCGTTTCGTTCGATTTCGATCTAAAACGAGCAAGTTATCACAATTATAAGTTAACGATTTTAATAATATATTTAATTCAACTACTTACAATAATAACCTTAATTACCCTACTAATCTTCCACGGTTCAAAAGCCCGCTCCCCCTCCAGTAACGCATCCTCCCATGGTAGATCCTTCCATCCACCTCTCACTCCTCATCTCTCCACCGAATCACCCGAAACCACCGCCATTCTTCCTCTCTTCGAACAAGCTTCCACCTCCACCCATCAAAGTAGACCCCGCCTCCCCCTAGAAAAACCTATCCTCGGTCTCTACAGTCGTTTTGTAGCAGGTCGCACCCCCCATCCCAAGCCGGGCTCCACCAAAATCTCGCCGGAGATGCTAATTGACCTCACAACCACCAATCTATCCTCTGTTTCGCTTCACGACGTCCACATCCAACGAAAACCCAAACCCTAACCTTTAAAACCTCACGACTATGACATCCAAACCCCAAAACCATGCTGCAAACTCCAAAACACAAGCTCAATCGCAGGTCTCAATCCAACTAGATTTTTAAAATTTTGTTTTATAATTTTAATGGAGTATATATATATTTTGAATTTGAACTTTTGAAGTATAAGGCTCCCTTCATTTTTCTTACTCTCGTCCAGGCTATTTTAAAAATAAGAAGAGGTACGGGGGTGCAGGCATACGCACATGAGTAGGTGAGGGCTCATATGCCGGCTGAAATAAGGAATAGCGGCAGCAAGGTCAAATCAACGGAAATATATTATTTAAAATATATAGCTATGTAATTACGGACTCCAATCGAGGCATGCTGCCAGGCGTTTGCTAATGTTATACCCCTATTTTGAACCCAATGGAACAAGTTTCGGGACCCAATTCGATCGTATAAAGAAGATAGCTTTTTGAACCCCATTATTAAATTAAATTTTCGATATTAAATTCAAAGCGTTTCTATCTCGTACGATAAACGGTAAGTCCAAACACTACAAAATTTGAAATTCAATAATAATACACTATTACGGATCCAATGGAACTAGTTTCGTCGAATTCCGAGACTGTGTCCCGGATCGCTATTTTAACGCATTTATCGACGATTTCAAAAATTTACGAAATCACTTGAAATATCAGTTTTAAAAACTTTTTAACTCAATTCTAATTCAAATAGAACTTCTATCAACATTAGAAATTGTTTCAATTCATATTCAACCCAAATTTCAACTATTCACCATTTCCGTATTAAGATAAATCGTTATATTTGAAATTTAAATTCATTCTATAATTTCCACCAAAATCTTCATATCCAAAAATCAATTTATATTCCAAAATCCATATTTAAAACCATTTAAATATTCAAAATCAAATGATGGAAAATTCCGGTCGTTACATTCCTCCCCCCTTAAAAGAATTTCATCCTCGAAATTGCTAAGTAGGAAAAATGCAACAAACCCTTTAACTTTTTCAACCCACTTAATTAAAACTCGACATTTCACTTTTCTAATCTTTTAGTTCCAACCAAAACAGTTAGTTTTCCATTTCAAAATCAAAATCCCTTATTTCAAGTACAATTTGAAATCAAATTTCAGTTAACAAAACTTTCCTAAAAAATTTCAAACTTTTTTTTCTAACACCCTAAATTTCCGAATTTTTTTGGCAGAGTCTCCCTTGTATGCAGAGCCTTTTGCAATATCAAAAATATGATAAAAATATATACATCGACCCACACGGTCGGAAAACACAATATATATCAATATATTATAATCTCTTGATTTACTGCATAGGCGTACCTTATATTAGCATTATTAAGCGAGCTCGCTCAATCTATATGCAATCGCGGAACCAAAATATAGCCAAATGGTCTTTCTGTACATGTACTTACTTAAATAAATCCCATCAGTTCCATATATATGAAATTTAATAGCATTACATTCATTTCTACTAGTTAAACACTTAATTTGCATAAACCAACATGTTGTATGTATAAACAATTTCATAAACAACCATATTATAACATGCATATCTAGCGCGTACAAGTAAATACCAGGTTCCAACATTTAATTATTCACTACTAATTCAATTTATACACCATTTATTCAGTTCCGAATTATTAACAACAATTTATTTGCATTCAATCATAATTACACACATTATATTCATATCATTCCAAATTGATTCTAAACCAATTTATTCACTTTCCGTTGATTCACCAAATTATGTTTACTTCCATTTACGTCGAACGAAAAAAATTTCCATGCAAATTCGGTGATATTCCTTTAATAAAATAACCACCTAAGCTTATAGCTATTTTAAATTGATTCTAATTCAATTTACCAACTTTTTATTAATCCACATTCAATTTATTCACAAAATCTTGTTTCCTCAATTTTATATTCAACAACAAACCAATCCATGCCAATTTATTTATAAATCATCTCATAGATTAGTTACTCAAGTTGAATTTCATTCTTATCAACAATATTTCTGACCATATTCAATTTACACTTAAATTGATTTCATTCATAACTCAATTCTCATTTTCAACATTTAGTTTCACTAATTAATTCTCTAATGAGTTTGCTTCCAATTTACTTAACTAAGTTAATTTTCAATTTCTGAAAATCACTTTATTTCTCTTGACTTGAATTCAACTCCATTTAACGGCCCTTCCCATGAATTTTACTTGAGTCAAGTTTCCATTCAAATATTTATTTAAACTTAAGTTAATTTGTTGTTATATAAACACTTCGACTATATTATTAAGTCCATTTTCATTGCAATCAAATCCCATTCCATTTAATTTTTATTAAGTCCAATTCTTTTGCACTTTATCACAAATTAAACCCAATTCCATTATATGATCCAAATTCGGATTTGCACTCTAGAAATCACTCAATTTAACTCGACTTGAGTTCCATTCTATTTAACTCATTTTAAGTTTAATTTTCTTTACAAGGTTAAATTTCCAATCAAATTCCCTTTTGGCGATGCTTACTCGAGTATACTCACATTTAAAAATTTTAACTCAAGATTATACATCACGTTATAGCTTAAGTATATATTTATTCCATTAACTCCAATTTTGTAAGCAATTCAAACTTATTTATTCACAATTCCAAAGTTTTTCACTTAAATTTTATTTCATTCAAAATTTATAACTTATAGTTATATAATCATTTTACAACTCAAAATTTATATTCACTTCAATTCGATATTATTTCTAATCTAATCCAATTTTATTTAACTTAGCTTAAGCTAAATTCCAATTCATACAATTCATTTTAACTTACTTAAGTTAAATCTCAATTCAAGGATTAAAATTCACATTTTCATTCTTTATATGTCTCAATTCCCCACTATAAGCTTCAAAAACTTGTTCTATTATGCTTTCACAAACATTTGATGAAAATCCAAAATTCAAATACCCGGTTTTATTTCAGATTACTTTGAAATCATAGACACACACACACTCTCTCTCTCTCTTTGTATATCAGACCTCACTTTAAAACTTAAACCGAGCTTGGTTTTGTCCAAAACAATCCCCTTCGGAATTTTAAATCAACTTGGCTTTACCCAAAGCAAATTCCTCTTTGGAATTTCTAAACAAACTTGTTTCACTCAAAACAATCCAAAAACAATGACCACGGTAGTAATCTGTCACTTAGAAACTCGAAAATGAAGGCTGATGATGAAGTCGTCATCATTGGAATTATTTTCCAGCGACTGAAGTGAGTTAAACGAAAGGATGATCAAGAATAGGTACCCTCTGCCGAGGATAGATGACTTATTTGATCAATTGAGTGGAGCCAGAGTGTTTTCCCAATTGGATTTGGCGGTGGGGTTCCATTAGTTGCAAGTAGCGAAGGATAGCATTCCTTTGACGGCATTTTGGACTAGGTATGGTTCGTATGAGTGGTTGGTGATGCCATTTGGATTGACAAATGCGTCTTCTTTCTTTGTTGATTTGATGTACCGGGTTTTTCGAGAGCACTTGGATAGGTTCGTGTTGGTATTTATATGACATTTTAGTGTACTCTAAAGATGAAAAGGAGCATGAGATTCATCTTAGAGCGATGTTAGAGACGCTGAGGAAGAATCAGCTGAAGGCGAAGTTTTCCAAGTGTCATTTTTGGAAGAAAGAAGTTAAATTTCTTGGTCATGTGGTTTCAGAGAAGGTATTGTCAATCGATCTAGACAAGATCAAAGCTGTGAATAAGTGGAAGAGACCAGAAACGGTGACCGAGATCAGAAGTTTTCTTGGACTTGCTGGCTATTACTGGAGATTCATCAAGGATTTCTTGCGGATAGCAGCGCCTTTGACTAAGTTAGCTAGGAAGGATGTGAAGTTTGTTTGTTTTGACAAATGTGAGGAAGCATTCCTTAAGTTAAAGCATTTGCTGACCAATGCCCCAGTGTTAGTAGTTCCGAATGGTAACCAAGGATTGGTAGTATACACCGATGCATGTGGTACAGGATTGGGAGCAGTATTGATGTAGAGGGGCAAAGTTATTACTTATGCATCTAGGTAGCTTAGACCGCATGAAGTTAGATATCCTACTCATGGCTTGGAGTTGGCGGCGGTGATTTCTGCCTTGAAGATTTGGAGGCATTATCTTTTAGGAGAGAGATTTGAGTTGTATACTGATCATAAGTCATTAAAGTATTTATTCTCTCAGAAGGATTTGAATATGAGACAGCAGAGATGGCTGGAGTTTTTGGCTACTTATGATTTCGGTATAGAGTATACTCCTGGGAAAGGAAACAAGGTAGCAGATGCTCTTAGTAGAAAACATCAAAACATGGTGTTAACGATGTTGGCAGAATGGAAGGATCTAGTAGCTTTAGCTAGTTTAACATCGACTACTAATTCTAGTGGAGGTACTACCGTCTTGTCTTATTTAGAAGGTCGACCGGTGCTGATCAAGAGGATAGCTTCTAAGCAAAGAGAAGATCTAGTTTTAGCTGAAAGAATTAGAATAATTGAGGTCGGATCAAAGATTGATGACCTAAAGGATTTTAGTCTTGACCAAAGAGGATGGCTGAGAAAGAAGGGACGGTTATGTGCCCCAGATATAGAGAGCTTAAGGAGAGAAATTCAAGAGGAATGTCATTATTCAAGGTTTACGATTCATCCTGGAGGAACTAAGATGTATCAAGATGTGAAGAGGAGCTCTTATTGGGAAGGCATGAAGAGGGATGTCGGCTTGTGGGTGAGGTAGTGTGTAAACTGTCAACAAGTGAAAGCTGAAAATCAAAAGCCGAGTGGGTTACTTCAGCATTTAGATATCCCAGTCTGGAAATGGGGTTCGATATCGATGGATTTTATCGATGGGTTTCCAAGGTCAAATAGAGGAAATGAAAGCATATGGGTTATTGTGGACAGGCTGACCAAGAGTGCTCATTTCATTCCGTAAAGTCAACAAGGACGACACCTATTTTGGTTAAGTTGTTTATGAAGAACATAGTTAGATTTCATGGGGTTCCTGGTAACATAGTTAGCGAAAGAGATGCATTATTCACTAGCGAATTTTGGAGGAGTCTACAAGAGGTATTAGGTACCAAGCTATGGATGAGTACAACATATCACCCACAGACGGGTGGGCAAACAGAGAGGGTCAACAAGGTACTCGAGGTTTTATTAAGAGCGTGTGCGTTAGACTATGGTGGATCTTGGGAAGATCACCTACATTTGATTGAGTTTTCCTATGATAATAGTTATCAGACTAGTATAGGAGTGGCACCTTTTGAAGCTTTGTATGGAAGGCCATGCAAATCACCAGCATGTTGGTTAGAGACTGGAGACGGATTGGTCTTAGGTCCGGATTTGGTTTGAGAGCCGTTGGAAAAGATTGAGCTAGTCTGAGGATGGATGAAAGAAGCTCAATCCCGACAAAAGAGTTACGCAAATAAGAGACGTAAAGAACTAGAGTTCTTAGTGGGAGACAGGGTTTTCATTAAAATATCACCAATGAATGTCGTGGTACGATTTGGAAAGTCGAGAAAGTTGGCCCCGAGGTATGTTGGTCCATTCCAGATTACAGAAAGGATTGGAAAGCTCGCTTATAGAATAGAGTTGTCGAGCAGTTTGGAAGGTGACCATAATGTATTTCATGTGTCTCATCTTCATAAGTATGTGCATGATCCAGAGACCACTATACCTCAGACAGAGTTGGAAGATTTGGTTGTAGAGCCAGATTTGACTTTTGTTAGACAACCAGTTCGGGTTATAGCGAGAGAGGAGAAGAAATTGAGGACCAAGACAGTCAAGTTGGTGAAGGTTCAGTAGAGCGACAACGAGAAATACCGTACTTGGGAGACAAAGGACAGGATTCGAGAGGCTTATCCGGAACGGCTTTGATGGTATGTTTATATTAGATTTATATTTATTGTTGCTAGTCAGGTAGGATAGTATGGTTGTTAGGAGATGTTACAGATGACTGCTATGTTTGCTAGTTAGTCCTTACTGAATTTCAAGGACGAAATTCTTTAAGGATGGGAGCCTGTAACACCCCTAATTTTATTAACATTATTCAGGAAATTTAATTAGAATAAATTAAATAGAATAATGTAGATAAGAAGATTGGGGTTGATTAATGAATTAAGTGGTCATGCTTATCTAATCAAATGAACTTATAAATGGTTAAGCTACTAAACATAATGGCATTATGGTAAATAGCCGCCCATATTTCCCACCCTTATACTATTCTCCTTAGGTCATACATGTTCATTTTACTTAAAACAAAATTTTATAACCATGAGAAGCAAGGTCGACCATTAGGAAGAAAGAAGAGAAGAGAAAATCAACTTAAAGCTTAGGATTCAAGTTAGAAGGAATTAATCTCTACCAAACTTCAATTTCCTTATCTAATCTAAGGTGAATAATAATTTCTACATCTCTATTTTAGTTTTATGATCATATGGTTTTTGATTTTAGTGTAAATCCGTTTTTATGATATATTGAATGATGGTATGCTAGATTTATGATTTTTATGGATTAAACAAGGTTGTTTAAAAGGAGATATATACGGCTTTAGGGTTAAACCGAGATGAAATGATTTTTAAATGCCATGGGAAAATTATATGTTGTAGAAAACATGATTCTAGAGATGGGTTCCAATTTTCATAATTTTCTGAATTAATGTGTATTTTATATTAATTTTCTTGTGAAGAAAATGATTTATTGGGATATAAATTATTTACAGCAAAAATAATTATTATTTGGGTATGAAATTTTTATATGTTGGATAACAAATTAAAATAGATTTTCTAGAAAATTTTCATATTTTTGCTAAGTGATTTGTTAAATATATAAACTTATTTAAGTTATGGGACTCAAAAGTTTTTTATATTTAATTAAGGAGATAAGGCATTTTATAAAATAAAATTATTATTTAATAATGAAATTAGTGGCAGCACTTTTCTAAAAAGTAATTATCAACCAATGAGAATTTGACAAATAATGGCGGGTTAGTTGAAAAGTTATCTTTTAAGTTAAAAATAAGAAAATCATGCTTTTAGCATGTTTCAGTCATTTTAAGCATCAAACCTTCCGACTAAGTCGAAAGGTTATAGCCTTCAACAAGGTCAAAGTTCAATGCATTATGGTATCAAGTTACTTGGTACGTGATGAATTGAACAAGGTCGAAGGGTACTTAGTCAAAAGGTTGGTTGCCAAAGAGGTTGGGGTATGTTTGTTTTATAAACCAAAAGCTTACACCTGCTTGCTTTCGAAAAGGAGCTTTCGACCTGGTTGCTTTCGACCAGGTCAATTATTTAAAATAAAGGTTTTAAACCTTTCGACACAGTCGAAAGGTTACTGCCGCTTATTGCTTTGTTTTGAACCTTCTGACACAACTGAAAGGTTATTGCCGCTTTTACCAACCTTTCGAAGTTGTTGCTTTCGTCGAAGTCAAAAGGTTTACTTGTTTTAAAACCAGCCGTTTCTCCATGTTTTCGAAAGGTATCAAAGCTTTCGACTTAGATGGCTTACCCTTGTTTTATAATTGAAGTATAACCCAAAGCTTTCGAAGAAGATGTTTTAAAAGGCCGAAGCTTATTGTTTTAAAGAGATGTTTTAAAGCTTTCGAAGCCGACCGTTCGATGGGGTCGAAAGGTAGCTTCCAATGAAGTCGAAAGGTTTTAAAGTAGATTTTCTACATGTTTTAAATTGAAACCCAGTGTGTTTTCGAAAGGTTTGCATTTCAATGGTTTCGAAAGGTTTGAGTTTCATTGGTTTCGAAAGGTTCTACTCTTATATATAGTAATACTTTATCAAAGTCGAAAGGTTTTGAAGGAAGTGTTTAAAGTATTAAAGGGGCTGGAGCCTATTGTTTTAAAAGGAAATGATCTATAATTTCAAAGAGTTTAAAAGTAGAAGCTTTTGACGTTGTCGAAAGGTTTGAAACCCCATACATTTTTAAAGGAAAAACCCATGGCTTATATAAAGGAGTTTGTAATGGTTTTAAGTACGAAATTTTGAAGAAGTATTGCCTTGATAAAAATATAAGTTAGAAGTGTTAACTATGTTTTATGAAATATATTTCAAGGACCTTAGACTCGCAGGAGTGGTATAGTTAAAATTGTTGTCTTGCTTCTTCAAATAGGAATATATTCACATGATAACCCATAACAGTATTTTGGGGAAAAAAAGGGGTAGAAGAACCAGTTAGGTTAACTAAAAAGTGAATATAAATGGCTTAAACTCCTAAATGAGTAGAATTGCATCCAAGGAGTCCGTGTGACATAAATATAGGATGCCTAACTTTGTAGTTATTGAAGGTAACCAAAAGGATCATAGTAAACCTATGAAAACTATGATAAATTAGGTACTGGTGTAACCCAAAAGGTTCGTGGTAAACCCATGAAAACTATGATTAAGTAGTTATCGGACGAAACCAACAGGTTCATACTTAACCCATGAAAACTATGTATTAAGGACAATTGGCATGACCTAATTGGTTTGTAGTGAACCCATGAAAACTATATATGGATTAAGAATTGACATCAGTCAATGGGTTCCTAGTAAACCCATGAAAACTAGGATAAGAATGTGGCTAATGGAAGTATCAGTAGGTTCCTAGTCAACCCATGAAAACTAGAATATGAAGTGAGTTACTGGATAAATCCATAGGTTCCTAGTAAACCCATGAAAACTAGGATAAGGTGATTTGTTATTGGAAGGACTAATAGCTTCGGGAGGACCCATGAATTGATTAAGTTAACTGGCAGGAGCCTATAGGTTCTTAGTGATCCCATGAAAACTTTGAATAGGACAAGGTATCTATTAGGTGTAACAATGTTATTAGTGAACCCATGAAAACTAAAAAGGTTAATAGTGACCCTAGAAACTATAATTATGACAGGGTGTCAGACTAAACTGGGAATGGGAAATCCTAATTATTTTCAAGTATGCATATCATCATAATATTTTGAAAATGTATGTTTTAACCATTGTGGATGCAGGTGCACAGTATATGGCTTTATAAAGGTTTTAGGATACTAGTGAGGGGAAAACCTATTTCACTAAGCGGCGTGGTCTCATTAGATATCTAAAAAGGATAGGGATGTTATATTGTTATTCATACCAGGCTTTATGTCTGACTTGAAGTTTTTATTTTCCCCTTAAACTCTCGGGTACTTAATTGATTTTGAGTAGTTTGAGGTTTAGGATTTTCAGGTTTTCTTCTTAGACGAATAAAGCTTCCGGACTCGTGTGGGAGGCAGATAGTTATTTAGACTTTTCTTTTTCCGATGTGTATTTTGTTTGTAAAGGTAGACTTATTAGTCTTACTATATACTTTGATCAACCAAGGGGGCATCTTCATATGTCACTCTTGGCGTAATTGTAATAATTATATTTTGCCGAACGTGGTTAACGTAATTTGGGATTATGTAATGAACATGAAATGTTTTGATTTGAATAAGGAAATGTGTTTTTGAATTGCTAAATTTTTTCCATATTTCTATAATCCATGTATCAATATATCTACACCGCCATATTTGGTCACTGAAGGTTAATAACTATATATGACTGCGACATCTATAGCCATTAGTTTTGGGCCTCCAAGTAGGGGGATGTCACACCGTTCATATAGACTTTCACTATTCGTCTAATCTATTTTGAAAACATCTTGTTCACAACTATTGGTAAGTAACTCAAGAGTTTTGTTAAACTGAATGACTTTACCTTATAACAATACATGCTTAAATCCTTGATATAACTCATATGCTCTTGATCTGGGACATACATCACAATCCGATTTTATTTGGAATATGCATCCATAAAGGACAGTAATTCATGTCAGACTGTACCAACCATGAGTTGGTCAATTCGAAGAAGCAAAAAACTAACATTCGAGCAAGATTTAATCAGTATGAATAATCAATGCATGTCTTCCATTTTCCATTAGCCTTCATAACCATCATGGGATTAGCTACCATTAAGGGTAGAGTTCTTCTCGGATAAAGTTGCTCGCCAACAACTTATCCACTTTTTCCTTCAACGTAGCGGATCTCTCCTGTTCTATACTACGTTTCTTCTTCTTAATGGGAACATAAACTGGGTTGACATTTAGTGTGTGGCATGTAACTTCAAGCAAAATCCCACACATGTCAAAATGAGTCCATAAGAGCACATTTCGGTTCGCTATCAAAAACCTACTTTGTCTCTTTCTCATCTAAAGCTGATTTGAGACCAAACTTTGACAATCTTCATCAGATCATCTTCATCAATTTGGATGTCATCTACCAGCTCCATCGACCTCGCCCTTGCCTCTTCTAACTCTTTCCTTGGGTTTATAACTTTACACTTGTCGTTAATGGACCCGACTCGAGGCTCGGATTATAATTACTATCCATTTTAAGTTTTGATTATTCATTTTAAGTTTTGATACTAAGAGTCATCTCCGCGCCCTTCCCTTTCTCTCTATGCCTTGCTTCCGCGAGATAACACTCTCTCCTAATACTCTAGTCACCTTAGACCCTAACTACATTGTTTGTAAGGAATTTTATTATCAAACACCATGGTGTAAGGACAATCCTGAAGTCCACAATGGTCGGTCAGCCCAAAAAAGCATGTAGACATAATATTCGTCTATACAATGAATTTTGTACCCGTGTCACCATACGAGGTCATTCTCCGAGCTGGATGTATGACTTAATATATCCAATCGAAGATATTAGGCAACATATCTTTTTGTCTAACAGTGTTTCGTTATATGCTCTTTTGAGCAGAATGTTCTTCAAGCTTCTACTATCTATCAACACTAACTATAACCGACCAAATCACGGTTGTTATCACTATCGAATCAAAGGTTGGTGCTTCGACCATATTAGTGTCCCAATCCTAAAAACGATGTTACCATCCATCCCTTATGTTACTTTACAAGAGTGTCATCCTTGATAGCATAACATGTCTCTTGTGGGGCATGCTTTAGGGAACTCCCATAACGTTCCATTTCGTTCCAGCTTTTCTCCGTGGGATGCAGGCCTCCATAGATCGTATTAATCACCAAGTCACATCCTAATGTTCTTGTTCCTTCGCCACTAGTTTCGTTCATATCGCCTGAGGCAACTACTGTGGGGGTTGACCGTTTCTCTATCCACTCTTCTATAGATTCCTCACATACCGTTGCAATTTCTTTTTCCTGATAGTCTTGATCTTGTCCTTAAGATGTCTACACTCATTAATATTATGTTCATGTGTTTATGAAACTAGCAATACCTTTGAGAATGTTTTTCTTCCTCGGTGGTTTCTCTCTCAAAGGCTTCTTATACCTCATTATGCCTTGGGTTGCAAGGAAAATATTTTCCACAGAGTCATTCGACTTGGTAGATTACCATTTCATGCAAATCTAAAGAAATTTCTAGAGTCCTCCTTCTCACCACTAGTGTTATGGTTTTCACTTATTATCGTTATCTTTGTTGCTACCATTACCATCCTGCTTAATAGCTTCATTGTTTTTTTTATCAAACTTCAAGTCTAGCTTGACCACCAGTATTCAACCTTGTCTTCATTTCTGTCTCTTCCAATTGTAGAAATTGGATTGCTTTTGGTAGAAGTCCTTCAATGTGGCTAGCTTATTCATAGTCAACCACTTCCCAAAATCATAATCGTTGTCCACTCTACCAATGTCTGACTATCTTTTGCATCTCTAACTTCAGTCACAGTTGCATTAAACCATTTTAGATAGCTTTTCAACGATTCTACTTTTCATTGCTAAATGTTTGATAATGAAAGTGCATCCATAGGTTATAAAAACTGAACTCGGAATTGATTCAGAATTTTTTGGCAGATTGATCGTAAGACGATATGTATCCCAATTGAAGATTACTGAATCTGTAATAACCCGCATTTTAATGGACCTGAATTTTGACTGAATCGAAACCCAAGTCCACTTTGGTATGGATACTTCTCCATCTACAATTCTTGTCTTACACCAGTAGCTTGTCCCTCTAAGTCAATCATATGGGTTGTAATGAGAAGGGAGTCAGAACAATGTTTTGGTGATTAGAAAATTACAAACTTTATCCATAATACTAGTTCATGCTGATTGTTTTCTATTTAAGTGTTATGTCTATTATTTATGGCTTATTTGTTTAATTCCATATACGCGTACGATATATATAACCTTCTCTATATATACATGTCTGTATGCATATTCATAAATATTGCACTACCCAAAAAGAAAACCCATCCACTTAATATTTCTTAAATAGGGAGGGGTTGGACCCAACTGCCATTTAATACCTCAACTCCAAAGTGGACCCTTCATAACATAATCGCTAGCCAACCGATCCTACCTCTGAAGGCCGATGACCTCGGAATATAGCTTTATGGTTTAATTTTTCATATTACTAATGCATCTCAATGACTTCTTTAAAGGTTAACTAGTCCACTTCGGACAAACAGACAATTAAATAAACTTTGAGGTCTCTGCATATCCCATACTGATTCTACACTTGTAGGAAGAAAAAATCCATTAGGGCATAACCTAAATCTTTGCTAATGACTGCTTGGGACTTGTAACATCCTGTATCTTGAGGCCAAAAGCTAAGCGCTACAGATGATGTAGTCTACTATAGTATTAACTTCTAGTGACAAAATACGGCAATGCTAATGGTACCCATAATATCAGAAGCAATTGAATATGAACCAAATCACAAATTCTTAAAACAACATTTAGCTGATTACATTTCAAAATGATATCGTATCCAAGTTACATAATCCCTTAACCATTTCCCAAGTACTGATCAAATATAATTTACTATAATACGCCAAGAGCGACATATAACGATGCCCCCTTGGATGATCAGAGAAATATAGTCATAACTGACTTAATATACACAGTAGAATCAAAACAAGTAAAACTGAAACTCCTATTTAGCTATCCGACAACCACCTGCTCGTCCCCGGAAGCTTTATTTGCCAAAAGACAAAAACCTGAAAACCTCAACCCTCAGCCTACTCAAATCAATTTTGAGCACCCGAGAGTCTAAGGGGAAACAAAAAAATTCGAGTCGGACATAAAGCCTGGTGTGAATAATATTGTTCATCTCTATTAATATATGTTAATTGAGACCACGCAACTTAGCGGAACGAGTTTCCCCTCACTAAAATTTCTTTAAAACATATCTTTTGCAATTCTTTTCCTGCAACCAAAACTGGTCAAAAATATCAGTAAAGCATCATTATGTAAACATACACAAATATATATCAGGTAATAAAATGAACTATCTGTTCATGCACAAAGTTTTGTTTGGCTAACTTTTAACCTTTGTCTGACTCGAGCCTACCAGACAATCTCAAATTTTATATAACATATGTTAGACACTCCTCTTCTTTTGGACGATCTATCCTTAACTATCTGTTAAATACTTCTCTTCTGGACAGTCTGTTATTAACTTATCATCTCTCAGGGTCACTTGTTCCTAATGATTTTGCAGGCTCACCAATAACCTATATGTATACAAAAATATATTCCTTTCTATGTGTATCTATAATTTTAGTCTTACCTGTGGCAAAGCCCTACACACTGGAATTTTGGACTAAATTAGTTGGGAATAATAGCTAATGTATAGGGTGCGACCTTATACCAGTCCCATCTGGTATTTAATATCTAAGTCATTTTACTTAGGGATATCTTCCCAACATTTTCTTGAAAGCCTTTTCAAAATGATTTAAGATCTTTAAATCAAACTCAAACAAGGAAAATATATAATCTCTTATGCTTTACTCAAAACCTCCTTGCCATGTTATATATATATATATATATACACACACACTTTACTCAAATCTTAGTTGATGAAAACATTAAACTTTTGAAAGTCCCCCTTCCAAAACCATTGAAAATACCCCTTTCGAAACCATTGAAAGTACTCTTTTCAAAACCATGCAAAACCCTTTCTTTTATCTAGGCCGAAAAGCCAAAACCTTCCTTTCGAAACCATTCTCAAAACCTTTTTGAAACCTTTGGAAATCTTCCTTTCGAAATCTTTTAAACCTTAGACATCTTTCTTTTGAAAACCTTTAAACATTTCCTTTCGAAACCATTGGAAAACCTTTCCTTTCAAAACCATTTGAAACCATCAGAAAACAACGCCTTTCGACTCCTTTGAAACCTCTGGGGAACCACCCCTCCGAAACTGCTTTTAAAACCTTTCGAAAGCACTAAATCTAAACCTTACGAAAGCATTTGGGTTCAATTTAAAACATGCGGAAACCTTTTGAAGTTATCTTCTTCGAAACCCTTTTGGAAAAGTCTCAGTCGAAACTATTGGATTCTGCCTTCAAGTAGAGCAAAAGGACATAAACCCATTAAAGTCGAAAACACTTCCTTTTGAAATAATTCAAATCATCTCTTTCGAAACCAATTTCGGTTTTACTTTACTTATAGAAAAAGGGTCTTAAAACATTTAATTCGAAAGCATTTGCTTTGAAACCATTTCCAAAGTAAAGAAGTGACGTTGTCGAAACCATCCCTTAGAAAGCATTGGACAGTGGCCAGGTTTTTAGAAAACAAAACAGCCCCTTCGAAACTTACTGGGTCGAAAGGTAAAAAGGCGGCAACTAGGTGTTTCGACTTAATCGAAAGCATTCACTTAAAAACACAGATGCAACCCAATCGAAACCATTTCCTTTTAAACCATTTGACTTAGTCAAAACCCAACCAAGTCGAAAGCTTCTTAGTCGAAAGCAAGCATGCCATTTTTCTTTAAGCTTTAACCCTTTTGGAACCCCATGGTTTCGACCCTATACCTTTTGCCCACATCCAATTCATTACGTCCAGTTGCCTAAAACCATATGCATTGGTTTCAGTTGTGTCAGAGGCGATAGTATGGAGGCGGAACCTGGTGCCGAAGGAGGCGAAGCAGTGAAAAACCTATTTATTTGTACTTTTAAACTATTTATTTTGTACCTAACCTGCCTTGTTTGTCTAAATCTAATTGGTTGCCATATTACTTTTTCAAAAGTGCTGCCATTTATAGAATTAACAAATTCAAATTATTTGCAAAAAGCCCCTTCTCCATTTTAAAATATATAAAACATTTAAGTCCCACATCTTAAATAATTTTATATACCTATCAAAATTCTTTGGAAAGATCTGGAAAAATTCCAAAAAATTTCTTTTAATATGTTTTCTAACATATAAATTTTAACATATAAAATTTCAGACCCAAACCATATATTATTTATCTGTGCATAATTTATATCCCAAATTATCATTTTCTTACTAGAAAATTCATATAAAATCCACATTAATTCCAAAAATTTTAAAAATTGAAACCCATCTCCAAAATATTATTTCTGATCTTCATAAGCATTGACAAGGCATAAAGATGTCATTTAATTGGGTTTTACCTTAAAACATATCATAAAATCAATATGAACGTGTATAAATCATCAATAAGTGTATATATATATAAACATTCCATCATTCAAAAACATGGCAAAACATTGCAAATCAATTCCAAATCATCTTAACACAAAAACAATCAAAATAGAGATGTAAACATTATTCACCTTAGCCTTTGTGATTAAAGAGATTGAGATATAAATAGATTTGATTTAAGCTTCTTCCTAGCTTATCTTCTTCCTTTTCCCCCTTCCTTATTAATGGTGGCCGACCTTGGTTTTCAAAATTTTGAAATGAAATGAACGTGCAAATTATACACGGCTATGGGATAAATATATAGGAATGGCCTCTTTCCCATTTTACCCCTCCTCTTATTCATTTTAAACCCCTTTTTAATTCATTGTTAAATGGCACGGCTACCCTTATAATAAAACCAAATCTCACTCCCCTAATCAACAAATTATTTTATTTAATTTACCTAATTCAATATCCTAAATAATGTTATCAAAAATCTGGGGTGTTACAGACTCCCTTCTTTAAAGAATTTCGTCCTTGAAATTACGATAAGGTACACACAAATCAAATAAAGAGGTAAAACATACCATCAAACAAATTAGGAAAAGCATCTCTAATCCTGCTCTTAACCTCCCACGTACAGTCTCTGTCATCGTCACTCCACTAGACTTTGAAAAATCTAATCGTCTTGGTTCTAAGCCTTTTCTCATCTCTCACAACAATACGAATAGGCTTTCTCACAGTAGTCAAGTCCGGTTATACCATTAAATCATCTAGCACAGTTAGTGCAATAGCAGTCTCCGGATCTCTGACACACTTTCTGAGATGAGAAACATGAAAAACACTGTGGTCACCTACCAAACTGCTCGATAACTCAACCTTATATGCGAGTTTCCCGATCACCTCAACAATAGGAAAAGGTCCAACAAATCTCGGTGCTAACTTCCCCGATTTCCCAAACCTAAACACACCTTTCATCGGTGACACTTTGACGAAAACTTGGTCTCTAACTGAGAACTCTAAATCTTTCCGTCTCTTATCCACATAACTTTTCTTCCTACACCGAGCCTCCTTTATTCTAACCCGAATGACCTCAATCTTTTCTGCAGCTTCTCTAACCAAATATGGACCAAGAATCAACCTATCCTCGGTCTCTAGCCAAAATACGGGAGATTTGCATGGCCTTCCATACAAAGCTTCAAATAGTGCCATCCCAATACTAGTCTGATAACTATTATACGAAAACTCGACTAAACGCAGATGGTCTTCCCATGATCCCCTGAAATCTAATACACAAGCTCTTAACAAATCTTCCAAGATCTTGTTATCTCTCTTCGTTTGCCCATCTGTCTACAGATGGTAAGCGGCACTCGTCTTGAGCTTGGTTCCCAAAACTTCCTACAGACTCTTCCAGAACTCGCTAGTGAACAAAGGATCTATATCACTAACTATGCTACTAGGAGTTCCATGCATTCTAACCGCATTCTTCATAAACAACTTTGCCAAAATAGGTGTCATCCTGGTTGACTTCACTGGAATGAAATGAGCACTCTTGGTCAATCTGTCCACTGTGACCCATATACTTTCATTTCCTCTGTTCGACCTTGGAAACCAGTCAATAAAATCCATAGAGATAGAATCCCACTTCCATACTGGAATACCTAATTGCTGAAGCAACCCACTTGGTTTCTGGTGTTCGGCCTTTGCCTACTGGCAAATCATGCACTGCTTCACACACAGCCCAATATCCCGCTTCATACCTTCCCAGAAGAAACCCCTCTTCATATCCCGATACATCTTAGTACCCCCGGATGAATGGTGAACTTCGAACAATGGCATTCCTCCAAGACTTCTTTCCTTATGTTTCCTACACTCGGAACACATAATCTTCATTTCTTTCTCAATCATCCATTCTGATCAAGATTGAAATCTTTCAAGTCGTCGCTCTCAGTTCCTTCTCTTAGTGTCCTAATCCGTTCGGCTAACACTAGATCCTCCATCTGCTTAGAAGTAATTCGCTCGATAACCACTGGTCGAACTTCCAAACAAGATATTACAACTGTATCTCCACAAGACCCAGCCTTGGTTCTCCACTGCACTCTGCAATCTGCTAATGCTTCTAAATCCTTCCACTCAGCAATCATTGCAAAAACTGCATTCTGATGTTTCCTGCTAAGTGCATCTACAACCTTGTTGCCTTCCCCGATGTATACTCAATCCCAAAATCATAAGTAGCGATAAACTCTAACTACCTCTGTTGTCTCATGTTCAGCTCCTTCTGAGAGAACAAATACTTCGGCGACTTATGATCTATATATAACTCAAACTTTTCTCCCAAAAGGTAATGTCTCCACACATTCAAAGAAAAAATCACTACATCCAATTCCAAATCATGCATCGAATACCTGACCTCATGCGGTCTAAGCTATCTAGAAGCATAGGCAATCACTTTACCCCTCTGCATCAGCACAGCTCCTAATCCTGTTCCACACGCATCGGTATAAACCCCCAAATCCTAATTCCCCTTTGGAACAACTAACACAGGTGCATGGGTCAGTATTTCAAACTCTGGAATGCTTCATCACACTTATCGGTCCACAAAAACTTCACATCCTTTCTTGTTGGCTTGGTCATCGGTGCCACTATCCGCATAAAATCCTTAATGAACCTCCGATAATAACCAGCCAACCCAAGGAAACTCTTTATCTCGGTTACTGTCTCGGGTCTCTTCCAGCTATTTACTGCCTCAATCTTAGTCGGATCTACTGACAACCCTTCCTCTGAGACTAGATGACCAAGAAACTTCACTTCTTTCTTCCAAAAGTGACACTTAGAAAATTTCACTTTCAGCTGATGCTACCTCGGCGTCTCAAGCACCACTTTATGATGAAATTCATGCTCTCTTTCATCCTAAGAATATATCAATATATCATCTATGCAAACCAATACGAACCTATCCAAGTGCTCTTGGAAAATCTAGTTCATCAAATCCACGAAGAAAGCTGGCGCATTAGTCAGTCCGAACGGCATAATCAACCATCGGTACGACCCATATCTGGTCCTAAACGCAGTTAAAGGTATACTATACTATCCTCTGCTACTCTAAGCTGATGAAAACCTGTTGCCCAATCTAACTGAGAAAATACCCCTGGCTCCACTCAACTGGTTGAACTGATCATCAATCCTGGGTAATGGATATCGATTCTTTATCGTCCTCTCATTCAACTTACGATATTCGATACATAGCCTTAACGATCCATCTGACTTCTTAGCAAACACTACAGCTGCTCCCCAAGGCGAACTACTCGGCCTGATAAGACTCTTGCCTTCTAAATCAACCAACTACACCTTCAACTCCCTCATCTCTGAAGGAGTCATCCTGCTTGGCGGTCTACTTACTGGTTCTGCTCCCGAAACCAAATCTATCCAAAACTCAATGGCTCGTTTCGATAGCAATCCAACTACAGGCTCAAAAATATATGCAAATTCTCTATCCATGAAAACTCGACTCAACTCATCATCTGATTCCATAACACCCAACAAAGCATACATCTTACCACAAAACCTTCTACGTATAAACAATCTGATCACTACAATCTGGGTGTCTAAGCGATATCTTCCTATCCGGGCAAAATATCCTAGCATCGTACTCACTTAACCATCCATCCCAAGGATAATCCCGAACCCCACAAAATCAAACACATGCAAACTGTAAGCAAAAGGACGACTTAACACAAACTCTAACTAGTCACATCTCAACCCTAGAGTTGCATACCCTCCTAATGGATTCGCAACCCTTAAGGAAGTAACTAAATATGTGGGTTCAAGGTTAAGCTTATCTATCAAACATCTAGATATAAAAGAATGCGATGCACCAGTATCAAATAAAACGCTAACAAACATACCATGAATCTGAAGCGTACCTCCCAAGATTGCCTTTCCTTTCTTCGGAGCTGTCGGCTTAGAAGCAGCAAGCTTCAATACATCAACCTTGCCCTTTCCATCCTTAGTGGGCTCCTTGCACCGGTTCTTATAGTGGCCAACCTGATCGCAATTAAAGCACCAGATGATCTTCTTCCCGGCCACTTCCTTAGCCTTCCCGGAACGATACTCATTGGCGAAATGCCCCTTCTTGTCGCAATTAAAGCAGACAATCTCAGATTTCCCCCTCTTGGCTGCTCCACTCTTCTGAGCACCCTTTTTATGGAAAAAATTCCACTTCTGGCCCTTCCCAACATGGACTTCCTTAGCCTTACTCTTCTCTAGATAATCAAGAATCTCCTCATGCCTCATGGCCATCTCCATAACCACATCACAAGGATCTCTGATATGCGGTAAATTAGCTCTAGCAAACTCAAGCTTCAATCACCTGATGAACTTCTCATTCCTCTTCATCACGATATCAACAGTAGCATAACCATACTGAGCCAACTCCTCAAACCTTTTGGCATACCCCACCATTGACATCTCTCCCTGCTCTAACTTAGCAAACTTTCTAATCAGAGCTGATTGTGCCATAACAGACATGAATCTCTCTGAGAACCTCCTTTTGAACTCTGCACATGTCATCTCCTCCTCATTTACTGCTACTATTATACTGTTTCACCAGAACAAAGCAGCTCCCTGAAGTTGTCTAGATGCCAACCTCCTCTTCTGCTCGTCGTTGAGCCTTAAGTCTACAAAGATTCTCTCATAATGCAGCAACCAATTCTCTACCTCAATGCCATCCTCCGTGTAAAGGCCCGCAAATCCATACCCATTGAATTGACCATCATTCACAACAGTTCAACTCAAATTGAACAGAAAATACGAATCTCTAGGGTGAAGAAGAAGAAAGAGGTAGAAGAAAAATAGAACAACAAACAAAGAATCTCACAGTCGCAGCGGAATAAAATATAATAACAGATTTTTATACAAAGTACCTGTAACTGTTTTATATTTACAATCATCAGAGTACAACGATCAAAACATCAAACTGGACAGTTATATAACTTGTCCTTACATAGAGGAATAAAAGCCAAGTACGGAAATACGTCTCTGTCATCCAGCTCGTCTCCTGAGCTCCATAGCATTCTACCATGAATCTGTAATACTCGGTCTGACCCGAGCATTATAATAAAATAACACTCGAGTTAGTCTGGAAAACCAGCGTGAGAAAACACACTCAATTTGAATTATTAGAGTTATCAAAATCCTTTGAAAAACAAAGGTATCTCGTAAGACCACGCCACACATAAACACGACGGGTTTTTCCCTTACGATAACCAAAACATTTTATAGAAAATCCAGTGATATTACAATAGTGTCTAAATACGAGTACTTATTCAAATAGCTAAAATTGTTACATTAATTAAATTCCAGCATACTAGGATCTACAAACAAAACCGATAGCTCGTATTGGAGAATGGATTCCAATGAATGACTGGGCCACTGGGGTATCGCTCGTCACAGTACACCTCTAGAACAATGTATCGAGGACCATGCTGGGATCCCTTGCACAAAAGACCAGCCTACCCCTAACCTGGATAGACCGAATATGTTATCACCCCCGGTGTTCCCACCCTTACTATCGAGCGCTTCTTCCTTCATGTATACCCATATCTAAGAAATATAGGGTTCCGAGGACATCTAGAAAAGCGATAACATACCCTACTTGGGTGCAACCCACTTAGCCTTGCTGCATCTCCCTTGTTTTAGTTATTACCGGTTGACGAGGTTCGAGGCTAAGCATTACCTTCCAAGAACAATTTTACTTAGAATGCTCATCGTCCTCCAATGACGATGTTCTGATAGCATTCGTCCATACAAGTTGTCCGGGGTCTGGACAAACCGAATCACCGTCTTCATCATCTTTACTGTATTTATCCATTGCGTTCAAACCGGATCGAAGTGGTTTTCGGATAATTAAATCCAATCCCGGTCTCTTCGAAACGATCAACGAAATTGGCCAATATTAATAGTCGGTTATTCAACTACCAATAAAACATACATAAGCAGTCATCTGGCCTTATTATAAATTTTCCCAAGATATTCCCAAAATATCTTTACAAGGTATATCAATTTCTTCCAACATTTGAAACAATTTTCAAATACTTAAATCCTTAACAGGATATTTCCAGACATCTCAACACTAAGAAATATTCCAAAATTTCCATTTCTATACTTAGGAAAATATTATAAACCTTATTTTCCAAAATCCCTCCAAATATCAATACTTAAGAGAATGTTTTGCGACTTATATCATAAGTCTTCGAAATTTACCCTAATTCCTTTTTCCTTTTCCAAGTTGATTATATTTACTTTTAACCTCTTCTATTTATTTATAACTTCTCTATGACTTCAGATTCAACCCCGAAGTTCTTATTTCTAATATTTCAGAACCTCCCTTAGGTTCCAGGGATTTTATTATAAGATTTTCCCCTTATAAAATCCTATCCGTTAAATAACTTCGTTCGCAATCTCGAGAGGGTTTATAAATAAATTCCAATCTTTTAAAACTATATATACAAAATAAGTATTTTTAAAGGATAATAGTTTATTTTAAAATATGTTTTAAGTAAATTTAAAATACCAAAACATTTTAAATGACATCAATAACTCATTTCCAAATCATTTTTAAATAACTTATAAATTTACAAAGCTGATTTATAAAATTAGAATTTATTTCAATAATTGTGTAATATTATAATAATTAATCTTTCGAAATATTCTAATCTAAATAATAGTTTAAATTATATAGCATAGTAATTAAAAATCCCAGTTTTACAAACTTTTAACTTCTCGACAAAAATCTATTTTAAAAATCCAATATTGCAAAGTCCAGTTTATAAATCCTTCTCGATTCGTATCACATCGATTATATCTCAATTTTATCACCCTTCTCATATTCAAAAATAGATTCCACTATTTCTTTCCCAATGATTTCCATAAATCGATATAAATTCACATCGTAAATCTATATTTTCAATTTATCAACTGACCATCATTTTCCTTATTTATAAACATCGTTTATAAATTTATAAACTCCTTTGAGTTTTACTTGTTTATAAAACAAATCTTGTTTATAAAATTTCATTATATAAATTCTTTTCTTATAAATTCCATTTATACTTCCAATCCATTTTTAACATTGATTTTAGCTCCTTTTCATATTTCTAGATACCTTTTATAAATTCTTTTATATAAATCGTTTTTAAAATCTCCATTTAAAAATTCACAATAGTTAAGTATAACCAAAAATTAAATATATTTTCTAATTCAGTTTCTTTAAAATAACTCCGATTCTAATATATATTTTTATATCAAATTTCCTTTAATTCCATACATTTTAAAAATATATTTAGAGCATTTAAATTTTCAAAATTCAGGCCAGTGCCACAAAAGCATCCAATAATTCAATCACTACAATAATCTATAATAGATTATTCTACACAAATCATATATCACTATTTTGAAAAATAACAACATATTTAAGGAATCCAGTTGGATCCCTCCAACCTGTTTCCCTACATCCATGGATGTTAATTCAACATAAAAATAAAAATCCCACTTCGAGGGGGATATCGCGGTATATAGAGTCAACCGCTATTATGCAGGGCGCATAGGGTCTCATCCGCTATAATGTGCGGGAATGTCACTCCAAATACCAATATATATAGACTGCTATATATGTCTATAATAACATCCAAACTGATAATAATTATTAAATTCAGCCAGCATTCAATGATTAATTCTAACTATTTAAAATAAATTCTAGTAATCCAAATGAGCGAGAATTTTCTCACCTTGATTTTTAATGTTGCCGAAAACCCAGATTTTGAATTTCTAAAATATTCCAGCTGACTTCTAAAAATTCCAAACCAATCCAATCGCGTAAATTCCACAGTTACGAACCATACTTGACTTGTTCATGATTTTTGGATCTCGTATGCAAATTTTAAAATTTTATAAGCATTCGTTTTAGTTAAAACAATTTATCATGACTTAATTAATTAATTCAATTAATAAAACGTTAATTACCTTCGTCACTGCCAACGTTCGAGGCCGTTGCCCAGCTTCCAACATCACGACCGTGCCGCACACACTGCCTCGCAGCCTCCACCCACCATCGACTAACCCTGCCTCTCCCAAATTGTTCGCCATTGGTGCTTCCTTCAGCTCTAACTGCCGACCATCCTTGACGAAACCGCGAATAAAAATCGCCAGCACCCCTCCTCATCAACCTCGACTCAACCTCTGGCCGCCTAGTACTCATCGCAACATTGAACTCGCCTCCTCGATTACAACTGCCCTCGAAATCATCATCACCATAAACGCATTGCGCGTTCGCCTTTTGCCGCGCCCACGCTGTCATCACTCCCCCTACTCAACTGCGAGCCCTGGATGTCGATCGCGAGGAACAAGACACCTCCGCCTCTCAAGTTGCACGCATTCGCCATTGCCCTCCCCTTCCGCTCGCTCTCGAATAACAAGAATTTGATCGCGACTAAGTCGCGTTTCTTTCTTCTTCTTTCTTTTTGTTTTTGTTTCGTTCGATTTGAACGAATGAGGGAAGTGACCGGTTTTTTTTAAAAAAAAGAGGTTGCGTGGTGATTTGAGGTAACGTGCTTGAGTGGCCAAAACACAGTGAAAAGATGGAATTACTACTGAAAAGGATATTGACCAAATAATTTTTTTATTTTTTATTTTAAAACATCTCGATTTACGCAACTCAAAATCTCGAATCCCTATCGAGGCGTGCCGCTAGGCATTCATAATGTTATACCCTTATCCCAAAAGAAATGGAAAAGGTTTCGAGTCCTAATTCGATCGTATGGAGAAGATAGCTTTTTGAACCCAATTATTTTATTAAATTTCGATATTAATTTCAACGTGTTTCTATCTCATACGATCCAACGATAACTCCAAACACTATGAAATTTGTAATTCGATAATAATACACTATTACGGATCCGATGGAACTGGTTTCGTCGAAATCCGAGACTATGTCCCGGATGGCTATTTTTAAATGTCAATTTGAACAAACTATTTTTAAAATTGAACATATCACTTTTAAATTCAATTTTTAAACTTTTATTATCTTCAATATTATTAATATAAATTTTAAGCCTTTAGATTATTTTTATCGAGCTTAAAACTCAAGATACAATAATTTACCCAATATTCAATTCTAAAATTCAATGATTGAATTATTCAATAAATCGCTATATTTAAATCCTGAATTTATTTTATAAATAAAAACCCAAATTTTCCAAATTCAAAATCAATCTATAATACAAATTCAATATTTAAAACTATTTAAATATTCCAAATCGAACGTCGAAAAATCCGGGTCGTTACTTTCCTCCCTCCTTAAAAAAATTTTGTCCTCGAAATTGCTAAGGCAGAAGAATGCTCCAAACCCATTAACTTATCCAAAAACCCACTTCGTGAAAACTCAATATTTCATTTTTCAAATCTTTTTGTTCCAACCAAAACAATTAGTTTTCAATTCAAATTCCAAAACCCTTTATTTCGATTACAATTCGAAATCAATTTGTCATTAACAAAAAATTTCAAAAAAATTTCAAAATTTTTCTAACACCCTAAATTTCCGAATTTTTTTGGCAGTCTCCCTTGTACGGAGGACCTTTTGCAATATGACAAGAGAGATAAATATATATACATCGACCCACACGGTCGGAAAACAAAAATATATATCAATATTTTATAATTTGTGATATTTAATCCGAAAACGTACCTTATTTTAGCGTTTTTAAGCATTATTAAGTGAGCATTTACTTCATATGCAAATACGCAACCCAAATCTAGCCAAATAGTCCCTCTGTACCTGTACTTACTCAATTTTAAACACATGAGTAATAATGTAACGACCCGTATTTTTAACGGATCGACAAGTTCGACAGAATTTGGAATTTTAGAGTTTTTGAGCCATTTCAGATTTTAGGCGAAAATGGCTAAGTCTTGAGTCGTGAACGACTTAGTGTAAGTCGTGAGTGGTATACGACTTAGGGGATAGGAGCGACTCAGGGATTTGGCTAGTTAAGGGTGTAAGGATAAGTCGTTTGAACGACTTAAGGGGTAGGCGCGACTTAAGGACTGGGCGAGATAAGGCTTAAGTTGTAACAGTTAAGTCGTGACCGAGTTAAGGTGATGAGTCGTACCCAAGTTATCTGATGAGTCGTACCCAAGTTATCTGATGAGTCGTACCCAAGTTATCTGATGAGTCGTACCCAAGTTATCTGATGAGCTGTATCATGGTTATCTGATGAGTCGTCTGACTAGTTGAGTCGTAACCCCAGCTATTTGTTAAGTCGTGACCGACTCAGTAGTTGGCTGCTAGGTTATAAGTCGTAGGATAGTGGAATTTGATAAGTCGTAGACGACTTAGTAGTTGAGTCGTATATCCAGTTAAGTCGTAGACGAGTATCCCAATAGCCTAGCTATGTCGTGAGGTTGATAAGTCGTAGCCGAGTTAACTGTTAAGTCGTAAGGGATCTGGGTTTTGTTGAGTCGTAGGCACACGCTATGAGTCGTAACCGACATAGGAGATAGCTGTTTTGTCATGAGTCGTAGGCAGATGTGTGTTAAGTCGCTAAGGGTAGTCTGGTTAGATCGTAGAAGCCAGAAGTCGTTGAGTCGTAGGGCTTTGAGTCGTAAGTCGTAAACGACTCATGGAGGCAGACGAGATAGGGATTTCAGCTATAAATAGGAGAGTTTCCCTTCATTTTTGGGATCCGGATTTTGAAGCGACGAAGTGCTGCCATTTTGAGAGCTCGACTTCTACACTTCTTCACTTCTTTTCTCCACTCTAATCTAGTGCTTCCTTCCATCCAAATCGAAGATCAAGATTGAAGATTCAAGAGCTAAAGTTGAAGATCTTCATCTTTTCAAGAGAGATTTCTTCGTTTGAAGCGGATTCGTGATAGATCAAGCTTGATCCTTCGCTGTCCAGATCCGAAGCGTGTTGATTTGAGGTTGTTTAGGTGATTTGGTGAGTGGTGATTATCCCTCACACGGATCCAAAGGAGTATATCGGATTGTTGGCTCGATTTGGTGTTAAAATAGAGATTTCCATGCATTTTCTTCATCCAAAGTGTAGATCCATATAGATCCATTGTTCATGATGATGTTACATCCATTTTATCATAAATTAACCTATGCAAGTTCATTCATCAAGTTTATAGAGATATAATCCATGTTTTCATGCTTATTGGACTTTCAACTCTTTAATTACGAAAATGCCATTATTGTTATAATTGTCTACTTAGATCATTTTTGAATGCTTGATTGCTTGGATTGATGTTTGATTTGATTGATTGTTATGAACTAGATGATTGATGATTAGATCTAGATCGAAGATGATTCAAAAGCTAAGGGAAAGGCTCTTGAATTGGAAAAGCTGCTCGTGGCATATGTAGCGGGATGATGAAGCTCTTATGCATAGATTTGATGATGTGATGTTGAGATGAGGCTTCGCGAGGATGTGATGAAGCGAGGCAATCATGTGATGAAGACTTGGTCTAATCCAGACGGGATCATTCCAAGCATGTTGATAACTCGGTGATATGATTCGAGTTGAGGATAATGAATGGATGTGAGAATAGTCGTCGAGGAGGATGACTAGGAGGCTTGGATAGCATCGTTGTTGAAGGTTCTAGCATGCTCTAAGCAAGAGTACGTTTGGGCGGATTCGATAGTCCCAACGACCAAACTGTTGAAGGTCGAGTACTCTGGGCAGATTCGATAGTCCTAGGCACGGGTTGCGACGACGTGCGGGAGTTATGTCTAGAACCGGGGTTTCCATTAGCCCTTGACGGACGGCTGAAGAATGTGCCGGTCATTCAATTAACGGTGATATCGAAGCAATGATAACAGTGATAGCCAGAGTCATGGATGTTTGGTTGTATCGTCATTCGGACTCAAGAGCGGTATTTTCTGGGTGCTTATCTGATTTAGGCCTTGGTACTTGGGAAAACATCGCCCTTGACTCGAGTGATAGTAGCTTTACTTTAAATTGTATGCTCTGCCATGTTTGCTTCTGCTTAGTGTGTGTCTGGGGGCTATCACTGTAGAATGAGGTTGGAGCGGGAGGGTTGTATTCCTATTCCTTTTCCTTTATGCTCTTTTGGTATGTTGTTAGTTAATTTACTGCTCACTAAGACTGTTGTCTGACTCAAGGCTTTATGTTTTAATTCTTATTGCCTTGGGCTGTTCGTCCATTTTGGGACGGGCAGACTAGGTAGCAGGTGACAGGTGCTGTTCTCTTCTCACGATGCTGATATCGAAGACGAGCTTGAGGGTTGCATATTATCTTCTTATTATATGTACTGGATATTCCGTTGTTTTGTATTCTCTGAGAGATATGTAGTGAGGCTTGATGTATTGACTATGGGGATGCTTGTACTCGGCTATTATGGAGTTTTATATGATGTCATTTTGTTCTGTAAAGCTTCACTATACATATGTTCTATTGTATTTTGTCCATGCGCTGTGAGTAATACGATAGATTCTGTTGTTTTAAATCTTACCTTGACAATCGTCCATGGTCGCCTGGCACACTTTACAGCGCTCTATCTCTAGATTCGGTGCAGGGGTCATGGGCGGTCGTCACATTTGGTATCAGAGCATTGGTTAATCGATTTTACCCAACGCTCGCTGTCGTAACTACGTATGAGGGACGTAATTGTATTTTGATGGATGACTACTATATATAATATAGTAGCTTAGTAGAGTTTGAGTCCTTTATGCAGTTGTTTCTCTAGATGTTCTAATCATTCCTTTTTATAGATATTGGGAATGAGTCGAAGAGGGAGACCAACTGCTAGGGAAGGCCGTGCTACTGAAGAGACTGCTGATTATGCAGCCATGTTCGAAGCTATGATGACTTCGATCATGAGGAGGATACCAGTTCCGGGAGCGGCAGTTGATGTTGGAGTTCAAGTTCAAACTCCAAAACCAGTGGATTTTGCTAAGATGTGTAAGGACTACACTGCTCTTGGAGGAAAGGTTTTCTTGGGAACAGAATCAACTATCGAAGCCCAGAGATGGATAGATGCTTGTAGAAGGATCTTTGGTGATTTGGGAATTGATGATGCAACTAAGAGGAAGTTGGCATCAAGGCAGCTTCAAGGGAGAGCTTCTGATTGGTGTAACTCTATTACCATCGATACCGCGGAGGAAGAGATTACTTGGGAGCAATTCCAAGTCAGATTTGAAGCTAAGTTCATTTCTACAGCTCAGAAGTCTGTTCTGTTCAAGAAGTTTGTGGAGCTCAAGCAAGGCGGAAGATCTGTTCTTGAGTATGTTTCTGAGTTTGAAGCTTTGTCCAAGTATGCTCGGTCATATATTGAATCTGCTTATCAGAAGAATGAGAAGTTTGTGACCGGCTTGGATGGTTATCTTGGGAGACAGTTGGTGGATCATTTGGACGATTCATTTGAGAAGCTTGTGGAGAAAGCTCTTAGGCATGAGAGTCTGTTTCCTAAGGAAGGACCTGTTGTTGCTGTTACCAGGGAGAGTCTAAACCACAGCAGGGTGGAAACCAGAAGAGGAAGCAGCAGCAGCAGAAGGGTAAGGATGGCCAGAAGAAGCCGAAAGGCGAGGTGACTTGCTACAATTGTCAGCAGAAGGGCCATTTCTCTAAGGATTGTAAGAATCCGAAGGTGCCAATGAAGTGTCACAACTATGACAAGCCAGGGCACATCAGGAAGAATTGTCCAGAACCGAGGAAGGACAAGCAGATTGTGCAAGCTTATGCTTTGGGAGCTGTTCCGTCATCTTCAAAAGCTCCTACTGCTGAAGAGAAGGGAAAGAGTGTGGTTGTTCAAGGTACTCTTTTCCTATGTGGTGTTCCGGTTAGAGTTCTGTTTGATACTGGAGCGTCGCATTCGTTTGTTTGTAATGAACTCGTAGGCCGGTTAGGTTTGGCACCGGATATTGTTGATAGGCCATTGGTTGTGACTAATCCAGTTGGGGGTTCGTCTTGTTTGTGTATGTTATGCCATGGTCTAGTTGTGTCGAGTCATGGTTGCTCTTTTGTTTGTGATTGCTTTGTTCTGAACTTTGCGGGGTTCGGAATTATCTTGGGTATGGACTGGCTTAGGAAGTATGCGGCTAAGGTTGATTGTGAGAGGCTGGAGGTGACAGTCGAGAATGTGGAGGGGCGAAAGATTGTGATACGATGTAAGCATGAGGAAGGCGTCTTCATGAGCTTCATGTATTCGCTAGTTGTTCCACGGGATGGACTGTCTTTAGTGCCAATCGCAAATGGATTCGAGGATGTCTTTGATGAAGTCAAAGGGTTGCCGCCGCATAGAGAGATCGAGTTTCGTATAGATCTAGTTGAAGGAGCCAGACCTGTTGTGATGCCTCTTAGGCGGATGGCGCCTAGGGAACAGCAGGAGTTGAGGGTGCAAGTTGATGACCTTTTACAGAAAGGATTCATTCGGCGTAGTGTGTCCGAGTGGGGTGCACCAGTTGTGTTTGCAACCAAGGCAGATGGATCGTTGAGATTGTGCGTCGATTATCGTGAGCTGAATAAGGTGACTAAGAAGAACAAGTATCCATTGCCGAGAATAGATGACTTGTTTGATCAGCTTCACGAAGCTAAGGTGTTTTCTCAGATGGATTTGGCAACGGGATTTCACCAGTTGAGAGTGGCTAAGGATAGTGTGCCGAAGACTGCTTTTAGGACACCATCCGGTTTCTTTGAGTGGCTGGTAATGCCGTTTGGATTGACTAACGCGCCAACATATTTTGTGGATCTTATGAATAGAGTGTTCAGAGATCAGTTGAACAAGTTCGTACTTGTGTTCGTGGATGATATCCTGATTTATTCCAGAACGGAGGAAGAGCACAAGACGCACTTGCGTATGGTTTTGGAAATCTTGCGGAAACATCAGCTGAAGGCTAAGTTTTCGAAGTGTCACTTCTGGAAGAGTGAAGTGAGGTTCTTAGGCCATGTGATTTCTGGAAATGGAATAGCGGTTGATCCCGCTAAGGTGGCAGCAATCCAGGATTGGGTTAGACCTAAGAATGCATCTGATGTGAGAAGTTTTCTTGGATTAGCAGGATATTATCGACGGTTTATCAAAGACTTCTCCAAGATAGCTGCACCATTAACAGGATTGACGAAGAAGAACCAAGTGTTCAGTTGGGATGCTAAGTGTGAGCAAGCTTTCGGAATCCTGAAAGAGAGATTGACGAGTGCTCCTGTTTTGACTATTCCTAGTGGGAATGATGAGATGGTGGTTTACACCGACGCATGTGGTACTGGACTTGGAGCAGTGCTGATGCAGAAGGATAAAGTTGTTGCGTATGCCAGTCGACAACTGAAGCCACATGAAAGGAATTACCCAACTCATGATTTGGAATTAGCGGCGATTGTATTTGCTCTGAAGATGTGGAGGCATTATCTGTTGGGAGTTCGATTCGAGTTGTTTACGGATCACAAGTCGTTGAAGTATCTTTTCTCCCAAAAGGATTTGAATCTTCGGCAGCAACGTTGGCTAGAGTTTTTGGCATCATATGATTTTGGTATAGCTTATACTCCGGGAAAAGGTAACGCAGTGGCAGATGCGTTAAGTTGAAGACATGCAGGATTGGGAGCCATGTTTTCTGAATGGAAGAATCTCGAGTATTTAGCTGGATTTGACTTCAGGCCTAGATGCGAATTGGAACCTGAGATGTTGGCAAACTTATCAATAAGACCCACTCTTGTGGAAAGGATTGGTGAGAGCCAAAAGCGAGATGATAAGCTTGTCAAGATTATCCGTGAATTGGAATCTGGATTGGATCCAGAAAAGGATAAAGGATTCGAGGTCGATCGAGAGGGTTGGCTTCGGAAGCAAGGACGACTAGTTGTTCCCGATATAGATGAATTGAGGAGTGAAGTTCTGAAGGAAAGTCATCACTCGAAGTTGACAATTCATCCAGGTGGAAATAAGATGTATCGGGATATGAAGAGAACCTACTACTGTGAAGGTATGAAGAAGGATGTTGGAAATTTTATTTCCAAATGTATGAACTGCCAGTTGGTAAAAGCCGAACAGAAGAAGCCAAGTGGATTGCTTCAGCCATTAGAAGTTCCTACATGGAAGTGGGAACAAGTGTCGATGGATTTTATCGATGGATTGCCTAGAACCAGAACGGGAAATGAAGGGATTTGGGTCATTGTGGATCGTCTGACTAAGAGTGCACGATTCATTCCTGTTCGATCGACTAGGACTGCATCAAAGTTGGCTGAGTTGTATGTTAAGTGGATAGTTCGATTCCATGGTATTCCGAAGAGTATAGTGAGCGATCGAGACCCATTGTTCACTAGTGGATTTTGGAAGAGCTTCCAGGAAGTCTTGGGAACCGAGTTGTGTTTGAGTACAGCTTATCATCCCCAAACAGATGGTCAGACCGAGAGAGTCAACCGAGTTTTGGAAGATCTTCTCAGAGCATGTGTTTTGGACTTCGGAGGATCATGGGAAGATCACCTTCATTTGGTGGAGTTTGCGTACAACAACAGTTACCAATCAAGCATTGGTATGGCACCGTATGAGGCATTGTATGGAAGACCGTGTAACTCTCCAACATGTTGGTTGGAAACTGGAGAAAAGCTGATGCTTGGGCCAGAGATGATTCGTCAGACTTCAGATTGTATAGAGATCATTCGGCAACGAATGAAGGCAGCCCAAGACCGTCAAAAGAGTTATGCTGATAAGCGTCGAAAGGATTTGGAATTCGACGCAGGAGATATGGTTTTTGTGAAGATTTCTCCACTAAAGAATGTTATTCGATTCGGGAAGAAAGGAAAATTGACTCCGAGATTTGTTGGACCATTCCCGATCATCGAGCGAATTGGAAAGCTCGCCTATAGGTTGGAGTTACCTGAGAAGATGTCGGGTGTGCACAATGTTTTTCATGTATCATATCTACGGAAGTATGTGCACGACTCGAATACAGTGGTTTCTGCTGATAGCTGTGAAGACTTCGAAGTTGATCCAGTCGATAGAAGACCTCGTAAGCCGCTTCGTGTTGTTGAAACCGACACGAAACAGCTTAGGAGGAAGGTAGTTAAGTTGCTCAAGATACAATGGAGTGACGATGATAACGACTGTACGTGGGAGGTGGAAGAGAGGATGAAGGCAGCTCATCCTGAACTCTTCAAGGTATGGCCCTAAGGTGTCGTATCATCTAACAACATTGTAACTTGTTCTAAGTCTTAGAATTCTGTACGCTAAGCTAGAATTGGATGCATGGTTTGCTGATTGTTATGGTTGGTAGGCGTACAGAATAGTCTTCGATTGCTTTGTTTGTTTGGAATTTCGGGGGCGAAATTCCTAAGGGGGAGAGAATGTAACGACCCGTATTTTTAACGGATCGACAAGTTCGACAAAATTTGGAATTTTAGAGTTTTTGAGCCATTTCAGATTTTAGGCGAAAATGGCTAAGTCCTGAGTCGTGAACGACTTAGTGTAAGTCGTGAGTCGTATACGACTTAGGGGATAGGAGCGACTCAGGGATTTGGCTAGTTAAGGGTGTAAGGATAAGTCGTTTGAATGACTTAAGGGGTAGGCGCGACTTAAGGACTGGGCGAGATAAGGCTTAAGTTGTAACAGTTAAGTCGTGACCGAGTTAAGGTGATGAGTCGTACCCAAGTTATCTGATGAGTCGTACCCAAGTTATCTGATGAGTCATACCCAAGTTATCTGATGAGTCGTACCCAAGTTATCTGATGAGTCGTATCCTGGTTATCTGATGAGTCGTCTGACCAGTTGAGTCGTAACCCCAGCTATTTGTTAAGTCGTGACCGACTCAGTAGTTGGCTGCTAGGTTATAAGTCGTAGGATAGTGGAATTTGATAAGTCGTAGACGACTTAGTAGTTGAGTCGTATATCCAGTTAAGTCGTAGACGAGTATCCCAATAGCCTAGCTATGTCGTGAGGTTGATAAGTCGTAGCCGAGTTAACTGTTAAGTCGTAAGGGATCTGGGTTTTGTTGAGTCGTAGGCACACGCTATGAGTCGTAACCGACATAGGAGATAGCTGTTTTGTCATGAGTCGTAGGCAGATGTGTGTTAAGTCGCTAAGGGTAGTCTGGTTAGATCGTAGAAGCCAGAAGTCGTTGAGTCGTAGGGCTTTGAGTCGTAAGTCGTAAACGACTCATGGAGGCAGACGAGATAGGGATTTCAGCTATAAATAGGAGAGTTTCCCTTCATTTTTGGGATCCGGATTTTGAAGCGACGAAGTGCTGCCATTTTGAGAGCTCGACTTCTACACTTCTTCACTTCTTTTCTCCACTCTAATCTAGTGCTTCCTTCCATCCAAATCGAAGATCAAGATTGAAGATTCAAGAGCTAAAGTTGAAGATCTTCATCTTTTCAAGAGAGATTTCTTCGTTTGAAGCGGATTCGTGATAGATCAAGCTTGATCCTTCGCTGTCCAGATCCGAAGCGTGTTGATTTGAGGTTGTTTAGGTGATTTGGTGAGTGGTGATTATCCCTCACACGGATCCAAAGGAGTATATCGGATTGTTGGCTCGATTTGGTGTTAAAATAGAGATTTCCATGCATTTTCTTCATCCAAAGTGTAGATCCATATAGATCCATTGTTCATGATGATGTTACATCCATTTTATCATAAATTAACCTATGCAAGTTCATTCATCAAGTTTATAGAGATATAATCCATGTTTTCATGCTTATTGGACTTTCAACTCTTTAATTACGAAAATGCCATTATTGTTATAATTGTCTACTTAGATCATTTTTGAATGCTTGATTGCTTGGATTGATGTTTGATTTGATTGATTGTTATGAACTAGATGATTGATGATTAGATCTAGATCGAAGATGATTCAAAAGCTAAGGGAAAGGCTCTTGAATTGGAAAAGCTGCTCGTGGCATATGTAGCGGGATGATGAAGCTCTTATGCATAGATTTGATGATGTGATGTTGAGATGAGGCTTCGCGAGGATGTGATGAAGCGAGGCAATCATGTGATGAAGACTTGGTCTAATCCAGACGGGATCATTCCAAGCATGTTGATAACTCGGTGATATGATTCGAGTTGAGGATAATGAATGGATGTGAGAATAGTCGTCGAGGAGGATGACTAGGAGGCTTGGATAGCATCGTTGTTGAAGGTTCTAGCATGCTCTAAGCAAGAGTACGTTTGGGCGGATTCGATAGTCCCAACGACCAAACTGTTGAAGGTCGAGTACTCTGGGCAGATTCGATAGTCCTAGGCACGGGTTGCGACGACGTGCGGGAGTTATGTCTAGAACCGGGGTTTCCATTAGCCCTTGACGGACGGCTGAAAGAATGTGCCGGTCATTCAATTAACGGTGATATCGAAGCAATGATAACAGTGATAGCCAGAGTCATGGATGTTTGGTTGTATCGTCATTCGGACTCAAGAGCGGTATTTTCTGGGTGCTTATCTGATTTAGGCCTTGGTACTTGGGAAAACATCGCCCTTGACTCGAGTGATAGTAGCTTTACTTTAAATTGTATGCTCTGCCATGTTTGCTTCTGCTTAGTGTGTGTCTGGGGGCTATCACTGTAGAATGAGGTTGGAGCGGGAGGGTTGTATTCCTATTCCTTTTCCTTTATGCTCTTTTGGTATGTTGTTAGTTAATTTACTGCTCACTAAGACTGTTGTCTGACTCAAGGCTTTATGTTTTAATTCTTATTGCCTTGGGCTGTTCGTCCATTTTAGGACGGGCAGACTAGGTAGCAGGTGACAGGTGCTGTTCTCTTCTCACGATGCTGATATCGAAGACGAGCTTGAGGGTTGCATATTATCTTCTTATTATATGTACTGGATATTCCGCTGTTTTGTATTCTCTGAGAGATATGTAGTGAGGCTTGATGTATTGACTATGGGGATGCTTGTACTCGGCTATTATGGAGTTTTATATGATGTCATTTTGTTCTGTAAAGCTTCACTATACATATGTTCTATTGTATTTTGTCCATGCGCTGTGAGTAATACGATAGATTCTGTTGTTTTAAATCTTACCTTGACAATCGTCCATGGTCGCCTGGCACACTTTACAGCGCTCTATCTCTAGATTCGGTGCAGGGGTCATGGGCGGTCGTCACAAATAAAATCATGAAATTTTATAACATTTCATTCATTTAAATGGATAAACACATAGAATTCATAAACACTGCATTCTAACACATAAACATAAGCAATTATAATGTTCCAACACCAATTTAATTACTTCCAATCGATCCATATATCATTTTATTCAATTCAAATTATTTACAACCAAATTATTTACATTCAATTCATTTTTATACCAAACAAACCATATCCACTCCAAATTGATTTAAAAATCAATTTTTGTTCAATTCTATTAATTCGTAGAATTTTACTTACTTCCGTTTACGCCAAACGACAATTTTCTATGCAAATTCGGCAATATTCATTTAATAGAATAAACATTTAAGCTTATAACTATTTTAAATTGATTCTAAATCAATTTATATTTAATTCTATTCTATTTCTGATATGTTCACAATCAATTCACCTCTACTTCATTCAAATTCATTTTATTAAGCTCGAAACCATTCAAATATTAACTTAAGTTATTTTGTTTAATTCCACTCAACCTTATAACTTAAGTTTATTTCATTTCAACCAACTTCCATTTCATTTACTAATTAATTAATTAGTTCATTCATTTAATCCGCTTCAATTTTAATTCCACACTCGAATTCATTCTTGAATTTATTAAATTCGTATCCAAGGCCCATTCAATTTATTTACTTTAAATTAAACTTATTTATAACTCAAGTCATTGCCTTTTCAATCCAATTTCACTTTGTTCGAGCACACTTCCAATTATATTTAATTCACTTACAATATAAGTCGAATTTTATATATAACTCAAGTTTCATTTCCAAAATCCATTTTTAATTCATAATCCAAATTTATTCACCCAAGTTAAATTCCATTCCCATATTCGATTCACTAATTAATCCATCTAATTAGTCCACTTCCAATTTATATCTCAATATCTGATTTTTATCTCCAAAATCACTTCTTCTAATTTTCTTGAGTTCAAATTCCTTTTTATAATTCAAATTTGGGCTTTATTTCTTCACTTTAAAATATTACACCATTTTTATTTCGGGTTTTCTATTTCACTTTTCCATTTTATAAGTCGCACAAGACTTTTTTTCACACTTCCATAATTTCCATACTCGAGTATATTGACATTTTATTTTTAACTCGAGATTATACATTTATTTACAGCCCAAATATATTTTTATTCAATTCATTTCAATTTTTATAAGCTATTCCAATTTATTTATTCACAATTCCAATTCTTCACTTGAATTTTATTTCGTTCAAGGTTTATACCTCATGTAATATAATATTTCACAATTCACAATTTATATTTACTTCCATTCAATATTATTTCTAATCCAATTCAGATTTATAACTTATAGTTATATAGTCACTTCATAATTCACACTTACATATTTAATTCAATTCCATATGATTCGAATCCAATTCACTTTTATTTAAATTTCAGTTCTTTTTTAACCAACATTTCAAAACCAAATTCGAGTTATTCATGTTTAAATTAAATTCCACTCCAACCCAATTTATTTTTGTTTTATTCAATTTCAACCCACCATTTATTTCATTACAATCCCCACTTAATTCGTTTTGCTTTTAAGTCGAATTCTATTGTTGACTCAGTTCCATATTAGATATTAAATCTTATTTGATATTCTTTTCAATCCCTTCCAATTTCATTTAACTTAGCTCGAGTTAAATTCAAATTCTTATAAATTTTCCTTTACCAATTCCCTTTATTTAACTTAGCTTAAGTTAAACTTTTATTCATTTTAACTTACTCAAGTTAAAATCTATCCCAAAATTCAACTTCCCTATTTTCCTTTCCTTATTTAGAATCGTTCTCAATTTATAAGTTAGCAACTTATTTCCTGATGATTTCTAAATTATTTAAATAATGGTTCTAGAATTCAAACACCCGGTATTTGTTTTAAATCACTTTAAAATCAAATATACATATATACTCTTTTTGGTTTACAAACCACTTTCTTCGAATTTCAAAATCAACCTAATTTTATCCAAAACAATTCCCTTTGGAATTTTTAAACAAAACTTGTTTTCCCAACAAATCTAAACCAAATCAATTTCGGCAGCAATCCGTCACTTAGAAACTCGAAAATGAATACTGATGATGCAGCCGTCATCATAAAAATTATTTTCCAGCGATTGAAGTGAGTTCAGTGCTATATCACTTCCAAAATCCTTTTAAAACCATTTTTCTATTCAAAAATACCTCCAAAATAATAATACTGTTATTTATCTTCAAACACTTTGGAAAATACTTCTAAAATCCCTGGAATTTATTTTTTTTTCCAAATTCGGGTTTGAATCCATTTTTAGTTTTTAATTCACTCGTATAATTCATGCTTATACAATCCAATTTGGTTTTAATAAACCATTTCCAATTTTATAACCTATTTTTCGTTAAATAATAACAACCAAAGACACCACTATAATAATCTCAGAAAATTATTTCTTTTATATCAAAAATATAATTTAGGTAAAATTATTTCATTTACCCGCTCCAAAACCATACTGTTTCGAATTACTCTATTCAAGTGTTTAGAAACCCCTATCGATTTAGTGGCGTCCCACTACTCGAACAGAATTTATACACCACTCAACAGATAAATCAACACAATACAAAACCATTTTATTTTCACTAACAAATACGCGCTCATATTTATTATTACACTCAACTCATTCTAGAGTACTACTGACTCTATCTCTAATGAGTAATCCCCACTAGAGCCAAGGTTCTCGCTTAACCTTCAGCTCTGATATCAAATGTAAAGGCTCGCAAATTTGTACCCCTTGAATCGACCATCATTCACAACAGTTCCACTCAAATTGAACAGAAAATACGAATCTCTAGGGTGAAGAAGAAGAAAGAGGTAGAAGAAAAATAGAACAACAAACACGGAATCTCACAGTCGCAGCGGAACAAAATATAATATATAGTCGCAGACTTTTATACAAAGTATATGCAACTATTTTATATTTACAATCATCAGAGTACAACGATCAATACATCAAACTGGACAGTTATATAACTTGTCCTTACACAGCGGAATAAAAGCCAAGTACGGAGGTACGTCGCTGTCATCCAGTTCGTCTCCTGGGCACCATAGCATTCTACCCTGAATCTGTAATACTCGGTCTGTCCCGAGCATTATAATAAAATAACACCCGAGTCAGTCTGGAAAACCAGTGTGAGAAAACACACTCAATTTGAATTATTAAAGTTATCAAAATCCTTTGAAAAACAAAGGTATCTCGTAAGACTGCACCACACATAAACACAACGGGTTTTTCCCATACGATAACCAAAACATTTTATAGAAAATCCAGTGATATTACAATAGTGTCTAAATACAAGTACTTATTCAAATAGCTGAAATTGTTACATTAATTAAATTCCAGCATACTAGGTTCTACAAACAAAACCGCAAGCTCGTATTCGAGAATGGATTCCAACGAATGACTGGGCCACTGGGGTACCGCCCATCACAGTACACCTCTAGATCAATGTACCGAGAACCACGCCGGGATCCCGTGCTCACAAGACCGGCCTACCCCTAACTTGGATAGACCGAATATGTTATCACCCCGGGTATTCCCACCCTTACTATCGAGCGCTTCTTCCTTCATGTATACCCATATCTAAGATAAATAGAGTTCCGAGTACATCTAGAAAAGTGATAACATACCCTACTTGGGTGCAACCCACTTAGCCTTGCTACATCTCCCATGTTTTAGTCATTCCCGGTTGACGAGGTTCGAGGCAAGGCGTTACCTTTCAAGAAATTTTTTACTTAGAATGCTCATCGTCCTCCAATGACGATGTTTTGATAGCATTCGTCCATACAAGTTGTCTTGGGTCTGGACAAACCGAATCACCGTCTTCATTATCTTCACGGTATTCATCTGTTACGTACAAACCGGATCGAAGTGGTTTTCGGATAATTAAATCTGATCCCGGTCTCTTCGAAACGATTAACGAAATTGGTCAATATTGATATTCGGTTATTCAACTACCAATAAAACATCCATAAGCAGTCATCTGGCCTTATTATAAATTTTCCCAAGATATTCCCAAAATATCTTTACAAGATATATCAATTCCTTCCAACATTTGAAACAATTTTCAACTACTCAAATCCGTAACAGGATATTTCCAGACATCTCAACACTTAGAAATATTCCCCAATTTCTATTTTCTATACTTAGGAAAATATTATAAGCCTTATTTTCCAAATCCCTTCAAATATCAATACTAAAGAGAATGTTTCGCGACTTAATTCATAAGTCTTCGGAATTTACGCTAATTCCTTTTTCCTTTTCCAAGTTGATTATATTTACATATAACCTCTTCTATTTATTTATAACTTCTCTATGACTTCAGATTCAACCCCGAAGTTCTTATTTCTAATATTTCAGAACCTCCCTTAAGTTCTATAGGTTTTATTATAATATTTTCCCTTTATAAAATCCTATCCGTTAAATAACTTCGTTCGCAATCTCAAGAGGGTTTATAAATAAATTCCAATCTTTTAAAACTATATATACAAAATAAGTATCTTTAAAGGATAATAGTTTATTTTAAAATATGTTTTAAGTAAATTTAAAATACCAAAACATTTTAAATGACATCGATAACTCATTTCCAAATCATTTTTAAATAAGTAATAAATTTACAAAGCTGATTTATAAAATTAGAATTTATTTCAATAATTGTTTAATATTATAATAACTAATCTTTCGGAATATTCTAATCTAAATAATAGTTTAAATTAAATAGCATAGTAATTAAAAAACCTATTTTTACAAACTATTAACTTCTCGACAAAAATCTATTTTAAAAATCCAACATTGAAGTCCAGTTTATAAATCCTTCTCGATTCGTATCACATCGATTATAACTCAATTTTATCACCCTTCTCATATTCAAAAATAGATTCCACTATTTCTTTCCCAACGATTTCCATAACTCGATATAAATTCACATCGTATATCTATATTTTCAATTTATCAACTGACCATTATTTTCCTTATTTATAAACATCGTTTATAAATTTATAAACTCCTTTGAGTTTTACTTGTTTATAAAACAAATCTTGTTTATAAAATTTCATTATATAAATTCTTTTCTTATAAATTCCATTTATACTTCCAATCCATTTTAAACATTGATTTTAGCTCCTTTTCATATTTCCAGATACCATTTATAAATTATTTTATATAAGTCATTTTTAAAATCTCCATTTAAAAATTCACAATAGTTAAGTATAACCTAAAATCAAATATATTTTCTAATTCAATTTCCTTAAAATAACTCTAGTTTCAATATATATTTTTTTATATCAAATTCTCTTCAATTCCATACATTTTAAAAATATATTTATAGCATTTAAATTTTCAAAATTCAGGCCAGTGCCACAAAAGCATCCAATAATTCCAATCACTACAATAATCTATAATAGATTATTCTACACAAATCATATATCGCTATATATGAAAATTAACAACATATTTGAGGCATCCAATTGGATCCCTCCAACCTGTTTCCCTACATCCACAGATGTTAATTCAACATAAAAATCCCAATCCCACTTCGGGGGAGATATCATGTATATAGGGTCATCCGTTATTATGCGGGGTGCATAGGGTCTCATCAGATATAATGTGCGGAAATGTCACTCCAAATACCAATATATATACACTACTATATATATCTATAATAACATCCAAACTGATAATAATTATTAAATTCAGCCAGCATTCAATAATTAATTCTAACTATTTAAAATAAATTTTAGTAATCCAAATGAATGAGAATTTTCTCACCTTGATTTTTAATTTTGCCGAAAACCCAGATTTTGAATTTCTAAAATATTCCAGCTGACTTCTAAAAATTCCAAACCAATCCAATCGCGTAGATTCCACAGTTACGAACCATACTTGACTTGTTCATGATTTTTGGATCTCGTATGCAAATTTTAAAATTTTATAAGCATTCGTTTTAGTTAAAACAATTTATCATGACTTAATTAATTCAATTAATCAAACGTTAATTACCTTCGTCACTGCCAATGTTCGAGGTTGCTGCCCAGCTTCCAACATCACGACCGTGCCGCACCCACTGCCTCGCAGCCTCCACCCACCATCGACGAACCCTGCCTCTCCCAAATTGTTCGCGGTGCTTCCCTCAGCACTAACTGTTTACCATCCTTGACGAAACCGCGAATAAAAATCGACAGCACCCCTCCTCATCAAACTCGACTCGACCTCGGCCGCCTAGTACTCATCGCGACATCGAACTCGCATCCTCGATTACCACTGCCGTCGAAATCACCATCACTTGAAATGCCTTGCGCATTCGCCTTCTGCTGCGCCCACACTGTCGTCGCTCCCCCTACTTAACCGCGAGCCCTGGATTTCGATTGCGAGGAACAAGACACCTCCGCCTCTCAAGTCGCACGCATTCGCCATTGCCCTCCCCTTCCGCTCGCTCTCGAATGACCAGAATTTAATCGCGACAAAGTCGCGTTTTTTTGTTTCGTTCGATTTGAATGAATGAGGGAAGGGACCGGGTTTTAAAAAAAAGAAGAGGTTGCATGGTGATTTGAGGTAACGTGCTTTAGTGGCCAAAACACAATGAAAAGATGGAATTGCCGTTGAAAAGGATATTGACCAAACAATTTTTTATTTTTATTTTGAAACGTCTCGATTTACGCAACTCAAAATCTCGAATCCCTGTCGAGGCGTGCCGCTAGGCATTCATAACGTTATACCCCTATTCCCAGCGAAATGAAAAAGGTTTTGAGTCCTAATTCGATCGTATGGAGAAGATAGATTTTGGAACCCAATTATTTTATTAAATTTCGATATTAATTTCAATGTGTTTCTATCCCATATGATCAAACAATAACTCCAAACACTACGAAATTTGAAATTCGATAATAATACACTATTACGGATCCGATGGAACTGGTTTCGTAGAAATCCGAGACTGTGTCCCGGATGGCTATTTTTAAATGTCAATTTGAACACTATTTTTAAAATTGAACAGATAACTTTTAAATTCAATTTTTAAACTTTTATTATCTTCATTATTATTAATATAAATTTTACAAGCCTTTAAATTATTTTTATCGAGCTTAAAACTCAAGATACAATAATTTATCCAATATTCAATTATAAAATTCAATAATTAAATTATTCAATAAATTGCTATATTTAAATCCTGAATTTATTTTATAAATAAAAACCCAAATTTTCCATATTCAAAATCAATATATAATTCAAATTCAATATTTAAAACCATTTAAATATTCCAAATCAAACGTCGAAAAATCCGGGTCGTTGCACTCCATTCCAATAAACGGCTTCCCTCCGAGCTTAGTTGAATCTCCACTCAGCTTAGCAAAATCCTGGATAACTGGAACCTTCAGAACTCCTTCTACTACTCCAGCAGCAACACCTGCTTGCACCATACTCACAAAGAGCTGATACATGGCTTTCATTCCGACCCGTGGGACCCCAGCACCTATATTCTATGCTTGTGTCTGACCTTGGTTTCTCCTAGTATTAGAACTAGCATTCCCTTCGGTGCTTCCCCTTCCTAGGTTAACTCTTCGTCTTCTACCATCCATATTTGTATTCAAACCTCATAAGATACAGAAAGATAACCTAAGCAAAGATAAGAGAGTAGAGATAAAGCGTATACTTATACATAGCAAATACAAGTATGTTACCATAGCGTTATCCCATACCCCAATCAACTCTAATTCTTTAGGATTATGTTTTTTAAAAGCATTTTTAGTTTAAAATTTTCTATAAACCAAAGCTCTGATACCAAGTTGTAACATCCTGTATCTAGAGGCCAAAAGCTAAGCGCTACAGATGCTGCAGTCATCTATAGTATTAACTTCTGGTGACAAGATACGACAATGCTAATCGTACCCATAATATCAAAAGCACTCGAATATGAACAAAATCACAAATTCTTAAAACAAACATTTAGCTGATTACAATTCAAAACGATATCATATCCAAGTTACATAATCCCTTAACCGTTTCCCAGGTACTGATCAAATATAATTTACAATAATACGCCAAGAGTGTCATATGAAGATGCCCCCTTGAATGACCAGAGAAATATAGTCATAACTGACTTAATATACACAGCGGAATCAAAACAACTAAAACTGAAACTCCTATTTAGCTATCCGACAGCCACCTGCTTGTCTCCGGAAGCTTTATTCGCCAAAAGACAAAAACCTAAAATCTCAACCCTCAGCATACTCAAATCAATTTTTAGCACCGAGAGTTTAATGGAAAACAAAAAACTTCGAGTCAGATATAAAGCCTGGTGTGAATAATATTGTTCATCTCTGTTAACTTATGTTAAGTGAGACCACGCCGCTTAGCAGAACAGGTTTCCCCTCACTAACATTTCTTTAAAACATATCTTTTGCAATTCTTTTCCTACAGTCAAAACTGGTCAAAAATGTCTGTAAAGCATCATTATGTAAACATACATAAATATATATATCATCTAATAAAATGAAATATCTGTTCATGCACAAAGTTTTGTTTGGCTAACTTTTAACCTTTGACTGACTTGGGCCTACCAGACATTCTCAGAATTTATCTAACATCTATTAGACACTCCTCTTCTTTTGGACGATCTGTCCTTAACTATCTGTTAAATATTTCTCTTTTCGACAGTCTATCCCTAACTTATCATCTTCGAGGGTCACCTGATCCTAATGGTTTGCGGGCTCACCAATAACCTATCTGTATACAAAAAATATATTCCTTTCTGTGTGTATCCATAATTTTAGTCTTACCTGTGACAAAGCTCTACACACTAGAATTTTGAACTAAATTAGCTGGGGATAATAGCTAATGTATAGGGCGCGACCCTATACCAGTCCCATCTGGTATCTAATATCTGAGTCATTTTGCTTACGGGTATCTTCCCAAAAATTTCCTTGAAAACCTTTTCAAAATGATTTAAGATCTTTAAATCAAACTCATACAAGGAAAATATATAATCTCTTATGCTTTACTCGAAACCTCCTTGCCATGTTATATATACTTTACTCAAATCTTTGTTGATGAAAGCATTAAACTTTTGAAAGTCCCCCTTCCAAAACTTGTGAAAGTACCCCTTTCGAAACCATTGAAAGTACCCATTTCGAAACCATGTAAAACCCTTTCTTTTATCTAGGCCGAAAGGCCAAAACCTTCCTTTTGAAACCATTCTCAAAACCTTTTCGAAACCTTTGGAAATCTTCCTTTCGAAAGCTTTAAAAACCTTGGACACCTTTCCTTTAAAAACCTTTAAACATTGCCTTTCGAAACCATTGGAAAACCTTTCCTTTCAAAACCATTAGAAAACAACACCTTTCGACTCCTTCGAAACTCTGGGAACCACCCCTTCGAAGCCTCTTTTAAAAAAAAGCATTAAATCTAAACCTTTTGAAAGCATTTGGGTTCAATTTAAAACAAGTAGAAACCTTTCAAAGTTATCTCCTTCGAAACCCTTTTGAAAACGTCTCTGCCGAAACCACTGGATTATGCCTTCAAGTAGAGCAAAAGGACATAAACCCATTAAAGTGAAAAGCACTTACTTTTGAAATTGTTCAAATCATCTCTTTCGAAACCAATTTGGGTTTTACTTTACTTATAGGAAAAGGGTCTTAAAACATTTAAGTCAAAAGCATCTGCTTTGAAACCATTTCCTAAGTAAAGAAGTGATGGTGTCGAAACCATCCCTTCGAAAGCATTGGAGAGTGGCCAGGTTTTTAGAAAATAAAACAACCCCTTCGAAACCTACTGGGTCAAAAGGTAAAAAGACGGCAGCTAGGTGTTTCGACTTAGTCGAAAGCATTCACTTAAAAACAAAGATGCAACCCAATCGAAACCATTTCCTTTTAAACGATTTGACTTAGTCAAAACCCAACCAAGTCGAAAGCTTCTTAGTCAAAAGCAAGCATGTGCATTTTTCTTTAAAACCAAAGCAAAGTTTGAACCCTTTCGGAACCCCATGGTTTCGACCCTATACCTTTCGCACACATCAAATTCATTACTTACCAGTTGCCTGATACCATATGCATTGGTTTCGACTGTATCAGAGGCGATAGTATGGAGGTGGAACCTGGTGCCGAAGGAGATGAAACGGTGAAAACTTATTTATTTGTACTTTTAAACTATTTCTTTTGTACCTAACTGCATTGTTTATCTAAATCTGATTGGTTGCCATATTACTTTTTGAAAAGTGCTGCCATTTTCCAGAATCAACAAATTCAAATTATTTCCAAAAAGCTCCTTCTCCATTTTAAAATATATCAAACATTTAAGTCTCATACCTTAAATAATTTTATATACCTATAAAAATACTTAGGAAAAATCTAAAAAATTCCAAAAAATCTCTTTAATATTTTTCCAACATATAAAAATTTCAGACCCAAACCATATATTATTACCCGTAAATAATTTATAAGCCAAATTATCATTTTCTTTACTAGAAAATTCACATAAAATCCAAATTAGTTCCAAAAATTCTGAAAATTGAAACTCATCTCCAAAATATGATTTCGGATCTTCATAAATATTCGCAAGGCATAAAGATGTCATTTAATAGGGTTTTTACCTTAAAACATATCATAAAATAAATGTAAACATGTATAAATCATCAAGTGTGTGTGTGTGTAAACATTCCATCATTCAAAAACTGGAAAAACATTGTAAATCAATTCTGAATCATCTTAAAACTAAAAATAATCGAAATAGAGATGTAAAAATTATTCACCTTAGCCTTTGTGATTAAAGAGATTGAGATATGAATAGATTTGATTTACTTAAGCTTCTTCCTAGCTTATCTTCTTCCTTTTTCCCCTTTTCCTTATTAATGGTGGCTGGTCTTGGTTTCCAAAATTTTGAAATGAAATGAACGTGTAAATTATATATGGCTATGGGATAAAGATATAGGAATGGCCTCTTTCCCATTTTACCCCTCTTCTTATTCATTTTAACCCCTTTTTAATTCATTTTTAAATGGCACGGCTACCCCTTTAATAAAATCAAATCTCAATCCCCTAATCAACATATTATTTTATTTTATTTACCTAATTAAATATCCTAAATAATATTATAAAAAATCTGGGATGTTATAGGACTGCTGGAGTCAAAGCCAATATATTAGCCCTACTTCTAAATACCAGTCTATCAACGACACTGACATAGCCCACCGACTTTCCATGGTCGAAATCTCGTTTAGACTTACCTAATATAAGTCAAAGAAAATGCCCACTCCGATTACTTATATATTTAATTCAGAAATGAAGCAGACTCCATTTCTCAATTAGGCATTGTTATAGGTTGTTTAAGACTTCTTAAATAAGAAGGAAGCAGACCCAACAGCCGTTCAATACCTTCTACCCCGAAGTAAACCCCTTGTAATCTCTAAAGATACCAAGCCATTTAATGCTTCAAATCCAAGGCGAACCCTTGGCATATTTCCCCACAGCTATACACGAACATATACCCTTTCCCCACGGGTCCCATAGTTGGAGATGCACTATTACAAAACAGGTCATTTGCTTCGGTTGTTTACCCAAAGTTGTTTACCTCTTGTTGCTTCGGTTCAACAACCGAAGCAAATGAAGACAACATAACAGGTCTAAACCTATTGCTTTGGTTGTACAACCAAAGCAAAAGACCCCTATTTCACTTCAAAAGACCCCCTCATTTGCTTCAATTGTTAGTGACAACTGAAGCAAAAGAGTGCTATTCAAAAACCACCAAAATACTCAAATAGGCAATAATATGAATGTATATCATAATAGACAATTATCACAGGCAATTTTATAATCATTTATAATCATATCGGATGGAAAATACAAATTGGACAATATACCAAAATAAATATAGTTCTTTGATAGTGTTCATAATCCATATAAAATGATGATTCATACATTCATTTTGGCAATATAGTCCATATAAAGCAAGAAAGGAAGAAATAAGAACTAGGATTTGCACTGACAACATCCATGTAAGTGTCGTTCCTTTTGCCACTGGCCTTGTAACAATCAACTAGAAGAAAATATATATATTGGAAAGGTGTCAGCGATAAAACGCCAGAACATATCATAGTTGTCACTATGTGTGCACTTACAGATTCGTTGTTCCTACATATTAGATTGCATCTTATGTTACTTAAATTTGACTTTTGACACATAGAGCCTGAATTTCATATGCATAGAAATATAGTATATAAAAGGCTGAAATATAAACTATAGTATCAGAAAGAATTACTGTAAATATATTATACATGCCTATTCTCATGTGTGCATCCTCGTCAAAACTTTCGATTTGCAGAGCCTAATCAATAGTAGACTTTGCATGGACAAATTTATCATTGCATGCTGCCATGACTGAGTTATGAAAGCTTCTTACTTCTAAGTTACAAGGCAAGGAAGTAAATGTGGTTTATTGGGAAAATAGGAAAAAGCGAGGGATTGGTGGTATTAACACAAACTGTATAACATAAAAAAGCATGTATCTACGCAAACTGTGAAATACCTTCTTAAAAGGACAAAATTCATCTTAGACAAGTTGAAACATGAAAGAGTAGCCCTAATATATGTTTGTGCATGGACTGTACGTTGCCAAAGGAATTAGGGAAATTTACAAGGCAAAGAAACAGAGAAGGATGCAACTTTGCAAATGTATAGGGCAACTAATTTACATTATAAGCAAGTAGGATGTAATCCAGGAAATTAACAGACATAATTAAAACATAAAGAAAATGACTACTTGTTTTATATTACGTATATAATGATCTACTCATTCTCATTTGTTGAAATTGATATAATTATTGCTGTCAAAGCTGATTTCCAAGTCGAAATTAGTATTTTCAAAAAAAATAAGAAAAAAAGAAATAAATTTAAAAAATAACATTTATAAAGAAGGTAATTTAATGTATACATAGAAAATAATAAAATTGGTTCAACTAAAATTTATAAACACCTTATCTTCCGTGTTACAAAGTACATAATAGTAGGCCATTTATGTAACTTAAATATAAGGAAACTGTACGGCACAAAAAAAATGGATTGCATTATTGCACAGGTACACACATACATATTGTTAAACATATATATTACAATTGTACATGAGGGAAAGATATTACTGCATAAATATTGTATGTACATCAAGTCATAAATTAACAATATTCTATAATACAATTTCAGATTATATGTCAAAAGTGAAAAAAAAACTTTCCAGAAAATAAATTGCTTAATTTAACTATGTATTTCAAACCCATTGAGATAGCAAATGCTTGAATACAGAATATCTTAAAATTTAATTATATATAAGTATGATTCAAATTCATAAGCTAGTTTGTAAGATATATTTTAGAGCACACACTAAATATATAGAAAAAATATTAGAAGAATTAATAGAATATTTTGATATTACTGACAACGTATTATTTATGTGACGTATTAAGAAGAAAGATGTAAGAATGATTACTTTTCAGTTGCCAACATTATTGCTATGAATGGTGATCGGGGATTTACTCCAGAATGCCCATAGATTATACCGTGTTCCTCTACTTAGTCTACTTGACCTCCCTTTGAATAATAGAAAAGTTCATTTTCTCTGAAACATATATTTGAAAAAGAAACTCAAGTTGATTGTTGAAATAAATAAAAAATATTGTATTTTGAAACCGAAAATATTAAGGATGAAATAAAAATGATCAATATTGCTGCACCTATTATGAGTATTTGTCAATGAAGCCAAATAAGGCACTAAAATATGACCACTCTCCATGTCTTTACATCAGAGTAAAGCATGTTTAGGTAGCTATGAGGAAGTTGTTATAGTAAGAAAATCTCCATAATCTTTTTAGCTCTAAGAGGGCTCAAAGCCTGACGATGTTCAATATATATAAAAGTAAATAATAGATAACCTCAACGAAATACCTGAATCACAGCTGCATCACTTTGCATGCTCTTTGTTTTCTCCAAGGGAGTTGGGTTTTTCACTTGAATCCAATAGCACTTTCAACCTGCAAAACAAAAACTAAACTAGTGGAAAAAGGAAAAAAAATGGAATCATAATATTCATAGAATATAAATATAACCTAGTTTCTTCAGATTTGAATACTACATACAAAACATTCGGTTAAGAATGAAGACAACCCATATCAATAACCATTAGAAATATAGATTATAAAATTGAACACACAAAGGTATTTGCATAATTTACATTGAATATATATTAAATAATAAGCAGTATACTATAGTTGTCAACAAGCACTGAACAACAATCAATGTACAACTAAACTTTTATCGCCGAACTTCAATTCGACCATGATTCAACGATCTGTAATTTGTGCATAATACTAGCTATGGGACGATCAGTAAGCAATATCACCTTTTTTGACATGGATTGCACTGGGGAGAGGAGGTGTTGAAGCTGTTGCTTATATTTTGCTTATTTTTTCCAGTAAAATGTTACATAAAAAAACTTACTTGCGTTGACACGATATGGAGGGAGGAATATGAGAAGAATAGAGGAAGAAATCATAATATATATTATATTTTTACATACTAAATATTGGTTATTTGTTTCCAAATGTTCTTTTTCACGTATGATAAAATTTGAGATTATGTTATCACAATTTAGAAAATAACAACATTTATTCCACATATATTGATATTTTTTATTAATATTCATTAACAAAATCATAGTTACGCATGTTAAGTTTGCGAGTTAAATTTGATTAGCATAAATTCAAAATGAAACTATTTTTGATATTTAGCTCCATCCACTTTAAAATTATAGAGAAGCCACTGCTAACTTTTGCAAGGGGACCACACAACTGATGATATATTTAGTATAAATTAATGTAAGAAATTTAATATAAATTTGTTTCTATTCTAAATATATATTTCCATATTTATTTTCACATATTTGGATGTAGGTTATTATAAGAAAATTTATAAAGTATGGATAGTTATGCTAAAATGTAAAGTTTTTTCCTTGAAAATTGCTAACTATTACTCGAAGTTCTAAATCCAAAGACGTTTACACTAAATTAGTGATTCTGAACGTTAAAATTTAAACAATACATGTTTATCATTTAATAAAAAACTGTATAATTAATTGATTGTTTGATATCTATAATTCTTCATATGACATGTGTTTGGTATTTACTCGAAAAACTCTCGCCTTGAGGCTTACGCCTCACCTCGCGATTACAAAAATGTCTCGCCTCATGAGTACAAAAACGTCTCATGTACACTTTTTTCATTGAAAACTTGTGCATGACAACATGAATGTATTTTGCATATGAGTAGTAAAGAACTGTAGATGCGATTACGATAAGTTACTATTATAAGAACCTAAATTTCCCTTCAAAACCATAATGTAAATTTTCGAGCCCATTGTAAATTAAGATAAGCAACAAACTAAAACCATCAGTTTAATCCAAAATAAAGAATATTTTTCCATTTTTCATCCTATTGCAAGTTATCAACCAACAAACTAAGAACTACATTAAGAATATCATTGAGATGTAGTGCACATCATCATCGATACATCGGTACTATTTTATACAACTCAATATTAACTAATTGTTGCATAACACAAATTTTATGTTCAAGTTAATATTTTATTGTTGCTTTTAATTATTTATAAACAAGTTCATATTCATGGTAATGGCCATGGTTAAAGCATAGTGAAGACATGTTATAACCCTGCACAGTGTAACATAGTAATATTTCTTGAAATATTTTATAGATTTAAAATAATATCAAGTTTAACTTTACATTAATCTTCATAGGAATAAGTAACACTATAACAGGATGATCCATGTGGTAATATATTATAGTAAACTACCATCAAGGATAACCAAAAAACAGAGCATCTCCTATTATTAATTTCAGCTAACCATATATATCTGTCATCTTGAAATATTAGGACATTTTTAGGACTTATGAATAATATTTTGGATTGTAAATGTGCACATATACCTAGGAGGGTGATATTTTCATATTTAATAATTGTACATGATTGATAATTATGAATTATATAGATTGGGTAATAAAAGGATGAATAGAATTCCAGGTATTTTTAAGGCAAGAAATTAACAATGATAGTCGGGAATCAGTAACCTTTGCACCCAAAAAAAAGTATCAGGTTCTTTTCTAAGATCAGCTAAAGAAGTTGAAAGAACACACATAGAAAAAACCTTCATATTCTAACCCATTAGAAGGAGAAGTATGTTGATATCAAAAGTATCCATGCCCTAGGAGCTAGACAAGCAGTTTCTTATTTATATTCACAGCTACAAACATTTATACAAAGATTCCAAAACATAGAATCGCTTTATCAACCCAAATTAACCTAGAGGAAATAATATTATTTTCTACAACACCTAAAGGATTGTTCATTTGTAGGCAAAAGAATAATTCCGAGGAACACACACATACACATATGTGTGCGTGTGCGTGTGTGTGTTTACTTGCAGTTAGCAGGGCTCGATTTCGAATTCAACAAGAATAAGATGCTGTAGGGATCTGAAAACATTGTTCTCGTAAAATTCTTCACATTTTAACCAGTGTATGTATATCAATCTTCACATAAAGGCAAGGAGACGATTTTAATCAAAATAGAAGAACAATACGCAATCCTAAAGGTGCACTTGAACATTCAATCGGGGATAGAGAACATTTTCCTAGAAGCAAGGCTTATGTGATTTATCATACTTAGTTTAGTATCTAACTAACTATGTTTCATTGACAATATGATATTTTAGAATGATCAAAGAAGTGCTAGTAAATTGCAAATGTGATAAATTTAGTTTATTTTGTCTGAACTTTAGTAATCGGTTTAAAGTTCACACATGTAGTCGAGGATAATTGGCATACGGTAAGGCTCTAGAATGTCTATGATCGGATTCACTTGCCATCAAAGACCATTTATAAAAAAAGGAGCAAGAAGAAGTTCACACAAACCAATTTCCATTACAAAATTGTCATTTGTTGATATAACATTTAAACAGAAAATTTCATACTCTTGCTATTTTTCTAAATATTTTACTGCAGTTGGATTATACTGCACTTGAAATAATATAATATATACTTATGATTAAAAATATTTGAATGCACTATCATGGCATCTAAACATATAGCATATTTTGCGCTATGACTAAATTATACTGCTGATATTACAGTGAAAAATAAAGCTTTTAATCATATATAAACCAGCTACAAAATCTACAGTCTAACATTACTTCCCACATCCTTATGCAAATTATGATTGATAAACTACAAAATGGACAATAGTTATTATATTTACTATCTAGGCAAGTCAAACATAATGGATAACCCTAACAAGTTAGGTAACAGATTTGATTGCCTAGTGTCCACATATACTAAAACATGCATGTGTATGTGTTATATGCATACACCTTTGTATGCAAAGAATTATATTCAATAGGCTTAAGTGGATAAAAAAATAGTATAAATATCATTTAAGTCTGGGACAGTTTGAATTTAAAGTGCCCAAGATAATAATATTCTAAACAATCCAAACTATAGTCAATAAATTCCAAACAATTACACCTATAAAGCACTTAATTTAAGCATTTTTTTAGTGCTTACTATAGTTATGGAAAAGTTTTAATACTTAATAAATTCCAATTAAAAACAAACACACTTCAAATTAATTAGCATTCAAAAAGATGTAGCAATTTGATTTCTGATTGCTTGTTTGAAACAAACAAACACATGTTATTAAGTGGTACAAATTTGTGTTAAGGTAAGCTCAACGTATTGGTTACTCACCATGGCACTCGTTCTTTTTCATCTATATAAAGTCACTCTGTGCTTAAAGTCCAATGACCAGTCTTAAAGTTAAATTTTGTGTAAAGGAGTTCTTAAGAAACGATTATCAACAAAGTCGAATTCTCATCCTATTACCAGCTTCTAGGCACTCATACTGAACACAAATCAAAATTTACTTCTTTTTTCACCATAGCCCCAATTTCACAGGTCAAATATACAAATTCAATGGAAAATCTAAGAAATAAATAGAGGTAACAAACGTGATAGTAGCTTCCCATATTTGCATCTTGCTAGTTTCATAAAACCCTTCTTTTTGAACGTTGATTAAAATCAGATGGTCTCCATCATGTGCCAGATTCTCGTTTGTTGCGACGCTTTGCTTGTCAGAGAGCTTTCGCTTTTTGTTGGTGCGACGGGCGGTAGGGGTCAGCTCGGTGGATTTGGAGGATGGGAGATTACTGGGTTTTTGAGGCAGGCGGGATTTAGGGTAGGGTTTGAAGATGAGTTGGGGTTGGGGGAATATTGGTAGAGGTTAGGATTAGGGTTCCGGCGGTGAGCTGAGAGATTTGACTAAGGGGTGGAGTAGAGAAGGAGGAGATATCTGCAGTGTTGAGGGAGGATATGAGTTTAGGGTTTTGCGGCTAAGTAAATTTAGCAGCTAAATGATTTCATTGCATAAAATTGTCTTACACATAGTCATTACATATTCAGTAACCCAATTCATTGCATGCAGAGGTAAATATAATAAAATATAAATATTAGTGTCATGTCCGACATATGAAGATATCGACATGAGCACTTAACTAGTTACATATATATTCTGGTTTTACATATCGGAATTTCAAAACAACTTTTATTAGCAAGTAAGCCTCATGCTTCATCTTTAGGTTATTTGTTCATCTTCAAATGAAACTTGTCTAAACCACAAAATCAGCCTATTTGAATGAGTGTCCATGAGTTTGTGGAAAATAATAAAAATATGGGTCAGACATAAAGCTTGTATGAGTAATACTTTACTTTAAATAAACAAATTATATAGTGAGACCATGTCGCTAAAGCATGAAACATGTTTTCCTCTCACTAAATCGATCAACATCAGTTACTTCATACCATGTAATACAAACCAAATCATGATCAACCTCAAGACAACGATTCCTACAAAAGTGTGAGATTTTCCTTTCATAACATATCTGTTTGCACCAAAAATGGTTACAAACACCCAAGAATAGTTTTTGTAGAGAAGTAAATGAAGAAAATCAAAATTAAACCGAGTAAATGAAAAAGTAAGCAATAGAGAATAAACAGTAATCAAAGACATAGAGGTTTATAGTGGTTCGACTTTGTATGCCTACGTCCACTTTGAAGACTATCCTTTATTACTCCCTTGTGCATCTGATTACAATAGTGGAACAAAGCTAACACTTGATTACAATGGAGTCTCGAGTAACAAGCAACGTAAAGATGTAGAAAATGAACCCATAGGTCTGTATTTATAGGGTGAGTTGATGAGATATTTTGCCAAGATTTCCACAGAAGGCCCTCTAGGTACATATGGGCCCACTATATCAATCGGTGATCATTACTTGTTGTTTTAGAATGATCGATATTAACTATATCGATCGTTATTTTTGTCTCTGATTGCTATGCGATCGTTTATGGGGATCCCATATGACTCTATGTCTTGCTCCTAAAATATGAAGTCATTCTGAGTTGTAGATTGCAAGATATGGATCAATCTTTGTTGCATTTGGATCATTCTCTTAGCTACCCGATAGTTATGAAGGATTGGCATAAAACGATCGGCAATTCTTGAATCTCAAAGTTTTGACCTATGATCTTTATTGTGGGCACTCTTTAATATACCGATGCTCTAAAAGTTTCAAGTGAATTGGCTTTGTGGATTATGACATATCGATCGATCTTTGCTTATTTGAGCTGTTTTATGGATCGTTCCTGATTAATCCATGTAAATCCTTGTTTTTCCATAACTCGAGCATACGAACTCCGATCGACTTGAAATTTGGAATATAGCTTCATGGGGCTATGCATGTCACTCCATACTGATTGCACCTCGATTGGGTCCCGGTCTGGATCTACTCGATCACTGTCCACAGTATCGTGTACAACTGATTCTTAAGGCTGGTAACCATCCATTTCTAGCCAAGTTGATAATATTTTGACCTTGCTAAAAGGCGGGATAACATTTGCCTTCCAAAGTATGTCTTGTTCGAACATGATGTGCTTTGAAAAGTTGCAAATTTCAGTCGTCGAAGAAGGATTCTATTTAGTTCGTTGAACGGACGTTATCCTTTGTTGAGTCGCTTTCTTGTTGATGGTCGAGTCTCCTTTCATTCATTATGACTATTGGTCGATTCCAAATAGTATAAACACTAGATCACGGCTTATTGATGATCATCCTATTGTTTTTCTGTTGATTATCAGGCCAAAATAATTTGATTTTTGATCTTCCTTTGGTTGGATTTAGGTGCGAAGTCAATTTCTGTTGATTTCAAAAAATTGAACTTTAGAACGTATATTGATTCATATATGTGTCCATACCTGACCCCCGATCACGATTGCACGTCCATGGGTTGTTGTCAAGTTTCAAAATTATTCCTTGTCTTGCATGAACATCCAGGGACAATCGTTATTCATTAATTGGAAATTTAGATTGCCTTTGTACGATAGTTTTTTCTTTTTCTTTTTAACTAATGACCAACGCCGATCGATATTTTTGAAAGGATTTTCGTATCCATCTGTTTGTGATCGTCTTTGTATGATCATTAATACTTTATATATATATATATATATTAATGATCATTATCGATCGTTAGTTTATATATTCGGATCGTTCTAAGTGGTGGAACAATCGGTAAGGATTCTAACTAGAGCGATCGACATTTTTCATGGGTTGAATGATCGGCATATGCTTCTTCCAGTAAAAGCTTTCATACTTAACCATTCTTTATAATCTCGCCTAGTAGTTCCTAGGCTTGCAGAACTTTGGATCATTTTAGAATGATCAGTGCAATTTCTGGGCTATGAAGGATCAGCCTGTCCTTCCATATAAAAGCATTTTACTTAGAAATTTCCGTCTTTACTTCATACTTTCTTACCATTCAAGCTTTCAACCAAAAAGAAAAAGAACGAATCGTTCTCCCTCTTTTCTTCCATCGCTCCAAACAACGATCAAAATCTGTTCGTACCAAAAATGGGCATAACACTTGTTGGATGTAATTGAAGAGATTAGAATGAAGAAATAAAATGGAAAACGAATAGTAGTAAAAGAAGACAAGAATTTATAGTGGTTTTGCATTATAGGCTACATCCACTTTGAAGGATTCGTTGTTTATTGCTGATTATAAACTAAATTACAACAATACAATGGCTAACACTCGAGTTACAATGGAGTTTTTAGCAGAGCAGCAGCATCAAAAGTCCCTTTTTAGTTGTAGTAGAGGTGCTATTTATGGGCATAGGGCTAGAAATATCTGCCCCGGATCTTGAAATACCCTTTCTCATGTGTAGGTGGGCCCACACAATTGATCTGTAGTCGTTTGCGATCGATCTCTGATCGATCCATGTTGGTTCCGTATCGATCAAGAATGGCTCCATTTGAGCTGCGATCGATCATGGAGGCTCTTCAGTTGTTATGCAAGCTTCTGTGAAAATTTCATGGCATCTGGATTTGTGGTTTGAGAGATATGATCGATCAAAGTTGTAAACATGGAGTGGCTGAGGCCTTCGTAACGATACATTTCGTATCGATCATTTTAGTATCGATGACATGGCATGCTTGCTTTGTAGAGATCCAAAATTCATGCATAAGGACTGCTTCTTTTGGGTTGACCTCTTCATTTCATATCCATCCTATACTTCGCTTCCCATATCGATGCTTTGCCTTTGTTTTCATATCGATCGTAGGCCATGTCCCTTGTATCAATCAAACGATTAATACGAAATATGCAGCCGTTGGTTGAATGAAATGTGATCGATCCAGGGAGTGTTGAAGTCTATCGATATAGATTCGAATCTTATGGATATGAATGGTGGATGTCGAGTGATGGAGTTATGCTCACTTTGTATCTATGGTGATGGATACATAATGATAGATGGATGGATACAAAATCGACATGTCTCGCATGGATCTTGATCGATTCATAACTTGAGCATACGAACTCCGATTGACCTAAAATTTGGAATGTTGCCTTTCATAGCTTTGTTTGTCATACCATGCTAATTGTAGCTCGATCTGGACTCAGACCAAGTATTCCTGTATCCATCGTGGACCTGTAGATAACTGATCTCCGGGGCGGGTTGTCTTCAATCTTTAATCAAGTCCTTGGTGTCATGGCCTTTCCAAAAGGCGGGATAACATTTGCCCCCCAAAGTACATCCTGCGTGAACATGACGTGCTTTGAAAAGCTGCAATCTTCATTCTGAAAAGGTTCCATCCGATTTACTGAACAGTTATTGCTCTTTCATCAAGTGATGTGACCTTTGGTAGAATTCCAGTAGTATAAATGTTAAGTTGTAGACTGTCAATAATCATGTATTTTTTGTTGTGACTGAAGGTTGAGTGCTAGAAATTCGTTGTTTATTGCCATGGTCGTCACCAGGTAAGCATCCAACTCCTGTTAACTTTGAAAATCAAATGTTAATACGGCATACATGCATGTATTTTAACCTGACCCCCGTTCATGCTTGCACGTTCACGGGTCGCTGCCAAGTCCTTTTTTAAATGGGTCTTGGTGTGAAGAGGCTCTTACCATCGATTGATGGTTTCTTTAGAATCGAGTTTTGTATTGATCCTCTCCTGGATCGATGTGAAATCCGAGTTGCAACAACGATCGATGGTTATTTTGGTCCCCTTTTTCATATCGATCCTCCCTGGATCGATCCGAGGTGCATCAAGATGGACTTCATATCGATGGTGATCGATACAAAATGGATATGATTTTGCTTGAGTTGTAGTACAACGTGCCCTTCGTATTGATGGATACGAGATTTACAAATGTTAACTCACGAAAAGGCTTCGTATCGATGGATATGAGATATTAGGTCTCGGATCGATTCGCATCAATGGATATGAAGTGTTGGGCTTCACACTGATGGACACGAGATGCTAGGCTCTGGATTGCCTCATGTTGATGGATACAAAACTTTGAATTTCAGATGTGCTTCGTATCGACTGGCATGTTGACCGCTTCAAACGGTTTTGTGATTGAGATACGTATCATTTTTAAGGTCGATACGAGTGAGTATAAATATGTTTTGGACTTAGAAATTTTTTCCGCTTTTTTCTGTTGTTATTTCGTATCCATCAAAAGAGAAAAGAAATTGTAGATCTCGTCTTCAAACGACAAACCATTAATCTTAAGCCTAGATTCTTCAAGCTAGGTAATCAACTGATAGAACCATTCTTAGAGTGATGAGATTCGAGTTTCGTGCCCTTTCGTCCATGGCAATGGCCAACTCCGGTGTCATTGGGCTGGATCATGACTGGGGAAAGTTTGAGAGTGTGGCTAAAGGCGACTTGGAGGTTTAGGGGAGAAGGAGAGCAACTGGAAGGAGTCAATGGAGTTATTGACCCCAAGTCCATCTCGAACTCATACCGATGCGAGATGAGATCGATCAAAATACTTTGGAGATGATTGAAGGAAGCTTTCATGATCGATCTGAGAAGCATGGAGAAGTTCGTATCGATGTGGATGAGAGGTGGTGTGATCGATCCGAAACCAAAGTCTTTGGATCGATATGAAGCAGGTCGATACTTTTAGTGATCGATACGAGCATGCGATCAATATGAAAGTTTTATCGATACAAAACAATTATCGGTCTACATCTTTGATTAATACGAAATGATGGCTTTAAGGGAACGATCCAAAGTAAACTATGATGGATATGAACTCCATCACTTTTTGCATATTCGAACACTTAACTCTGATAAGCTTTAGCATTGCATATTTGGACTTGATCGAAAAACTACATATATGACTATCCTTCAAAGCTCGTCGATGGAACTGTAACTTGATAATCATAACAAATTTTAGCATTGATCATCCTCCGAAGTAAAATGGCATGGTTGAGATGGTTAGCGATGACGGTCACTTCTGTCGAACCTTGAAGTTTTGTCTCTTTATCATCTTTTGACCTTGTAGAATTTTAGAGTATTTTGCAGCACTCCACTACACAACACGATCATTCACTTTACATTGAGGGAACATGGATTTCTTTCCATCTAATAACGATTTTTACTGAGTTCAATGGCTATGGATCCCGGAAGTTCAGAGCAGCAAGAAGTCCAAAATCCTCCATTTCCTAGAATTTAAAAACCGAATATCGCGGCAGATACAGTGTATCCTGCTCCGGATGAATTGCCGGATGCAGTGGTGATTATGAATTCGAAAGATTCCATTCGGTCCAAGATTTCAGAAGAAATGCTGGGTAGAATTTTAGGCACGGACTGTCTTTGAAGGAAGTTTGATTACCAGGGCCAAAAGATAGAGCGCATAATCCCCCGGAAGGGTTCACCACATGCAATAGATTCATATGCTTGACTGGAACATTGCCCCCATTCAACCAGTTTATTCGGGATGTGCTATTTTTTCCGAGGATCCCGCCTTCTCAGCTTCATCCTAACGGATACGTGCTTCTCAACAGCCTATACATTATATTTATGGAGCATCTCCTCTATCCCCCGACCGTCGATGAGATCGGATTTTTATTCGATGTTAAGAGTCGGGGGGATAATCCATCATTTTCCTTCCTGGAAGCTGTCGGGAACTGCCAAGTGGTGGTTGGTGCATGGAGCAAGTTGAGCTACTTCAAAACAAAGAGGTTCTACTTGAGATGCCCACCAGAATCTGCCAGGCGGTGGCTGGTCAGACGTAAGTTCTATTACTTGTTTTGTTGCTAACCGTGACCGGATAATGTAGATTGATGCTGAATTCATGTTGTGTTTCTCTTATAGCTGCTATTCCATGGCCCGAAGGAGCCCAATATAAAGAGTTAGTGAGGGCACTCCAGGCAGTGCCCGCTGAGTTGAGAGAAATAGACGAAGTTCTCACCGACGATAACTTGATTGCCACCGGGCTTATAGAAAGAGGATAGAGCATAAGGATGATGGGGATACCAAGAGTGGTCCCAACAAGACAAAGTGGAAGACGGGCTCCTGTCGTGCCCCTAGTTGAGGGGGCTTAGACTACGCCCAGCATAATAGTCGGTGAACCTCGCGACGATGAGGGTACAGAAGCTGGTCAAGAGCCCACGGTCGCGCCTCCGCAAGGCTCTCAATCATCTATGTTGAAGAGAAAAGGAAAAACTCCTGTCCACAAAAGCAAAAGGCAAAAGACCACCGAAGCAACTCAGCTCATTGTAACTTCTATATGTCCAGAGGCCTCTTCCCCGCAGATGGAAAGTTCATTGAAATGGTTATCAGACATTCCTATCCCGGATGAAATACCGTCATTCCCTGATCCTAGGCTAGAGGGGCTTGACTCCCCATCAAGAACCGGTGCAGGCCTACCTTCAATAGATATAGGGGAGCCAACTCCGACAAGAAAAGCTACTACAACCAGTCGGTTCGGGGGGTTTGCACATGCATACATACACTTCACGGCACCACATGACATTCTATCACATGCTTCTTAATCTTTAGCGATAACTAACTTTATTCCTCTTTTCGTTTTGCGGACATGATGGTGAAGCAAGGATCCATGCTTAACAAACTTCGCTCTTCATGCCATTCATCCGGATTGCATTCCGAATCACATCGCCGCGAAAGCAAAAGAGATTACGGCCGTGGCTACCATTCTAGCCAGAAACGCGAGCGCCACAATAGAGAAAATGAGAGATCATATCAAAGCAGGCATCGTTCTAGGTCGCAATCTCCACCACCAAAAGGACCTTCTAAACCCTTTGGCTCCAATAGGCATTCTTCCGATTCTTCACATCAAGTAGCACCATCTCAGGCTCCAAGAACTGGCGATCAACACCGCAGAATTGAAATAGAAACCCATGCCATCGTAGAGCAAACTGCCATGGAGCCTACGGGGGAGGGAGCCATCCGCATCGCCAAGCTGAAGAAAGATTTTCCAAACATATGTTTTGATGGCTTCCACTTCCCTCTTAACTTGAAGAAAATTCCGAATGACATAGAGAAATTAGTGCAGGACTATGTGCAGGACTATGTGCATGACGCGTACAGTCAATATCGCGAATGGGTTAAGATGGCATAACGGGTTTCGGCTGTGTCTTTTAAGCGGGCCAAGGCTATCAAGAAACTAGAAGGCAATCTCTCTCACAAGAGCAAAATAATAGAAGTGCTTACCAATGGAATTGAGTGTTTAAGAAAAGCCAAGATCGAGACCAGCCAAAGAGCTGAAGAAGCCAGGAAGTCTATGGAGGAAATGAGGAAAACACACATGGACTTGGTGTAGGAAATAGGGCATCGCAACACTATTATTATGCGAGAAAGTGATGCTGCGTTGAAAGAAGTTGATGAGATAAAGGCAAAACTAGCTGAGGCCATCAAGGAAAAAGATGAAGCCAACAAAGTCACCCAGGAAGCATACGAGGAGGCAATGAGGCTTAGGGAAGAAAGGGATTCTATGAACACAAAGGCCGAGGAAGACGACGCCAGGGTTGAAAGGAAAATTAAAGCCGTTGAAGACAAGATGGAAAGCGAATTTGAAGATCTTTTGGTCACCTATAATGCAAATGTCTTGAGAAATTGCAACCTGAACTAGCTCGGCGAGGACTATCCCTTTCAATTATACAAGGCTTGGAACCGCTTGATTGAGGATGAAAAGGCGATCCGCAATGTTGAAACCGTCGATGAGTTTGAATTGGAAACTCAAGTGTTGATCGGAGATGAGCATAAAGTCCTTCATGACATGATGATCGCGCTTTAGAGTAAAGATCTAGCTACTAAATACCTGAAGGCTGGAGAAGGATTTGGGGGCGAACACCATGTCGTTGCTTCTGAACTGCCCTCGACGTCTCAAACTACGTCCACATCTTCTGTTGATCCCCCAGTCATCCCAGGGTATGATCCTGATAGGCCACATCTCTCTCCAATCATTGAGTGCAGCTCAGATGGCTCATCGACCCAACCTGGGAGCCAACTCGAGGAAGGTATTCTGGACACTTCTCCTATTCGTCAAAATGCGGTAACACATCAGATCATATCACTAATATATTCTCCTATCTTCATTCACTCTTAGATTCTGCATTGGCCGACCCTCCTGCAACTCAAGAGGTTCATCACGAGCAGGAGGCGTTAACAATAGAAGCCACAACCGTGACGGTCACCACTTCGGTTGGGGAGATGCATGATAGCAGCTGCATGCTTGATGACCAACTAATGGAAGCGCTCCTCAACCATCAAAGCGACCCGAGCATTGAGATTCCCTTCAATGTGGATGAAGATGTTATTATCATGGGCTCCTCGGGTCCGACCGGCACTCTCTCGATGAGCGAGCGCATGGACCGAGAGGAAAAAATAATGGAGGAGATTAAGGTCGAGATTGAGCAGGTTCGTAGAACCAGTGGAGGTATGGCACCATAGTTGAAACTAGAGCACCTCATTCTTTTAGTATTGAAAGCGCCACCATTCCCCCGGTTCTACACAGAGAGGATACTTCAGTCCCTGTAGGCTCTCAAGAGGAGACCGCGTCGATTTCCCCAGCCGGAGACAGGCCAGCTGAAGCAAGTCGAGGAGGCAAGGGTTCAAAGAGAGCTCAGGGCGGTAGCTCGAGCGGATCTACACCTAAGAAAGTCAAGAAGAAACCGAAGCTGTAGATTTGCATTTTTGCTTCCTCTTTTGTAGATGACTAGAATAAGCTTTTCTTTTGCTTTTCATAGGCCATGTATAGACGCGGGCTTGGACCCCCGCTTATAGAAATTTTTGAACAGATTTTGTACTTCCTTTCTCAAAGGATAGTGTGAATAAAATTTCTCCTTTGTTTTTAGCATAAATCTGTGTTTATTTGTTTAAGTACTTGAGCATTCACATTTCCATTCAATGTACTCATGAAGCCTTAGTCTCTGAGTCGAACTCGAGTTCGGTAAGTTCGGAGGTCATGGCCTCGGGTCATAATGAAATGTTGAGTCGAGTTCCAACGTTGCGCTGTCTCGGTCAACGGCTGGAACTTGAGTTATGACCTTAGTTCTGGGGAGAATTGAAGTAGTTAGTTGGCAGTCGTCCTCCGCCTTCACCAACTTTGATTTAACTTAGTTGGAACAAAGTTAAAGTGACACGAGTTTGAGCGATCGGATCACACTCGCTCGGTTGCTACTATTTGCATCCATACTCCGGAGATTTTGACTTTTATGCCGACGGTCAGCCATGCCCACTTATTGTTTAGAATCATGTCCATACTCCAGGGACATAAATTATTTTACGGGCAGTCGTCGCACCCGTTTAAGTATTAGGATCTTATTCGCACTCTGGGAATAAGGAGTTGATCAAGGTTGTGGATGGTAGGATCACATCCTCCTTGATCCGATAAGCGAAGTTGTAGATGGACGGATCCATACTCTTCGAGCTTGAAAAAAGAAGGCGAGGTCATGGGTGGATGGATCCACCCTCCTCGAAGTTTCAAAATGAGTGAGGTCGTGGATGGACGGATCCATCCTTTTCGAGCTTTGGAAATAAGCGAGGTCGTGGATGGATGGATCCATCCTCCTTGAGCTTTTGAAAATAAGCGAGGTCATGGATGGACGAATCCATCTTCCTCGAGCTTTGGAAATAAGCAAGGTCGTGGATGGACGGATCCATCCTCCTCGAGCTTTGGAAATAAGCGAGGTCATGGATGGACGGATCCATCCTCCTCGAGCTTGGACAGTCGATTCAGGTCCTAATTTTGGAGTTTGCACTTCAGCTCGCGCTCTGGGAGCTGAAGTTTGTTGGAGAGTTGTCGTGTGTCAATTCTCTTTTGATTGATTGTTGTTTGCCCCCGAGCTCGGGGTTTCATCTAGTGAGTGACCGGTCGGGTCTCGATCACTCTCTATTTGAACGAGCCCCACCGTAAGATGGAACTCAACTCTTTGTACATCATGGCGGCTGCATGATGCATCTAGGAATCATTAACTTGGCTTTGTGGGTCTGCGGTTTATTGCTGAAATAAGAAATCATGGAAAAATCGGTTGCCTTATTACAAATAAAAATTCCTGAATTGCATAAACAAACTTGAAAAGGAAAGCAGACTAAATAAATGAAAGCCAATCATATGTAATAGCGACGGAGACTTTCGCTATTCCATGTCTCAGTAGAGTGAGACCATTAACGGCCGATAGCTTGAATGTGCCGTCTTCGAGCCTCTTCTCGATGACATACGGTCCTTCCCATGCCGATTTCATGTGCAAAGGGACCGGATAGACCCGGTTGAGTACGAGATCGCCAACTTCAAAGGTCCTAGGTCAGACCTTGGCATTGTATAATCGGGCGACTCGGTTGCGCTGCGCGGTTTCCCTCAAATCAGCCTCTTCACGCTTCTTATCTAATAGATCTAGAGATTCTGCACGTAGGATGGCATTCATTTTTGGATCATAATAAGTCGCACAGTGAGAAGGTAATTCTAGCTCAACTGGAATAACGGCTTCAGAGTCATAAGAAAGTGCGAATGGAGTATAGCCGGACGTGGACTTGTGGGTAGTTCGATATGCCCATAAGGCCATGGTGAGCTCATCGACCCACTTACCTCCAGCCTTCTCCGGTCGTTTCTTCAAAATGGACATAATGACTTTGTCGACAGCTTCGACTTGTCCTTTCTCTTGAGGGTGAGCTATTGACGAGAATTTCTTCTGGATGCGATAGCGTTGGCAGAAATTCTTAAAATCAGCCCTATCAAATTAGGCCCCGTTGTCAGCTACAATTGTTTATAGGAGGCCAAAACGATATATGATGTTGCGCCCAACAAAATTGATTACTCTCTTTGCCGTGATAGTAGCAAGGGGCTCAGCTTCCGCCCATTTAGTAAAGTCGTCAACTGCAACATTGGCGTACTTTGCACCACCTTTGGCTAGAGGCGAAGATCCTATTATATCAATTCCCCATGTGGCAAATGGCCATGGGCTGACCATCTGAGTAATTTCGATTGGCGGGGCTCTTGGATTCTGGCATGTTTTTGGCACCTGTCACATCTCTTAGCATAATCCGATGCGTCTCGGTTTACGGTTGGCCAGAAATATCTGTACTTGAGTATCCTTTTCGCAAGGGCTTGCTCCTTAGTGTGATCGCCACACTCTCCCTCGTGCACATCATGCAACACTCGTTTGATCTCATCGTGGGTGATACATCGGAATAAAGGAATAGAAAATCCCCTTCTGTACAAGACTCCATCTTGGATAACAAACCGTGAAGCCTTTCAAAGAACCTATCTTTTCTCACTCCTGTGCTCAGGTAACGTTCCGTATTTAAGATAGTTTCTGATTGGAGTCATTGACGACTTCCTCTCGGGTGTTGCCTCATGAACCAGGTCTGTTTCCACCTGACCAATACTTGGAGCATAAGTGTTTCCACGAGGACAAGTCCCATCTGTTGTGCTTCGCCAGTGATGGCCAGTTTTTCTAAATAATCGGCCTTCTGATTTTGCTCTTGGGGTATACAATGGATAGTATAATAGTCAAACTGGTTCAACACTTCCTGGACCCGCATAAGGTAGGAGGCCAATTTTTGATCTCTGGTCTGATACTCTCCTCAAACCTGGCACACTACCAGTTGTGAATCGCAGTAAATTTCCAAAGCGACGACTCCCAAATCCTTGGCAAGCCTTAGTCCAATGAGTAAGGCTTCGTACTTAGCTTCGTTGTTAGTTGCATGGAAGTCAAATTTCAAAGCATAGCATACAGATTCTTCTAGGGTTTTGAGCACCACTCTAGCGCTTAAGCACCGGTCGTTTGATGTGCCATCGGTGTATAGCTTCCATATATAGTTGGGAGGTTCACTAATTTCGGGCAAGTCCTTTGGTACGGTGAACTCAACTATGAAATCCACCAGAACTTGTCCGTGAATAGCTCGCCTTGGTATATAAGTGATATCAAATTGACCGAGCTTCATGTTCCACTTGAGCAACCTACCAAATTTCTCAGGTCATGTCAGGATCTGTCGTAACGGCTGGTCAGTGTAAACAGTGATCGGATGGGCTTGGAAATATGGGAGGAGCTTTCTCGAGGTTACAACAAGACAATAAGCCAGCTTCTCTATCTTTGGGTAGTTTCTTTTTGCCCCTGTCAATCTTTTGCTAACACAATAGACCGGTCATTGGATCCGATCCTCTTCTCGAACTAGCACAACACTGATTGCATTTGCCGAAATCGCCAGAGAGACATACAACTTCTCGTGATCATCCGGCTTCGACAAGATGGGAGGTGTTGCTAGATGTTGTACTGGTGCCCTGAATGCGCCCTCACACTCCTCTGTCCATTTAAAATTCTGTTTCCCTTTTCTAATCAGACCGAAGAAGGGAATACACTTGTCCGTGGATATGGAAATGAACCTGCTCAAAGCTGCCACCTTCTCATTAAGACTTTGCACCAGCTTTATGGTTCTGGGAGTTTTGATATTTTGAATCGCCCAGATCTTTTCGGGGTTAGCTTCAATCCCTCTGGTGTTGACAATAAACCCAAGGAACTTTCCAGATGCAACTCTGAAATGACATTTCAATGGATTGAGCTTCATTCCGTACTGTCGGAGTATGTTGAACATTGTCTCTAAATCACAGACATGGTTGCTGGATAGTCTCGACTTCACGAGCATGTCATCTATGTACACCTCCATGGTTTTTCCAGTCTGGTTTGCAAACATTTGGTTCACGAGCCTCTGATAAATTGCTCCAGCATTTTTGAGTCCAAACGACATCACCTTGTAACAATAAAATCCCAGATTAGTGAAAAAGCTAGTGTGCTCCTGGTCAGGAAGGTGCATCGGGATCTGATTGTAGCCGGAGTACGCGTCCATGAAAGATAAGAGCTCATGTCCGGCTATTGAATCCACCAGTTGATCGATTCTGGGAAGCGGGAACTGTCTTTGGGGCAGGCTTTGTTCAGATCTGAATAGTCCACACATGTCCGCCATTTTCCATTCAACTTTCTGACAAGTACTGGATTTGATACCCACTTTGGGTATAAAGCATCACGAATAGACCCATTAGCCTTGAGTTTATCCACTTCTTCCTTCAGGGCGACAGATCTCTCTAGATCCATACCGCCTAGTTTTTGTTTCACCGGGATGTTCCGCGGGTCAATATTTAATGCATGGCTCGCGATATTCGACGAGATCCTACATATGACTGAATGAGTCCAGGCAAACACATCGAGGTTTGCCCTGAGGAAATCAACCAGTTCCCGTCCCATCATTGGGCTCATCTGAGATCCGATCTTTACCAGTCTAGGATCATCATCGTCGTTGACCGAGACAACAATTGTCAACTCCATCGGGGAAGCTTGGTATTCTTTGACTTTCCCTTCATCATTGTTGTCTCTAGGATCAAGATCTTTAGGAAACTGGTCGTGGTGCCTGAACCTCGGCTCAGGCGTTAGTTGTCAATCCTCCATAGAGCGAACGCAGAGGGATTCCTCCACGCCCTTACCTTTCTCCTTTCGCTGCACATCCCACAGTTCCACAACATAATAGGCACGTCCAGCTGCCTGATCACCATTTACCACTCTGACTCCATTATTAGTGGGGAACTTCAGAGTTAAACACTAAGGGGCAATCGCAGCCAAGAACTCTACAAGGGCCGATCGGCCCAGGAAAGCATTATAAGGAGAATGAATATCCAACACACCAAACTGCAACATCCGGACTCTCAGGCGATCACCAATACCCAACTCAACAGGTAATTCCACCATCCCAGCCGGTATGGTTGCAATGCCATTAAAACCATGTATACGTGACTGGCATGGTTTTAGATCCTTTGCTTCCATCAACATTTGGTCGTAAGCACTTTTGAAAAGTATGTTTACGTAATTTCCACTATCAACTAAGATCCTCTTCATCCAAGCAGGACCTATCTGGGCAGATATAACCAATGGATCAATAGTGGGGGCCTCGACCCTGTCGGCATCATGGTTTCTGAAAACTATGTCATCTGTTTTCATCCTCTGTTGCTTAGCCAGGGCCCCTTCGTCGGTACCACTGCAACATTCGAAGTCCACATGCCTTGTAACGACCCGTAAATTTAACCGGTTTTAATAACGTTATTAATTGAAATTTTAGGAAATTTTAAACGATAAAATTTTGAAATATAAATTTGATATTTGGAATGCGTCTAATTAAACATAGCAACTGGTAAATTTTCGTCCGAAAATATGAAAAATTATTTCGCGCGTAAATTTACTTCAATTTAATCAGTTAAAAAGCGATGAAAATAAAATATTTCCGAAACCTAAATATTTTTACATAGAAAAATTCTAAAACATCTTCTGAGCAAGATGTCAGTTTGTCGTTTTTCCAAATTCGGACATCTTTGGCTCCGTCGATCTTATTTTTCAGCGTTTTTCTTGCATTTTCCGCCAGTTGAAAAATTCGAATTTTTATAATTCAATCGTACCACTGATATCTGTATACTGTTTTGATCGTCTCGTCGTGCTGATCTCTACGATATATTTATTTCTGTATTTTGAAGTCCGGTATGTGGTGGAAACTACGAAACGGTTAATCGCATCGGTAACCGTTTTGGAGTCCTTTCATTTCTGAGTCTTTTTGTTTCTTCGTCTATTCATTTTGCAAGCTGTCAGCCACTTATTCAATATCAAAGTACACGTCCATCTCCATCTTGCCGTTCAAAATTTTATGCCTTCATTCATTGTTGCGTGACCTTTGGCTTCCCTACACGTTTCTTTTTCTGTTTTTTTATGCGTTCTTTCCCTTTTATTTTTATTTTAGCCTGACTCCAATTCTTCTCTTCCTAAATTCTTCAGCCTCCACTTGCCTGCTCTTCTTTGTTTGAGAAATACTTAATATAATGTATTGGTTGTTGCATTGAAGCCACATGCCACCTGTTCAATTCTTTAACTCCAGGTTTTCATCCTCACGTCCAAAACAAAAGCCATCCACTCCCCATGCTCGGCCACCTCAGCTTGAGTCCACCACCGCGATGAACACCACCACATGCTGCAGCCCTGCCGTACCTTCCACCTCCATCACGGCAGCCCACCTCACCTCTGATCCGCCCTTCCTTCCCCGCGTGATCAAAAGGCTACGTATGTGTCTTTATATATATTATTTTATATATTATAAGCTATACTTGTTTTCATATATACACGTAAGTTTTATATAGTGATTATTTTATTATATTGTTTCTTTTTGCATCCCTAGATCTAGGCTTATGTTTTTTTCAAATACTATATATATGTAGACTATAGGTTGTTATATATTTGTTGTTAACTTGTAAAGCTTATGGACTAGTTATATATCAATATATATCCAATATGCTAATATAAAAGGCCGTTTTAGATATTGCTACAGCATAGTATTATGTGTCAGAGTAAAGTGTTAGCTTATAGATTTCAAAGTATGATAGTATATAAGTAAGCTATGTATATTCTGTTAGTAATATAAGTATAGGTTACTGTGACTTCTTATATATTTTGTCAGTATATATGTGTTTTATATAAGTCGATATTAAACTGTTGTATTGTTTATATAATTTATACTAAAGTAAGTTGTTAGCACCAAAATTGGTCACTAACCTCGTAGAAGAAGATTGTGAAGAGATATAAGTGATGAAATCAAATTAAACAGAGAAGACAGTGCTAATTTAAATACAGAAAGTAAGAACACCAAATTTATAGTGGTTCAGCGTAATTGCCTACGTCCACTTTGAGGTTAAACTTTATTGATCTTCTCTATAGTTGATTACAAATACAATTCGTGAATCAAATGCTTGAATGAAGTTGTTAAGTAGAAAAGATGAGTCTTGAAAATGGCAGAGTCTCCCCGGTGTTTTCTCTCCAAAAAAGGATCCATTTCATTGTGACCCTGCCCCTCTATTTATAGGCAAAGATGGGCTGGACTTACCAAGTGGGCTGATTGCCGAACGCTCCAGCCCGAGTACAGTGGTCGTCGCATGCCGAGCAAGGTTCGCCGAATGCTCTGCGCCAAACCATCCCTTCTATGCCGAACGGTATGTTGGTGTCGTGGGAAGTGTAGGATGGTTGTCTGTTGAGGCCGAACGCTCTGCGCCGAACCATCCCTTCTATGCCGAACGAGGTGGTTGATGTTTGGGAAGTGTAGGATGGTTGTCTGTTGAGGCCGAACGCTCTGCTTGACGCCGAGTGCCCTTACGCCGAGTACTCCTAATCCCACTAGGTACTACGCCGAGTACTCCTGTACGCCGAACAGTCTCGTATGCTGAGCAGCCTTGATGCCGAGCACACTTGTCGCCGAGCACTCGTTGGATGTTGGGTGTCTCGCCGAACACTCCTGGCTGTCAAGTGCCTCGCCGAACACCGTGGGATGCCGAGTACTCCTGTATGCCGAGCAGCCTTGACGCCGAGTACTCTGGTACGCCGAACAGTCTCGATGCCGGACACTAATGGATGCCGAGTACTATGCCGAGCACACTTGTCGCCGAGCACTCATGGATGTCAGTCGCTCTCTGATGCCGAGCACTTATTGCCGAGTACTAGTTGCCTGGTCAAATCCCCAGGAAACACTTGCCCCCCAAAGTGTATTGCGTGGCCGAACGTGATGCGCTTTGAATCTGATACAATCTACCTCGGAGGTACCTTCTCGAGAATGCTAACGAAGGAGGTGCAAGACGAACGAGATTTAGATGCCGAACGATACGCTCGAAGCCGAACGTACCTCGTGTGCCGAACGTCACACTGCTACGATGCCGAACCCTTCGGTGTTGACCGGTTCTACCGGGTATAGCCTCTTCAACTTCTACCTCCCTCTATATAACCAGGTCCTCACCGTCTCTTTTCCCTTTACGCCTTCTCTTCAGCCATTCCTTAGAGACTTTCAACTCTTCCCATCCTACCAGATATAAAGCCTTTATAATCCATTCTCAACTTCGATCGTCGAATTAGGTATCCTTCCTCTAACAATTGCACTACTTCCATTTTAGGTTCATCATGGTTTGCTCGTTTTGAGTTGTCTAATTGGGGATAGCTCCTCCGTGCCGAACGATAGAAGGGTAGATGGGGTGTTGAACGGCGTAGTCTTTGCCGGGCGATCCGTCTCTGTCGTTCGGCGTGGATGGAGAAGGTGTAGGATAGAGTTGAAATCGTGGCGGAGCACCACTTTTAGCCGAACGATGACATTAGCCGACCAATACGATTGATACGCCGAACACTGACTTTAGCCGAACAATATAATTGACATGCCGAACAATGACTTTAGCCGAACAACATAACTGACATGCCGAACGATGACTTTAGCCGAACAGTATAACTGACATGCCGAACGATGACTTTAGCCGAACAGTATAACTGACATGCCGAACACTGACTTCAGCCGAACAATATAACTGACATGCCGAACGATGACTTTAGCCGAACAGTATAACTGACATGCCGAACACTGACTTCAGCCGAACAACCCTTAGGTCGAACCATTACCTTAGTCAAACAAAGCAATTGCCGGACAATTCTTGGACCGGATAATGTCTTTAGCCGGTCAATACAAATGCCGAACAACATTAAAAACGCCGAACAGGATAGGTGTCTAACTACACTTTAAGCCGGTCACTTTAGAAATCATATGTCTTCTGAATCTGGGACTGTAATCTCCTCAAGGCGAGCTTTCTGAGACGGTCAGCGATGACGGTCTTCGAAGGCGATGATTCAAAGCTAAATATTACATCTTTAGAACCTTTAGATTCTCATTGCCTGCACACAATTGCTTGCACTAGTTCACACACCACATGGGGGGAAAATCGTGTTGCTAATTCTAACGTTCAACGTTTTTTAAGTATAGCTCTCTCAAGCATTTAGCCAGGTTCATTATTTATTCGGGATGTCGAGAAAATCTAGTTCTGCCACCATATCTGACAGGCCTGGGCCGTCAGCAAGGCAAGGAGCCGCAGATGCTTCCAACCCGTCAATCTCTCCCGCTCATAACTTGGCGCCCGATGCTCTGGAGTCAACCATCTTACTGGACAATCCGATCGATTCTCAAGCCTCGAAGATCAACGAGGCCGCTCTACGACGGATATGTTCCATTCACGGGATTCCCTTTGCTGACATGTTAGTTCCTTCGAGACACGACCGCCCTCATCTGCCCCCAGTCGGGTACACAGCCTGCAACAAGTTCATGTGTTGGATGGGCAGCGTGCCTCCGTTCAATTTATTTCTCTGGGATGTGCTGCAGTATATAGACATAGCTCCGTCGCAGCTGCACCCGAACGGCCATGCGTTTCTATATGGGACTTATTTACTTTTCATGGTCGTCTTCTCCAGACCTCCAACCCCCGGCGATATCCGATACATTTATATGTTCAAGAGACGGAAAGATAGCCCTTCCTTCATGTTCCTCGAGCCATACCACAAATGCCAGATCTTGACAGGGGCCTGTAGCAAATTCGCCCTATACAAACAGGAATGGTTCTATGTGCGCTGCCCTTCCGGTTTCGCTAGGAGATGGGTTGAAGGCAGTAAGTCTCTCTGCCGAGTTACTATTCGTATTTAACCCGAGCATGTCTTTCCTAACTTTCTGTTTCATCTTTTCAGGTATCAGCCCACGCCCGGAAGGCCGAGGATATTCTGATGCTGTCGATGCGATTAGAGCTCTTCCGACCGAGGATCGAGATATCCGAGCTATCATTTCAAATGAATCGCTGTCGGGGTTCGGCTTGCTAGCTCCTGGTCGTCGGATCAGCCTTCCAGAAGGTGTTACAATTCCCAAAACTTCATCTGGTAAAGGGAAAAAACTTGCCGGACCGTCGTCGCGTCGCGCTCCCGACGCGCATGAAGAAGGCGAGCGCAAAGAGGATGATGCCCCCGAAACTCAGGGCGAGAACGTGGGTCCCGCTTGGAATCCGGCAATCGAAGTTCAGGATATTGAGACATCATCCTCCCCTTCGAAGGGAAAGAAGAAGTTGAAATACACGGTTCAAAAGGAGAAAGTTGGTGGCACCTCAAAAGTTACGCCTACCCCTCCTGAGAAAGAGGCTTCTTCGCAGCATCTGGAAAGTTCCTTGAGAGGTCTATCGAACCTTTCTATTCCCGAAGACATACTTAATTACGGGTTCGATGATCCTGAAGCTCTCAAATTCTCTTCGCCCGCTAGAGGCAATGTAGGAGTTCAACTCCCGGCTCAAAGAGACAATACTCCGATTAGCAAAGATAAACGAATGGGTCCGTCGGGGGGAACACTTAGGACACACACGCACATGCGCATTGCATAATATACTTCAAGTCTTTTTAATTCGTGAATTCTCCTTAACTCGTTGTTATCTCCCTTCTTTGCAGGTGATATGGGCCGCTCACACGGACTTGATCGCCTTCAGGGGTCTTCTATATTCCATCACTCCGGACGGGATTCCGGTTCAGGCAGACGCCGGGACCGAGGTGATTATGAAGATAGGGACAATCGTCCGCGCGAGTCGTCTCACCGCAAGAAAGCACACTATCAATCTTCCCAGTCCCGCGATCTTCCTCCTACAACTGAGCCGGATAAAGAGAAGTCTTTGCAGAAGGGTTATCAGTCTGATGCTGCTCGAGAAAAACATTCCAGTTCATCGAGTACGAGGCAAGTTCGAGAGCCGCGTAAAAGAACGGAATTCTCTAAGCCTCCTCCTCCTACTCCTGCCGTGGACCCAACTGTTGCGGAAAAGATGGTCGACCTTAAGGCCAAGTTTCCGAAAATCTGTTTTGACGGTTTGAAATTCCTTCCGGCCATCCATCACATTCCTGGGCACGTGAAGCAAAGTGCCATTGCCTGCAACAATGACGTCTATGTTCAACATGACGCATTCGTGCACTTGGTGGAGAAGATCTCAAAAGTATCTGTCGAGCGTCAACACGAGATTGACCGTCTGAATCTGGAGGCTGAAAGCGATAAGAAAATCATCAAACTCCAAGACGAAGAACTCACCTCTTATAAGTCAAAGCTAGAAGCCGCTGAACAAGGTGCAAAAGATACTGCCGAGGCAGTTACTCGCTTAGAGGTGGCTCACAAAAAGGAGCTTGACGAAGCAGTTCAGCGTAGCGGCGCCCTTGCCCTAGAAAAAGACTCTGTCCAAAAAGAAAGGGACGCACTCGCTACTCAAGTCAAAGAGCTGAAAGAACAACTCTCCAAGGAGAAAGAAGACAAAATAGCCGCTCAGGAAGAATCACAGCGGTATTGTGATGAGATTGTTGCTACCCGACTCCTGAAGGCAAAGCTCGACGGTGAACTTGCCGGGGTCAAGAAAATGAAGGATGAGGCCCGTGAGGAGGGCAAAAGAATGGCTGTGGAGGAGCTTGATTCTCGCCTTGAGGCGGCCGCAGAGGCCGGCAGGGAAGAGGTCAAAAGTATGTTTGACCCGTTGATCGCCGAGTACGGAGCCTGCGTCCTTATGCACCGCGACCTAACATTCTTGGGCGACGGCTACCACGAATCCCTGGCTGAGGCATGGGAAACTCTGATAAAGATCAAGAAAGTCGAGTCGGGCTCCGAAGAAATCGACGAGGATGCATTGGTGAAGGAGTTCCTGAGGGGGAATGAGCCATCGGATTTATCCGCAGCATTGGCTCTTTATGGCAAAGGCTCTTCCCCTTCGAAAGAGAAGAATGACGAGGCTGGCCCGTCAGAGGCCGACGCTACTACTCCTCACATCGCCGCTCCTTATGCTGCTCAATCGGCCGGTCGGTCGACGCTTGATCCATTCGAGTAGCATGCCAGTTATGATCCCGAAGATCCCGGGCTCGGCGTTCATGTGCTGTCACCTATCCTGGAGGGTGAAACCCCGCGCGCCACCGATAGCCAACCGGATCCTGGTAGGAAATTCTTCTTTCTCTAGAAGTCGAAGAGATCCCGTCATTTTTCAGCAGTGGTTATTCGTTCTAATGCCCACTTCTTATATTTTCGTGCAGGTCGTTCTGACGCCGAGCTAACTCCGAGGAGCGATGACGCCAAGGAGGAAGCGGGGAAAACAAGCGACGTTCAAGTGATCGGGGCGCTTGATGATGACAAACTTGATACTTCGTCTCCTGCCGAAGGAAGCGACGAAGTTAAAATCACTGGCGCCTCTGAACATACTTCAGAGATGAGCATGAAGGACCGTCTCGCCGACGAGGAGAAGAGAAAGGTCAAAGTCAAAGTTGAATCTGAAGTCCTGGAACTCACTGACCCGCGGAACAGACCTCTGAAAATCATTCTCCCAGGCAGGTCCAAACCACTAGATGTTCCGTCTCCTACTCCTGACTCCGTCTCTCTAGCAAGCAAAAAGTCCAAGAAAAACGTGAGGGAGAGGAGTCGTCGGAAACACCAAAGGCAGACAAGAAGAAGAAGTCGAAGAAATAATCGATGCACTTGTTCAACAAGTTTCCTGACTAAGCTTTGTAATTGTTTTTATCTCCCATGATTTGTAGTTTGTATAGAGAGGTCTGAATTTTGTAGGAGTGGTCATGTATCCCCATTTTGGACTTATTGAATAAAGTTTTAGTTTCTTTTGTGTTTGAATGCTTCTCTTGTCTTTATCTGGTTTGCTGACTAATTGTAGCCATAACTCAAGTTCTTATGAGTTGCATTATCTCCCAGTCCATTCTTGCGATGTTCAAACATTTTTTGGACGTGGCGTATCTCTCGTCCCACATCTTTTGAGTACTTAGACTTCTTGCAGACTCTGTGTCCCGGGGACTTGGAGGCTTGAAATAGTTTATGCTCTAGTCCGCGCTCTGGGGATTCGGAGATTGGAATCGTTTATACTCTAGTCCGCGCTCGGGGGACTTAGAGTACTCCGATCCGCGCTCCGGGGATTTGGAGATTTGGAATCGTTTATACTCTAGTCCGCGCTCTGGGGACTTAGAGTACTCCGCTCCGCACTCTGGGGATTCGGAGATTGGAAATCGTTTATACTCTAGTCCGCGCTCTGGGGACTTAGAGTACTCCGATCCGCGCTCTGGGGATTCGGAGATTGGAATCGTTTATACTCTAGTCCGCGCTCTGGGGGCTTAGAGTACTCCGCTCCGCACTCTGGGGATTTGGAGATTGGAAATCGTTTATACTCTAGTCCGCGCTCTGGGGACTTAGAGTACTCCGATCCGCGCTCTGGGGATTCGGAGATTGGAATCGTTTATACTCTAGTCCGCGCTCCGGGGACTTAGAGTACTCCGATCCGCGCTCTGGGGATTCGGAGATTGGAATCGTTTATACTCTAGTCCGCGCTCCGGGGACTTAGAGTACTCCGATCCGCGCTCTGGGGATTTGGAGATTTGGAATCGTTTATACTCTAGTCCGCGCTCTGGGGACTTAGAGTACTCCGCTCCGCACTCTGGGGATTCGGAGATTTGGAATCGTTTATACTCTAGTCCGCGCTCTGGGGACTTAGAGTACTCCGCTCCGCACTCTGGGGATTCGGAGATTGGAAATCATTTATACTCTAGTCCATGCTCTGGGGACTTAGAGTACTCCGATCCGCGCTCTGGGGATTCGGAGATTTGGAATCGTTCGTACGAGCCTGTATGTCGCGCAGAATAATGTAATTTATCATCCAATTAAGAGATATAGAAACTTCATAGAAAATGGGGCTTCAAGCCTTTATTAATGAAAATCAACTAAATTGCTCGATTACAACTTTAAAAGGAAACTAAGTCATTATTGAATGGAAACATGCAGGAAACAATAGTGCCTATAACAAGAAAGGGAAACATGCTAAATGTAATAGTGCCGCAAATGTTCACTGTTCCATGCTCGGGGGAGTGTCGCGCCATCAACGGTCGCTAGCTTGAATGTTCCTTCTCCAAGCTTCCGTTCAATGGCGTATGGACCTTCCCAGCTGGGATTCATGCGTGATGGTACCGGGAAGACTTGTTTCAGAACGAGATCTCCCACATCAAAGATTCTTGGGCGGACTCTGCCGTCATAGTAACGCTTGACTCGATGTCTGTGTGCCGCCGCCCTTAATTCAGCTTCTTCCCGCTTTTCATCGATGCAGTACAGTGATTCCAGCAAGAGGTTTTGGTTTGTCTTGGGATCGTAGTATGTCACTCGGTGCGATGGAACTTCAAGTTCCACGGGTATAACGGCTTCAGAGCCGTATGCCAAGGCGAACGGAGTGTGGCCGGTCGCGGACTTGTGGGTAGTTCTATACGCCCATAATGCTGTCGGGAGTTCATCTACCCATTTGCCTCCAACCTTCTCCAGACGCTTCTTTAGTATGGACTTGATTATTTTGTTAACGGCCTCGACTTGTCCGTTAGCTTTTGGGTGTGCAACGGCGGCGAACTTTTTCTCGATGCCGTACTTTAAACAGAACTCTTTGAACTCTCTACTTTCGAATTGCGTTCCGTTGTCTGTAATGATGGTGCGTGGAAGACCAAAGCGGCATATAATGTTTCGTACAACGAAGTTAATGACCTTCTTAGAGGTGATAGTGGCCAAAGGTTCTGCCTCAGCCCATTTCGTGAAATAGTCGACTGCAACTATTGCGTATTTCGCACCACCTTTGGATAGAGGCAAAGAGCCGATTATGTCGATTCCCCAGATCGCAAATGGCCAAGGACTGATCATTTGTGTGAGTTCCGTTGACGGAGCCCTCGGGATTTTTGCATATCTTTGACACTTGTCGCATTTTCTTGCGTAGTCCGCGGCATCCCGGTTTACGGTGGGCCAGTAATATCCATAGCGGAGGATCTTCTTTGCTAGCGTTTGCCCCCCAGTATGGTCGCCACATTCCCCTTCGTGAACTTCCCTCAAGACTCGCTTTGTTTCATCATGAGCGATGCACCGTAACAATGGGACTGAGAATCCTTTCCGGTACATGGATCCACCCTGCATTACGTACCGCGCAGCCTTTCGAAGGACCTGTCGTCTTTCGCTTCTTTTTTCTGGTAAAGCCCCGGTTGTCAGGTACAGTTTGAATGGGGTTATCCACGAGTCCTTCTCGATCTCTGTTTCCAACACGCGATCGATTTTCATCTCGTCTACGCTCGGGGCATGCAAGACTTCAACGGGATACAATCCCATTTGTTGAGCATCGTCGGTACTTGCGAACTTAGCCAACAAGTCGGCTTCTTTGTTCTGTTCTCGTGGGATTTGTGAAATGTCATAACGCTCAAGATTTGATAGTAGTTCTTGGACCTGAACGAGGTACGGAGCAAGCTTTCGTCCTTTTGCTTGGTAGTCTCCTCGTACTTGGTAAACCACTAACTGCGAGTCACAAAAGATTTCGACTGATTCGATCCCGAGTTCTTTGATGAGCTTCAAGCCAGCGATCAGTGCTTCATATTCAGCTTCGTTGTTCGTAGCCGGGAAATCGAGCTTCAGGGCATAACAGATTGATCGGTTTTCCGGAGTTATAAGAACTACGCCCGCGCCAGAGCAACGGTCGTTTGACGCACCGTCAGTGTATAATTTCCATCGAATGGGGGGAATGATGTCGTGATCGTCCGGTTTGATGGGTATGGTAAATTCAGCGATGAAGTCTGCTAACGCTTGCCCTCGGATGGCCCTCTATGGTAAGTACGCGATATCGAATTGGCTCAACTCGATGTTCCATTTTAGCAATCTTCCAGAAGTTTCCGGTCGTTGAAGTACCTGCCTCAGGGGTTGATCGGTATAAACACCGATTGAATGCGCTTGAAAGTATGGGCGCAGCTTGCGTGATGCAATCACCAAGCAATAAGCCAATTTCTCGATTTTAGGGTAATTCTTCTCTGCCCCCGTTAAACGCTTGCTAACATAATATACCGGCTTCTGGACTCGATCCTCCTCACGAACCAAAGCTGCGCTTATCGCATGAGGGGATATAGCCAAGTAAACGTACAGCATCTCATGGTCAACTGGTTTAGATAGCATTGGTGGGCTCTCCAGATGCCTTACCAGGTTCTGGAATGCTTCCTCGCAGCTAGACGTCCATTCAAAATTCCTCTTTCCTTTCTTTATTATGTCAAAGAACGGGATGCACTTGTCAGTTGCCTTGGATATAAATCGACTCAGCGCAGCTACTTTTCCGTTCAAGCTCTGTACCTGCTTTATAGTCCTGGGCGCTTGTACATCTCGAATGGCTTGGATCTTTTCTGGGTTGGCTTCGATTCCCCTAGCATTGACGATGAATCCTAAAAACTTCCCTGATGCAACGCCGAAAGAACACTTCAGCGGGTTGATCTTCATTCCATAGAACCTGAGTATGTTAAACATTTCAGCTAAGTCTTGAATGTGGTCGTTTGACCGTCGTGACTTCACGAGCATGTCATCCACATAGACTTCCATGGTTTTGCCCAGCTGGTCCTTGAACATTCGATTCACCAGACGTTGGTAAGTTGCTCCAGCATTCTTCAATCCAAAGGGCATCACTACATAGCAATACAGCCCGACATTTGTAACGAAGCTGGTGTGTTCTTGGTCCGGAATATGCATTGGGATTTGGTTGTATCCTGAGTATGCATCCATGAATGACAATAATTCGTGTCCTGCTGTGGAATCGACCAACTGATCGATCCTAGGCAACGGGAAACTGTCCTTAGGGCATGCTTTGTTCAAGTCGGAATAATCTACGCAAGTCCTCCATTTCCCATTCGCCTTCTTTACTAGCACGGGGTTGGAGACCCACTCCGGGTAGAGGGCGTCGCGGACGAACCCATTTTCTTTGAGTTTGTCCACCTCCTCTCCAAGAGCGGCGGATCTCTCCGGATCCATTCCTCTCCTTTTTTGCTTGACTGGGACGTATTTCGGGTCTATGTTCAACATATGACTCGTGATGGCAGGAGAAATCCCACACATATCAGAATGCGTCCAGGCAAAAACATCAAGGTTTGCCCGGAGGAAGTCGCTAAGGTCTTCAGTCATTGCGGGGCCTAACTGTGATCCGATCTTCAGTATTCGCGAAGGGTCGTCACGGCTAACTGAGATGTCAATTGTTAATTCAACCGGTGCCGCCTTCTCTTCCCTGGGTTTCTCATCGTCGTCTCTCGGATCTATATCTCCGTAGATCCGAGAACTATGCCCGAGCCAGGGCTCGGGCACTACTTGTCAATTATTCGTATTGAGGATGCGGACGGGATTGTCCGCAACCTTTCCTTTCTCCCTCCGGTGGGCCTCTCGGAGCTCGGCCACATAACAAGAACGACCAGCTGCTTGGTCACCGTGAACAATGCCTACTCCTTTGTCAGTCGGAAACTTCAAAGTCAAACACCACGGGGCTAGTGCCGCCCTAAATTCAGCCAGGGCCGGCCGACCCAAGAAAACATTATACGGAGAGTCCACATCCAAAACTACAAAGGGTAGAATTCGTACCCTCCGACGCTCGCCTTGTACCAGTTCAACTGGTAACTCGACATATCCTACCGCATCAGTCGCAGCGCCGTTAAAGCCGTGGATACGAGCTTTGGATGGTTTCAAGTCTTTTGTCTCTAGCTTCATCTGATCATAGGCCTTCTTGAAGATGATGTTGACTGAACTTCCACAATCAATCAAAATTCTTTTTACATATGCTGGTCCGATCGTTGCAGATATGACCATGGGATCGACGGTCGGAGCCTCTACCTGATCAGCGTCTTTGTTCCTGAACACAATATCGTCTGTCATCACGCGCTGCTGCTTAGCAGGGGCCCCGTCCTCTACGTTCGAACAACACTCAAAATCTGCATGCTTCAAGGAGCTTGCATATCGTTCCATCTCTTGCCAGTTCTTATCTGCGGGATGAGGTCCGCCGATAATTGTATTTATGACCAGTCTTCCAACAGTCCGAGCAGGCTCCTCAGGATGACGTGGAGCTGGTGCACGACCTGGGTTGGACGTTGCCTGTCCTCCTTCCTGTGGATCCTTTACGAATTCTTGCAACTTCTTTTGTCTGATCAATTTCTCGATAGCATCATGCAGGTGTCTGCATTCTTCCGTGTTGTGTCCATAAGTTTCATGGAAGCGGCAATATTTCCCAGTCCGCTTCTGTTCTTCAGTTGATTCTTTTGGACGTGGTTTTCTGTACTGAAAAGTATTGCAGGTGGATAGGTAAATGTTCTCAAGTGGGGCGTTTAGCGGAGTGTACTCGCTGTAGCTTGGAATTCTCGACTTCCACTTTCCCGCTTCTTTCCTCTTTCCTTGACTTCTTCCTCCGGACTCTTTGGGCTGCACAGGCTTACTCTGGACATTGACTTGGACCTTTCCCGAATTGTCTCCAGATTGCTTCACAGCAATGTTGCTCTTGATTGACTCTTGGGCAGGTCCCGGTGCCTTATCTCATCGTACCCACCTAGCTTCCTCTCTTCTTATGAACTGGTGTGCCTTGGAGTAGAAACGCTTTAGCGTAGCCGGAGGTTTTCCTGCCAGCCAGTCTCCAAATTCAGAATCCGGATCTACACCTCTCATTACAGCCATTAGGATTGCATGGTCGTTGGGATTACTGACTTCAGTTGCCGCAACGTGGAATCTTTGTAAGTACTCCTTCGGCGATTCTCCGGGATTCTGGATTACACTCGACAGAGACATCACGTCCTTCGGGCGTGTAGTGTGTATCCTGAATTGCTCAATAAACTTCTTTGCCAACTCCTCGAAATTTGATACGGATCGCGGAGGAAGTCGGGTGAACCACATAGTAGCGATCCCAGATAGAGTAATCGGAAAGCACCTACACTTGGTGGGATCATTTGCTCTGGCTGAATCCATCATCCATTCATACCTCATTACATGTTGTCTGGGGTCAGTTTTTCCTTCGTATGCAGGAATGGTTGGCATGCTAAACTTCTTGGGGTACGCCGTTTGCAGCACAACATCTGTGAACGGAGTATGACTTCTTGACACTCCCTAGTCGTCATTTGATAAGCCCTGATTTTCTTTCATCAGTTGCCTGATCATGGCTGTCAGATCGGGTGTCTGTATGGAAGCTGGGAGGTTGGAGTCAGTTCTACGCGCCTGTCCATGCTGATGCCTCCTTTCCTGGCGATCTGCCAATCGTGCGTCGTGAGGTTCAACATTGTTAGCATTTTGATGATCTGGAGCTCCATCCTCCATCTGTATTCCGGTTTGGAAGCTTCCAGTTCTGGCTTGGTCGCGGTCTCCAGCTGTTCGAACAGCAGCATCCGCCCTTGTAGCTTCAGTCTTACGACGTCTACGCCTGGGTGGTTCATCAGAAGAAGTAGAGCTGTCAGATGAGGAATAAGCAGCTGGATTGCCCCCAGCATTCTGTTGCTGCTGTTGAGTGAGTTGTGCCATCAGGTTGGCATTAGCTTGCATCTGTTCTCCCAGTTGTCTCCTGCTTTCCCTAAGTTCTCTCATCAAGTCATTGAACTCTACTCTGGTGACAACTGGAGTCTGTTCTTGAGCGGCAATCCCTGCACTCGGGATCGCAGGTTGATTGCTAGGTCCTGCTTGTTGCACGCTAGCAGTCTCTCGGGCATCCGCATTAAGAGAAGCTGACCTGGTACATGGTCTCGCCATTGTAGAGTTATTGGTATGAACTCTGAGTAGAATCAACGGATGTCCTATCAGTAAGTCGGATCTTCTTTGGGGGATTTGTTCAATCCAGTAGCTTCAAAGCAGATCCTTGAGGTCTGAGAATTAGATTCTCAGTGAAAGCACCAAAGTGTTAGCACCAAAATTGGTCACTAACCTCGTAGAAGAAGATTGTGAAGAGATATAAGTGATGAAATCAAATTAAACAGAGAAGACAGTGCTAATTTAAATACAGAAAGTAAGAACACCAAATTTATAGTGGTTCAGCGTAATTGCCTACGTCCACTTTGAGGTTAAACTTTATTGATCTTCTCTATAGTTGATTACAAATACAATTCGTGAATCAAATGCTTGAATGAAGTTGTTAAGTAGAAAAGATGAGTCTTGAAAATGGCAGAGTCTCCCCGGTGTTTTCTCTCCAAAAAAGGATCCATTTCATTGTGACCCTACCCCTCTATTTATAGGCAAAGATGGGCTGGACTTCCCAAGTGGGCTGATTGCCGAACGCTCCAGCCCGAGTACAGTGGTCGTCGCATGCCGAGCAAGGTTCGCCGAACGCTCTGCGCCGAACCATCCCTTCTATGCCGAACGGTATGTTGGTGTCGTGGGAAGTGTAGGATGGTTGTCTGTTGAGGCCGAACGCTCTGCGCCGAACCATCCCTTCTATGCCGAACGAGGTGGTTGATGTTTGGGAAGTGTAGGATGGTTGTCTGTTGAGGCCGAACGCTCTGCTTGACGCCGAGTGCCCTTCCGCCGAGTACTCCTAATCCCACCAGGTACTACGCCGAGTACTCCTGTACGCCGAACAGTCTCGTATGCCGAGCAGCCTTGATGCCGAGCACACTTGTCGCCGAGCACTCGTTGGATGTTGGGTGTCTCGCCGAACACTCCTGGCTGTCAAGTGCCTCGCCGAACACCGTGGGATGCCGAGTACTCCTGTATGCCGAGCAGCCTTGACGCCGAGTACTCTGGTACGCCGAACAGTCTCGATGCCGGACACTAATGGATGCCGAGTACTATGCCGAGCACACTTGTCGCCGAGCACTCATGGATGTCAATCGCTCTCTGATGCCGAGCACTTATTGCCGAGTACTAGTTGCCTGGTCAAATCCCCAGGAAACATAAGTTTTATGGTATACGTAAATATAATTTACAAGATTAGTACATAAGTTTCTATGGTCTGTTGAGTCTTATATTCTGTTGCATTGAAAGTCTACTAGTATAGGTTCTGTACTATATATATTTATTTGTTACGTGTTAGTTTATATGATTTCAAAGACATATATGTTGAACAGTTTATATGTATGTGGTATATGGGTTATATAGTTTATAAGCTTATATATAAGTTATTATATGTGGGTTAGATTTCATAAATTTTGAAGGCAAGTATGGGTTTCAAAACAAAAAGGAAATTTGCATGTTATTTTTTTCTGAACAGTGGTTAGACTTCATGTTCGCGATATCATATCTCACTCATGTTTTATTGGAATGGGTTGATTCTATTTTTAAAAAAGAGTCGAAGTTACCTAGTTTATGCCTGTCAAATTTCAGAAAAATCCGACATCGTTTGATTAGTGGTCGAGGATCTGGAAGTTTGACCCAGGCAGCTGTTCTTTTGTACTTGAAATTATTTTACACTGCTGCAAACACGACCTGAGTTCATGTTTGATGCATCGTATCTCTTCCGTCTTACGTCGGAATATAGTGATTCTTTTTTTGTTGGAAAGATTGAGTTTTCTATTTTATGTTTACAAATTTTTAGCTTCATGCGAGGTCATTTGATCCTCTGTTTCTCATTTGGAAGTTAGACCCAGACAGCTGTTCTTTTGTACTTAGAAATTATTTTACACTGCTGCAAACATGGCCTGAGTCTATGTTCGTGACATCGTAACTTTTCTCGTCTCTTGTCCAAAACAAGTGAATCTTTTGCAGTTTAAAATACAAGTTTTGATCTTTATTCATACCAAATTTCAGACCATTTCGATCTCGGTAGCACATAGAATTATATTGTAAAACTTTGACGCACGACATGTTTTATTTGTTGCTATGTTGAATGTTTTGATTTGATTTCATCGATTTCTGTTATCAGCTTTGATCGTTGAATTCGTGCCGATTTGTTTTGCTTAGATTCGTAACTCAATCTCTATGTCCGTATCTGTGTGCGTATCCGTGTCATCTTTTCATGCATCTCTAGCCACGAAAGGTGAGCAATCACTCATGATTAACGTTCTTATATTTATTAAATTTGATTTCAATTGAAACGACAATTGAAATATGCTGCTGTTAGTTATTTATATTGCTATATCTATGACATCATCTGTATCTGTTCACCTGTGATACCTGACATCATTATCTGTTATTTATATTGATATATATATATATATATGCCATCATCTGTATCTGTTCACCTGTGACATCTGACACCCTTATCTGTTATTTATACTGATGATATATGCCTGTTACCGTTGTTATATTATTATCATATCTGTTATCACTCTGCAAGTTCCCTGTTAGTATAGAATCACTATGGGTTGAAATGATACATACCCGAACAGACTTTAGAATAGGAGAAAATCGTTATGGGTTGAAATGATAAACCCAAGCGATTTTCAAATTAAATTGAATTTGGGATTTCAGGTTGAAAAGATATATACCCGAATATATTTTAAATTGCGGATTGAAATGATAAATATCCGTATCACTTGACCATAGGATAGAAAATTATATACAGACACCGTTGGTCTATATATAAATGTTTTTGAAAAACATTTCTACGGTTTTGAAAGAAATATATGGTTTTAATAAATAATGATTTTAAAGATTTATTAAAGTTGATTTGAATCAATATGAAATATGTTTAAGTATCTATGTAAAAATTTATATTTTTAAATATAGAATTTATAATGTTTCAGGTTGAAAGATAAATTTGAATTGATTTGGAATTCTTAATTATTTAAGAATTATACTTAATAAGTTGATTTGAAATCTATTAAATTTGAAATTTTAAGATATGTTTTATAACTTGAATTAATTAAGAAGTGGCTTAAATGAATATTTCAAACTTATATAAATTTAAGGGACAGTTTGGCACAGGTCCCTAATAAGTTTCAAAATACACAAAAACCCCAGTAAAATAAAGTTTGTAAATTAGGTCCCTAGAATTAAGTTACTGAATAATAACATACACTTATGCAATTATTCAGTGAATAATTGCAGATATTTATGCAATTATATCAAAAAATTGCGGAAAATTCCGCAATTATTCATCCAAAAAATTGCGGAAATTTACGCAATTTTTTCAAAAAATTGCGGAAAATTCCGCAATTATTCACCCAAAAAATTGCGAAAATTTATGCAATTTTTTCAAAAAGTTGCGGAAAATTCCGCAATTATTCACCAAAAAAATTGCATAACTATATGCAATTACTTAGTAACTTAATTCTAGGGACCTAATTTACACACTTTTTTTTACTGGGGTTTTTGTGTATTTTGAAACTTACTAGGGACCTGAGCCTAATATTCACTAAATTTAAATGGGATATTTTGTCTATATAAATTTGTAAATTGAAGTTGTATTTTTATGTATTGAAATGATTAAAGAAATATTTCAGAAACTAAATGGAATGAAATTAAATTGGGACATAAATTGATTTATCGAATTTAGTTTAGAAATGTCGAATATTTAAACTTGAAATATATTGAAATTGAAATGGTTTATTTATGGTTCAAATAGGCATTTGAAATCGATAATTTGAAAGGGTTTATTGAGGAACTAAATTAAATTGAAATTGATGATTTGAGATTTAATTAAATTTTAATTTTGGAATTTGAGTTTATGTGAATTGATTTGTGAAATCTGAGGAAGCTATTTTTATATAAAGTATTTAAACTATATCTAAAACTATTTATATTTTACTTTATAAATTTTAATGTAAATTATTTTAATATAAATCATTTTCAATATAAATTATTTTATTATAAACTATTTTAACTTATAACTATTTTATATAAACTATTTTATTGTATAAACTATTTTTCTATATATACAAATTTTAATATCTAAACTGTTTAAGAGGAAGTATTATGAATTCCAAAATGTTATGATTTCAAACTATAGTTTTAAAGTGTTATAAATTTCAAGGTTTTGATTTCCAAAGTGTTTTGATTTAAAAGACTTACAATTTCGAAAGCGATGTAACTTTGGAAAGTGATATGATTTTGGAAATGGATTTATTTAAAGGAAAAGTGATATCGTATTGATATGGTTTTGAAATGGCAATGAGATGTCGGTTTTGAAATATAACTATTTTGAAAATTTTATTAAATGACCATCGGTGTAATAATACGTAGTTATTAAAGAGACCGGGATCGGATATGGACATACTCTCTGTCGAAACCGAAACCACTTTAATAACTAATGTATGCGGAGTGTTGATCCAGAACGAAGTGGATGGTTTTGATGAACGCGTTGACTGAAGAAAGAGAACGATTTTGGATGACCCCTGACATGACTAAAACAGGAGCCGCGCCGGACCATTGAGGATCGCCATCTCTAGCGGACACGCTTCTTCGATACCATATCTATTACTTTTGTGATTCGATTTGGGTGCACCCCTTGATTTGGGAGTGTTGTTTCGCGGTGTTGAGGTAGTAGCTGCTATGCTCAACATCAGTCCGGATCAGGCAACTACTAGTATCCTAGTTGGTATCGCCTCATGTACCTTGTCATACTGATTATCCTATTCGCGACCACTACGATTTTGGTTTGTACCTTTAGTATATGGATTGCCCTCTGGTGACTTCCGGTTTTGGGGAAACTACGGTCTTGTATATGTTCTTGGGAATAAAAATGTGTTAAGGGTGGAATGGGCCATGACGTAACGCTATTTTGATATCGTACTTTACTGATTAGACATTATCTACTTAGCATATTCTACTGTATATATAGATAGTTTAATGGATCCTTAAGGGATGGTTATCCCAAACATCCTTTGAGTCACTTGTATTTCAGTCGTTATTTCACTTGAGTTGGATTTATTGATATAAGAATGTTAATCCTGACTCGAGTGTTTTGTGTTTTCTTTACGCTCGGGTCAGACTGAGTGATACAGTATTCGAGACTCACCTTTGGAGTTGGAGCTTCGCTTGGAGATCCAGCTATCTATCCAGCTTTCAGATATTCAGTTTATTCCAGTGATGTATTCTGATATTGTATTTGACTATTGTATTCGAGACTTCTGTTGTATCCTGTATAACTCTGTTTTATATATATGGTAGCTTCATGAACTACTATTCTTTTGTTTCTGCTGCATTATTGTTATATTACTCTGTGTCTATGATCTGTGATTATTTATTTATTGTATATGCTAAGTTTTGCCAATTTAAATTAACAATCTATTGTTTTGAATTATTCAAGTCTGACATGTGTGGATTATTGTCGATTTGAATGGTCCAAAATAGTGGGTCGTTACAAGTGGTATCAGAGCTCTGGTTTTAGGCAAAACTCAGCATATGTAGTGAATTCAATTACAGAATCACGTTCGTTCGAGCTTGAATTCCTTCTTCTTTGACTCGGTTTCTTTGAATTTTGGAATGTTCCCTTCGGTTCCAAAGTCCATTCGTGTCTCCCCTATTCGTGTCTTTTTAATTCTGGAGTATCCCATAACTCTACTTCGAATGATCTCTATAATAAATTGGAGGTCTCGCCAATATCTGAATAATTTGTAAAAGAGTGAAACTCCTGTACAACCAGCGTTGATTCACCGAAGATTTCTATATCCTCGGTTTACGATGCTGTTATCTTTTGTTATACCCGAATTCTATCTTTGGCGATCGAATGTCGATTTGTCGTAAAATTCTACATCGAATTTATTCTTGGAATCACGGTTGACCCGGTTAAGGTTACCCGCGATTTATATAAGTTGTCCATCTTCTGTTTGAAAACTCAATTATCTTATCTCCCTATCGGGTGTACCTTTTAGTTGAATTCTTTTAGTTAGAGTTTCTCTAATTTGAATCTATATCTTTGTTTAAAATCCATTCGAGGATATCCGAGTGAGGGAGTGTATTTGTAATTAATATTAAAATGTTTTATATATTGTGTTGTTTGAGTTGTTGATGTTGATTTGGGTTTTCGATCGATTCGTCTGATCAACGCTATCGATAGGATTTCCAAAACACTTGAATAGAGCAAACTGACACAATATTATTTCAAATTTGGTAAATTGAATAGATTCGTATGATTATATTATATATACATATATAAGTATAGGAATTTCTGGAATTAAATAGTTAATTAAATTGGTTGTTGAATGATAATATTTGATTATCATTTATTGTTCTAAATGAATTTATAAACATGGTTTATAAATTGATTTGGAATCGAAATAAAATTTAAAAATCAGGAATTTGAGAATTCGATTTCCGGTGATTTCAACTTTGGTTTTAAAGTGTATATTATTAAAGGTATTTTCGAATAGAAACCGTTTTCAAAGATTTTAAAATGTTGAAATCAGTACTCTTCTCTTTTGTCGCTGGAAAATAATTTCGGTGATGACTGCAGCGTCATCGACATTCATTTTCGAGTTTCGAAGTGGAGAGACCATTCTGTAGCTTTGCGACGGTTTTGTTTTGAAAAAAATATATATTATGATTTGAATTATATACATATGGGTATATTATTTTAAATTTAATTTGGATTAATATATATAGTATACACATAATTATCTCTAAAAGGTTTGGAAATTAAATTTGATTTGAATTTCTGTGGTATGGCTTGATTTATTATATATATAAAGATAAAATTTTGATCTGATATATACTATATATATTTATCTCAAAATTGTTGAAGTAAATCGGAGATTTAAATTCTTAAGTTTATGATTTAAAGATGATTTCAATTATAAACTGAAGTCAAAATTTTTGGATAAATATTTAAACTTGAGATAATTGAATTTGAAAATTTTATTTGTATAGTACTAAATTGCATTTAAATATAACTTACCTAAATTATTCAAAAGTTAAAATGTAATTGGATAATATACAATATAAAATGATTTCATAAATAAAATTTGAGTGGTTATAATAAATGTTATACACTTAAACTTTAATTATAAAATGTTAATAGAGATAAATAGAATAATAAGATAATTGAAAAATAAATTTTGTTTTGAAGAAAATAATAAATTGAAATTAGATCAACTTATGGAAATACCTTGAATTTAAAATCAATTAATGAATATAAATTAATTTAAGTTGAAATTTATATGGTTTAAATTAATTTATATGATTTAAATATATGTGATAAAATATATTACGTGGAACAAATTTAATAATAATTTGGAATAAAAGAATTAAATTTGTTGAATAAAATATGAGTATAACAAATGATTATACAAATTGATGATTTAGAAATTGTTAATTGAAGATGACTAGATAATAAGATAATGAATTTAGAAATAGATAGATTAATTTAACTTAAGTGAACTAAAAGGATTTAACCAAATTGTTAAATATTAATTAATTTAAATTGAAATTTATATGGTTTAAATTAATTTTTACTTGTATTCCAATCTATTTTCTTTCTGGTTGGTTCTATTCTCCTACCTCCTTCCTTTTCGGGGACGAAAAGTTTTGAGTAGGGGAGAATGTAACGACCCGTAAATTTAACCGGTTTTAATAACGTTATTAATTGAAATTTTAGGAAATTTTAAACGATAAAATTTTGAAATATAAATTTGATATTTGGAATGCGTCTAATTAAACATAGCAACTGGTAAATTTTCGTTCGAAAATATGAAAATTTATTTCGCGCGTAAATTTACTTCAATTTAATCAGTTAAAAAGCGATGAAAATAAAATGTTTCCGAAACCTAAATATTTTTACATAGAAAAATTCTAAAACATCTTCTGAGCAAGATGTCAGTTTGTCGTTTTTCCAAATTCGGACATCTTTGGCTCCGTCGATCTTATTTTTCAGCGTTTTTCTTGCATTTTCCACCAGTTGGAAAATTCGAATTTTTATAATTCAATCGTACCACTGATATCTGTATACTGTTTTGATCGTCTCGTCGTGCTGATCTCTGCGATATATTTATTTCTGTATTTTGAAGTCCGGTACGTGGTGGAAACTACGAAACGGTTAATCGCATCGGTAACCGTTTTGGAGTCCTTTCATTTATGAGTCTTTTTGTTTCTTCGTCTATTCATTTTGCAAGCTGTCAGCCACTTATTCAATATCAAAGTACACGTCCATCTCCATCTTGCCGTTCAAAATTTTATGCCTTCATTCATTGTTGCGTGACCTTTGGCTTCCCTACAAGTTTCTTTTTCTTTTTTTATGCGTTCTTTCCCTTTTATTTTTGTTTAGCCTGACTCCAATTCTTCTCTTCCTAAATTCTTCAGCCTCCACTTGCCTGCTCTTCTTTGTTTGAGAAATACTTAATATAATGTATTGGTTGTTGCATTGAAGCCACATGCCACCTGTTCAATTCTTTAACTCCAGGTTTTCATCCTCACGTCCAAAACAAAAGCCATCCACTCCCCATGCTCGGCAACCTCAGCTTGAGTCCACCACCGTGACGAACACCACCACATGCTACAGCCCTGCCGTACCTTCCACCTCCATCACGGCAGCCCACCTCACCTCTGATCCGCCCTTCCTTCCCCGCGTGATCAAAAGGCTACGTATGTGTCTTTATATATATATTATTTTATATATTATAACCTATACTTGTTTTCATATATACACGTAAGTTTTATATAGTGATTATTTTATTATATTGTTTCTTTTTGCATCCCCAGATCTAGGCTTATGTTTTTTTCAAATACTATATATATGTAGACTATAGGTTGTTATATATTTGTTGTTAACTTGTAAAGCTTATGGACTAGTTATATATCAATATATATCCAATATGCTAATATAAAAGGCCGTTTTAGATATTGCTACAACATAGTATTATGTGTCAGAGTAAAGTGTTAGCTTATAGATTTCAAAGTATGATAGTATATAAGTAAGCTATGTATATTCTGTTAGTAATATAAGTATAGGTTACTGTGACTTCTTATATATTTTGTCAGTATATATGTGTTTTATATAAGTCGATATTAAACTGTTGTATTGTTTATATAATTTATACTAAAGTAAGTTTTATGGTATACGTAAATATAATTTGCAAGATTAGTACATAAGTTTCTATGGTCTGTTGAGTCTTATATTCTGTTGCATTGAAAGTCTACTAGTATAGGTTCTGTACTATATATATTTATTTGTTACGTGTTAGTTTATATGATTTCAAAGACATATATGTTGAACAGTTTATATGTATGTGGTATATGGGTTATATAGTTTATAAGCTTATATATAAGTTATTATATGTGGGTTAGATTTCATAAATTTTGAAGGCAAGTATGGGTTTCAAAACAAAAAGGAAATTTGCATGTTATTTTTTTCTGAACAGTGGTTAGACTTCATGTTCGCGATATCATATCTCACTCATGTTTTATTGGAATGGGTTGATTCTATTTTTAAAAAAGAGTCGAAGTTACCTAGTTTATGCCTGTCAAATTTCAAAAAAATCCGACATCGTTTAATTAGTGGTCGAGGATCTGGAAGTTTGACCCAGGCAGCTGTTCTTTTGTACTTGAAATTATTTTACACTGCTGCAAACACGATCTGAGTTCATGTTTGACGCATCGTATCTCTTCCGTCTTACGTCGGAATACAGTGATTCTTTTTTTGTTGGAAAGATTGAGTTTTCTATTTTATGTTTACAAATTTTCAGCTTCATGCGAGGTCATTTGATCCTCTGTTTCTCATTTGGAAGTTAGACCCAGACAGCTGTTCTTTTGTACTTAGAAATTATTTTACACTGCTGCAAACATGGCCTGAGTCTATGTTCGTGACATCGTAACTTTTCTCGTCTCTTGTCCAAAACAAGTGAATCTTTTGCAGTTTAAAATACAAGTTTTGATCTTTATTCATACCAAATTTCAGACCAGTTCGATCTCGGTAGCACATAGAATTATATTGTAAAACTTTGACGCAGGACATGTTTTATTTGTTGCTATGTTGAATGTTTTGATTTGATTTCATCGATTTCTGTTATCAGCTTTGATCGTTGAATTCGTGCCGATTTGTTTTGCTTGGATTCGTAACTCAATCTCTATGTCTGTATCAGTGTGCGTATCCGTGTCATCTTCTCGTGCATCTCTAGCCTCGAAAGGTGAGCAATCACTCACGATTAACGTTCTTATATTTATTAAATTTGATTTCAATTGAAACGACAATTGAAATATGCTGCTGTTAGTTATTTATATTGCTATATCTATGACATCATCTGTATCTGTTCACCTGTGACACCTGACATCATTATCTGTTATTTATATTGATATATATATATATATGCCATCATCTGTATCTGTTCACCTGTGACATCTGACACCCTTATCTGTTATTTATACTGATGATATATGCCTGTTACCGTTGTTATATTATTATCATATCTGTTATCACTTTGCAAGTTCCCTGTTAGTATAGAATCACTATGGGTTGAAATGATACATACCCGAACAGACTTTAGAATATGAGAAAATCGTTATGGGTTGAAATGATAAACCCAAGCGATTTTCAAATTAAATTGAATTTGGGATTTCGGGTTGAAAAGATATATACCTGAATATATTTTAAATTGCGGATTGAAATGATAAATATCCGTATCACTTGACCATAGGATAGAAAATTATATACAGACACCGTTGGTCTATATATAAATGTTTTTGAAAAACATTTCTACGGTTTTGAAAGAAATATAAGGTTTTAATAAATAATGATTTTAAAGATTTATTAAAGTTGATTTAATAAAGTTGATTTGAATCAATATGAAATATGTTTAAGTATCTATGTAAAAATTTATATTTTTAAATATAGAATTTATAATGTTTCAGGTTGAAAGATAAATTTGAATTGATTTGGAATTCTTAATTATTAAGAATTATACTTAATAAGTTGATTTGAAATCTATTAAATTTGAAATTTTAAGATATATTTTATAACTTGAATTAATTAAGAAGTGGCTTAAATGAATATTTCAAACTTATATAAATTTAAATGGGATATTTTGTCTATATAAATTTGTAAATTGAAGTTGTATTTTGATGTATTGAAATGATTAAAGAAATATTTCAGTAACTAAATGGAATGAAATTAAATTGGGACATAAATTGAATTATCGAATTTAGTTTATAAATGTCGAATATTTAAACTTGAAATATATTGAAATTGAAATGGTTTATTTATGGTTCAAATGGGCATTTGAAATCGATAATTTGAAAGGGTTTATTGAGGAACTAAATTGAATTGAAATTGATGATTTGAGATTTAATTAAATTTTAATTTTGGAATTCGAGTTTATGTGAATTGATTTGTGAAATCTGAGGAAGCTATTTTTATATAAAGTATTTAAACTATATCTAAAACTATTTATATTTTACTTTATAAATTTTAATATAAATTATTTTAATATAAATCATTTTCAATATAAATTATTTTATTATAAACTATTTTAACTTATAACTATTTTATATAAACTATTTTATTGTATAAACTATTTTTCTATATATACAAATTTTAATATCTAAACTGTTTAAGAGGAAGTATTATGAATTCCAAAATGTTATGATTTCAAACTATAGTTTTAAAGTGTTATAAATTTCAAGGTTTTGATTTCCAAAGTGTTTTGATTTAAAAGACTTACGATTTCGAAAGCAATGTAACTTTGGAAAGTGATATGATTTTGGAAATGGATTTATTTAAAGGAAAAGTGATATCGTATTGATATGGTTTTGAAATGGCAATGAGATGTCGGTTTTGAAATATAACTATTTTGAAAAATTTATTAAATGACCCTCGGTGTAATAATACGTAGTTATTAAAGAGACCGGGATCGGATATGGACATACTCTCTGTCGATACCGAAACCACTTTAATAACTAATGTACGCGGAGTGTTGATCCAGAACGAAGTGGATGGTTTTGATGAACGCGTTGACTGAAGAAAGAGAACGATTTTGGATGACCCCTGACATGACTAAAACAGAAGCCGCGCCGGACCATTGAGGATCTCCATCTCTAGCGGACACAATTCTTCGATACCATATCTATTACTTTTGTGATTCGATTTGGGTGCACCCCTTGATTTGGGAGTGTTGTTTCGCGATGTTGAGGTAGTAGCTGCTATGCTCAACATCAGTCCGGATCAGGCAACTACTAGTATCCTAGTTGGTATCGCCTCATGTACCTTGTCATACTAATTATCCTATTCGCGACCACTACGATTTTGGTTTGTACCTTTAGTATATGGATTGCCCTCTGGTGACTTCCGGTTTTGGGGAAACTACGATCTTGTATATGCTCTTGGGAATAAAAATGTGTTAAGGGTGGAATGGGCCATGATTTAACGCTATTTTGATATCGTACTTTACTGATTAGACATTATCTACTTAGCGTATTCTACTGTATATATAGATAGTTTAATGGATCCTTAGAGGATGGTTATCCCAAACATCCTTTGAGTCACTTGTATTTCAGTCGTTATTTCACTTGAGTTGGATTTATTGATATAAGAATGTTAATCCTGACTCGAGTGTTTTGTGTTTTCTTTACGCTCGGGTCAGACTGAGTGATACAGTATTCGAGACTCACCTTTGGAGTTGGAGCTTCGCTTGGAGATCCAGCTATCTATCCAGCTTTCAGATATTCAGTTTATTCCAGTGATGTATTCTGATATTGTATTTGACTATTGTATTCGAGACTTCTGTTGTATCCTGTATAACTCTGTTTTATATATATGGTAGCTTCATGAACTACTATTCTTTTGTTTCTGCTGCATTATTGTTATATTACTCTGTGTATGTGATCTGTGATTATTTATTTATTGTATATGCTAAGTTTTGCCAATTTAAATTAACAATCTATTGTTTTGAATTATTCAAGTCTGACATGTGTGGATTATTGTCGATTTGAATGGTCCAAAATAGTGGGTCGTTGCATGCCTAATTGAACTAGCATATGACTCCATTTCCTTCCAGCTCCGATCAGCTGGATGAGGACCACCACTTTACAGTATTAGTCACCAGCCTCCCGCCAGTACGTACGGGTTCTTTGGGCATAGCCTGGCCGTGGCCCTGATTGGGATTAGATGGACCCGCTCTACCATCCTGCAGAGACCGGACAAACTGCTCTAACTTTCTTTCTCTAATCAACTTTTCGATAATATCCTGCAGATGACGGCATTCATTAGTGTTATGGCCGTAACAATCATGGAATCTATAGAACTTAACGAACTGAATCTGCTTCTCTGACGATGGTTTTGGAGCTAGCTTCTTGTATTGTCCTGTATTGCAGGTTTGAAGGTAACCATTCTCTAGTGACGTGTTCAAAAGAGTATATCGATCGAACATAGGAGCTTTGGGTCTCCCATGATGAGGGTCTCTCTTCTTTCCTTGACCTCCATCACCCTTCTGCCGACTTTGCTTATTCTGAATATTCAATTGTACTTTACCGAAACTCTCCCCAGTCTGCTTCACTGCAACATTACTCTGGATACCTTCACTGCTGGGGTCCACGACGCCCTGCTTCCTAGACCATTTAGCATCTTCTCTCCTCAAAAACTGGGCTGCCTTTGCATAGAAATTTTCAAATGAAGCGGGGGGTTTCCTAGCCAACCAATCACCAAATTTGGAATCAGGATCGATCCCTTTAGTCAATGCCATCAGAATAGAAGATGGCTGACTTCAACATAAGTAGTGTGGAACCTTTCCAAATAATGCCTTAGTGTGACTCCCACCTCTATACTCACACTAACCAAGGACACTACTGGGTAATGCCGTCAATTAGTACGAAGAATAAGGCTGTTGAGGAGCGACCATCTGTGTAACTGCTTTGTGCGAGTACCGATATGTTAGATAATATGTCATGCATTTCATTTCAAGAGGAAATCTAACATATCAAATACAAACTCAAAGCTAATACATAGTGGCTATGTGGCCTCCGAAAACAAATATAATATAAGCATAACATAAATCAGTCATAGATATTCTTATCACAAAGGCAGAAACAGATCTGAATATAACACATAGAACTGTACATCAAAGTAGTGGTCATACAAGATCCTCTACATCACAAAAGAATAGGTAGAAGTGCTAAACAAAAGAATATGTATACATCAAGGAGTCTCTATCTCGAATGTATAAAAACAAAAACTACTAATCTAAAGTAATTAGCCAAAAGTCAGAAGCTAGTCCCTGCTAAGAAGTCAAGTGGAAGCACCTGAAACACCCCGGTCTGACCTGAGTATTATTTAAGAAGAAAAAATAATAAACGGATCAGTCTAGCTATAAATATCAGATAAGATGAGATAGGATAAGAGATATAACAAATATATATATGATAACAACAAAAATCATACAATATCTCAAATCTCCTCAAACACCAAAAAGAATGTCATATTCTTTATTTCTATTCACCAAACTTCAAATATTGATAGGGCTTATCAATACAAATCACAAAAATTGGCGAAACACAAATTCCAGAAATCATCAATTAAAAATCCAGAAATCACAAAAAAAGGGGGAGGCCTATCACAAATGGGAGCATGAAAACTCACCAACATGTGTATCACAAACAGGACGCTATCCCATGAGTCGCTAACCCATAGAGCCGGTGCAACGACGTAATACAACGGTACGCCCGAGGAACCTAAAACTCAAATAAGCCGAAACAACGACGTAGTACAACGGTACTCCCGATGAACCGAACTCCATAAAGCCCATAGGTCGCTAGCCTATAAAAATTGAGACGAAGCTCAACATAACGGGGTACAGTCCCCCACACGGACAATAAGACATCGCATATCGCTAGTCTAAACCTCAAAATGATCGTCATAGATCAATAAAAGTGTAAAATACACCAAGCTAGTCAATAGATGAGTTTAGCTTTATGTCCCATAACCACTGGCTTAACTTAAATATTTACGAACAAATTGTAGATTTCCACTCGAAAATTGTCACAAGATTTCAATCGAACAAGTCTAAGAATTAACCGACGAAGTAAACGCAAGCGTTTCATACCACTTATTTTGCTAAGTCGTTTAATTGGATTTCTCGTACGAATGAGGTAAAGGTTTGTATATACTAATAGATTGGAAAACGGTTTTAAAAACAAGCTTTGTATTTAAAAGTAGTGTTGAAATCGTTTTTGTGAAAGAGTTTGAGTATTTACTACTAGTGTAGAAACCTTTGTATTTTAAAGTGACAAATCACATAAATGATTGTAAAAACAATCTATCACCAAAAATTCACATTCGACGACGTGAATCAAAACCATAGAAATCGATATCAAATCCATTAAATGGATATTCCCAAAAATCCAGAAAAGAAGTCATCAAAATCGATAAAATGACAACAACCAACCGGATCGACAAAAATCGATTAAAATGGAAATTCGCATAAAAACAGGCAAAGTGCCAAATTTTAATGGCGCCAGACGTCTGGTGGTTCTCCCCAGTCGTCTGAGCTGAAGGTCTGCAATTTTTCCAGTCCACTCAGATGTCTGAGCTTAAGGTTTGGAACGTTTGTTCCTTTGCCTCAGATGTCTGAGTGTTTTACCAGACGTCTGAGCTGAAGCTCAGGGCAAAATTTTCCCAGGCCATTGATGGCCAATTCAACTCAGAAGCGATCAAATGAGCGATGGTGGTTAGGGATTTATGCCAAGCGACAACCCAACCCTATAGGCTCTTCAATACACTCCAAACAACATGTCCAAACATCCATAGTAGGATTTTCAAAGATTTTGACTTCAAAATTCCAAAAATTGGAAAATTCACCAAACCAATTCAATTCAAAAGCAATTGGTCATGAAATAAATGTTAGGAATTCATACCTAACAACAATGAAAGCTATAGACATAGATGTGAGTTCAAGAACTCGCCTTTAAATTCAAAAACAAGGAATGTGAAGCTCTAAAACAAAGCAAGATCAATCTCTCTTCAACTTCACTTCAAGAACCTTCAATCTATGATCAAATGAAAAGTTTTTCCTAAGTTAGGTTATAGGAAAAATCAAGAATTGAAGAGGAATTGAGTTGGAGAAGATGAAGAGCATGCTTACCTAAGCTTCTCCTTGATTTTGGAACTTGGATTTGAATTTCCTAATAATCTAGGGTTTAGGAATTTTAATTTCCTATATTTTCCCCCATTTTCCTTTTAGCTTGAGTGTTAGGAAATTATGAGTAGAATGAATGAAGAGTAGAGGAGTTAGGGTATTTTGTAGAGGAGTTTGGGTTCTCTTATTGGGTTAGTGGGCTAAAACCAAACCCAAAGCCCAAATGAAAATACCAAAATCCTAATCATCTCCAAACATATCAATGTTTATACTCAAATAATTTGTAAACGTCGTTTTGAACTCAATGGAAGAGGTCTCGAGTTTGGATTCGACTGTTTACAAAAAGTCACATTTTGGACTTTAAATTCAACAAACGATGTTATATTTAAATAAAACATTTAAATATATAAATCGTAAAATATGCGGGTTGTTACAGACTCCCCTCCTTAAAGAAATTGCGTCCTCGCTATACTTAAGAAGAAAATAAAGAGTAACAACCACTCTAAGGCACAACAACACAAAAGAAAATTTTGAAGTGAGAAGTTCACCTTAAAGAGCACGAGAGAGTAAGTCCGGATGTGTTCGCTCGATGAATTCTTTGGATTCCCAAGAACAATCCTTTGGATTTGCGGACCATTGAACTTTCACAAGCGGGACTTCTTTATTACGAAGGCATTTAACCTCCGTAGCAATGATACGAATAGGATGTTGCTCATAAGTCAAATTAGGTGAAACTTCAATTTCTTCAATAACACCGGACTCAAGAATAGAATCGGAATCTCTAAGGCATTTTCGTAGTTGAGAAACGTGAAAAATGTCATGAATAGTAGAAAATTGAGCTGGTAATGAAAGGCGATAAGCCATGGAACTAATACGTTCGGTGATGGGAAATGGGCCAATATATCGAGGTGCTAATTTTTCCGATCGACTGAAACGCACAACACCCTTCATAGGTGAAACACGAATGAATACCAAATCTCCCACGGAAAATTCCAAATTCCTTCTTCGATTATCGGCATAGGATTTTTGTCTACTTTGAGCTTCTTTCATCCTATGATGAATAAGGTCAATCTTTTATGTGGCATCACGAATAAAATCTGGACCTAAAACCAACCTCTCACCGGCTTCAAGCCAACACGAAGGAGATCGACATGGCCTTCCGTAGAGTGCCTCAAAAGGTGCCATACCAATACTAGATTGGAAGCTATTATTATAAGAAAACTCAACAAGGGAAATATGATCTTCCCAACTTCCACCAAAATCAAGAACACATGCACGAAGGAGATCTTCAAGGGTTTGATTCACACGCATTGTTTGTCCATCGGACTGAGGATGATAAGCGGTGCTAAAATTAAGCTTCGCTCCCAGAGCTTTTTAAAGACCCTTCCAAAATCCACTAGTAAATAATGGATCACGATCGCTAATAATAGAAGTTGGAACTCCATGCAATTTAACAAATTCTTTAACATAGAGTTTGGCCAAAAGAGGTACGGTCCGATTGGACCGAACGGGAATAAAATGGGCGGATTTTGTAAGTCTATCTACAATCACCCATAAACTGTCATGACCCGAACGAGAACGGGGAAGACCGTCAATAAAGTCCATGGAAACTTGATCCCACTTTCAAACGGGAATGTCTAAAGGTTGCAATAATCCACCGGGCCTTTGATGCTCAGCCTTAATGAGTTGGCAAGTCATGCAATGCTTAATGAAGTCAGCAATACCAGATTTCATTCCATCCCAATAATATAGTCGCTTCATGTCCACGTACATTTTGCTACTACCGAGATGAATGGTAAATTTAGAACGATGAGAATCTTCTAAAATGTCTTTACGAAGATCACTGATATTTGGCACGATAAGTCTACCAAATTTTCGAATGCCTCCGCGAGCATCAATTTCAAAGTCTCTTAGACCATCAATATAATTTTTATCCCTACAAGTTTGGCTAAGATGAGCCAATTCAGGATCTTGCTTTTGAGCTTCAAAAATGTGGTCTAAAAGAGAAGGATGAGCCTCAACGCTACATAAAACAAGAGATGAACATGAATCGGATTCACGATCTCGAATCTCACAAGTGGACAAAGTCTCGAGATCATTCCATTCGGATATCATCATGGAAACCACCGCTTGTTGCTTTTGGCTAAGAGCATCGACAACACGATTTCCCTTTCCGGGAGTATAGAGAATATCAAGATCATAAGATGCAAGGAATTTGAGCCAACGTTGTTGCGCAAATTAAGTTCCTTTTGAGAAAACAAATACTTCAGAGATTTATGATCGGTGTAGAGAACAAATTTCTCTCCCAAATGATAATGACGCCAAATTCAATGGGCGAAAACAATGGCTGCGAACTCTAAATCATGAGTGGTATATCTAGTCTCAGCTGGCTTTAATTGCCTAGAAGCATAAGCGATAACACGTTCCCTTTGCATGAGAATGGCTCCCAAACCAACACGACTAGCATCGGTATAAACAATCAAGTCTTGATTCCCTTTGGGAATCACAAGAATAGGAGCATCGGAAAGGGGTTCTTTTAATTTCTGAAAAGCAGCTTCACATTTGACTGACCAAATGTACTTAACTCCCTTCTTTGTCAAACTAGTAAGAGGTATGGAAATTTTAGAAAAGTCTTTTATGAACCGACGATAATAGCCCGCCAATCCAAGAAAGCTACGAATTTCCATCACACACTCTGGTCTCTTCCAATATTAAATCGTCTCAATCTTTGAAGGATCCACGGAAATTCCAGATTCAGAAATAATATGTCCTAAAATTTCACACGGGATTGCCAAAAGTGGCACTTAGAAAATTTTGCTTTCAATTGATTGCTCCTATGAGTTTCCTACACAATCCGAAGATGTTTTTCATTCTCTGCCTCAGTTTTAGAATAAACAAGAATATCATCTATAAAGATGAGACAAATCGATCGAGGAAGTCTTCGAAAACTCGATTCATAAGGTCAACGAAATAAGCTGGAGCATTCGTTAAACCAAATGGCATAACAAGCCATTCATATGATCCATAACGAGTACGGAACGATGTCAAAGGAATGATATCCTCTGCAATACGAAGCTAATGAAAACCAGTTGCTAAGTCTAACTGTGAAAAGACTCTAGCACCACTAAGTTGATCGAATAGATCATCAATCCAAGGTAAGGGGTATTTATTCTTGATGGTGAGATTATTAAGCTTGCGGTAGTCAACACAAAGCCTAAGTGTACCATCAGATTTCTTCACAAAGATAGTTGAAGCACCCCAAGGAGAGGAACTAGAAATAATAAACTATTTTGCTTCCAATTCGGATAATTGTTTACGCATCTCCTCATTTTCCTTATTGGACATACGATAAGGAGGACGAGTGATAGGTAGAGCTCCAGGGATTAGATTAATTCTGAACTCAATTGCTCGCTTAGGTGGTAATCCTAAAACGGGCTCAAAGATGTCGGGAAATTCACAAACAACGTGAATGAGAGAAATGACATCTTCCTCATCATCATTATCGTCATCATGCGGATTTAGAGAATATAAGGATGCTACCAAATTAGAATCTGAATCTTTAAGAACAATAGATATCTGCTTAACAGATTGAGGATGTCGAAGACAGATAGTCCTCTCAGGACAAAGGATGTGGGCTTCATAACGGTTAAGCCAATCCATTCCCAAAATCATTCTGAAACCTAAGTAACGCATAACATGCAAATCGGCACGGAAAGCATAATCACATAAAATAATCTCGACATCTTTATAAAATAAACTGAGGGTTGCGGATCCACCAACCGGATTTGCAATTCTCAATGAAGTCATCAAGCCCATAACATTTAAAGACAAAGTATCAACAAGTTCCTTTGATATAAAAGAGTGGGAAGCACCCGTATCAAAAAGAACTCGAATAGGATGATCACGGAACATAATAATGCCATCAAGGATAGAATGAGAAATACCTTGATCAAGAGAAGTGTTACTAGGAGCTTGCACAACATTCAGCTTTCCCTCTTTCTTGCTTTGAAGTTTGGGACATGAAGATATAAGATGACCCGAACTTTTGCAATAGCGATAATAAAGGGGTTTCAGACACCTATTTGCATAATGGTCCTTAGAACCACAATTGTAGCATTCTCCACGACTAGAGGTAGGAGTCTTTGCTACCGAAGTTGCTTGCTTCCCTTTCTTGTTGGGCTTAGGTTTGAACTTAATATGCCTCTTCTTGTTGATGTTGAAGTTCTGTTTGGCACCCACAACTTCAACATCACTTTCTTTATCGGCCTCTTCAAGTCGAAGAGCAATATCTACAAGCTAGTCGAAAGAAACTTCTAATTTCAAAAGTAAAGGCTTTTTGAGGTTCTTATTCAAACCATAGATAATCCTTTGATTCTTCTTCAATGGAGTATTAATATACTCGGCCCCATATTTAGAGAGGGATTCAAAAGATGCGACATAGTCTATCACAGAAGATTCACCATGAACAAGGTTAATAAAGCGTCGAGCTAAAGTTACCTTTTCAGCTTCCGGCACAAACTTTAACTCGAACCTTTCCCGGAATTACTCCCAAGTAAGATCTGCTTCGACAATTTCTGAAATCAAAAGCTCATACCAATCTAATGCTCTTTCCTGGAGCATGCTAGACGCCACTTGGACTCGATGTAGATCCACAAGATTCATGCGAGAAAAGATGCGATCGCATGTTCTAAGCCAAGCTTGGACTTCTATAATGCTTTCGGAACCCTTGAATGGCCTTCCACCCAAATTGGTATAATCACTACACAAGCGTGCAAACCCAGATTTAGGATGAGTAGGCTCAGGAATGGGTCCGGCAGCTTGGTCATTCTTCACAAGATCCAAAAGCTATTGAGCAGACATGAATACGCCATCCTGAGGAGTACCACTGGATTGACCGACGCTAGGACGGCCAGGTCTAACCATTTCTCTTCTTTAAGAAAGAAATAAAGAAGATGAAAAAGGTTATTCTCGGAATGAATATCAAACAAACTTGATTGATAAAACAACGCATCATAAAAGAAAATAGGATAGAACGGGTCTTAAGACTCGAATTAAATCCTAAGGCATGATTCCTAAGAGAGACTTAGGACAATGATCCTTGCTAGATTATTCTACATTATTCCGAAGTTTGGCTCTGATACCAAGCTGTGACGCCCCACCTCTATACTTAAACTAACCAAGGACACTACTGGGTAATGCCGTCAATTAGTACGAAGAATAAGGCTGTTGAGGAGCGACCATCTGTGTAACTGCTTTGTGCGAGTACCGATATATCAGATAGTATGTCATGCATTTCATTTCAAGAGGAAATCTGACATATCAAATACAAACTCAAAGCTACTACACAGTGGCTATGTGGCCTTCGGAAACAAATATAAAATAAGCATAACATAAATCAGTTATAGATATTCATATCACAAAGGCGGAAACAAATATGAATATAACACATAGAAGTGTACATCAAAGTAGTGGTCATACAAGATCCTCTACATCACAAAAGAATAGGTACAAGTGCTAGACAAAATAATATGTATACATTAGCCATGAGTCAGAAGCTAGTCCCTACTAAGAAGTCAAGTGGAAGCACCTGAAACACCCTGGTCTGACCCGAGTATTATTTAAGAAGAAAAAATAATAAACGGATCAGTCTAGCTATAAATATCAGATAAGATAAGATAGGTAAGAGATATAACAAATATATATGATAACAACAAAAATCATACAATATCTCAAATCTCCTCAGACACCAAAAAGAATGTCATATTCTTTATTTTTATTCACCAAACTACAAATATTGATAGGGTTTATCAATACAAATCACAAAAATTGGTGAAACACAAATTCTAGAAATCATCAATTAGAAATCCAGAATTCACAAAAAAAGGGGGAGGCCTATCATAAACGGGAGCATGAAAACTCACCAACACATGAATCATAAACGGGACGCTATCCCATGAGTCGCTAACCCATAGAGCCGGTGCAACGACATAGTACAATGGTATGCCTGAGGAACCTGAAGCTCAAATAAGCCGGAACAACGACGTAGTACAATGGTACGCCCGATGAACCGAACTCAATAAAGCCCGTAGGTCGCTGGCCTATAAAAATTGAGACGAAGCTCAACATAAGGGGGTACAGTCCCCCCTGTGGACAATAAGACATCGCATATCGCTAGTCTAAACCTCAAAATGATCGTCATAGATCAATAAAAGTGTAAAATACACCAAGCTAGTAAATAGATGAGCTTAGCTTCATGTCCCATAACCACTGGCTTAACTTAAATATTATGAACAAATTGTAGATTTCCACTCGAATATTGTCACAAGATTTCAATCGAAAAAGTTAAGAATTAACCGACGAAGTAAACGCAAGCGTTTCATACCACTTGTTCTGCTAAGTCGTTTAATTGGATTTCTCGTACAAATGACGTAAAGGTTTGTATAAACTAATAGATTGGAAAATGGTTTTAAAAACGAGCTTTGTATTTAAAAGTAGTGTTGAAATCGTTTTTGTGAAAGAGTTTGAGTATTTACTACTAGTATAGAAACCTTTGTATTTTAAAGTGACAAATCACAGAAATGATTGTAAAAACAATCTATCACCAAAAATTCACATTCGACGGCGTGAATCAAACCATAGAAATCAATATCAAATCCATCAATTGATATTCCCATAAATCAAGAAAAGAAGTCATCAAAGTCGATAAAATGACAACAACCAACCGGATCTACAAAAATCGATTAAAATGGAAATTCGCATAAAAACAGGCAAAGTGCCAAATTTTAACAGCGCCAGACGTCTGGTGGTTCTCCCCAGACGTCTGAGCTGAAGGTCTGGAATTTTTCCAGACCTCTCAGATGTCTAAGCTTAAGGTCTAGAACGTTTGTTTCTTTGCCTCAGACGTCTGAGTGTTTTACCAGACGTTTGAGCTGAAGCTCAGGGCAAAATTTACTGAGGTCATTGATGGCCAATACAACTCAGAAGCGATCGAATGAGCGATGGTGGCTGGGGATTTATGCCAAGCGACAACCCAGCCTTATAGGCTCTTCAATACGCTCCAAACAACATGTCCAAACATCCATAGTAGGATTTTCAAAGATTTTGACTTTAAAATACCAAAAATTGGAAAATTCACCAAACCAATTCAATTCAAAAGAAATTGGTCATGAAATAAATGTTAGGAATTCATACCTAACAACAATGAAAGCTATAGACATAGATGTGAGTTCATGAACTCACCTTTAAATTCAAAAACAAGGAATGAGAAGCTCTAAAACAAAGCAAGATCAATCTCTCTTCAACTTCACTTCAAGAACCTTCAATCTATGATCAAATGCAAAGTTTTTCCTAAGTTAGGTTATAGGAAAAATCAAGAATTAAAGAGGAATTGAGATGGAGAAGATGAAGAGCATGATTACCTAAACTTCTCCTTAATTTTGGAACTTGGATTTGACTTTCCTAATAATCTAGGGTTTAGGAATTTTAATTTCCTATCTTTTCCCCTATTTTCCTTTTAGCTTGAGTGTTAGGAAATTATGAGTAGAATGAATGAAGAGTAGAGGAGTTAGGGTATTTGGTAGAGGAGTTTGTGTTCTTTTATTGGGTTAGTGGGCTAGAACCAAACCCAAAGCCCAAATGAAAATACCAAAATCCTAATCAACTCCAAACATATCAATGTTTATACTCAAAAAAGTTGTACACATCGTTTTGAACACAATGGAATAGGCCTCGAGTCCGAATTCGACTGTTTACAAAAAGTCACATTTTGGAATTTAAATTCAACAAACGATGCTATATTTAAATAAAACATTTAAATATATAAATCGTAAAATATGCGGGTTGTTACACTTAGAGTCTCTCCTGGAGCTTGAGTAACACTTGATAAGGTATTGACATCCTTCGATCTTGCAGCATGCATACAAAACTGCTCAACAAACTTAGTAGCTAACTGGTTAAAATATGAAATGGATCTGGGTGGTAGACGGGTGAACCACATAGTTGCAATGCCTCCAAAGGAGATAGGGAAGCTCCTACACTTAACTGCATCATCAGCTCGAGCGGCATTCATAAGCCATTCATATTTCAGAATATATTGGTTGGGATCCAAATTTCCTTCATACATCGGCAAGGTCAGCATCCTGAATCGACGTGGCGGCTCTGTATAGAGAATGTCATTAGTGAACGGGGTGTGACTTCTAGAAATTCCCCAGTCATCATTTGTGAGGCCTTGACTTTCTCTTATCATTTGGCGTATCATGGTTAGAATATCAGGCATCTGGATATTCAGGACCAAGGCTTGGTCGGGTTCCATGTCACGAGGGTGGTCCGGTCGTTGTCTACGGTTCGTTCCATGCCTCCTTGGCTCTCGAGCTTCATGGAAGTGAGGATCCTTAGCATGAGTGTGGTGACGAGGGGATATATCTGGTTGGTTCTGGATCTCGGCATCCAAAGCTATAGCAGCAGTAGCTACGTGGTCATGAGTAGTGTTGTAAGGAAGTGTCCCTCCTCGGGAGGAGGGTGCAGCTTGATGCCCTATGGAAGAACCTATTCCGGCCTGTCCGGAATTCGCAGCATACGGGTTCCTGGAGGCTTTTGTGTAATTCCTATCTAATCAGCGGTGTGTAGATCTGTGATTGAAGTCATATGACGCCGAGCTTTCAGACAAGGAATAAGAGGCATGCTCCCTTCTAGATCTCCCTCGCCTTTCTTCATTCAGCTGGTTCACAAGTTTCGTGTTGGCACGGATATGCTAAGTGAGGTCTTGACGACTTTGAGTGAGCTCCTACGTAAGGGTCTGGAATTCCTCTCTAGTTACTGGACCAAGTGGATCTGGAACTCCAGCTGATATTTGGCCTGCTGTGGTCAGCTGTGTGGGATTTTGTCTATCCATTCCTTTCGGATCAGCAGCGTTGGAAGCGGTTCTGGTAGTGCGCACCATGTTGAATGTAGTTCTTCTTAGATCTGGAACAATCTGAATAGAATAGAAAGAACCACTGGAAGATGGATGTAGATCTCCTCCTTAGAGTTTAGCAATCTAACAACGGTAGGGGATCCATAGAATCAAAGAAAAGCGGAGTTTTCTCAGTGAAAGCGCCAAAGTGCTTTTACCAAAAATGGGCACAACACTCGTTGGATGTACTTGAAAAGATTAGAATGAAGAAATAAAATGAAAAATGAGGCTAATCTAACAATCACACTAAGAAAAATGAACAGTAGTAAAATAAGACAAGAATTTATAGTGGTTCGGCGTTGTAGCCTACGTCCACTTTGAAGGATTCGCTGTTTATTGCTGATTATAAACAGAATTACAACAATACAATGGCTAACACTCGAGTTACAATGGAGGTTTTAGCAGAGCAACGGCATCAAAAGTCCTTTTTTAGTTGTGGTGGAGGTGCTATTTATAGGCGTAGAGTTGGAAATATCTGCCCCGAATCTCCAAATACCTTTTCTCATTCGTAGGTGGACCCACAATCGATCTGGAGTCGTTTGGGATCGATCCTTGATCGATCCATGTTGGTTTTGTATTGATCAAGAATGGCTCCATTTGACCTGCGATCAATCATGGAGGCTCTTTAGTTGTTATGCAAGCTTCTGTGAAAATTTCATGGCATCTGGATTTGTGGTTTAAGAGATATGATCGATCAAAGTTGCAAACATAGACTGGCTAAGGCCTTCGTATCGATACATTTCGTATCGATCATCTTCGTATCGATAACGTGGCGCACTTGCTTTGTGGAGATCCAAAATTCATGTATAAGGACCGCTTCTTTTGGTTTGACCTCTTCATTTCGTATCCATCCTATACTTCGCTTCACGTATCGATGTTTTGCCTTTCTTTTGGTTTCACCACACCAAACTAGCAGTCACTATGCACTAGGGGGTACAAGTTACTTTATCTAATTCTGACTTTTATTGAGTTTAGTAGCAATGGGTTTTATACATTCTAGGCGACTTGCAACTATGCCAGCTGGATCATTTTCTTAGTAGGATAATTCTGACGTGGAATCAAGTTCTGCCACTGAGTGTGATATTCTATCCTCTAGTCATCATTTAGAACAACCGGAAAGCCCAGGCCCACAATTTGATTTTTTGATGCAGTTCCCATCCTTCCACCAGAAGTTGTTGATCCTGCTCCCGATACTCTGGAGGATGCAGTTATCCTAGAAAACCCTTCTGATTCTGTAGCCTCTAAAATTAAGAAAGACGCTCTTTGCCCAATCTACATGAGGCATGGAATTCCCTTTGACGATGTATTGGTTCCGTCATGGGATGATAGGGCTCATAGATCCCTGGAAGGATATACGGCGAGCAACAAGTTCATGTGATAGGTAGGATACATCCTGCCATTTAACTCTTACATCCAGGAAATTCTCCATTATATGAGGATAGCTCCAGCGTAGCTTCATCCAAACTGCTACGCTCTTCTCAATTGTACTTATATGGTATTTATGAAGTTCTTGCATCGTCCTCCAACCATCGACGACACTTAGTTCATATTCTTTTTCTAGCAACGGATAAGGAGTCTTTTCTTTACATTTTTTGAGTCAGCAAAGAAGTGTCAGATTTTAACTAGTGCATGGAATAAATTAAGTGCCTTTAAAAGTGAGTGGTTCTTTGTCCGATGTCCGCCTAGTTTTGCTCGATAATGTCTGGAAAGACGTAATGTTATCCACCATCTTTACATTAGCATGGAAAACCGATATTCAAAGTCGTATTCCTGACTAAGTAATTCCTTTTACAGGCACCGTCACTCGGCCCAGTAGTAATCTTTATTTGGAGATGGTCACGACTCTCAAAAATGCATCGCCTGAAGACAGGAACATCAAATATCTTTTTATGGATGAACGCCTTGTTACTTTTGTTTGATATAAGAGGCCCTCGGTGTAGGGCTAACAAAGGTCGCTCAAACTACAGGGATAAGACCATGGGCTTCAATCAATGAAAGGGGCAATCGAATCGATCCCTTTATGGCCCCAGCCATGGGTGCTTAGGAATTCATTAGTATTGATGTTAAAGGAGATAAAAGCGATGTGCTCGGTTGTAATGGTGATGAATCTTGTCTTGGAGTTGAGGTCATATCCTTGCAGACCTCACAGCCTTCGATTCTCGGTAAAAGAAAATAGAAAACTTTTGTTTATAAATTTCCCAAAAGTTGGCTTTCTGATCAACTCAAGTCGCCGATGTCTCCTAAGATTGTTTAAAACGAATACTCTTCTCAACCATCAGAGCGTTCAAGTTTGTCGCTTGATTCTTTGTCTGGTCTGCCAATACTGCATGACCTTGACGCTTTCGACTTCACTGAGGTGAGTGTTAATGGGTCAGAATCTCCCACCAGAACTAGCATTGAAATTTCAAATTCTAGAGGAGAAGTTACTCCAATGAGCCAAGCTCCTGCATCTGGTTTGTCGAGGGGTAATACAGGGACACTTGCACACACTTGTACCCCTCAACATTGCATTATGCTCAACTTGTGCCTTTTAATGCTTAAAGTCGATTAACTTCTATTTTCCTTTGCAGAAATGATGGTGAAGAAAAGGAACATGTTTGATTTCCTCCAGGATATACACCACCAATCCTCTATTTCATGCTCTAGCTCTTACCATCAAGGTGGTAGTCGAGAGTATTATGATTCTAGTTATCGCTCCGATGGGGACCGTGGTCATCAAGATAGCAGTGATAGGAATAAGCCACCTCAAGATAAGCATCAATCAAGGTCTAGATCTCCTCTTCCAAAGGGTACCGATAAGCCAACTGATTGTTAGGATCCATCTATCAATCCCTATCCTAGCCCCCCTCCCATTTCAGTTCCTCTGCAGCCTTTAGTTCCTTCTCATTCTTAGCGGACTAGTGATCGTCGTTGCCATAGTGAACATGTTGCTTCTCATATGCCGGACAAGGAAAGTTATGAAGTCAAAATCTCTACTAAAGATCCTATGATCGATCTGACTGCTTGCATGGCAACACTTCAAGAAGAGTTTCCAAATCTATGCTTTGAAGGTTTCTTTTTCCCTCCTAATCTGAAGAGGTTCCCATACCATGTCCAGAAAATGACTATTGACTATGTCACTGATATCCACAAGCAGTACTATGAATGGATGAAGGCAGTGGAGAAAATGTCGAAAGTATCTTTCGAACATGCGGTGGAAATTCAAAAATTAAAACGCCAGGAAGCTCAAAATAAAAGGATTATCGATACTTTGAAAAACGAGTTTGAGGCTTCTAGGACTTTCCTAGCAAAGGATAATAGAAAAGCTAATGCTGCCCTCAATCCATGGAGGAGATAAAATCCAGTCATCTTTATATGGTCCAGGTATTGCATCATCGAAATCAAGAAATCGCGCTCGAAAGAGATACAGCTTGAAGTAATGAATATACAGCCTTGAAGAAGATAGTGGAACTCAAGCCTAAGCTCAAGTACACAAATAAGGAGAAAGATGATGCTTAGAAGATCGCTCAAGATGCTTGTGATGAGCTAGTGAATGTTAGACCTGAGAAAGATACGGCCATTGAAAGGGCCAAAGATGTTGATGCACTTATTCAACGCGAAGTAGAAGCTCCAAGGATAAGGTTAGGGAGGAGATAATTAACAAGCTCGACCCACTTCTTATTCTTTACAATGCCAACATTCTCAAGCATAGAAAATTAACTTGGCTTGGTGATGATTATCCCTACCAGCTCTTGCGCGCGTGGGAATTTCTTATTTTAGAGGAAAAAATACTTCTTAATACTAAGGAAATCAACTTGTCTAGACTTGAAAGTGAAATTCTATTAGGAGATGAACCCAAAACATTGCATGATATCTAGCTTACACTTCAGAAATCTTCAGATGAAGTGGGTGAAGGATCCAGGTCGGAACAACCCGATGTTACAACTGAATCGCCCCTAACATCCTAGGCTACCCCTAGCTCCACGGTAGATTCTTCAACCATCCTCGGGTATGATCTGGACTAGCCTCAGCTTTCTCCAATTCCTAAATGCAGTTCTGAGGATATTTCAGCTCAACTTAGGAGCCACATTTAGGAAGGTATCTCACCGACATCTTCCGTCTTCCAAATAGTTAGGGGTGTTATCAGTTGATATTTCTAATATTTTCGCCTATTTTTTCTCAGCTTTAAATATGTCAGGTGTTGTTCCTCCTCCCTCGTAAGAGCCTCAATTGGGATCACAAGGGGCTATGATAGAATCCATTAAAGTTACAACTTCAGTCGCTGCTCAGGGTGCTCAAGAAGAAACCTTCGTTATTGATGATCAATTCATGGAGGCATTGTTCAATGAAGGCGGCGACCCACACCATGAAATTCCCTTTGATGAGGATGTTGTAATCACGGGCTCCTCTAACCCTACTTATGGCTTATCATGAAAGAGAATGTTGAGAAGGAAGGGTTGTTGAAAAAGAAGGCAAAAACTGAGTCTGTTGATATGGATTTCAATGAGCTGATTCCTATCATGCTCTAGATGATCCCTCCTGGCGGGACAATTCCCTAAGATGAGGTCCCCCCCCTTCTTCTGGTGTTGAGAGTGCCTCGCTCCTTCCTTCTTCTAAAGATGATACCCGCCTCAATCCGCAAAACTGAAGTTGTTTCTTCGAAGAGAAGTCAAGGCGGAAAGGGTCGAAGAGAGGATCGAGTGGCGCTTTGGATGGAGCCACTCCCAAGAAAAAGAGAAAGATAGGAAATCCAAGAAATAGTCATTGGGTTGGTGTGATGTGTAAATAGCTTGGATGGCTACATTTTGTTGGTCGTGTTTGTTTGGGTACGACTCTCACTTTTACTTCTCATTTTGGATAAACTTGTATTGTAAACAGCAAGTTTAGTGTGAATAAGAATTCTTTTATTTCTGTGTAGAATTATCATATACACTTGTTTAAATGATCGAGCTTTCAGGTTTTCCATTTAATGTATTTGTGATTCATTTCTCATTGGGTCGGATATTGATTCGACTTATCCATCCCAAGGCCTCCCTGAGGTCGTGGCCTCGAGTCATATCAAACACTGGGCTCGAGCGTTAGTGTTACGCCGTCGAATTCAACAGTTTTAGTAGTTATACTCCTACCCTCAGTCTCAGGTTAGCAGAGTTAGATTGTGGAAGGTCGAATTCCATCCTTAGTGAATTTATATTCCTTCTATCGGTTTCAGACTAGAATTTATGGAATAGTGAGTGGTTGAACCACACTCATCTAATTGTTTATACTCATATCCACAATTTGGGGATAAGAGTTAGTTAATGGGCGGTCAAATCACACCCTTTTAGCATCTATACTCATATCCGCACTCCGGGGACATAAGTTATACCATAGGTGACTAGTGACACACACTTAGCATTTATACTCATATCTTCACTTTGAGGAAGTAAGTTATTCGGAAATCTATCGAGTTTAGTTCTCTTTGGTAAGTTGTTCTTCCTTTAAATATGGGGTTTGACTCATTGATTAACCGATTGAATCTCAATGACCCTCGAATTATATCAGTCCCATCGAACAACGGGATTTAGTCGGTCGTATATCACAACTAACATGTACAACAATGGTAGGTCACGGATATGATGGAAAATTCAAAGTTCTATTGCTGAATGGAAAGGAATGACATAATTTTTCTTATTACATATTTGAAAAACCAAATGCTAAAGAAAATCCTAAAATTAAATACAACTGAATGAAAAGGAAAATGAAGTGAAATAGCATCATAAATGCTCACTATTCCACGCCCTTGGAAGTGCGACGCCATCAACAGTTGCTAGCTTGAAAGTTCTTCTCCAAGCCTTTGCTCAATGACATATACTCCTTCCCAAGTTGGATTCATATGAGATAGTATAGGAAAAACCCATTTTAAAAAAAGATCGCCGACTTCAAAGGTTCTAGGTTTGACTTTAGTGTTATAGTATCGGGCGATTTGGCATCGATGTGCACCTGCCCTCAAATCAGCTTCCTCGCGCTTCTCGTCTATAAAGTCTAGAGACTCCAGAAGGAGATATTTGTTTGTTCTGGTTTCATAATAAGCTACTTGATGAGAAGGAACTTTAAGCTCAATAGGAATAATGGCCTCGAAGCCGTATGCGAGGACGAATGGAGTATGGCCTATCGCAGACTTATGGGCAGTTCTGTAAGCCCATAGTGTTGTCGGGAGTTCATCCACCAACTTGCCTCTAGCTCTTTCCAAAACGCTTTTTCAGAATGGGTTTTATGATTTTGTTCACAGCCTCAATTTGTCCATTCGCTCGATAGTGATCGACTACCTGCTGCAAAGCTATTTTCAATACGACACCGAAGACATAAATCTTTAAATTCGGTACTACCGAATTGAGCCCCATTATCTGTTACAATAGTTCGTGGAAGACCAAAATGACAGATGATGTTCCAGAAAATGAAGTTCATTACTTTCTTAGTCATGATTGTGGCCAAGGCTTCCTCTTCAGCCCATTAGGGAAGTAATCAACTGTGATAATAGCGTACTTCGCACCACCTTTAGAGATAGGTAAAGAATCAATAATATCTATAACCCACATGGCAAACGATTAAGGGCTAACTATTTGTGTAATTTCTATCGATGGAGCTCTTGGAACTTTTGCATATATCTGGCACTTGTTGCATTGCCTTACGTAATCGGCAGCATCTCGATTAATGGTCGGCCAATAATTCCAATAACGGAGTATTTTCTTTGCTAGGATTTGCCCCCCAGTATGATCGCCACCTTCCCTTTCATGAACCTCCTTTAAGACTCATTTTATTTCATTACAAGTGATACACCAGAGAAGGAAAATGGAGAAACCCTTTCTGTACATAACTCCTTCCTCTATAATATACCATGAAGCTTTGCGAAGGATTTGTCGCTTTTCATTTCTTCGTTCGGGAAGAACTCCCTGTAGCAAATAGTCTTTAAACAGAGACATCCACATTTCCTTCTCATGCTCCGTCTCTAATACCTGGTAAATTTCCATCAGGTTCATACTTGGGGCATTTAATATCTCAACTGGAACCAAGTCCATCTGTTGTGCATCCTCGATATTAGCAAACTTTCCCAATGACTCAACCTCTATGTTCTGGTCCCTAGAAATATGCGTAATGTCATAACACTCAAAGTCAGTCAACAACTCCTGGACTTTGGTAAGGTATGGAGCAAGCCATTGTCCTTTGGCTTGGTAATCTCCCTAGATTTGGTACACTACCAATTGCGAGTCGCTAAAGGTTTCAAGAGACTTTATTTCCAGTTCTCTGGTGAGCTTAATTCCAGCAATCAGAGCCTCGTACTTGGCTTCGTTTTTTTTGCAGGGAAATCAAGCTTTAAAGCATAGAAAATTGATCGATTTTTGAGAGTTACAAGCACAATCCCAGCTCTAGAACAACAATCGTTGGATGCTCCATATGTATACAACTTCCATCGTATGGTAGGGATTTCATTGCTTTTCGGGAAATCATCCAGCGTAGTAAATTCTGCTATAAAATCAGCTAGTGCCTGACCTTAGATAGTCCTCCGAAGAAGATAAGTGATATCGAATTGGCTAAGTTTGATATTCCACTTGAGTAACTTTCCAGACGTCTCATGTCGCTGCAAGACCCGTCGTAACGGCTGGTCGGTGTAAACATTAATAGGGTGTGCCTAAAAGTAGGAGGAAGTTTTCGTGATGCAATCAACAAGCAGTATGCCAGTTTTTCTATCTTCGGATAGTTCCTGTCAGCCCCTGTTAATAGCTTGTTAACATAATAGATCAGTCTCTAAATTTGATTCTCTTCTCGAAGCAACGCGGCACTTATTGCGTGTACCGACACATCTAAGTAGACATATAAATCTTCATGATCCACTGGCTTGGATAAGATGTGAGGTCTCTCCAAGTGGTTCACCAAAGCTTGAAATGCGCCTTTACAATCCTGTGTCCATTCAAAATTCCTTTTTCCTCTCCTAATCAAGTCAAAGAAAGGAATGCATTTGTCGGTAGCTTTGGAAAAGAATCAGCTAAAGGCAGCGACCTTCCCATTCAGGCTTTGCACTTGTTTGATAGTCTTTGGCGCTTGAATATTGCGAATAGCCTGAATATTCTCGGGATTAACTTCGATTCCACGGGCATTAACAATGAAACCCAAGAACATTCCTGATGCAACGCCAAAGGAATATTTCAGAGGATTAATCTTCATTTTATAATATCGAAGGATGTCGAACATTTCTGCCAAGTCTTCAATGTGGTTGCTAGTCCGTCGTGACTTCACAAGCATATCATACACATACACCTCCATCATTTTTCTGATCTGATCTTTAAACATCCTGTTAACTAGGCACTGGTAGGTCGCTCCTGCATTTTTAAGTCCGAATGGCATCACCATATAGCAATATAAACTAACATCGGTAATGAAGCTGGTGAGTTCTTAATCGGGAATGTGCATCCGGATTTCGTTATATCCTGAGTACGCATCCATGAAAGTTAGCAATTCATGTTTCACGGTCGAGCCTACCAGTTGGTTGATCCTCAGAAGAGGAAAATTGTCTTCTGGGCATGCCCTGTTCAAGTCTGAGTAATCAACGCTTGTACCCCATTTCCCGTTTGCCTTTCTCACAAGTACAGGATTAGATATCCATTTAGGTTAGAGGATGCCGCAAATAAACCCATTATCTTTGAGTCTATCCACCTCCTCTTTAGGAGCGGCAGATCTCTCCAGATTTATACCACGTCTTTTTTGTTTCACCTGGGCATACCTCGGGTCTTTGAGTGAGTCCAAGCGAACACATCAAGGTTCGCTCGAAGAAATCTAGTAAGTTCTTTCATCATTTAGGGGCTGTGCTATTATTCGATCTTTAGGACCAATGACAGGTCATCGTGGCTAACTGTAATGTCAATCATCGGCTCAGCTGGTGTAGCCTTGGTCTCTTTGGGCTTCATTTCATCATCTCTTGGATCTATATCTCTGTATAACAGACTATGGCACCCGAGGCAAGGCTCAGGCACTAGTTATCAATCCTTAGTGGCTTGGATACAGACTGACTTGTCCACACCTTTAACTTTCTCCCTCCATTGACCATCCCTCAGCTCAGCTACATAATAGGCACGTCCAGTCGCCTGATCACCATAAATAACTCCAACTCCATTATCTATTGGGAACTTCAAGGTCAAACACCATAGGGCAAGAGCTGCCCAGAACTCAGTTAGGGTCGGTTGGCCCAAAAAAGCATTGTATGGAGAGCCAACATCCAAAACAACAAAAGGCAAAATCTGGACTATCCTACGGCCACATTCTCCCAACTCTAGAGGTAATTTAGCATAACCAACAACTTCAGTTGCATCACCGTTAAAGCCATGAATGTGGGCTTTAGACAGTTTCAAATCCTTTTCTTCCATCCTCATCTGATCATAAGCATTCTTGAAAATTATGTTTACAGAACTTCCACGGTCAACCAATATCCTTCTCACAAAAGCGGGGCCGATCATGGCTAAAATTACCATTGGGTTGATTGTTGGAGCCTCCACCTTGTCTACATCTCTATTTCTAAACACGATATGATCTTCCATTGTACATTGCTATTTTGTCGGAGCTCCTTCCTCCATGTTCGAAAAGCATTCAAAATCCCCATGCTTAATCATGCTAGCATAGCGCTCCATCTCATGCCAACTTTTATCAACCGGATGCGGTCCTCCGACTATTGTATTAATCACTAATCTTCTACCAGTCCGTGCAGGTTCCTCAGCCCTGTGCGGTGCTTGTCCTCGATCAGGGTCGGATGTCCCCTGCCTGCCATCCTTGTGGGTTTTTTATGACCTTCATAACTTCCTTTCTTGAACCATCTTTTCAATAATATCTTGGAGATGCCTACATTCATTGTTGTAATGCCAATAACATTCATAAAACCGACAATATTTCTCGATATTTTTCTGCTTCTCTATTGATTCTTGTTATTTGGTATTTTAACCTAGCTATATTAAATTGATTGCATAAGTCAGATTCGAGTGCCATAGAGGTCGATGACTCCAGATAGTGATTGTGGAGCCTAGAAATCAAGTACAGATGGTAATATAAAGTCAGGATTGAATGGAATTTATAGATGTGCAAGTAGAATGTTCGAAGTATGGAATATAGTTCAATGCATAGGATGGATCAACGTAGATTGGCTCCAACAAGAGGGATCGACATACATCAAATACAAGAGCATTCTTGCAGAAAACTATCAATATCTTAAGATCTACAAGTCCAATCCCTATGATATTTGAGGAGCAAGATATAAGGACCATAGGAACCCACTCAAAGGATCGCACATTAGAAGGACAAGTTTGGATGGATCGGTATACATCCCTTAGGAGGAATCGGCAGAAGGCAGCATAAAAGTCATGTTGAATCAAAGATCAAGCAACAACTTAAGTTCTAATGATCCAAATGACATGAAAATTGGACGATAAAGATATTTTTGCGTAAGGAAGCCACCATAGGGATCCCTCCCCAAAACTTGACCAAAGAAGGGATCTGTACCAATCCCTCCTCTTTGGGAATTGCAAAGAGCGATTTGTAACATTCCGCTTCCGGAGGCCCAAAACTAACCGCTACTAATGCTGCAGTCATTCGTAGTTGTTATTTCTTGGCGACCGAATGCAGCATTGTTAATATTGATACACATGAACACAAGAAAATGAAAAATTTTAAACTTCCACAAAAAAGAATCTCTCATTTCTTATGAATAATATTCAGATTTAATTACATAATCCCAGACGTTAACCATGTTCAGATCACATATACATGTACAAAATACGATAAGAGCGACATATAAAGATGTCCCCTTATGATGATCAGAGAACTAATAAATATGAACTTTACAGTTCTTAGTACATCACAGCGGAAAACACAAAATAGCTTCTATATAGCTAACACTGCCTCCTGCATGTCTCCGGAAGCTTATTCGTCCAAAAACCTGAAAGTCTCCCACTCTCAGACTACTCAAATTAATTATGAATACCCGAGAGTTTGTGCAGAAACACAAACTTCGAGTCAGATAATAAGTCTAGTATGAATAATCCCCTATCATCCCTTATCATAAATAGATATCTAGTGAGACGATGCCGCTTAGCGGAACGGGTTGTCCCCTCACTAGTATCCTAAACAAAACATGCAAATCATTTACTATGCTCCTGCACCCAAAATGATTAGTCTTAACATAATATGAAATAAAGTCATAAATCATATATATATATTGGATATCCTATCCACCCATTCATTAGATATCCCATCTAAAAGAAATTTATTAGATTTCCCATCTAAAATCAATTTATTAGAGTTCCCCTATAAAACATTTAAAATGACTATCCGTCATAATTTAATAGGACTATCCATCCCAAATCCATTTAAAATAAATACAGATTATCCATCGTACATTGTTTTATAAAAGTTGGTGTGGGCTATCCACTGCACACTCCACAGTTTTCCTAGGATGACTATGAACCCTTGGGTGCCAAATCCCAAGGCTAACACCTCTGGCAAAACATTCTTTCCTTTAGAAATTTGATGTGGGATATCCACCCCCACATTCCATGGTTTTTCTAGGTTAACCAGGAACCCATCACTTGGCCAATTAAAACATCATGATCCCCATGATTATTTATAAAAATTCATGATCCCCAGGATTACTTTTTTCCGCAGGTATACCACTTGTTTAACCTATTCCCATTGGTAACCCCAATTAGGTTAAATTAAATTAAAACACATTGATAGCCCCAATGTATATTTTCGAAAGCATATTTTTGTTTGTAACCCCAAACTATGTATCAAAAACATAAAAGCCACCCCGGTGTCCCCAAGGTTTAATAACGTCAAATTTATATAAGGATCCCCCTTTCATATTCAAACAAAATAAGTATTTATGCTATAACACTTCGAAGTAACCCTTCAAGTTAGCAAAATTTTACTTAAGGAAAAATGGCTAAAAACATCCCTTTAAACCCCTTCGAATGAAGTTTTATTTGAAAGCAAATAAACATCTGAAGTTAGCCCCTTCGGAAGCTTTCCTTTTGAAAGCACCACAAAACCATACCTTTCGACTTGGTCAAAAGATTTCACCTTTCGACCCTGTCGGAAGGTTTCTTTTTGACCTAGTCAAAAGGATATACCTTTCGACTTTGTCAAAATCCTAGGGTATCCCCTCTATAAAATCGTTTATAAACCTTTCGAAAGAAATGAAACCTTTCGACGATAAAACCTTTCGAAAACAAAAACCTTTCGAAGTCAAAACCCTTCGAAACCTAAACCTTTCAAAATCATTGAAGGTAACCCCTTCACAACCTAAAACCTTTCGAAAACAATGAAATGTTAGTGTTTGAATCAACCCTTCGAAAACAATAGAGAGAGGCAACAAGTTTTAGAAAACAAAAGATAACCTTTGACTCCCTCTGGGTCGAAAGGTTTGGAAGCAGCAACTATGCTTCCGACCCTGTCGAAAGCTATACCCTTCGACTTTGTCGAAAGGTTTCATTTAAAACAAGAAAGCAAACCAATCAAAACCATTTTCTTTTAAAACATTTGACAATGTCGAAAGCTCTCTGTCAAAAGCTAGCAGGCGTACTTTCCTTAAAACCAAAACAAAACCTCATCTCTTTCGAAAGCTCTAACCTTTTGTCCCTAAACCTTTCAACCCCTTTCAATTCACTACGTACCAGTCGCCTGATACCATGTACATGGAATTTTGACCTAGTCGAAAGGTTTGATACCTTTCGACCTTGTCGGAAGGTCTAGAATGAAGGTAGAAGCCCTTGCCGAAAGAGTCGGAATAGTGAAAATTGTATTTTAAAACAGTTCTTTTGTACCCCACCTGCCTTGTTTGTCTAAATCTGATTGGTTGCCAGAATTTTATATTCAAAATTGCTGTCGACTTTCCTTATTTGAAAATTTAAATAAATTTGAAACAGCCCATTTCTCTTTTATAATTATATAAAATATTTAAGTCTCATTCCTTAGATAATTTTATATAATTATTAAAACACCATAAAAAATTTGGAAAAATTCCAGAAAATCAACTAATATGTCATCTTCAACATATTAAAATTTCAAAGCATATGAAGATCAAAACAACTCAAAATTTAACCAAAACCGAATAAATACGTGTTAATTAGCCCATTAACATTTAAAACACTTATGTCTTATCTAAACAAAGGTTTAAGTGGTTATATTTTAACCAAATCACAAACATGAATCAAGTATAACCCATAGCTGATCCAAATAAAGAAAAGTGAGATGATAAACATGATTATTCACCTTGATTAGTTAATTGAAGAATGAGATAATTTCCTAGCTTTAATTCCTTAGCTTTATCTTCAATTTATTGCTCTTCCTGGAGCTTTTAATGGCCGGTCGAAATATAGGTGAAGAGTTATGAATGAGAAAGTAAAAGTTTATTAAGGTGGAGGAAGAGATTTATACTAAGAAATGTAGCCCCATTTCCAAGTTTACCCCTTAGGAAATTCCTCCTTCTTAATTTAGTTAAGTCGTCTTTTAGTTAATTCATTAAGACACGACCATTGGATTTATTAATCTCATCTCCATATTTAATCAAATTATTCTGTTTAATTTATCCAATTAATTCCCGAATAATGTTAATTAAAATTCAGGGGCATTACAGACTCCCCCAATAAAGAATTTTGTCCCTGAAATTTCAGTAAGGACAAAACAACAAGCATATAGCCTATGCAAACAAAGCTAGTAAAACCTACCAGCCAAATTCTATATAAACCTTATATAGAACTTACCATCTAAAAAACCCAGGAAAAGGAGCCCTAATCCTATCTTCTGTCTCCCAAGTACAGTCCTTCACGTTGTCGCTCCACTGAACTTTCACCAACCTGACTGTCTTGTTCCTTAACCCCTTCTCATCTTTTGCCACAACACGAACTAGTTGCCTCAAAAAAGTCATATTCGGTTCCACCACTAAGTCCTCCAGTGCCGTTGAAGTGATGGTAGTTTCTGGATCATGAACATACTTCCTAAGATGAGAAACATGAAACACATTATTGACCCCGGCCAAATTTCTCGGTAAATCTACTCGGTACACGAGTCTCCCAATTCTCTCTGATATAGGAAATGGTCCAATATATCTCGGTGCTAGCTTCCTGGTCTTCCCCAACCGAACCGCACCCTTCATCGGCGATACCTTGATGAAAACTCTATCTCCAACTGAGAATTCTAGGCCCTTACGCCTTCTATCTGCGTAACTCTTATGTCTAGACTGAGCCTCCTTCATTCTTTCCCGTATCAACTCAATCTTTTTCGTCGCCTCTCTTACCAAATCTGGACCAAAGACCAATCTACCTCCGGTCTCTAACCAACATACTGGTGATTGCATGGCCTTCCATATAAAGCTTCAAAAGGCGCCATTCCTATAGTAGTCTGATAACTATTATTATAGGAAAACTCCACTAAGTGCAAGTGATCTTCCCAAGAACCTCTAAAATCTAGCACACATGCTCTCAACAGATCTTCCAGTACCTTGTTGACTCTCTCTGTCGACCTATCCATCTGAAGATGATATGCGGTACTCATCTTGAGCTTAGTGCCTAACACACTCTGCAGGCTCTTCAAGAACTCGCTAGTAAACAAAGCATCTCTATCATTGACGATACTACTAGGAATTCCATGTAGTCTAATGATGTTCTTCATGAACAACTTAGCCAAAACAGGTGCCATCCTGGTTGACCTTACCGGAATGAAATGGACACTCTTGGTCAATCTATCCACCATGACTCATATACTTTCATTACCCTGGTTTGACCTTGGCAACCTGTCAATAAAATCCATGGATATCTAGTCCCACTTCCGAAATGGAACATCCAAAGGCTGAAGCAAACCACTTGGCTTCTGATGTTCAGCTTTTACTTGTTGATAGTTCAAACATTGTTTTACCCATAAGCTAACATCCCATTTCATTCCTTTCCAGAAGAAACTTCTCTTCATATCCTGATACATTTTGGTTCCCCCAGGATGAATCGTAAACTTCAATCGATGACATTCCCTAAGAACTTCCTTCCTAAGGTTCCCAACATTCGGAACACATAACTGTTCCTTCTTTCTCAACCAACCCCTGTGGTCAAGAATAAAATCCTTTAAATTATCAATCTCGGTTCCAGCTTCTAACATTCTAATCCTCTTAGCTAAGAGTGGATCCTCTTTCTGCCTAGAAGCATTTCGTTCGATCAGAACTGGTCGAACTTCCAATCAAGACATCATGGCAATATACGGACTAGATCCAGCAGTCGACCTCAACTGCACACTGCAAGCAGCCAGTGCTTCTAAGTCTTTCCATTCCGCCAACATAGCTAACACCACATTCTGATGTTTCCTGCTAAGCGCATCTGCCACCTTATTTCCTTTTCCCGGTGTATACTCGATGCTAAAATCATAAGCTGCAACAAACTCTAGCCATCTCTATTGTCTCATGTTCAGTTCCTTCTAAGAGAATAAATACCGTAGAGACATATGATCCGTAAATAGCTCAAACCTTTCTCACAAAAGATAATGTCTCCATACCTTCAATGCAAAGATTACCGCTGCTAACTCCAAATCATGAGTACGGTATCTTACTTCATGCGATCTAATCTGTCTAGAAGCATAGGCAATAACCTTCCTATTCTGCATTAGCACAACACCTAACCCGGTACCACTTGCATCGGTGTAAACTACCAACCCTGATTCCTATCTAGAACTACTAACACAGGCGCATTGGTTAACAAATGTTAAAGTATTTACTTAAATGTATAATTAATATTTTCAAATAGATTTTTAGATGTTTTTTTTTAAATAATGATTTTGAAATATAAAATATATAAAGTTTTTATTTTAATATGTGTTTAAGTTAAACATTGATTTTAAAATATATATAAAGATTTTATTTTAAATATGTGTTTTAATTTAATATTTATTTTAAGAAAACAATAATATAATATAACGTATATTTTCCATTTATATCAAGCTAGTTTTTTATTTCTGAACTCATCAATTCGGGTTCGTCGTGCTTTGCTTTGGAATTTGTGCTTAGATTCATAGCTCATTTCATTGTCAAATTTCTCTAGTCTCGAAAGGTGAGCGATCACTCACGATTAACATTCGTATTCTTAGTAAATTGATTTCACATGAAATGATGATTTAAATATGTTGTTGAATTAGAATTGACTGGTGATTTTATCGTTGAATATGATATGTCATTTTTTTAAATTATTAACCTATGTTAATGGCCATTTGACACCAATAACATGTTGTATATATATATTGTTTTAGATTGCTAATTTTGATATATGCTCATTACTGATATGTATGTCATTTTATATTATTATATTCTCACACTTCTTTTAGTCCTTGAGAAGGATGGTTTTGATGACAACAACCTTAGGACTTGTTATAAAATATAAATAATAACATTATAGTTTAGATATATATATGTATATATGTATATGCAGGATATAAACATGCAGGTACCAAGAATGAAGACTATATAGTATAGAGATACAAGACTGATGAATTTAAGGAACAAAGATATCAAGATTGAAGACTCATGAGTATTAAGAAATCAAGTTATCAAGAGTTCAAGATTTTAATAGTACAAGATAAGTATTGAGTCTAGAATTATGTTAAAACTTCTTGAAAGCACTTACATCTTTATTCGAAATTTATTCGTGGAATGGAATCCACTTCGAGCATGTTAAAGGGATGGAACCCACGACAATACCTAATGGAACATATAGTGGTTCTATTTTGATATCCACTAATTTTATAAAAATATTTTTTAAAAATATATCTCTTATTTTAAATGTTTTCAAAACCTTCTTTTCAAAAAGACATCTCTCTTGTTTGAAATATTTTAGCCTCAAAACTATCTTTATCATTTTTAATATTTTGATTTCAAAATTGTCATTGATTTTAAACTATCTCTTGTTTTAAATATTTAGCTTTAAAATATTTACTCAGATTTTAAATCACTTTATAGATTAAGATTATATATATTAAAAATTACTTTCTAAACTCTTTTATATGTTTAAACTATATTCAAATATATTTACAAAGTTTTAGAAATCGTTTTGACAAATTATAGAAACCAATTTTAATAGAAAATCAAAATCACCAATTTTGGCTAGAGCATGTCGACATCCCTCAACCCCTCATGTCGACATGGTGCCCGTTAAATTCAAAATTCAAATTTTCAAAAGAAGTGACTATTTGTCGTATCCTTTCACGAATAGATATGGCTGTTGATTTCCTATAAATACTAGTAGTTCTAAACGAATTTATCATCGGATTTCACTTGTTTTATCTTCTCTTCATCTTCCACATTTATCCTAAAGAATCCCAAAATATACTCTACCGAAATACCAAGTGAACCAAACTTGATTATCTCTTGTTTGATTCTCTACCACTCTCTCCATAAGATCTCAGTGCTATTCAGAGTTATAGGATTATTTGTAAATCAAACTGTTGAGTAAAAGGTGCGGTTGAGCCTTGAAATCAATTAGGTGTGATTGTTGCTCCGGAAATCGATTAGGTGATCTTGTGGCCTGGTAAATCAAGAGAGTTTGCCCCTGAATTGAATACAGGAGGGTGTACCTCGTAGCCTTGAAATCGAGGGTGTAATCTGGGAGATTATTTTTGATAAGAAATCCGTACGTTTGTGTGGGACTAGATGTAGGGTAACTCTGAACCAGTATAAAATCCTGGTGTGTTCTTTCCTTTACTGCTTTTATTTATTATTTTCATCTGTATCTGATTTGTGATTATATCTGTGTCTGTGAATTGCATTTGTTGGTGATTAAATTTACATAAGTTTCAAAAAGATTTAGAAAATCCACAAAACACTATTCACTCCCCCTCTAGTGTTATTCCAGCCTTAAGATCCGTAATCTGCATTTCTCACATTTGGTATCAGAGCAAGGTTTTCAAAGTTTTCATAATCTGAATTTTGAAAAAGTTTTTAAAATGGCTATTTTTTGGGATTTTGTTAACACTAGTTTAAAACTGTGCAAATCATCATTGTCTTATAAGTCTGCATATAGTTATTATAGAAAACCAAGTTATCTACCAAGTTTTTATTCTATGCAGAAAGAAAAATGTTATATGGCCTTTGAAGAATCAACACTCAGTGGATAAATTTTGCAAATCAAGAAGAATAAGTGGATACTTGATAGTGGATGTTCAAGACACATGACTGGTAATCCAGATATGCTGAATGATATAATCTATAGAGATAGAGGATTGGTTAATTTTGGAGACAACTCAAAAGGATATGTGATTGGCATCGGCAATGTCAGTAACTCTAAAACTCCTACTATTTCTAATGTTTTATTAGTTAAGAATCTGAAACACAATCTGCTTAGCATTAGTCAACTTTGCGATAAAGAATACAAGATTAAATTTGAAAAAGGTAAGTGTCACATCGAAGATAATAATTCAAATATTATATTTGAAGGAATTAGGAAGAAAAATATTTACATCCTTAGTATGAAAATTTCAAATGATAACTTATGTCTTTTGGCTAATACAAGTGACCCTTGAATTTGGCATAAAAGATTTGGTCATTTAAATTTCAAACTATTATCTAGGTTATCAAAACTTGACTTAGTTAGAGGCCTTCCTAAGTTTATACTTTAAAGTAAATAGTATATGTGATGCTTGCCAATTAGGAAAACTTAGGAAGAGTTCTTTTAAATTAAAAGATATGATTTCAAATTCAAAACCTCTTGAGTTACTTCATCTAGATTTATTTGGTCCATCTCAAATTCAATCAATAAATCACAATAAATATGTCTTTGTAATTGTAGATGATTATTCTAGGTTTACATGGACAATTTTTATGAAACATAAAAGTGATACTTTTGATTCATTTAAAATTTTTACAAAAAGACTTCAAAACCAACTTTCTTTAAAAATTATAACTATTCGTAGTGATCACGGTGGGGAATTTGAAAATGAAAATTTTGAGAGATTCTGCAATAAAAAGGGAATAACTCATAATTTCACTTTTCCAAGAACTCCACAACAAAACAGAGTGGTAGAACGTAAGAATAGAACGATTCAAGAGTGTGCTAGAACAATGCTTTCTGATAGTAACTTACCTAAAAACTTTTGGGCTGAAGCAGTCGCTATAGCTTGTTATATATTAAATAGGATTTTAATTAGACCATTAACTAATAAAACACCATATGAATTACTTTACAATAAGAAACTCATAGTAGCTTATTTTAAATTTTTTGGTAGTAAGTGTTTTATTCTTAATACAAAAGATAATTTAGATAAATTTGAACCTAAATCCGACAAAGGTATCTTCATCGGATATTCTAATAGAAGTAAAGCATTTAGAGTTTATAATTTAAGAACTAACACTATTAAAGAAACAATGCATGTATCTTTTGATGAAAATTTTGAAGATATTGTACAAATAGAAGATGAAGAAGATTTTGTAACTTTAAATAATGAACCTAATGAAACTAATTGTGAAATCATTCAACCTAATAAAAGAATTAGGCTATTAAAAGATCATCCTATAGAAAATATACTAGGAAATATTGAATATGTTGTTAGAACTAGAAATCAACTAAATAACATGAGTAATGTAGCTTTTATATCAACTATTGAACCTAAAAATCCAAAGGAAGCATCATCTGATGATTCATGGATTCTTGCTATGCAAGAAGAATTGAATCAGTTCACCAGAAATGATGTTTGGGAACTTGTTTCTAGACCCGAGGATAAAAGTATAATTCGAACAAAATGGGTTTATAAAAATAAAATGAATGAACTTGGTGAGGTCGTGAGAAATAAAGCTCGATTAGTCGCACAAGGTTATTGTCAAGAAGAAGGAATAGATTGTGATGAAACTTTTGCACCCGTAGCAAGATTAGAAGCCATTAGAATTCTACTTGCTTTTGCAAATTATAATAATTTCAAATTATTTCAAATGGATGTTAAAAGTGCTTTTCTAAATGGATTTGTTTAAGAGGAAGTTTATGTTGAACAACCTCCACTCTTTGAAGATGAAAGATTTCCAAACCATGTTTTCAAACTTAAGAAAGCTCTATATGGTCTGAAACAAGCTCCTAGAGCATGGTATGATATATTAAGATCATTTTTATTACAATCAAATTTTGAAATTGGTAAAATAGATAATACTCTTTTCATTAAAAGAAATAAAAATGATATTCAACTAGTACAAGTTTATGTAGATGATATTATTTTGGTTCAACTAATCATGAAATGATAAAGAATTTTCTGAAATAATGACAAAAGAGTTTGAGATGAGTCATATGGGTGAACTTACTTTCTTCTTAGGTTTACAAATAAAACAATTAGATAATGGTATCTTTATTAGTCAAGAAAAATATGCTAGGGATCTAGTGAGTAAATTTGGTATGACTACTACGAGTGGAAAACCCACTCCCATGGCAACCAATGAAGCTTTAAATAAAGAAGATCTTTCAAAAGATGTAAATCAAAAACTATATAGGGGAATGATTGGATCACTGCTCTATATCACTGCGAGTAGACCTAATATTATGCATAGTGTTTGTCTCTGTGCAAGATACCAATCTCAACCCAAAGAAACTCACTTAAAAGCTGTGAAACGTATCATAAGATATGTTAAACATACTTTTGACTATGGTTTATTTTGCCCTAAAAATGATTCATATGATTTAATTTCTTATTGTGATGCTGACTATGCTGGTTGCAAATCTGATCGAAAAAAGTACAAGTGGAACTTGTCACTTTTTGGGGCATTCTCTGGTTTCATGGTTTAGCAAAAAGCAAAATACTATTTCTTTATCAACAACTGAAGCAAAATATATCTCTGCTGCTTTAGCTTGCTCCCATGTCATTTATATGCAACAAACTCTAAAAGATTTTAGATTAACAATTTCAAAATCACCAATTTATTGTGATAATTCTAGTGCAATAAATTTGTCTAAAAATACTACTCATCATGTTAGGACTAAACATATTGATATCAGACATCATTTTCTCAGAGATAATATAAGTAAAGAGATTATTTCTCTTGAATATATCAACTCCGAGAATCAAATTGCTGATATTTTCACCAAACCCTTAAATCAGCCTATATTTACTAAATTAAGAAGAGAACTAGGCATTTGTTCAATAACTAAGATATAGAATATAGATATAGTAACATATATATACAAGAAAATCAAATTTTTCATAAGGATGTCGACATACCCCTACCACCCATGTCGACATACTACGACAAAAAAATAAAATTTGATTTTCCCACTAAAATTAGTTTAGTAGTTATATAAACCTATGTATTTTGAATTTTTCTGTCTTCTTACTTTTCTTTCTCTGAAATAAAACTTCTGTAAATTAAAATTAATGGCCTCATCCACTAAATCAAACCAAATTGACACCATTTCTTTCCCTTCTCCTCATTCTGGTCCATTCCAACGCACTACACTGGCACGTGCGATAAAGATTGAAGAATCTATGAAGGATGCCATGCAAATGTTGACTGAATTTCAAGTTGTGCAACTAAGGATGGCAAAGGAACAAGAAAAGCAAGGCAAAATTCTTTGGAATTTACAAAAATTCCTAATGGATAATCACGCAAATCCTATTATGATTGAAGAAGATTCTCCCAACATTCACGTGCGTAATCCTTTAGAGCACAGCGAAGAGGAAGAAGAAGAAGAGGAAGAAGCACCTATGGAAGAAGACGACAACGTGGTCTGTGTAGGCGAAGCCTGTTTTGACAAAGATGGGAATTTGGTTGAACAACGTGGAAACTTTTGTTTTCATTATCCAAATTGTTCGATTCACAAATTTCCGATTGTCAAAAACTCTCGTTAGTATTGTTATTCTATAATTTATGTACTTAAATATATTTTTATGTTTATGTTTCATATATACATGTAAATATAACATCATATATAATAAAATATTTGTTTCACTTATTATACTTCCTTATTAGTATTTAATTTACATAGTATTAGATTAAGGGGGAGTTTAGGATTAGTTTTTGTTGATGACAAAGGGGGAGAAATATAAAATAGAGTAGTTAGAGTAGTTAGGCTTAGATTAAGGGGGAGTTATTAGTTTTAAGGGGAGTTATTGTGAAGGAGAAGTATATTTTATAAACATAGGTTGTCATCATCAAAAAGGGGGAGATTGTTAGTCCTTGAGAAGGATGGTGTTGATGACAACAACCTTGGACTTGTTATAAAATATAAATACTAACATTATAGTTTAGATATATATATATATATATATATATATGTAAGATATAAACATGCAGGTACCAAGAATGAAGACTGTACAATATAGAGATACAAGACCGATGAATTTAAAGATCAAAGATATCAAGATTGAAGACTCATGAGTATCAAGAAATCAAGTTATCAAGAGTTCAAGATTTTAATAGTACAAGATAAGTATTGAGTCTAGAATTATGTTAAAACTTCTTGAAAGCACTTACATCTTTATTCAAAAGTTATTCATGGAATGGAATCCACTTCGAGCCTATTAAAGGGATGGAACCCTAATGGGATGGAACCCACGACAACATCAAGTGGAACATATAGTGGTCCTATTTTGATATCCACTAATTTTATAAAAATGTTTTTCAAAAATATATCTCTTATTTTAAATGTTTTCAAAACCTTCTTTTCAAAAAGACATCTCTCTTGTTTGAAATATTTTAGCCTCAAAACTATCTTTATTATTTTTAATATTTTGATTTCAAAATTGTCATTGATTTTAAACTATCTCTTGTTTTAATATTTAGCTTTAAAATATTTACTCAGATTTTAAATCACTTTATAGATTAAGATTATATATATTAAAAATTACTTTCTAAACTCTTTTATATGTTTAAACTATATTCAAATATATTTACAAAGTTTTAGAAATCGTTTTGATAAATTATAGAAACAAATTTTAATAAGAAAATCAAAATCACCAATTTTGCCTAGAGCATGTCGACATCCCTCAACCCCCCATGTCGACATGGTGCCCGTTAAATTCAAAATTCAAATTTTCAAAAGAAGTGTATATTCGTCGTATTCTTTCCCGAATAGATATGGCTGTTGATTTCCTATAAATACCAGTAGTTCTAAACGAATTTATCATCAGATTTCACTTGTTTTCTCTTCTCTTCATCTTCCACATTTATCCTAAAGAATCCCGAAATATACTCTGCCGAAATACCAAGTGAATCAAACTTAATTATCTCTTGTTTGATTCTCTGCCACTCTCTCCATAAGATCTCAGTGCTATTCAGAGTAACAGGATTATTTGTAAATCAAACTGTTGAGTAAAAGGTGCGGTTGAGCCTTGAAATCAATTGGGTGTGATTGTTGCCTCGGAAATCGATTAGGTGATCTTGTGGCCTGGTAAATCAAGAGAGTTTGCCCCGAAATTGAACACAGGAGGGTGTACCTCGTGGCCTTGAAATCGAGGGTGTAATCTGGGAGATTATTTTTGATAAGAAATTTGTACGTTTGTGTGGGACTGGATGTAGGGTAACTCCGAACCAGTATAAAATCCTGGTGTGTTCTTTCCTTTACTGCTTTTATTTATTATTTACATCTATGTCTGATTCTGTAATTATATTTGTGTCTGTGAACTGCATTTGTTGGTGATTAAATTTACATAAGTTTCAAAAAGATTTAAAAAATCCACAAAACACTATTCACCCTCCCCCCTCTAGTGTTATTCCAGCCTTAAGATCCGTAATCCGCATTTCTCACAACTGCAAGTTTAGAAATCCCTATGGGTTGAAATAATACATACTCGACCGACATTGTAGATTAGGGAAAATCATTATGGGTTGAAATGATAAACCTAAGCGACTTTATTGATTTTAAATTTTGGGATAACTGGTTGAAATGATATATGCCCGTAAATATTAAATTATTGCGGATTGAAATGATAAATATCCATATCACTTGACCATAGGATAGAAAACTATAAACGGACATCGTTGGTCTATTATTAAATGATTTTCATAATTTTGAAAAGAAAATATATGTGGTTTAATAAATATTGATTTTTAAAATATTGATTTTTTTAAATATAATATATAGATATTTTAATTTTAATGTGTGTAAAATTTAAAATTTTAAAATTATATGTTTGGAAATTTTAAAATTATAAGTTAAGTTTTAAAATGTAAATTATAAAATTTTACTTATAACTTTATTATTTTAAAATATATAATAATAAGATTTAAAATATATTTAATAATAATAAGATTTAATTTAATAATAATTAATATAATAAATTTAATTTAACTAGTATATATATAATATGTTTAAAAAAAATTATTTACAATTTATATTAATATTTAAAAATAGATTTTTGTAATAATTTAAATAAATAAAGGTTGGAAAGATAAGTTAAAGTGGACTTGTAATTTAATTTGTTTAAATGAGAATTGATTGAACTTATTGATATTGAGATTTAAAGATACGATTTTATAACTTAATAACTTGATTTTAATTAAAAGTGACTAAATAAATAATTTCAAATTTAAATAAAATTGAAATTGAATATTTAATTTTGATTTAAATTTGTAATTTGAGAATATACTTAAATGTTTATAAAAGGTGTTTAAGTGAATATTTTCAAAATTAAAAATAATTGAAGTTAGCTATTTAAATTTTGATTTTGATTTAATTTTGAAATTTTAGATTTATTTAAAGGTTATTAAAAATGGTTAAGTGAATATTTCAAATTTAATAAAATTAAAGTCAAATTTTGAAATATAAATTAAATTTATCAAAGTGGGTTACTGTAAATGTTTGAATATTTAAACTTTGAAACCTGTTGAATTGGAAGTGGTATAAATTGTAGTTCAAATCTAGATTTGAAATCGATATAAATTAAAATGGTTTTAATGAGAATTTCGAATTGAACCTTTACCTTTTAATTGAAATTGTTGAACTGAGATTGATTCAAATTGAATTTTGGAACTAAAGTTGATTTGAATTGATTTAAAACATGAATCTTCAATAAAACACTGTAGTATTCATAAATAAATTTTAGTTTAATTTGTTAAGTAAAATCCAATCAAAACAATATGAAGATAAAAAAAATTTAGATCTAAAGGATTATAGTTTGAATTAAATGTTTAAAATATAGATCTATAATAAAACATTGTATTCAAACATATATAATTTTTAATTCTAATTTGACAAAGTATGACCCACTAGATAAATTGAACATGCAAAATTTCTGATCTAAAAATTACACTAAAATTTAATATTTAGAACATAGATCCAAAACAAAACATTACATTTAAACATATACAAATATTAGTTTTGATTTATTAAATAAAACACCAGTTGATTCATTCAACAAACAATTTAAGCTAAACAAACAATTCTCAACTTAAATGAGGCAGTGATATGTGCATACAAATTATGATGATTAAACTTCTCTTTCAACAAACACTACATCAAATATCATTATCTAATTAAAAAACATACCATTTTACCTAAAGCCTTGAAGCACATCTTGAAAATGGACTCCCCTTAGGATGTTGCCTAGAAATCACACCTTAAATAATGATATCTCCATAGATCTTCAAGATCCCCATCCTATCCTTGTAAGAGATGGATAAACCACTTTTGTTTTAATTATTTTTGATGTTTTCATATGGAGTTAAAAGAATTTTGGAAATTTAATTTATTTTGTTTTTTGCCATGAAAAGTAAGGAGGAGAGAAAGAAATAGACTGAATGAGAAAGAATAAATTGTACGTACAGAATGAATTAGAGAATATATTTTATTTGAAAGAATGAAACTTTTTCCATTTTTTAATTAAAACTTCCCTAATTAATTCTCTTTATTGTTTCTCTCTCCAATCCTTTCTTTACACGTATGTCATCAAATGACATAATATTTCCACAAATCATGTCATAAAATGACGTAAAATTTCCATAAATCATGTCATCAAATGACAGAAAATTTCCATATATCATTTCGTGCAATTATCTTTAAATTATATCAATATCGTATATCAATGCGCGCAAATACAACTTTTATAAATGCATTAAAATAATTACAAAAAACTTCCAAACATCAACTAATTAATAATTAATATTTCTCAAATATCAATTAATTTAATCAATTTACAACGTATTATAAATTAATTAAATCATGTGGTTTTCCAAAGAATTCATCATTACGGTTGTGCGACTCAAAGGTGTAAATTCAGTCAGCGATTAATATTGAACTATTCAAATATTAACGTTCGCACGTCACTTAGCAGGTGGTGTGACAGTTTGGCCGAATTTATCGCTTACACATCTTTTGGAAAAACCCAATTTTACTTATTATAAGCAGTACCTAATAGTGACAATTATTTACACCAATTCTCTTCGTCAAAACTATATCACTTTGGATTTATGGAATTTGGTAATGGTCAAAATTCCAATATCATCCACATTTAACTTTATTGTCTAAACACAAAGTCTTTGGTTCAATAATAACAATTATTATTAACCAAAATGCTCTGGCCAGAGAATTTGACTTTGAGTTGACCATGATACTAACCCTATATAACTGAGAAGACGAATCCTCTCTTGAATAGTGCTTCACTTCCACTAGACCCGACTATAGTCACTCGATGGAACGCCATGCCATGATTTGACTATAATCAAAGCGGAGCTTTTATATTGAAGATCCATAGTATTCTCAAGTTGAGAGAACTGTGTAAATCAGTCATACCGATATTTTCTATTTAACCTTAGTTATATTAACCAACAGAAAACTATCAAGTAAGTCGTTCCATAGTTATCCAATAACTATCAGTACGTAACCTCTAGGTGCCCCCCAACAGTCATGAGTAATACACTGCCCAACATTTGGAGAGGGTTACATACTCTAGTCTCAACGGATCACCGATATCCAGTCTCGATGCATCTTGACTAGGAACATTTAAAATAGTATATTTGTTTTATTGCGATAAATTACTCATGGTTACAACACTTTGTAACTACTATCACAAAATATGTCATTTATGGATTTTCTATTAAATATACTTTTAATTAAATTGATTAATTAATATAACCACATTATATCAAGTATATAATAGAAATAAAATACCTTTGTTTTGAACAAAATTGGTCAACAAGTTAGATATACATAACAAATTACATAATTTTCCCTAGGGCATACTCTTAACTCTATCAATCTCCCACTTGCACTTAGGGTCGATTATGGAATCTTATTCCAACTTCTCCAATCGGTTTTCTCCAAACCAATTAGGTCGGTCCCTTTGTGAATGGGTATGCTATTATATTTAATTATTTACATTGTTAATCAACTCTCTCCGATGGTGATAAACTACTTTATCATGTGGAACAATTCATAGTATGTCTCTCGACCTCTAATGAGTTCTAAGTTCTATTATGAACCATACCGCGACATTGTTATCACATAATAATGTTATGAGATTCTCAACATTTGGAATCAGCTTAGTTATAAATTCGTGCACTTATAATTTTATATACATTATTTTTATTGCGGCAATATTCAAGGCGATGTATGTAGCCTTTTTTCATTGAATAAGCCATGGTCTTTTATTTGGAACATTTCCAACTTAAAGATTCTTAACTTGAATTTATTATTGACATGCTATACTCAGTATCACTTATGAAGTTTGAGCTCGAACACTCCCTAATAAGGAGTTTTTATTTCTGTAAATAATTCTCTAGTATTTCATAAATACACGAGAACACTTCAAACAACCATTTAGTGATATCAAATTGGATTTGATATTTGCTTCATGTATCAAATACATAAGCAAATCATGATATCGTAGGCAACATAACATATATGATAATTCCTTTTGTCAATGCAAAGGAATCAATCTTACATGTTCCATATTAAACATTTTAATAAGGTGTCCTTGCATATCATTCAGGACATTCCCGACATCTTTTATACTTACTATAAAATTCATCATTTATTAATCCAATGTTGAGTGTTAAAACAACTAAGGCTAATTTTAACACAAGTACATCGTTAAAATCCACAACGTGTTGTTTACTTATAGTTTAGAAATATCAATGTACCTTTTAACCTTCTTTCTTATGAACACATGCTTCCTCTGCACTTTAATTGAAATCAAACTATTTGATATTTCTATCAAAATACTTATTCAATCTTGATGCTTATAAAATGATACTTCCGTATCATTTCCTGGATCATATCCAAAGACTCATAAACTCAATATCGCTCCCACTGACTTTGAGACATTTTTAGTTAATATGTGTGAACAGCTTACTCTAAATCGTTATTTATAATTTTCTATTTCAATACATACATACCAAAATACTAAGACTTATCAAGCGATAATTTTGTGAGTAAAGCCAAATTGACTTGAACATGTTGAATATCAAATCTATTACGCTAACTTCAACATTTGAAATTTGCAATATTATTCTTATCAACATTGCTCATTTAATTCCAACTGCATTAGTCTTACTCATAAAGACACAGTCGAGGTCGATGGATCATATCCCTTCAGTTACGACCACCAAAATCTATATTTTGATAGCATACTTGAACTTCTTTCGGATCTGCGAATTATACCATATAGAGTTAATATTCTAAATGGTTTAATTAAACAATCTAGGATTATATATTTTTGACATTAATAAGAAACTCGTAGTTTCTCTTCGATGTGCGAAAATACTTATTACACATTCTAATGCTATGTTCATTTTGGTTAGTTAATTTCATTTCATCTCATATAATCAGTTCTATCCACGGATCATATACAATTCCATTTTACTACCTATAATTCCTCAAAGAAATTTCATCACAATGAAGTTGGTATATCTTGAAACAACAATTGTTTATCAGTGCAATAGAATAGGTATTCATAAACATTTTATGAGTTTCTTTATTTATAAGACTGATTTATAGTTTACAAAAATTATGTTCGAAACATAAATATGTCATCCAATGACGGTCTTTTCAAAATCCTTTTGGGGAGATTCATACAAGATCCCTCATGAACAATTATAACATGCAATCTTTCGACTCACACAACCTGCCAATTCGTTGGCCTAGGATATGTTGGAGTTTCTTATAAACTCTTGTCTTGTAAAATTTTATAAACTATTATTCAAATGAAATAATATTAACCTTGTGTACTACCCTTATGTACATTACCTTATAGAAAGAAACTAACTCAAATTCACTCACAATTAATCATACATTGTCCAACAAAGTTCAATTATTCCATATCAATGCATCATTATGTATCACATGGAGGAGTAATTTTAAGATTGAATCTTTATTCATTTTAGGTATGCTTGGAACATTTTTCAATATACTCACTCATTCGATCAAATCAAACCGTTTCAATCGCATGTTATTCAATTTACTTCTTTTTTATATCCTATAAGTTTACCATAGACATGCTACATGTGTATCAAATACACATGTCTATATCAACGATAGCTCATCGGTGAATATGACAAAGTACGTGGAACCGGTTTGGTATTTATAAAATTACGATTGCATACACCAATATGTATCAATCTGAAGAGTTCATCAACTCTTATGATATTCCTACTAAATGGGTGCATAGCCTATTATTGTTTAAGATACAATTAACAAGTATCAAATGATTCAAAATCATACAATAAAATTATTTCTCAAAACTACGACTTAGTCTATAATTCCAAAACAACTGTAAATAATATTAGATACTTTTGTATTTTCCAATGCATCACTTTTGTTAAAAAAAATTACCACATTATAGTTTTATTTCACAAAGAATATTCATAATATTCATATTGAAATATAGCTATGTTTTATTTTGGTCGATACCGAAAAATAGTCATTATTTCATAAACAATGTATGGTAAGTTTTTACGAAAACAATTTTCATACTATGATGCAATTAATGCTTGTGCCAAAATTGGTCGCAAACCCCGAAAGTCATGAAAGCACTAGTGTTTACACATAGATCCACAATATTCAAACACAGATCTCAGATCTAGATAAAGTAGAGAATAAAAATGAAGAAATAACTAAATTAAAATAAAAGAAAATGGGAAAAGACACGAGATTTATAGTGGTTTGGCTATCTCTGGCCTACGTCCACTTTGTATTGATCCTTTTATTCCTTTTGTATTGAGATTACAGTTACAAGCCTTTGAAATCAGTAAACAAAATGGTAGAATTTTCACCTAGGAAAGCAGAAGAAGAAGAAGATCCCTTTTTAGTGGCCATGGATCTGCTATTTATAGGTGTCGATCTAAAAATATCCGCCCCAAAACCTGGAATACCTCTTCTCATGCGTAGGTGGGCCCACCAGATCGAACTTGAGTCGTTTGGGATCGATCATGATCTGTCCAAGTATAATTCGTATCGATCCAAAAATAGTCCAATGAAGCTGAGATCGATCATGGACGTTAATGAGTGAATAACCAAGCTCCTGTGAAAATTTCATAGCATTTGGACCTGTAGAATGAGAGTTATGATTGATCCAAGTTTGTTTTTCTCTTTATAGGTTGGTAGCTTCGTATCCATCGATTTCGTACCCATCAATTTTCCTCCATCATTTCGTATCCATCAGTCCCCATGTCCATAGCCATAGCCTTCATATCCATTCGAGTTCCACGCTTCGATCCATGCAATGCACTTTTCTGCTTGACCGGCTTCTTCGTATCGATCGATACGAAGGTAATCGATACGAAATTGCCTATGGGTACTCGCCGCTTTTCATATCCATCCTCTGCGCCTGTCTTTGTATCGATCCCAAGTGTTCTGGTGAAGCATGTGACTTCGTATCCATCCCAAATGTGTTCTTCATATTGATCAATAAGTGATCGATACGAAATGCTCATCCAAATCCCTGTAACCATTTCATCATTCTTGGTATCGATCCAAGCCATGACCGATACGAAATGTATTCACATACTTCGCCATCCAATCTATACGTGCATATCGATACGAACTCCACATCCATCAACCCATTTCCTTCCTAGAGCCAAATGATCGATGCAAAGTGCATCGATAGGAGATGTATCGATCCGAAGACCGATCGATCCAGACCTGTCATCACAATGATCGATACGAAGGTATCGATCCAAAACCATTTCTCTCTAATATCGAGCTATCCATAACTCGTGCATACGAACTCCGTTTTACTTGAAATCTGAAATGCAGCTTTTTCTATCATTGTTCATCATTCTCAATCGATCCCACCTTGATTGGGGCTTAGTCCAATTTTGACGGTATCGATCTTGGCCTCATTTCCAATCGATCTCCAATCTTGATATCCATCCTTTTTAGCCAATTTTTTTAGTATCCCAGCCTTGTCCAAAAGGTGGGGTAACATTTTCCCCCCAAAACATGCCTTGCAATAGGAAGGCATGTTTTGAATAGCTTTAAATCCATCATTCAAAATCCATATTCCATCCATAGCCATACCATCCAATCCATAATCCAACTCGTTACCGAGCCATTCTATCAAACTGCCATAGCCATATCCTTGTCCAAATCCACGAGTGCTCTGAGTCGATATCCAATTCCGAATCCAGTGACCAAATCCTTGACCTCTTCGAGTCGATATCCAAATTCGGGACCACTCCGGACCCTTATCTAAATCTAGGACCACTCCGGGTCCATAGCCAATCCTTGGCCATTCAAAGCCGAAATCCAAACCATGACCTCTCCGGGTCTAAATTCAAATCCATAGACCTCGACGGGTCGTTCTATCCTACTCCGGCCTTGACTCTCTGGTCAAGGACTTATATTCTCCGGCCTCGACTCTCCGGTCGAGGACTTTTATTCTCCGGCCTTGACTCTCCGGTCGAGGACTTTTATTCTCCGGCCTCGACTCTTCGGTCGAGGACTTTTATATTCTCCGGCTTCGACTCTCCGATCGAGGACTTTTATATTCTCCGGCCTCGACTCTCCAGTCTAGGACTTTTATATTCTCTGGCCTTGACTCTCCAGTCGAGGACTTTTATATTGTGTTCGAGTCCATTCCATCGCTCTCGGGCGAATGGACTCATAACTTGCGATTACTGCCCCGTCTCTCCGGTTGGGACCGTAATCGTGTGACCTGCATTATTTATTACATTAATCCAAATCCAATCATCACAAAGTCCAATTGACAAAATAAAAGTTCGTACGACCTAGAAAATCAAATGTCCATAGTACCAAGAAAGAAACCAGAGTTCACAGAAAACAGAAAGAAAACAAGATTTCATAAACTCGAGCATCATGGTTTATCATCATATCAGAGCATGCCTAGGGACCTCCTCGATCCCGTACATGTGTAAGTGACTTATCTGCATCACTCCAGGGTTTATTACTTATTCAAAGCCATAAATTCATTCAGCTGATAATAAGCCGACGATGCCTAGATCCAGTGCCATCTTCGCCTGAGGTGGGCGGTGGCTGCTCCTGTCCTACTGCCACAGCTCGATTCCTTACGTACTATTGTAGATGACCATTCCTTACATACTCCTCAATGATATCCTTCAAATTCCTGCAGTCGTTCGTGCTATGCCTATCTAGCTCATGGAATAGGCAATGCTTTCTCGATGCTCGTTCGTATTCAGAGGATTCCATTTTTGCCGGCCTTCGATACTGGAGGCGCCCTCGAATATCCAAGTAAATCCTTTCTAGAGTTTCAGTTAAATCCATGTAAGAAGAGAATTTGGATTCCCTCCATTTCCTTTTCGATGTGCTACCGTTGTTGTTCATTTTCCTTTTGCCTCTATCGTCCTTGTTTGAATCTTCCCTAGGAGCGCCTCCACCTTTTACCATATAAACTTCAGCCTCTTTCCCCTATCTTTCAGCCTTCACATCTTCCTGTCGTAAAAACCTTTCTACCTCGTGATAAAACTCTCCGAGATCCATCAGCGGATCCCAATCCAATGATATCTTAAAATCTGAATCATCTGCAATTCCTGAGACTGTGGCCATCAAAACCATCGACAGATTGGGTCGATCAACCGAAGCTACTTCCGCATTGAATCTGGTTAAGAAATCCCTCAGTGATTCTCCCTTTCATTATTTCATCAATGTTAAAGTCATCACATTCTTGGGTCTCACGATGTGGACCCGAAATTGCCTGATAAATCTCTTAATCAACTCCGTCCAAGTGCCAATTGAGCCGCTCTCTAGTTGTCTGAACCATAGTGCTGCTATATCCGTCAGATACAAAGGGAAGCACCGAGCCATAACTCCCTCCGATGCCATCAGTACTTCCATATGCCTCATGTACCTCGTCAAGTGAACATGGGGATCCGTTCTCCCATCATACATCTCTAGCATTGGTAGTTTAAAATTCGGTGGATTCCTAGCCTACCTGATCACAGAAGTGAAAGGACTCTTGTTCACGTCCTCCAAATCTTTATTCACCAATCCTCCCCTCATAGCCCATATGATCATGTCCGCTAACCTGTCATTGTCATCAAGTGGTAGCCTCTATCTGCGATCTCCGACCTACCCCCCGAGTCCATGAGGGAATCCTGAAACCTGTCCTTCTGGACGAGCATCCATATCCCGATCAACGCCAAACAGCACAGCGTCGCCTAGTACCCTTCCTGGAATTGAGCCAACATGATGTCGGGGTGTGCCCCCTAGCTCAGGGACTATTTCTGATGGTCCCACTCTATCCTGAATCCCGGTTGTCCCATGCTCCTGATCCTGATTCTGAACTGTCTCTGCTCCTGCTGTTCCAACTTCACGATCCCTATTTCTAGCATTCCCTGCAATTCCATTCCCTTAGCTTTGCACTCCAGCTTGTCCAACCTGTCGGAGTAGGTTCTGTATCATGTCCCCTTGCCTTTTCAGCATCGTTTCCATCTCGTCTCTAGTGATGAAGATTGAGGCTTAATTAGCTCCTGAGGAAGCCTCCTGACTTCCTTCATGCCGACTCATTTCTGTTCTCTGTCTCCTTGTTGATTGCTTGGGCATGGTTCCTTCTAGATCTGACACTTTAGCTTTCCAAAATTGAACTCCAAATCCGATACAGCGGGTGCTAGTCCTTCTCAGTGAAAGCACCAAAGTGTTTGTGCCGAAATTTGTCACAACCCCCGAAAGTCGTGAAAGAACCAGTGTTTACACACAAATCCACAATATTCAAACAAAGATCTCGGATCTGGATAAAGTAGAGAATAAAAATGAGGAAATAACCAAATTAAAATGAAAGAAAATGGGAAAAGACACGAGTTTATAGTGGTTCGGCTATCTCCGGCCTACGTCCACTTTGAATTGATCATTTTATTCCTTTTGTATTGAGATTACAGTTACAAGCCTTTGAAATCAGTAAACAAAATGACAGAATTTTCGCCTAGGAAAGCAGAAGAAGATCCCTTTTTAGTTGCCATAGATCTACTATTTATAGGTGTAGATCTGAAAATATCCACCCCAAAACCTGGAATACCTCTTCTCATGCGCAGGTGGGCCCACCAGATCAATCCCGATCGATCCAAGTATAATTCGTATCGATCCAAAAATAGCCCAATGAAGCTGAGATCGATCATGGACGTTCTTGAGTGAACAAGCAAGCTCCTATGAAAATTTCATAGCATTTGGACCTATAGAATGAAAGTTATGATCGATCCAAGTTTGTATTTCTCTTTGTAGGCTGGTAGCTTCGTATCCATGGATTTCGTATCCATCAATTTGCCTCCATCACTTCGTATCCATCAGTCCCCATAGCCATAGCCTTCGTATCCATCCGAGTTCCACACTTCGATCCATGCAATGCACTTTTCCGCTTGACCGGCTTCTTCATATCGATCGATACGAAGGCGATCGATATGAAATTGCTTATGAGTGCTCGCCGCATTTCGTATTCATCCCCTGCGCCTGTCTTCGTATCAATCCCAAGTGTCCTGGTGAAGCATGTGACTTCGTATCCATCCTAAGTGTGTTCTTCGTATCGATCAATAAGTGATCGATATGAAATGCTCATCCAAATCCCTATAACCATTGCTTCATTCTTCATATCGATCCCAGCCCTGACCGATACGAAATGCATTGACATACTTCGCCCTCCAATCGATACATGCGTATCGATACGAACTCCACATCCATCAACCCATTTCCTTCCTAGAGCCAACTAATCGATGCAAAGTGCATCGATATGAAATGCATCGATATGAAGACCGATCAATCCAGACCTGTCATCACAATGATCGATACGAAGGTATCGATCCAAAACCATTTCTCCAATATCGACCCATCCATAACTCATGCATACGAACTCCATTTTACATGAAATTTGAAATGCAGCCTTTTATATCCTTGTTCATCATTCCCGATCGATCCCACCTTGATTGGGGCTTAATCCAATTTTGACGGTATCGACATTGGCCTCATTTTCAATTGACCTCCAATCCTAACATCCATCCTTTTTAGCCAATTTTATTGGTATCCTGGCCTTTTCCAAAAGGCAGGGTAACAATTAATAAGTGTTATATGGCATGCTCCCACTATTTTTGCCATTACTATAATAGCGTACTAAATTTGGAGGTCCATCAATCACTTAATATAATTTGTTTATTTCATACACTGCAACTATTTACAGTGGAGAGTTCGTTGATCAAATATCTTGAGCAAAAAAAATAAATCTCATAGAAAACAGTTTTCTATAAGAAAATACATTTTAGAATAGAAATAATATTTTTTATTCCAATATTAAGTATCGATTATTATTACAATTTATATTTCCAATGTTCCTCTATGAAGTAGAAGTGAGTATTCATTCTCTTCATTCCAACTATACCTTAAATTACATCTATTCTTTTACATTCGTTTTCCATTCAAATGGTCAAACTATTCAAAAGAAAACCTTACTACAATACTATAACAAACTCTTTACAAAAGCGCATTCGATTATCCTTAACATTTTAGGACATTAAATATGTTGCACTTTACGTAAACCGATCAAAGTGACATTTCAGCGATCGAGTTCTTATATCTATCTTGTAGTTTTTGGTCTTGTGTTATATTAACACAATATGATTTTGTTTGTAATCAATTAGATTGAATACTCGATTTCACACGAAGGTTAATTGGTTTTTCGGATGAACTAATTTCATCGAAACATTGTACATTACAACCTTTGACCATTCACCATATAACATTTATATGCAATTGTACATGGATCAAATATCCATAGTGTTGTATTGCTTTTAGAGTTTGAAACTCATAGAATGCAATACAAGGTCTTGACCAAATAAATGCATAAGTGACCAAACCACGAATGTATTCAGTAGCTGTAAAATCAGGCACTTGCATGGGTTTTGAAACATTAACATGCAATAGAAATTTGATAGTGGGTATTATACTTCCATTTGTGTAACGTCCTGAAATTTTCAGCCATTCGTATCCACATATTTCGGAAATTGAATTGCTCAAAATATCATATTGTTAATTTAAATTTTTCAAAACTCAGCATATACAGTAAATAAATAATCACAGATCACAGACACAGAGTAATATAACAATAATGCAGTGGAAAGAAAAGAGTAGTGGTTCATGAAGCTACTATATATATAACAGAGTTAAACAAGATACAACAGAAGTCACGAGTACATAGATGTCTCAATACAATAATCAAATACAAGATCTGAATGCATCACTGGAATCGATTGAACAACTGAAAGCAGGATAGATGGCTGGATCTCCAAGAGAAGCTCCAACTCCAAAGGTGAGTCTCGAATACTGCATCACTCAGTCTAACCCGAGCGTAAAGCAAAACACAAAACACTCGAGTCAGGATTAACATTCTTATATCAATAAATCCAACTCAAGTGAAATATCAACTGAAATACAAGTAACTCAAAGGATGTTTGGGATAACCATCCTCTAAGGATCCGTTAAACTATCTACTATGTAGTAAATTAGTAATATTTCGCTATTATAATAATGTCTAATAGTAAAATAAACATACTTTTTAATAGCATCATGGGGTTACCCATATAGCCCTTAACACGTAATAGTCCTAGTAGTCTATCCAGTATTAGCATACTCCCAAATCGGGGGCTACCCTCAATACTCCACAGGCTACAGGAGAAATCCAAACTCGTAGTAAAGCTCGTTATGGTAGGTGACACGGCACAACTAGGAAATGCCAGGGTAGATATACCAATTACGCATCCGGGCTGGTGGAAACGCATAGCAGCCACTACCACCCACCCGGAACACACTCCCAGTTAAAATCAAAGTGTGGCCACCAAATCAATCACAAAGTAATAGAATAGTATCGAAGAAATGCATCCGATCAAAGGTGCTACCTCATTGGCCCGTCGATCGCTCCTGTTTTAGCCACCTTATGCCAACTCATGGGAGTTGGGTCCACGTATATACCTCAATAGGAATCGTCGCCACCATCCTACTTCATTCTGGAATCTCCACCGCCTACACAGTTGTTAAAGTGGTTTTCGGTATCGACAGAGAGTATGCCCATATCCGATCCCGGTCTCTTTAACAACCAAACGTTATTATAACACCGCGATCATTTCAAAATAGTTTATACATCAAAACCAAAATATCATTTTCATTTCAAAAACCAAATTAATACGATATCATTCCATTTCAAATATATTCACTTCCAAAATCATAGTACTTTCAAAGATATAATACTTTCGGAACCAAAACAATTTGAAATAATAATACTTTGGAAATCATAATACTTTGAAATTCATAACTTTGGAAATCATAACCCTTTGAAATCAATACATTTTGGAATCCATAACACTTTCCTCTTAAACGGTTTAGATATTAAAATTATATATATAATAAAATAGTTTATAAAATAAAAATAGTTTATATAAAATAGTTATAAGTTAAAATAGTTTATAATAATTTATAATGAAGATGATTTATATGAAAATAGTTTATATTAAAATAATTTATAAAGTAAAATATAAATAATTTTAGATATAGTTTTAAAATACTTTATATAAAATAGTTTCCTCAAATTACACAAATTGATTCAAAATCAACTCAAATTCCAAATTTCAATTTTAATCAAATTTCAATTTTAATCAAATTTCAAATCATCAATTTCAATTCGATTTAGTTTCTAAATAACCCATTTCAAATTATCGATTTCAAATACATATTCGAACCATAAAACAAGCCATTTCAATTTCAATATATTTCAAAGCTTTAAATATTCAACATTTCAAAACTAAATTCAATAATTTCATATATATATCAAATTCACTTTACTATTATTTAGTTTTGAAATATTCACTCAATAAATCCAATATCATTTAAAACAAACCCCAAATTACAATAAACTGAATATTTCCTTCAATTTATTTAAACTTGAAATATTCATTTAAATCGCTTTTAATCAAATACAAGTTATAAAATCATAGCTTCAAAATTTCAAATTTTATAAATTTTATAAATTTCAAATCAAACTTATTTAAGTAAAATTCTTAAATAGATATAATTTCAAACCAATTTCAAATCATTATAAACTCTATATAGATATTAAATAAATACTTAAACATTTTATTTATCAACTTTATTAAATCAACTTTAATAAATCTTTAAAATCAATATTGATTGAAACCATATATTTCTTTCAAAAACCATAGAAATCATTTCCAAAATATTTATATATAGACCAACGGTGTTTGTATATAATTTTCTATCCTATGGTCAAGTGATACGGATATTTATCATTTCAATCCGCAATTTAAATATATACGGGTATATATCATTTCAACCTGCAATCCCAATTCAATTCAATGAAAATCGCTTGGGTTTATCATTTCAACCCTTAACGATTTTCTCCTATTCTACAGATCGTTCGGGTATGTATCATTTCAACCCATAGTGAATTCTATACTAACAGGGAACTTACAGAGTGATAACAGATATGATAATAATATAATAGGCATATAATCATCGATACAAATAACAGATAATGGTGTCAGATGTCACAGGTGAACAGATACAGATAATGGCATATATAGCAATATAAAATAACTAACAGCAGCATATTTCAATTATCGTTTCAATTGAAATCAAATTTAATAAATATAAGAACGTTAATCGTGAGTGATTGCTCACCTTCCAAGGCTAGAGAGGTTCGACAAAAGGAACGAGATACGAATCCAAGCACGAATTTCGGAGCAAAGCTAGATGGACACGATTTGACAAACAAAGCTAATAAATAAGGAGTAAATGAAACAATTAGAATCAATTTGATAGAACATCAATGATATATATATCATTATCATTATTTCCATGAAATCAATATTTAATTTAAACAAATATTAAAATAACATATATATAAAATTAAAATCATTGCTTTAAATCAAAACATATATATTAAAAATCTAACATATATACATAATAAAATTTAAAAATAAATACATATGTAGATAAACAAACATACCACTTATATATATTTACACAAATATATTATAAAATTTACTTGTCTTATATATATAATATATAAAAACTGGCATATATATATATAAATATAACTTACACTATATAACTTTCCCAAGCAAAAAAACTACAACTGAACCAAAACAGTGAAAATATAAGGATGACTAACTTATGAAATAAATGCCACAGATTCATAGATATATAACTAATATATATACGTATAGACAAGATTGAAATATTATTATCCTTTACATATATATATATATATATATCTAAATATAGACACAAAATATACCACTTAAGTAAACTTTATATAGCCTACAACTTTATATGCACATGTATGTAGCTAAATACATTGCTATATATACCATATATAAAAGTAAACTAATATAGCTTATGAATACTGTTATATACAAATCTTATATATATATATATTAAAACTTAAATCAATACTTTATGTAAACAAATATGTAGCAGCTACCATATATATAACCTATATAAACTTCCCACTCTATCTCATAGATCATATATACAACTATATATATATATATATATAACACTTCGCATATAAGCACACAGACCAATCATGTATATATATATATATATATATATATACATAATTAAAATACTTCACTTCCAGTCCAGTATACAGTAATATATATAAGTACATACAAGAACAAAATAGCTAGGCTAATATATATACCACTGTAAACAAAATTTGAAATCTACTTATAACCTTGTAATATATACACATTGCTTTTCATAAACATACAGTACTATATATCAAAACATATAGTCTAACAGTTTGCAGATTAACGCATGATGGCTACACTATAAATACACTAACATATTATGTATATACTAATACACATATATAAACAACCTTATAATATAATATAATACTAGCATACTATATATATACCTTATATCCCATACTTCATATATAATTTAAAGCATCGAAGATAGTATAGTTTATAACATGCACGGCTACAGGAAGGAAAGGAAACAAACGATTCGAGGGAGCTTGGTGGAGCCGAGGCTTGCTCTTGGTGGTGGCGTGGCTGAGTAGGCTAGGCGCAGGCTGCTCGGAGCTTTCAAGGAAGGCGAGGGAAAGAGAGAAGATGGAGGTGTGAAAGGCGAATAAGGCTGATTGGGTGAGGACCGATGGTGGTCTCGGCGAGATCGGAGCAAGGTGATTCACGTGGAGGAGGGTGGTCGGATCTCAGTGCCAAGGTGGGGAGATGCGTGAATGGATAGGAGGCCGTGTGGAAATAAGTGACAGAGGAGTAAAGAAAATAAGTAGGGAAGAAGATGATTTTCCTGTCACAGCTTTTGAAAATAAAGTGACGAAATGGAAAAATAAAAGGATAGAAGTTATACAGGATTAAAAGTGAACCGTTGCCAAATGAATAACCGTACACAAACATTTGATTTTCGAACCGGTTATGGGATGGCAACAGTCATCCTTGGATTGAGCTGAATAATAAAAGCAAATTATTATTGCTTGAGCATCACGTTTCACATTTGAAACGTAAAGTAAAATATAAAGTCAAGATTTTGGCACCGTTACAACGAACAGTTTATTGTTTCCGACATGTACCGGACCTCAAAATACAGAAATAAATATACCGTAGAGATTAGCACGACAAGACGATCGAAACGGTATACAGATATTAGTGGTACGATCATCTGATCAAAAGTCGATAATCGATACCGAAAATGCTGCTATTCCGTACGGAAAAATCCAAACGGAGCTGGAAACGTCCGAAATTTGCGAAACGAATTACGCAGTCTTATTCAGAGTGTTCTAAATAAATTTTCTCATGTTGACATATTTAGGTTTCGGAACACTTTTAAATTCAACTGTTATCAACTGATTTAAATTGAAATAAAATTACACAAGAAAATAAACTTCCATATTATCTGATGAAAATTTACCATTTGCTATATTTAATTAGACGTATTCCAAATATTAAATTTTTATTTCCAATTTTTATTATTTAAAATTTCACAATATTCAATAAATTACGTAAATAAATTAAATAAAAATAAATAAAATTTATGGGTCGTTACACTCTCCCCCACCAAAACTTTTCGTCCCCGAAAAGGAAGGAGGTAGGAGAGTAGAAACAACCAGAAAGAAATAGATTTAAAACAGGACAAAACAATTAATTTAAACCATATAGATTTCAAATTAAATCAATTAATATTTAACAATTTGGTTTAATCCACTTGGTTTCTCTTAAGTTAAATCAATCTATCTATTTCTAAATTAATTATCTTATTGTTTATTCATCCTCAATTAACAATTTTTAAATCATCAATTTGTATAATCATTTATTATGCTCATTTTTTTCAACAAATTAAATCCTTCTATCCCAAATTATTATTAAGTTTATTCCCCTTAATATATCTTATCACATATATTTTAAACCATATAAATTAATTTAAATCATATAAATTTCAATTTAAATTAATTTATATTCAATAATTGATTTTAAATTCAAGGTATTTCCATAAGTTAATCTAATTTCAACTTATTAATTCCTTCAAAAAAATGTATTTGTTTCATCTATTATTCAATTAACTTATTATTCTATTTATCTCTATTAACATCTTTATAAAAAATTTAAGTGTATAACATTTATTACAAACACTCAAATTTTATTTATAAAGACATTTTATATTATATATTATACAATTACATATTCAACTTCTGAATAATTTAGGTAAGTTATATTAGGATGTAATTGAGTAGTATACAAGTAACATTTTCCTAATTCAATTTATTTCAAGTTAAATATTTATTCAAGATTTTATATTTATTTTGTAATTAAAATCATCCTTTAACAAAATTTAAGAATTAAATTTCCGATCCACTTCAAACCATTTAGAGCTAAATACATATATATTATATATATCAAATCAAATTTATAAATATATACCTATATATATAAATCAATTCATACTTAAGAAATTCAAATCAAATTAATTTCTAAAACAAAAGTGTAGCAAAGCTACTGAATAGTCTCTCCACTTCGAAACTCGAAAATGAATGTCGATGATGCGGCCGCCATTACCGAAATTATTTTCCAGCGACAATGTAGGAGAGTATTGATTTAAACTTCGAAAACCATTTCTATTCGAAAATATTTCAAATAATATACCTTTTAAAACTTTAAAACCAAAGTTTGAAATCACCGGAAATTAAATTCTCAAATTCCTAATTTAAATTCATTTAAACTCTAAATCGATTTATAAACCATATTTATAAATTCATTTATAGAACAATAAATGATAATCAATTATTATCATTTTAAACAACCAATTTAATTAACTTATTAAATTCTAGAAAATTTTACTTATATTTTTACAATATAATCAAACAAATTTATTTCATTTACCAAATTTGAAAATAATATTGTGTCAGTTTGCTCTGTTCAAGTGTTTTGGAAATCCTATCGATAGCATTGATCAGACGAATCGATCGAAAACCCAAATCAACATAAACAACTCAAACAACACAATATATAAACATTTTAATATTAATACAAATACACTCCCTCACTCGATGGTTCCAGAATGGATTGCAAAACAAGGATAGAGATCCAAATATAGAGGGATCCTAACCAAAAGGATTCAACTAGAAGATAGGCTCGAAAGGAAGATAAGATGATTAAATAAAAAAATAGAAAGATGGACAGATTTATATAAATCGCGGAGGACCTTAGCCGGGTCAACCGTGACTTCAAGAATAAGATCGATGTAGAGTTCTGGGACAAACCTACATCAGATCTCAAGAGATAGAATGGGATAACAAGAGATAGATAGCATTGTAAACCGAGGATGCAGACATCTTCAGTGAATCAATGCTTCTTGTGAAGGAGTTTCACCCCTTTACATATCATTCGAAAATTGGCGAGACCACCTATTCATTTTAAAGATCATTCGAAGTGGAGTTATGGGATACTCCAGAATCAAAAGAAGACAAATAGGGAGAGACAAGAATGGATTGGAACCGCAGGGAACGTTCCAAGATTCAAAAGTAACCGAATCAAAAAGAAAGAGATTCAAGCATGAACGAAAGTAATTCTGTAATTAAATTTACCATATATGCTAAGTTTTGCCTAGAACCTGGCTCTGATACCACATGTAACGTCCTGGAATTTTCAGCCATTCGTATCCACAAATGTCGGAAATTGAATTGCTCAAAATATCAGATTGTTAATTTAATTTTTTTCAAAACTCAGCATATACAGTAAATAAATAATCACTGATCACAGACACAGAGTAATATAACAATAATGCAGTGGAAACAAAAGAATAGTGGTTCATGAAGCTACTATATATATAACAGAGTTAACAAGAAACAACAGAAGTCACGAGTACATAGATGTCTCAATACAATAATCAAATACAAGATCTGAATGCACCACTGGAATCGACTGAACAACTAAAAGGAGGATAGATAGCTCGATCTCCAAGAGAAGCTCCAACTCCAAAGGTGAGTCTCGAATACTGTATCACTCAGTCTGACCCGAGCGTAAAGCAAAACACAAAACACTCGAGTCAGGATTAATATTCTTATATCAATAAATCCAACTTAAGTGAAATATCAACTGAAATACAAGTAACTCAAAGGATGTTTGGGATAACCATCCTCTAAGGATCCGTTAAACTATCTACTATGTAGTAATATTTTGCTATTATAATAATGTCTAATAGTAAAATAAACATACTTTTTAATAGCGTCAAGGGGTTACCCATATAGCCCTTAACACGTAATAGTCCCAGTAGTCTATCCAGTATTAGCATACTCCCAAATCGGGGGCTACCCTCAATACTCCACAGGCTACGGGAGAAATCCAAACTCGTAGTAAAGCTCACTATGGTAGGTGACACGGCACAACTAGGCAATACCAGGGTAGATATACCAATTACGCATCCAGGCTGGTGGAAACGCATAGCAGCCACTACCGCCCACCTCGGAACACACTCCCAATCAAAATCGAAGGGTGGCCACCAAATCATTCACAAAGTAATAGAATGGTATCGAAGAAATGCGTCCGATCAGAGGTGCTACCTCATTGGCCCATCGATCGCTCCTGTTTTAGCCACCTTATGCCAACTCATGGGAGTTGGGTCCACGTATATACCTCAATAGGAATCGTCGCCACCATCCTACTTCATTCTGGAATTTCCACCGCGTACACGGTTATTAAAGTGGTTTTCGGTATCGACAGAGAGTATGCCCATATCCGATCCCGGTCTCTTTAACAACCAAACGTTATTATAACACCGCGATCATTTCAAAATAGTTTATACATCAAAACCAAAATATCATTTTCATTTCAAAAATCAAATTAATACGATATCATTTCCATTTCAAATATATTCACTTCCAAAATCATAGTACTTTCAAAGATATAATACTTTTGGAACCAAAACAATTTGAAATAATAATACTTTGGAAATCATAATACTTTGAAATTCATAACTTTGGAAATCATAACCCTTTGAAATCAATACATTTTGGAATCCATAACACTTTCCTCTTAAACGGTTTAGATATTAAAAATATATATATAATAAAATAGTTTATAAAATAAAAATAGTTTATATAAAATAGTTATAAGTTAAAATAGTTTATGATAATTTATATTGAAGATGATTTATATTAAAATAGTTTATATTAAAATAATTTATAAAGTAAAATATACATAGTTTTAGATATAGTTTTAAAATACTTTATATAAAATAGTTTCCTTAAATTCCACAAATTGATTCAAAATCAACTCAAATTCCAAATTTCAATTTTAATCAAATTTCAAATCATCAATTTCAATTCGATTTAGTTTCTAAATAACCCATTTCAAATTATCGATTTCAAATACATATTCGAACCATAAAACAAGCCATTTCAATTTCAATATATTTCAAAGCTTTAAATATTCAACATTTCAAAACTAAATTCGATAATTTCATATATATATATCAAATTCACTTTACTATTATTTAGTTTTGAAATATTCACTCAATAAATTCAATATCGTTTACAACAAACCCCAAATTACAATAAACTGAATATTTCCTTCAATTTATTTAAACTTGAAATATTCATTTAAATCGCTTTTAATCATATACAAGTTATAAAATCATAGCTTCAAATTTTCAAATTTTATAAATTTTATAAATTTCAAATCAAACTTATTTAATTAAAATTCTTAAATAAATATAATTTCAAACCAATTTCAAATCATTATAAACTCTATATAGATATTAAATAAATACTTAAACATTTTATTTATCAACTTTATTAAATCAACTTTAATAAATCTTTAAAATCAATATTGATTGAAACCATATATTTCTTTTTAAAACCATAGAAATCATTTCCAAAATATTTATATATAGACCAACGGTGTCTATATATAATTTTCTATCCTATGGTCAAGTGATATGGATATTTATCATTTCAATCCGCAATTTAAATATATACAGGTATATATCATTTCAACCCGCAATCCCAAATTCAATTCAATGAAAATCGCTTGGGTTTATCATTTCAACCCATAATGATTTTCTCCTATTCTACAGATCGTTCGGGTATGTATCATTTCAACCCATAGTGAATTCTATACTAACAGGGAACTTGCAAAGTGATAACAAATATGATAATAATATAATAGGCATATAATCATCAATATAAATAACAGATGATGGTGTCAGATGTCACAGGTGAACAGATACAGATAATGGCATATATAGCAATATAAAATAACTAACAGCAGCATATTTCAATTGTCGTTTCAATTGAAATCAAATTTAATAAATATAAGAACGTTAATCGTGAGTGATTGCTCACCTTCCGAGGCTAGAGAGGTTCGACAAAAGGAACGAGTTACGAATCCAAGCACGAATTTCGGAGCAAAGCTAGATGGACACGATTTGACAAACAAAGCTGATAAATAAGGAGTAAATGAAATAATTAGAATCAATTTGATAGAACAGCAATGATATATATATATATTATTATCATTATTTCCATGAAATCAATATTTAATTTAAACAAATATTAAAATAACATATATATAAAATTAAAATCATTGCTTTAAATCAAAACATATATATTAAAAATCTAACATATATACATAATAAAATTTAAAAATAAATACTTATGTAGATAAATAAACATACCACTTATATATATTTACACAAATATATTATAAAATTTACTTGTCTTATATATATATAAACTGGCATATATATATAAATATAACTTACACTATATAACTTTCCCAAGCAAAGAAACTACAGCCGAACCAAAACAGTGAAAATATAAGGATGACTAACTTATGAAATAAATGCCACAGATTCATAGATATATAACTAATATATATACGTATAGACAAGATTGAAATTTTATTATCCTTTATATATATATATCTAAATATACACACAAAATATACCACTTAAGTAAACTTTATATAGCCCACAGCTTTATATGCACACATATGTAACTAAATACATTGCTATATATACCATATATAAAATGTAAACTAATATAGCTTATGAATACTGTTATATACAAATCTTATATATATATACATTAAAACTTAAATCAATACTTTATGTAAACAAATACGTAGCAGCTAACATATATATAACCTATATAAACTTCCCACTCTATCTCATAGATCATATATACAACTATATATATATATATGTAACACTTCGCATATAAGCACACAGACCAATCATGTATATATATATATATACAATTAAAATACTTCACTTCCAGTCCAGTATACAGTAATATATATAAGTACATACAAGAACAAAATAGCTAGACTAATATATATACCACTGTAAACAAAATTTGAAATCTACTTATAACCATGTAATATATACACACTGCTTTTCATAAACATACAGTACTATAGATCAAAACATATAATCTAACAGTTTGCAGATTAACGCATGATGGCTACACTATAAATAAACTAACATATTATGTATATACTAATACACATATATAAACAACTATATAATATAATATATAATACTAGCATACTATATATACCTTATATCCCATACTTCATATATAATTGAAAGCACCGAAGATAGTATAGTTTATAACATGCACGACTACAGGAAGGAAAGGAAACAAACGATTCGAGGGAACTTGGTGGAGCCGAGGCTTGTTCTTGGTGGTGGCATGGCTGAGTAGGCTAGGCACAGGCTGCTCGGAGCTTTCAAGGAGGGCGAGGGAAAGAGGGAAGATGGAGGTGTGAAAGGCGGATGAGGCTGACTGGGTGAGGACCGATGGTGGTCTCGGCGAGATCGGAGCAAGGTGATTCACGTGGAGGAGGGTGGTCGGATCTCAGTGCCAAGGTGGAGAGATGCGTGAATGGATAGGAGGCCGTGTGGAAATAAGTGACAGAGGAGGAAAGAAAATAAGTGGGGAAGAAGATGATTTTCCTGTCACAGCTTTTGGAACTAAAGTGGCGAAATGGAAAAATAAAAGGATAGAAGTTATACAGAATTAAAAGTGAACCGTTGCCAAATGAATAACCGTACAGAATCGTTTGATTTTCGAACCAGTTATGGGATGGCAACAGTCATCCTTGGATTGAGCTGAATAATAAAAGCAAATTATTATTGCTTGAGCATCACATTTCACATTTGAAACGTAAAGTAAAATATAAAGTCAAGATTTTGGCACCGTTACAACGAACAGTTTATTGTTTCTGACGCATACCGGATCTCAAAATACAGAAATAAATATGCCGTAGAGATCAGCGCGACGAGACGATCAAAACGGTATATAGATATTAGTGGTACGATCATCTGATCAAAAGTCGATAATCGATACCGAAAATGCTGCTATTCCGTACGGAAAAATCCAAACGGAGCTAGAAACGTCCGAAATTTTCGAAACGAATTACGCAGTCTTATTTAGAGTGTTCTAAATAAATTTTCTCATGTTGACATATTTAGGTTTCAGAACACTTTTAAATTCAACTGTTATCAACTGATTTAAATTGAAATAAAATTACACAAGAAAATAAACTTCCATATTATCTGATGAAAATTTACCATTTGCTATATTTAATTAGACGTATTCCAAATATTAAATTTTTATTTCCAAATTTTATTATTTAAAATTTCACAATATTCAATAAATTACGTAAATAAAATAAATAAAAATAAATAAAATTTACGGGTCGTTACAATTTGTTAACTTTCAATTCGGTTCATTTGTATATGTTAATTGATAAACATATTATCAACCATATTAAATGCACAAATTTATCAGTGTAGATAATTATAAAATTATTTAGCATATGTTCTTACAATATTAGAAAGGTCAAATGTTATCATTTCATTTTTCTAATAAGGCTCCCACTAGTCTTTTATGTTTCTCAAACCCTATATGAAACATAGAAGTCTTTCGACTTCACTAGTGAGTGTCAGGACTCGTCTGTCTTGGTATTCTGACCTTGAGTTTGCTCAACAAATCATAGCCCCACAAATGATGGATAACTCCTTATCGGTTGTATCACATACAACCCCTAACCCATTTTCCCTTATCCTAATCTCATTTCAACCTTGAGTTTGCTCAACAAATCATAGCCCCACAAACGATGGATAACTCCTTATCGGTTGTATCACATACAACCCCTAACCCATTTTCCCTTATCCTAATCTCATTTCAACCATGAGTTTGCTCAACAAATCGAAAGAGATTATTCACTCGTACCTACCATATCATGATGGCCTAAGTATAGTATATGTACCTTGAGTTTTCTCAACAAATACACATAGTTATCTTACCTCATTTGTTCAATATATTAATAATACAACACACAACATCTCCAACTTGAGTTTTCTCAACAACTAAGGAGTATGCAAGTAATTTATAAATATATATATATATATATATATATATATATGGTAGAGGACAACATTATATCAAAGATTCATAATGTCACGATCCTGAAATCCAGCGTTCGAAAATCAACATCAAATACCTCACCTGTATTCGATTGTCAGATATTCAAACGTCAAACTTCAGTTCGGCGGAGCTTATAACAACATCAGATGAATATAAACAGCGAAAATAAACTGAATATCATACATTACATCATAGATACAACATCATCATAATATCCATTACTACATCAGAGTATCATAATACACATGTCTCCCATACTAGAGCACTACATATAGATACAATAACAGAAGATAATAACTCCACAACATAACAACAACAGAGTCTTCTAAAAAGTTCCAACATACATCTACTTGGATAAAGTCTTCAGAACTCTAAGCACTTCAAAAGATATCCAAGACAAAAGCTTCCCAAAATCTGATAGCTCCTAAACCCAAAAAGACTCCAAAATCCAGCTAACACCAAAGCACGGAAAACCTGCTACTAGGTTGCCCGTGTTGAAATAATGGGCACCCAGAGTTTAGAAAAGAAACAATAAACTCCAGGTCAGTCATGGGACAGGTATGAGTAAACAAAAGTAGTTGCTTTATATAAACATATCTTTAAAAAGAAGTCGGTCATGCTTTTGGAAAATGAAACTACCATAAGACCTCCCGCCACACACACAATGCAAATGCAGAATTGGAGAAGATTTCTTCTTATGATAGTCAAATATACTTAATACGAGAAAATTTCTTTGATATTATTACTAGTGCATAGTGTAGAAAGCCATTTCGAAAATATAATATTCATCTTAGCCAGCATACAACCATTATTGTATGCCTACTATAGCTACCATCTAAACAGTTGTGACCACCATAAGTAAATGGCAGGTTCTACAACCAAAACCGTACAAGGTTCGTATTGGTAATTGGATTTCCAACAAATGGTCAGGCTAAGGAACTTCCTACTGCCACATGGGTATGCCTCTGGCTGGACGTCCTGAGAACCAACTTGGCTCTCTGCCAATACAAGGCCAGGTTACCTCTGTAACTAGGTAACTCACGAATAGGCCATTCCCCGGTCCTTTGGGACCTTTATCCGAGGCGCCTCGATCACAAAGCAACAACCACAAAGAAATGAGATTGGAGCAACCACATAGGTTAAATACCAAGGCTCCATACCTGATACCACCTTTTTCCAAAAGGAAATGACATACCCTAAAGGGAACGACCCTCATAACCTTGCCGCATCTTTCCTGTTTCGACCATTTCCGGGTTGTGAGGTCCGATGAGGTCTCGTCCACAAAGCTACGCTTTACACGAAAGCCATGCTTTGATCAACAAATGATCTGCAACACACAGCAGCACTCAGCATGCCACACTACCAAATTGGGAGTATATCACTGATAACCTTCAACTACATAACCTCTAAGCTCGTACGTCTCAGAGAAGGGTGTTAAGCTAAGAGAATAAATTCTCTGCCACCAAACAAAAATATATTTGAAAGAAATCGGCTTTATATCTCAAAGTGTAGTGTCGGACATACAACCATACAAGTCTGCCCCGGGGTCGAACAGAACCGAAGGCACTTCCGAAGAAGTCCTTGAAATCTGGGTATTCACAATCCTGATCGAACTTCCCATCACTTAGGGAATCTCTATACCGGAGCAACTCAGTGCAGAGACAATCGATAGGTCGTCCTATCGTTTTCATAAAAAACCCGGTCTTCAACACCGGTCTTCAAATGCTATCCATTACGCAGTATCACTATTTGGAATGGGTTATATGACACAAAGGTCCTCTTCCGACTAAACTGAATAGTGATCGATAAATTTTTAAAACACGTGGATATGACAATCACAAAGATTTATGTTCAGGGTTCGATGTGGGTTTCGGATAACAAACTGAAATCCGACTCCCTATCGCATCGAAGTAAAAATGTCGTTTTACGGGCAAAGGGGTATCACATACATATAGGGACAAATCACAAGTCACAAAGCAATCACAGTATCACAACAGAAATATCAATTCAGTACAGAATATTTGATGATAGTCAATCATCTCCAATTTGGGTGAATATGATTAAATGTGTTAACCACACAATTATTTTATTAATTGCAAATCAATGATTAATTATTCTTAACTATGAATTAATTAGATTTTAATTAACTTTCATTAATTAATCATTCTTTAATTTATCAACTTTTAATTATAAAATAATTACAAATTATTAATTGTTTAATTATTATTTAATCATTATAAAGAATTTTTGTTTTAAGTTAAAATTTAAATATTTGATTTATTCTTCAAATATTTTATCAAGTTAATTTTTTAAACAATTTTACTTTTAAAATTCAAGCCTTTAAAATACTTTATTTATTTTAGATAATTATTTCAAAAACAAATTTTAACTCATGTTTCAAAATTTTCAAAAACTTAAATTTTTACTGTTTTTAGGCCTGACCCGAGACCTTCCCCGAGTTACCCCCGAGAAAATTGCTCCCTGCTTCGAGTCCTAACAAAAATCTACCCGTGACACATTTTTTTATTAAATTTTTGTTTAAGTCCTAAAACTAACCCGATATCATGTTAAAACAACTCGAGTTCGACTTCGTGTTTTCTTCCCAATCCCCCAGGTGAGACTTCGAGTCGCACTGCCTCCTTTCCCAACCCATTACAACTGACACCACCACGACCACGTGCACGTGCACGGCCAGAATTGTCGCCGTTGGTCAAAGCTGCAGCCACCATCGAGTCGCCTACCGTCCCCTAAAATGATATGAACACCCAGAATTTGAAAAAGGTTTGAAAACGTGAATCGAGACCCTTCGACCCCAAAACCCATTAGGAACATCATCGGGAAATTTGCCTCGTGCCGCTTCCCCTGAACATTAGCGACCACCAAACCTTGACTCCAGCTTCAACATCGTGCGACGCATCGATTTGCCCCACTGACACGTAGTCCGATCAACCATAGGGGGTGCAGCACCGTTGTTTCTAACGTGAACAGAAAAAGGTTTTTAAACCTAGTTTGATCTCGTATTCAAAATTTATGCAATGGAAAAATTATCTAATAATTTTCTCAAAATCAATGATGTTTATACTTGCTTCAATCCAAATTTCAACATTTATAATTAGATTGATTACCAGAAATTCGAAAAAAACGATTTGTGTTCAAACTGCTCTGTATATACTCAACTAAAAATCTTCATTTTTGTTTCAAAAATCATGATTTGTAGTAAGAATTTAAGCTATTAACTTGAATTAGCTTTTTACAAACTTGAGTTCATCACTTTTTTTCTTGATTTGCCTATAACCAAAGTTATAGTGATGATACCTTACAACCTTGGTTCAAAACAACTTTAAAAATCTAAATTTGAGTTTCATTATTTGATTCTATTCCAGACAGAAGCTTTTACTAAGATTCAGTTGAAAACAAGTTGAGGTTTGAATGATAATCAATCCTGTAATCCATAACAGAGAAGAACAATATACAGAGTAACCTGTATATATATATATACCAAATTATATTCAAAGATAAACATATACAATACCATATTATCAATGAATCATCTTCACTGTTAAACTTAAAGCCTTAAAGTTGATGTTTACTCACCAATTTGCCTGAGAACCGAAAATAGAAACAGGGAGCAACTTTTAGAGTTTTGAAAACTGCAGTTAGATCTCTCTTTAAAACTTCTTGCTTTGTTGTTGAATTGGATTTGAATTTTGTAAGATAATGATGTTTATTTTTTCTCACGCTTGATGAGTTTGGTTTGAACGAACTGAAATGAGAAATGTTGATGTATAAAAGAAGTTTAGAGAATAATGTATTTGTATTGTACAGGGTGATTATTTGGTTTTGTACAATATATCAGAGATATTATTTCTCCTTGTTTGACTTAGCAGATTTTTCTTTTACTTTGGTGGCTGATAATTTTTCTTTTGCGTGCTAGAACTGATGTCATTAAATGCCCATGCTTCCATCCCTGTTAACATGCAATCCTATACTTTTTATAAGTACAATTTTATTTTGTAAAAAGATATTTTCTTGCATGAATTTTCCTATTACCTTTCTTGTTTACATACACTCACAGCAAACATACTTATTTGATTCTTGTATGTATTTCATATGTCACCTTATAACCACAAAATCTTATTACAAACATAATTTGTTTATTTTATTTCCATTTAAAGTTTTACTATCAACATTTAAATTAACACATTATTTTATTTATTTTAAAACTTTTCAAATTAAATTTCCAAAATTCAAATAAGTCGCTAAATTTAAATTAATAAATTCTGGGATGTTACAATATCCCCTCCTTAAGAAAATTTCGTCCTCGAAATTTGAAAGAGAGAGAAAACAACAAAGAACATACGAATTTAGAAAAGATAGAGAAATGGCTTACCAGTTTAAGCCGAGATATCCACTCTGCAATTGGGATATGATTTCTGCATACTATCTTCAATTTCCCAAGTGCAGTCCTTTGGATCGCCACTCCATTGCACTTTAACCAATTTTACAACTTTGTTCCTCAAGTGCTTTTCATCACAATCTACAATCTTTATTGGTTCTCTTCTAACCATTAAATTGGGAGTGATTTCGAGATCCTGCTGAGCAGCTTCTTCAATAATACAATCTGGATCGTGCACATACTTCCGAAGGCTAGAAATGTGAAACACATCATGCACACCAGACAACCAGCTAGGTAGCTATACTTGATAAGCTAAAGAACCGATCCTCTCCAGAATAGGAAAAGTACCAATATACCGCGGTGCCAGCTTACCGGTCTTTCCAAACCTCAATACACCTTACATTGGAGATACTTTGAGAAAAACAGAGTCTCCAACTTGAAATTCCAAATCTCTTCTTCTGCGATCATAATAGCTCTTTTGGCGGCTCTGAGCGGTTATTAACTTTTTCCGAATGAAATCAACTTTTTCAATGGCTTCTTTAATCATATCCGGTCCAAGGACAAGTCTATCACCTGCCTCGATCCAGCATGTAGGTGATCGACACGGACGACCATATAAAGCTTCAAAAGGAGCCATTCCTATACTGGCCTGGTAGCTGTTGTTATAAGAGAATTCGACCAGATGTAAATGGTCCTCCCAAGAACCACCAAAATCGAGCATACAAGCATGCAATAGGTGTTCTAAAATTCGGTTAACCCTTTCAGTCTGCCCATCAGACTGTGGGTGATAAGCAGTGCTGAAATTCAGTTTTGTTCCTAATGCGTCTTGAAATACCTCCCAAAATCTACTAGGGAAGATCGGGTCACGATCACTCACTATACTATTAGGAATACCGTGGAGACAGACAATCTCTTTCACATACAACGCAGCTAAGCTTGCTGCCGTGCAGGTAGATTTTACTGGCAAGAAATGGGCTGTCTTAGTTAAACGGTCCACAATGACCCAAATGGCTTCATTGCCTTTCCGAGAACGAGGCAATCCGTCGATGAAATCCATCGATACTTGGTCCCATTTCCACTTCAGTACTTCTAAAGGCTGAAGTAAACTCACTATACTATTAGGAATACCGTGGAGACGGACAATCTCTTTCACATACAACACAGCTAAGCTTGCTGCCGTGCGGGTAGATTTTACTGGCAAGAAATGGGCTGTCTTAGTCAAACGGTCCACAATGACCCAAATGGCTTCATTGCCTTTCCGAGAACGAGGCAATCCGTCGATGAAATCCATCGATACTTGGTCCCATTTCCACTTCGGTACTTCTAAAGGCTGAAGTAAACCCGCTATTTTCTTTTGATCACTTTTAATTTGTTGGCAAGTAGCATAGCGACTCAAATATATAGATATGTCCCTTTTCATTGTCTTCCACCAGAAAGTTCTTTTGATATCTCTATACATCTTATTGACTCCTGGATGGATGCAAAGTTTAGACTTGTGACATTCATCTAAAACTTCTCGTTTTAGCTCCGGAATATCAGGGACACAGATCCTGCCTTTTAATTTTAGAACCCCATATTTATCAATTTCAAAACTGGAATCTTCACCACGACCTATTCTTCTATACATTTCTCGAAGAAACTTGTCTTCTGTCTGTTGTCTTGCAATCTTTTTAAGAAGAGTAGGAGCAATAACAAGATGAGCAAGAATAGCGTGTTTCCTACTCAAGGCATCGGCAACTATATTGGTTTTTCCGGGTGTATACAGAATATCTAAGTCATAAGATGCCAGAAATTCCAACCAACGTTGTTGTCGCAGATTCAGATCTTTTTGGGTGAAGAGATATTTCAAAGATATATGGTCGGTGAATAATTCGAATTTTTCACCCAGAAGATAATGTCGCCAGATCTTTAAGGCGAAAATAACAGCTAAAAGCTATAAATCATGTGTTGGGTAGTTTCTTTCATGTGGGCGTAATTGTCTACTCGCGTAGGCAATTACCTTCCCATTCTGCATTAATACTGCACCTACCCCATCACCACAAGCGTCAGTATAAACAGATAAACCCTGGTTCCCGTTGATAATCGCGAGAACAGGAGCGGTGGTTAATCTCTTCTTCAACTCCTAAAAAGCTTCGTCACATTTCGAAGTCCAATTAAATTTTGCATCCTTCATTGTTAGCTTAGTCAACGGATTAGCTATCTTAGAAAAGTCCTGAACAAACTTCCGGTAATAACCTGCTAAACCCAAAAAGCTTCGAACTTCTTTCGGAGTAGTGGGTCGCTTCCAGTCTAGAATAGAAGAAATCTTGCTAGGATCAACAGAAATTCCTTCTTCATTAACAATGTGGCCAAGAAATTTAACTTCTTTGACCCAAAAATGGCATTTAGAAAATTTGGCGAATAAGACGTTTCTTCTTAACATCTCCAAAACAATTCTGAGATGTTCAGAATGCTCCTCCTCGGTTTTGGAATAAATTAGGATATCATCAATAAATACAAGCACAAATTCATTCAATACTTCCTGGATTACACGAGTCATAAGATCTACGAAGTATGCTGGAGCATTGGTTAGCCCTAAAGGCATGACTAACCATTCATAGAACATATTAGGACCCTTGAAAGCGGTCAAATGAACACAATCTTCGGCGATTCTTAACTGATGGAATCCCTGAGCTAGATCCATCTTCGAAAAGAAACGAGCGCCGTGTAGTTGATCGAATAGGTCGTCAATTCTAGGTAGAGGAAATTTATTCTTGAGAGTCTGCTTATTGAGATCGCTGTAGTCAACACACAATCTCAAAGATCCATCCGATTTAGCAACAAACACAATGGCTGAACCCCATTTAGAAACACTAGGACGAATTTATCCTTTGCATAGCAGATCATTAGTTTGCTTGACTAATTCACCCTTTTCTCTGGGTGCCATCCTACGACTTGCGTGAACTACAGGACAAGCATTTGGAACTAAGTCAATTCTGAATTCTATTTCTCGATGTGGAGGTAAGGATTTTACTTCTTCGAACACATCTGGAAAATCTCTAACAATGGGTATGGACTCCAAACTGGGTTTAGAATATCCCAAATTATACATCAACCCTTCTCTTTTAGGACTAGGGTCCTCACAAGAAATCTCAATAAAATCTCCAGATTCAGTTTTAATCGAAATCAATCGATTGTTACAATCCAATTTGGCTTCGTATTTCGTTAGCCAATCCATTCCGAGTAAGATTTCGAATTCATTAAAATCAAGGACAAAGAGACCAATAGGGAATTGGTAACAAGAATATGAGATAGGAACATCTCTACATCGAAGACAAAGGTTTGCGGGGCCTCCGACTAGATTCTTTACGCATATAGGCTCCTCAACGAAATCAGATTCAAGATTTAGTTCATTTACAGCTTGTTGAGAAATAAAACTATGTGTAGCACCAGTATCAAACAAAACTCTAACAATTCTATCATAAATAGTAAGGTTACCTTCCAGAACCCCCTTCCCCTTTCCTGCTTTAGAAGTTGTAGGTTGATCTTTGACTGCGTATACCTTTGCTACCTGTGTTTTCTTCATCATTGGGCAGTCTTTGACTTCATGTCCCTCTTCCTGACAAGCATAACATTTCTTTGACTTTGCTTGAAAGAATTGATTCACTTGTTTCTTAGGCTTCGTACAATTAGTTGAATAATGCCCTTTTTTCGAATAATTAAAGCAAGTAACATTCTCTGCCGAGCTTCCTTGATTGCTCTTCTTCTTCTCCTTACCCTGCCATGGTTTCTTGCCTCCAAACTTCCTCTTTTTCCAATTTGGATTGCTCGTATTTTCTCCCTCCTTCGGGACCTCTTGCATATCCAAGGTAGCATATCTATGCCCCATATCGATAAGATCAGAAAAAGGCTCTTTGACGTGGCCAGTCATCCTTTCGTGGAACTTCTTATTCATCCCACGAATAAACCTTTCATTCGTCTTCAAAGGTGTATTCACCAATTCTGGACCGAAGCGAGATAATTCATTGAATTTGTTTAGATACTCCTCGAATGACAAACTTCCTTGCTTCAAGTCCATAAATTCCTGGTACATTCGAGAAATACCAGCTGATGGCATATAGCGCTTCTCAAATACTTCTTTAAATTTCTCCCAAGAAAACTCGTCTTCTGGCTTATCCACAGTGACTGTCTCCCACCATGCTAAGGCTTCTTCTTGAAGTTGCCAAGAAGCTATTAGTCGCATTTGATCATCCTCCAACTTTAGCCCTCTAAAGATTCTTTCACATGATCTGATCCAAGCTTGGGCCTCAACAACGACTCCTTGCCGGTGAACGGCTTACCACCAAGCTTCGAGAAGTTCTTATATAAGTCAGCCAGATTCGGCTGATTCTGAGTAGGTAAAGCTGCTTCTGCTATTGGGGGAATTTGATTAGCTGTTGTGGCATTTCCTTAACCCCTAGCTCTTCCTCTTCGTCCGCTCATCCTTACTATCTGTAATTAGTAAGAAAACTGGATTTAGATCCACTGACAAAATATCTCAAGGAATATCAGTAGTAAAAAGAAATAGACTAGGAAAATTAAAGGTTTCGGGTTATCCTCATTCTAGGGTATACTTCACCCTATCTCTAATGAGCCATCTAATGTGTTATACTCCATAGCTAAAGTTCTTACTCAACCTTCAGCTCCGATACCAAATGTCACGATCCTGAAATCCAGCGTTCGAAAATCAACATCAAATACCTCACCTGTATTCGATTGTTAGATATTCAAACGTCAAACTTCAGTTCGGCGGAGCTTATAACAACATCAGATGAATATAAACAGCGAAAATAAACTGAATATAATACATTACATCGTAGATACAACATCATCATAATATCCATTACTACATCAGAGTATCATAATACACATGTCTTCCATACTAGAGCACTACATATAGATACAATAACAGAAGATAATAACTCCACAACATAACAACAACAGAGTCTTATAAAAAGTTCCAACATACATCTACTTGGATAAAGTCTTCAGAACTCTAAGCACTTCAAAATATATCCAAGACAAAAGCTTCCCAAAATCTAATACCTCCTAAACCCAAAAAGACTCCAAAATCCAGCTAACACCAAAGCACGGAAAACCTGCTACTAGGCTGCCCGTGTTGAAATAATGGGCACCCAGAGTTTAGAAAAGAAACAATAAACTCCGGGTCAGTCATGGGACAGGTATGAGTAAACAAAAGTAGTTGCTTTATATAAACAGATCTTTAAAAAGAAGTCGTTCATGCTTTTGGAAAATGAAACTACCATAAGACCTCCCGCCACACACACAATGCAAACGCAGAATTGGAGAAGATTTCTTCTTATGATAGTCAAATATGCTTAATACGAGAAAAATTCTTTGATATTATTACTAGTGCATAGTGTAGAAAGCCATTTCGAAAATATAATATTAATCTTAGCCAGCATACAACCATTATTGTATGCCTACTATAGCTACCATCTAAACAGTGGTGACCACCATAAGTAAATGGCAGGTTCTACAACCAAAACCGTACAAGGTTCGTATTGGTAATTGGATTTCCAACAAATGGTCAGGCTAAGGAACTTCCTACTGCCACATGGTTACGCCTCTGGCTGGACGTCCCAAGAACCAACCTGGCTCTCTGCCAACACAAGGCCGGGTTACCTCTGTAACTAGGTAACTCACGAATATGCCATTCCTCGGTCCTTTGGGACCTTTATCCGAGGTGCCTCGATCACAAAGCAACAACCACAAAGAAATGAGATTGGAGCAACCACATAGGTTAAATACCAGGGCTCCATACCTGATACCACCTTTTTCCAAAAGGAAATGACATACCCTAAAGGGTGCGACCCTCATAACCTTGCCGCATCTTTCCTGTTTCGACCATTTCCGGGTTGTGAGGTCCGATGAGGTCTCGTCCACAAAGCTACGCTTTACACGAAAGCCATGCTTTGATCAACAAATGATCTGCAACACACAGCAGCACTTAGCATGCTACACTACCAAATTGGTAGTATATCACTGATAACCTTCAACTACATAACCTCTGAGCTCGTACGTCTCAGAGAAGGGTGTTAAGCTAAGAGAATAAATTCTCTGCCACCAAACAGAAATGTATTTGAAAGAAATCAGCTTTATATCTCAAAGTGTAGTGTCGGACATACAACCATACAAGTCTGTCCCGGGGTCGAACAGAACCGAAGGCACTTCCGAAGAAGTCCTTGAAATCCGGGTATTCGGAATCCTGATCGAACTTCCCATCACTTAGGGAATCTCTATACCGGAGCAACTCAGTGCAGAGACAATCGATAGGTCGTCCTATCGTTTTCATAAAAAACCCGGTCTTCAACACCGGTCTTCAAATGCTATCCATTACGCAATATCACTATTTGGAATGGGTTATATGACAAAAAGGTCCTCTCCCGACTAAACTGAATAGTGATCGATAAATTTTAAAACACGTGGGTTTGATAATCACAAAGATTTATGTTCAGGGTTCGATGTGAGTTTCAGATAACAAACTGAAATCCGACTCCCTGTCGCATCGAAGTAAAAATGCCGTTTTACGGGCAAAGGGGTATCACATACATATAGGGACAAATCACAAGTCACAAAGCAATCACAGTATCACAACAGAAATATCAATTCAGTACAGAATATTTGATGATAGTCAATCATCTCCAATTTGGGTGAATATGATTAAATGTATTAACCACACAATTATTTTATTAATTGCAAATCAATGATTAATTATTCTTAACTATGAATTAATTAGATTTTAATTAACTTTCATTAATTAATCATTCTTTAATTTATCAACTTTTAATTATAAAATAATTACAAATTATTAATTGTTTAATTATTATTTAATCATTATAATGAATTTTTGTTTTAAGTTAAAATTTAAATATTTGATTTATTCTTCAAATATTTTATCAAGTTAATTTCTTAAACAATTTTACTTTTAAAATTTAAGCCTTTAAAATACTTTATTTATTTCAGATAATTATTTCAAAAACAAATTTTAACTCATGTTTCAAAATTTTCAAAAACTTAAATTTTTACTGTTTTTAGGCCTGACCCGAGACCTTCCCCGAGTTACCCCCGAGAAAATTGCTCCCTGCTTCGAGTCCTAACAAAAATCTACCCATGACACATTTTTTTTATAAATTTTTGTTTAAGTCCTAAAACTAACCCGATATCATGTTAAAACAACTCGAGTTCGACTTCGAGTTTTCTTCCCAATCCCCCGGGTGAGACTTCGAGTCGCACTGCCTCATTTCCCAAACCCATTGCAACTGACACCACCACGACCATGCGCACGTGCACGTGCATGGCCAGAATTGTCGCCGTTGGTCGAAGCTGCAGCCACCATTGAGTCGCCTACCGTCCCCCATAATGATACGAACACCCAGAATTTGAAAAAGGTTTGAAAACGTGAATCGAGACCCTTCGACCCCAAAACCCATCAGGAACATCATCGGGAAATTTGCCTCGTGCCGCCTCCCCTGAACATTAGCGACCACCAAACCTTGACTCAAGCTTCAACATCGTGCGATGCATCGATTTGCCCCACTGACACGCAGTCCGATCAACCATAGGGGGTGCAGCACCGTTGTTTCTAACGTGAACAGAAAAAGGTTTTTAAACCCTAGTTTGATCTCGTATTCAAAATTTATGCAATGGAAAAATTATCTGATAATTTTCTCAAAATTAATGATGTTTATACTTGCTTCAATCCAAATTTCAACATTTATAATTAGATTGATTACCAGAAATTCGAAAAAAAAAACGATTTGTGTTCAAACTCAAACTGCTCTTTATATACTCAACTAAAAATCTTCATTTTTGTTTCAAAAATCATGATTTGCAGTAAGAATTTAAGCTATTAACTTGAATTAGCTTTTTACAATTCTTGAGTTCATCACTTTTTTTCTTGATTTTCCTGTAACCAAAGTTACAGTGATGATACCTTACAACCTTGGTTCAAAACAACTTTAAAAATCTAAATTTGAGTTTCATTATCTGATTCTATTTCAAACAGAAGCTTTTACTAAGATTCAGTTGAAAACAAGTTGAGGTTTGAATGATAATCAACCCTGTTATCCATAACAGAGAAGAACAATATACAGAGTAACCTGTGTATATATATATATACCAAATTATATTCAAAGATAAACATATACAATACCATATAATCAATGAATCATCTTCACTATTAAACTTAAAGCCTTAAAGCTGATGTTTACTCACCAATTTGCCTGAGAACCGAAAATAGAAACAGGGAGCAACTTTTAGAGTTTTGAAAACTGCAGTTAGATCTCTCTTTAAAACTTCTTGCTTTGTTGTTGAATTGGATTTGAATTTTGTAAGATAATGATGTTTATTTTTTCTCACGCTTGATGAGTTTGGTTTGAACGAACTGAAATGAGAAATGTTGATGTATAAAAGAAGTTTAGAGAATAATGTATTTGTATTATACAGGGTGATTATTTGGTTTCGTACAATATATCAGAGATATTATTTCTCCTTGTTTGACTTAGCAGATTTTTCTTTTACTTTGGTGGCTGATAATTTTTCTTTTGTGTGCTAGAACTGATGGCATTAAATGCCCATGCTTCGATCCCTGTTAACATGCAATCCTATACTTTTTATAAGTACAATTTTGTTTTGTTAAAAGATATTTTCTTGCATGCATTTTCCTATTACCTTTCTTGTTTACATACACTCACAGCAAACATACTTATTTGATACTTATTTTATTTATTTTAAAACTTTTCAAATTAAATTTCCAAAATTCAAATAAGTCGCTAAATTTAAATTAATAAATTCTGGGATGTTACACATAATCTTCAATATATTATATTGAGTGATATCGACTTATGGAATAATGTATTTCTTATGAAATACCCTTATGATTCAAGTGTCAAACACATCAGAAATCACAGTATACGTACATTTACATATATATTTATTCCTTAAGCCTATTTGGTTTCTTTAATGTTCCACTTTTAGTTTATACATTCATATCATATAAATTTTATTGTTATATAACTTTTATATTTCATATTACTTATATGATAGTCTTATGTATAATATTTTATTTAATTAAATCTTAATTAATTTAATTAACTCTTTAATTAATTTTATATTAGTATTCCAATACAACATTTATATTGGACATATCTACTATAACCTTTATAATATAACACATATATCTTATATATGCGTATTATTATTTAATTAATTAACATTTAATTTATTTATTTAATTAAACAATTTTAGTTAAATTATATTAATTTCAAAATCTATCTACATGTATACTTATGTTATCTCAAACACTTTAAAATAACATAACATATATCAACATATATAATACATGCATTAATTAGTTAACTCACTTAATTAATTTATTTTATTAATATTATTAATAAATTTTTAAATTTCGTAATTAATATTTAAATAGTTTCAAACATTTTGAAGTTTTCATTACCTTTTCAAACATTTTGAAAATTTATGTTCTATTATAACCTTTATAATAAACATGTTTTTATTTTAAATTTAACTTTTAAATTTAAAATCACGTCTTAATTTTCAAAAATATTTTGAAAATTAGCTCAAGGCCCAATTCAAATTGAGCATTTTCTATTAGGGGCAACCTTTGGGCTCACATCACCTTTTAGGTCGGGCAGGTAACCAGATAAGACAGGGTACTTAATTACCCAATTCCAATCCTAGACATTACCTTTCTAGACACCGTACTAAGTACACAAGCTTAATTAGTTAGCCCTAACATGACTAATTTAGACCATATAGGCTATTGTGCTCTGATACCATTGTAGGAACTGGGCCAGCCGCGGCGAAAGAAATGGTGAATTTCAAAAAATTTAACCATTTTGGATCATTAATGGGCCTATGAATCTAAATATACTTAGAACTTTTTTAAGTTTCTTTTAAATAAAATCAGTATTTTATTTAATTTTATACATAAAGTTTTACTTTAATTTAATGTGCATGTAAATTAGAGTATATCAAATATACTCTTATGTACATATTTGTGTGTAAGAGTAACTTATTAAATTTATTTAGAGAATTAAAACTTTAATTTTCTATCTCTTAAATTTTCAATTAATGATGGGGCATAAATTTATTAAAGAAGGAAACTTTTCTTTTCCTTCCTCTTAACTTATTCAATTAATGAGGGTGCACATTATTTATATAGAGATAGAAACCTTTCATTTCCCTCTTTAATTAAATTGATTGATCATATAAATTTCATTAATTAGCAACATGCATATGGCATGAATGTAAGTATAAACAATTATATATATATATATACATATATATTATAGTGTAAATTCCGTAAGCGCAACATGATAGATGTTATCACTTGATGGCAAGGTGTAGAATATAAAAAAAATTAAATGGATAGCCAATCACATGAAGGGAAATAAATAAAGGATAACAAAGATGATAGAATCAATTTCCCATTTCGTAGACTTAATTAATGCAGCATATAAATGATAAATTATAGGCATCATAATATAAGGATATAAACAGAGGAAAATAAATGTATGTATATATTATTGTCTCATTTAAATTACTTTCTCCTTTTGGAAAGAAATAATCATACTTTGACAATATGAAAAAAATGTAATAAATTTTATATATGCAAACATACATATAAAATTAATCGTATGTATATTAGATTAAATCAAATCTTTCTACTTAATACAAATTAGAGATTTATAACAATCAATTTAAAAGTAGGTTTACTATCAAAACATTAATTATATGTACATAACATTCAATAAAATATTACTAATTAATACAAATTAGATTCTATAGTAATCAAATTAAAATTTAGATTTACTGCCAAAACATCTTTCTTTTTTTAATTTCCAAACAATACAAACACAAAATACATACATGTAAACTTTCAAATCTAAAATTACATTTTGTTTTATATGATTTAAAACATGAATCTTCAATAAAACGTTGTAGTATTCATAAACAAATTTTAATTTAATTTGTTAAAGTAAAATCCAATCAAAACAATATAAACATACAAAATTCTAGATCTAAAGGATTACACTTTGAATTGAATGTTTATAATATAGATCTATAATAAAACATTGTACTCATATATAATTTTTAATTCTAATTTAACAAAATATGAACCCACATGATAAATTGAACATACAAAATTTCTTATCTAAAAATTAGACTTAAATTGAATGTTTGGAACATAGATCCAAAACAAAACATTACATTTAAATATATACAAATATTAGTTTTGATTTATTAAATAAAACATCAATTGATTCATTCAACAAACAATTTAAGCTACACAAACAATTCTCAACTTAAATGAGGCAATGATATGTACATACAAATTATGAGGATTAAATTTCTCTTTCAATAAACATTACATCAAATATCATTATCTGATAAAAAAACATACCTTATTACCTAAAGCCTTGAAGCACATCTTGAAAATGGACCCCCCTTAGGATGTTGTCAAGAAATCACAAGTTGAATGAAGATATCTCCTCAGATCTTCAAGATTCTAATCCTATCATTGCAAGAGATGGATGAACCGCTTTTGTATTATTTATTTTTGATGTTTTCATATGGAGTTGAAAGAATTTTGGAAATATTTTTTTTGTTTTCTGCCATGAAAAGTTAGGAGGAGAGAAAGAAACAAACTGAATGAGAAAGAATGAATTGTACGTACAAAATAAGTTAGATAATATATTTTATTTGAAAAAATGAAACTTTTCTCATTCTTTAATTAAAACTTCCATAATTAATTCTCTTTATAGTTTCTCTCTCCAATCCTTTCTTTACACGTATGTCATCAAATGACATAATATTTCCACAAATCATGTCATCAAATGACATAAAATTTCCATAAATCGTGTCATCAAATGATAGAAAATTTCCATACATCATTTCATGCAATTATCTTTAAATTACATCAATATCGTATATCAATGCACGCAAACATAATTTTTATAAATGCATTAAAATAATTACAAAAAACTTCCAAACATCAAATAATTAATAATTAATATTTCTCAAATATCAATTAAGTTAATCAATTTACAACATATTATAAATTAATTAAATCATGTGGTTTTTCAAAGAATTCATCATTACGGTTGTGTGACTCAAAGGTGTAAATTCAGTTAGCGATTAATATTGAACTATTCAAATATTAACATTTACAAGTCACTTAGCAGGTGGTGTGACAGTTTGGCCGAATTTATCGCTTACACATCTTTTGGCGAAATCCAATTTTACTTATTATAAGCAGTACCTAATAGTGACAATTATTTACACCAATTCTCTTCGTCAAAACTATATCACTTTGGATTTATGGAATTTAATAATGGTCAAAATTTCAATATCATCCACATTTAACTTTATAGTCCAAACATAAAGTCTTTGGTTCAATAATAACAATTATTATTAACTAAAATGCTCTTACCAGAGACTTTAACTTTGAGTTGACTTGAGTTGACCATGATACTAACCCCATATAACTGAGAAGACGAATCCTCTCTTAAATAGTGCTTCACTTCCAATACTTCCACTCGACCCGACTATAGTCACTCGATGGAACGCCATGCCATGATTTGACTATAATCAAAGCAGAGCTTTCATATTGAATATCCATAGTATTATCAAGTCGAGAGAACTGTGTCGCATCGATATTTTCTGTTTGACCTTAGTTATATTAACCAACATAAAACTATCGAGTGAGCCATTCCATAATTATCCAATAACTATCAGTACGTAACCTCTAGGTGCCCCCAGCAGTCATGAGTAATGCATTGCCCAACATTGGAGAGCATTATATACTCTAGTCTCAACGGATACACCGATATCCAGTCTCGATGCATCTTGACTAGGAACATTTAAAGTGGTATATTTGTTTTATTGAGGTAAATTACTCACGGTTACAACACTTTTTAACTACTATCACAAAATATGTCATTTATGGACTTTTTATTAAATATACTTTTAATTAAATTGATTAATTAATATAACCACATTATATCAAGTATATAATAGAAATAAAATACCTTTATTTCGATTAAGATTGGTCAACAAGTTAGATATATGTAACAAATTACATAATTCTCCTTAGGGCATACTCTTTAACTCTATCATGCAGAACTCAAATCCATACTTAAATTCGCAAATCGATGAACCCATTTTCCAAAAATCCAAACCCTAGTTGCTAATGGCTATTTGACTTCACTGTCAAACCCATGAACGTCCCCCGCACCTTTCCCGAACCCCCCTCCCCCCCACACACACATGAAATTATATTCTTATGAAACTCAAAGAAACAAGAATTAGAATTTTTCATGGAGTATTAAATTTGATTTTTAAATTTGAAAGGGTGGCTTTTTCTCTCTCTGAATGAAAAAACATTTGAACAGAGAGGGGAAAGGAGCATTTGAAGAAAAGGAGGGATAAGGTGGGTATGGCCATGAACAGTGGAGAGTATAGGTTGAGTATGGTTATAAATAGTGCATATATATTATTTTAATTAGTAAATGTCTAGCTTTAAACGTTCGAAAATCTTGAACTCCAAACAAGGCATGCCACCTGACTTTCTATATGTAATATCCATATTCCAAACCCAATAAAACTAGTCTCGAGACCTAATTCGATCCCATGCAGAAGTTAGAATTTCAAACCCATTTATATTATATAAATTTCAAAAATTAATTTCTAAGCGTTTTGACCTCGCACAACTAAACGATACATCCAATAGTCACGAAAATCATCGACATTCAATAACTCACTATTACGGATCCAATGACACTGGTCTCATCGAAATCCGAGACAACGCCCAGAAGGCTATTTTTATACGTTAATCAAAATGAATTATTATAAAACCAAATTAATCACCTTTAAATATAAATTTAGAAGTTTCCTATCTTCATTATTATTTAAATAGAATTTAAATCAACTTTCGAAATCATTTTTGTTCACATTAAATTCTGGATTTAATTATTTAAACAATTCCAAATATTAAATTCAACAATTTAATTATCAAATAAATTGCTATATTTTAAATTAGATTTATTTAACATATAAAATTACTTTTCACTATTTTAAAACCAATTAAATATTTCAAATTCAAATGACTGAAATTCTGATGCGTTACACAATATCTACAAACCATAACCAACCATGAACGAAGTATTGATTTTTCGATTACTTTGATTGGTAATGGTATGATTTTTTTATTACCATATAAATCGGTATGGTAATGGTTTTGAATATAAATTTTTTATACTAAATCGAATCCAGCCCTACATCAAACATACATAGACTCATAGTGAATATACCTAATTTGTCATTATTATATGTTTATGAGCAGGGCCCACCCAAAGGCAAGGCAAGCGAGACATTCGCCTAGGGCAACGCCGCCGGAGGTGGCGGAGAGGGCAACAAAAAGTACCGGATGCTTTAAAAAATACTTATTTGTAAAAGTAGCAGGGCAACTAATTAAACAAATATCATGCAGCTCAGTGGTCTAATGTCTAATTTGTATCCTCTTAACCTGGGTTCAATTCCCATAGCCACTAATTTTTTTCACTCATTTCATTTTTTCCTCAAATTTTGCCTAGGGCAACAAAGATAGCAGGGCCGGCACTGCTTATGAGTATGTGATTCTTTTTTTCCAACGTTGTAAGTTAAAACAATTTATTGTTTTTAATCAACTCACTCATCCACTTATAACATTGTGTTGGTTATTCAACAGGCTCTATTTATAACAAGTCATTTTTAATTTATTAACTAAATCTAAATTTTAACCCAAACCAAAACTAAGAAATTTAGAAAAAATATCTATGATATACGTACGATAGATGTTTTATTATCGATGTCCGTTAAACATGAGCCATATTTCATCTCAGTTGGGATGAAAACCAGAGTATAGAGTATAAAATTATGGATAAGTAATCTAGAGTTTCGCCAGTGATACTTATAAGAGTTGCTAGGGTAATTCTACTCTTTCAACCCAATTTTGCACGAACGAAATCTACAATCATGTTTGATGATAAAACCCGTCTTCTCTCCACCATGCACTAATCCGCCGTCGCTGCACCTGAAAACCGTCATGGTCACCGGCTACCAATGCATGTGTCACTAACATTGCCTGTAGATCCGCCCAATTTTGCTTCCATCGATCTATAAAAGGTATTTAGTGTTTTTTATATAGATTTTTTGGGTTATTGTTGAACATTTTTGACCATTCAAATTGTGTTTATCAATTACATAATTAATCGTGTTTACTTGTAACAGGTATTTAGTTTTTTTTTCCTCTTCGAAAATGTACACATTATGGGGTTTTGATTTTCCTCTAGTAACGAAATTAATGTTTTGTTAACGTATTATCATTATACATTTAGTTGAAGTTAATTAAAAGAGATAGAAATTAAGGTTATTTTGTATTAAGGATTTATGAAAAACACCCTTATTATTTTTCATAATAGGTGGAAAAAACCTTATATTTTTCATATTGCAGATTAAATACCTAAAATTTATCAAAATTCAAAACATTCCGTGGATTTAAAATTTTAAAAATATTCTTTTTATTATTTTAAATTTCTGTACAGATTTTTAATTTTTTTTTAAATTTTAAAAAAGAACTTATTTTATAATATATATACATTAACAAATCAAATCTTTATATTAATCAATAAAATTAAATAAAGATTTTATTTAAAATTTATTTAGATTGGATTTAAAATCAATTTAGACTTTATAGGTCCAATAAGATTTAAAATGGTAAATTGTTTTGAAATTAAGCTATCTAACCCACTATGTGCTGACAAAGTTCTAACAAAAAAAATTATGTTCTTTACAATGCAACAATCAAAAGCTTATGATTGAAAAAATTCGAACATCTAGTGTATTTGTATCATGCAATTAGATGAAATAATCCAAGTTAGTTCAAAAGAACAAAGAATTTAAGCAGTGCGAGTAAGTTGCACCATAAATAGTGCAACAAAATTAAACGGTTCAGGTATGTTACACTGTAAATAATGTAACATATAATAAAAACAAATAAATTGCATAAAAATACATTATTAATAGCATTCCTAATTAATAACATTTATTTTTATTAATTATTTCATTTTAGTTGCATAATGCAACAACTTTAACAAAATATAAAACCTTGAAAGTTTCGGGTGAGTTGCACTATAAGCCAAAGTTCGAGAACTCGGTTTCCATCTCAGTTTTGGTCAATTGAAATTTTCTTAGTTTCGACTAGCTTCGGAGAATTCGAAAGTTTCAGTTTTAGTTTCGGTTTCGGCCCTGATATCGAGTTTCCATATTTTCAATGAAAAAGTAATAGTAGACGTTGTAAGTAAGACACAAATATAGTCCATAAATAGATAGTAATACAATATACAACATTAAACGTAAACAAAGTTTAAATATAAATTAAAATCCATCAATTTAAAAATACTATTGAACTGATATAAACTAGAGCAGCCCGTTTAATTATAAATTAGAGCGGCCCATTAAAATTTAGCCCATCCATTTATTTTATATTCAATATCTAACTTAACCCTAACTTTTAAAACACAACTAGTGTTGTCCGACCAAAACAACAGACCAGAAAAAAGAACGAAAGGGAAAAAAATTCACCAACGACGGTCGACGATGCAGACGAAGACGATAAGCTGTTCGAATTTCAATCCGATGCTCGACTCTTCTGTGTTTTATGTCGAATTTGATCTACACTGTCTCTAATATTTGTGGTAAGTTGTGTTTTCAATTTTCTGCTTTATAGATGATTTTGGATTCGATTTTACTCCTCTTTCCCATTCACTATAGAAATCCCGTATTTTTTTACATCGACAACGCCGGGATGGGATTTTGACCTAATCCTGTCTCGCCCCTGCTATAAACTATGCTAAAAAAACATAGGCTTGTTTTGAATTCTGATAAGTTTCAGGGCTTAATCCACGTTGAAGGGGTTTTTTTTATTATTATTGAAAAATAGTAAAGATGAAAATATAATTTTCACTTATATGAAATCAAAATCTCACATTATATTTAATGTAATAGATATAAAGATATAAAGATATAAGAATACCATTTTAATATTAAAGACATCATTTTGGATGTATAATTATTTTTACATAACTTGAATTTGAGTTACTACGATATGTAAACGTCTTTTAGAATATTTTCTATATTGAATTCTTAAATTATTATTCATGCTAGCAGAACATCATCAAATTTTGCATATGAAAATATAAAAGACAACCAATTTTAACATTTTGGTGCAAAACTAGATCTACGTTAATTCATGTATGTTAATCTTGTTTGGATGGATTGTATATGTTTGATGAATGTTTATGAATGGTAAAAATGCTTGGATGAATTATTTTGACATGGTTTGCTAGTGTTTTGGTGAAGTTAGGAAAGAGGTCATTGATTTGGGCAAAACGATGGCAAAATGATTGGAATTAGATGAAACTTGAAGAAGGGCTTTAGAGGAGGAGAGGAGCCTAGGATTTTGATCGCAGGTGGTTTACGTAGCTAACTAGTGGTCGTTGACGAGCTGTCTCTGTTAGGAGTTGCAAATCCTTTTGGCAATGGGGCAAGGCTTGGAGACTTGGACCATGAAACTCTGGGGAAGACTTCGGGTTGAAGATAGGAAGAGGTTTAGAATTTCAAAGTTGGAAAATTGGCTAAGTGGAGTAGTCGGTACCGATCACCTTTGATCAGTGCTGAATTATTTTCTAGCATGTGGGTCGGGACTTGGAGCTTGATAGCTTGAGGAGTGGAGCAAGGGGTTCTTAGCATGCCGAGAAGAAGAGATCAATGAGGAAAATACTTAGCCAAATTTTGGCTGAGTATAAGTCAATGGGTTCATATCGGTATTCACCTCTTTTAGTCAGAACCGACATGAATTTATGGAAATAGGGTTGGTAAAATTTTCAAAGGGAAATGTAGGGACTCTGTAAGTCGTGCTGAAAGTGTTTGTTTGTTCGCTTAAGGTTCAATAGCGATGTAGTAGCACGATGAAGGTTGATAGCTTCAGGATTTTGATAACGGTAACTCGATGGTGAATGGAGTTAGGTTCCGATGATGGCGACTCAATATTGAAAAGAGTTGAAACACCCCCACATTCCTTAATATACCCAAAAAGACACATTAAAAAGCATGGTGCGTTGTAGGTATAACTAAAGCTAACAGAGACTAAGATTCACAGGACAAATATAGATAAAAACAGCGGAAACTTAAAATAATAACTTAATTAAAACAAAGCTTCATAATTGCTTTATAAATAAGTCAAATATCAAATACCATGTAACGACCCGCTATTTTGGACCATTCGCATCCGCACATGTCGGACTTGAATAATTCAAAATACCGAATTGTTAATTTAAATTGGCAAAACTGAACATATACAGTAAATAAAATAATCACAGATCACAGACACAGAGTAATAAATGCAGCGGAAGCAAAAGATAGTAGTTCATGAAGCTACTATATAAATATATAAGTTACATCAGAGTTAAACCAGATACAACGGAAGAGTAACACAATACATCAGATACAAATCAGAATACATCACTGGAATCATCGAATACTGAAAGTAGAATAGATGGCTGGATCTTCAAGCAAAGCTCCAACTTCAAAGGTGAGTCTCGAATACTGGTACACTCAGTCTGACCCGAGCGTAAAGCAAAACACAAAACACTCGAGTCAAGATTAACATTCTTATATCAATAAATCCAACTCAAGTGAAATAGCAACTGAAATAAAAGTAACTTAAAGGATGTTTGGAATAACCATCCTCTAAGGATCCGTTAAACTATCTACTATGTAGTAGTGTACGGTAAGTAGATAATGCCTATCAGTAATATAGAATATCAAAATAGTGTTAAGGCGTTACCATTATCCCCCTTAACACATTTTATAAGCGTTATAGTCTATACAGCACGGTAAACTCCACCGTAAACTAGTGGGATATCAGGGAGTACTCCATAGGTATAACGCAAAACAAATCGTAGTGGTCGTGTATAAAGGGATACAAGTATGACAAGGCACATGAGGCAATACCCAAGGTAGTGATACTACCGTTTGCCTGATCCGGACCGGTGAGAACGCATCGCCGCAGCGATCGCAACACCGCGAAACAACACTCCCAAATCAAGGGTGCACCAATCGACAACAAGTAATGAGTAGTTTCGAAGAAGTGTGTTCGCTCGAGGTAGCTAGCCCCCATTTGGCCCGGCACGGCTCCTGTTTTAGTCATTTCCAATTTGACACAAGTGTCAAGGCTATCCATTATCGTTCTCTTTCTTCAGTCATCACGTACATCATTCCAACCACTTCACTCTGGATCACACTCCGCGTATAGTTATTAAAGTGGTTTTCGGTTTAGACAGTGAGTATGTCCCTAACCGATTCCGGTCTCTTTAATAACTTTCGTAATTATTACACCGATTGGTCGTTTATATATTTCAAAAACCAAATCAATTACAATTTCAATTAGAATTTGTAAACCAACATTTCATTTGTCTTTCAAAATCAAATTCCATAATTTACGTTTCAAAACTTCCAAATTCATAATTTCAAAATCTTATAATCCAATTTCAATTTTTTTATTTAAACAATTCAAATATTGATTCAAGTTCGGATATAAGTTTCATTCCAAAATCATTTAAATTAATTTAATTTAACATTCAGATCAATTTAAATTCATTGATCGATTTCATTCAATATTCGTGAAGTTAATTTATCATTCAAAACAATTTCTATTAAATTTCCAATTCATTAAATCAATTACTTAAATTCAACTCCAATATATCAACTTACAAATTTAATTAAATTAGATTTGTCAAATCAAATCTTTAAATTACAAGTCTTACATTGATTCAATAAATCCCATTTTATTTCTTATTAAAGAAATTCAATTCCACTTATTCATTTACTTAGTTACAAATTTTTAAAAACTCAATTAATAAAGAAACTTAATTTCACTTATTCAAGAAGTTCAATTTCACTTATTAAAGCATTCAATTTTATTTAATTATTAAATAATTCAATCTTTATTTAATTATTAAATAATTTCAAAACTTAATTATTAACTAATTTCAAAACATAATCATTAATAATTCCAAAACTCAATTATTAAATAATTCCATACTTAATTATTAATTAAATTCAAAACAACGTTCTTTCATCAACTACTATGTTAATATTTTATTTCAAATTATTAAATATTAACATTCTCCTTTGATTAAAATTCAAATTTCAACTTCATTTCAAAACCATATTATTTATTCAAATAAATCTTTATTTTATTTTTAAATCAAATTATCGACCAATCGGGTTTATTAAATTCTCTATCCTAAGTCAAGTTCATTTGGGTATTTATCATTTCAACCCGATTCCAATTCAATTCAAAATTAAAACATAGCAAAGGGAACTTGCAGTGTGATAACTGGGATGGTTTCAAAGTAAATAAACAAGCAATAACAACAACCAATATCAATCCAATAATCAATTCAAATAATCCCGAAATAATCGTATTAATTTACATTGTTGTTTGTGCAAATTAATATAATTATTTCTAGAATCTACACTATCATTTCATGCAGATTAAAGATTATTCCACTAATTATTTATACAGTTTTTCACTTGTCATTCAATTACAATTTTATACTACAACAATTAATCCAATATACGTCGATGGTTCAAAGTGTAATTATCAATATTCTACATGTCAATTAATTTAACAATTAAAAGGGGTCATATTCAACTAATCAAATTTAACATATAAATCAGTTTTAAAATTGTTAACTATCCTATATCAATTTCAATTCTGCATACTATTTATCACTTAACATTAACAAATTAACGTCCAATATAAACATCGAACAAACAATCAATTATCAGCCAAACTGTATTATCATCGCATAAATAACAGATAATGGTGCCAGATGTCACAGGTAAACTGATACAGGTAATAACATTTATATTACGGTGTAAATAACTAATAGCAGCATATTTCAATTGTCGTTTCTATTGAAATCAAATTTAATAAATAAAATAACATTAATCGTGAGTGATTGCTCACCTTTCGAGGCTAGAGAGAAGAACTAGATTGAGATGAGTTACGAATCCAAGCACGAGTTACAAAGCATAGCATGATGGACATGAATTCGATGGACAAAGCTGATAAACAGAAATCGATGAAACAGATCAAATCAGTTTTGATATACTGAGACGAAATGAATGCTATATAATTATATGTATACTTCTCAAAAATCAATGAAAATCTTAAAATAAATGAAAGCACAACAATAATATAGTTTAAACTTTTCTTTTCAAAAATACAAAACAGGAAATCAAACAAGCTTATGCACAGGCAAACTGACCTGTACTCGCAACACATACACAATCAGGGACACACTATTTACCTTTTCTCATATTAATTGTTACATAAGAAATCAAATATCACTTTGTATAGTTATACATTGTAAACGTCATATATGCTTTCATGCTGTACCCATTTTCCCATACACAGATTAACAAAAGAAAACAAGTATAACCCCATGTCTTATAAAATAAATTTTATAATAGCAACCAAAAGATGTACATATTATTATATAAACTTATCATATAACTAATCTATATGAACATATAGCCTATATATGATACTAACAAATTATAAGCCCTTACCACTAACATATGCAAACTGTTTAAAGCTTATATATAAATATGTATAGTGCGAAAATAATTATTTTTTTCTTTTTTTTTCAAACTTATTATAAACTGATATTATAAAAACTAACGTGTATATATATAAACTAAGTTTAGCACATACATATGCAAATAAACAATATACTTTACCATACTTGCCCTAGAATCTACAAAGTAAATCACCTTCTCGGCATATATACGTTTATATAAAAAAAATATACTATATGATACAAAACATAATTAAACAAAAGAAATATTTCTTGTAAACAACTCAAAATCTCAAACAAAGACTAATATAGGCTAACATCAGGTAAGTAATATATTTAATAAGCAGAGAACTTATGTCAGCACTAGCATTTCAACAAATATATTACGTTACTTATGTGGTATATACTCATACTATATAGCTTCCTATATTGTATACCGCAGCACATTATGATTTATTTACTTATATACGACACATATAAATAGTTAGCTGAACCAAATTTTTTTCAACAAAATAAATATATTCGGTTATATATCTAACATGTACAGGAGAAAGAAAAAAAATACCTTAAACATTCGGATTGAAATACTTTAAATATATTGAAAAAGGTTACAGGCTGCCGGCTGTAGTTCGAGTCGAGGGATGATTCGGCTGTCACTGGAGGAGAGAGGGAGGTGTTGCGGCTTGCTGGGTGTGGGCTGCAAGGGTTAGGTCGGAGGTCCGATGATAGGCTACTGGCGCTGGAAAGTGGTAGCAAGGCGGTAGGGAGTGGTGGCAGTTCGTGGGTGGTTGTCAAGGCTATCGGTAGATGGTTTGTGGTAAGAGGCGGACTACTCAGTCGCGCTCAGGTAGTGGATCGGAAAATGGGAGGGGTTGGTTGCTGACAAAGGGTTGCTAAGACGTTGAGTTTTAAAGGGGTGTGGGTTGATTGTGTAGTGGCTTGCGTGGCAGATCAACTGGGTGAGGATGGAAAAAGGAGGAGAGGCAAGCAACTACAGATATACATGCATATTTATATAGTTCTTTCATAAAAAATATATAAAGGAGGAGGTGGAAGATTGTTTGCATGCCAGATCAAGAGAGGAGAAGAGGAGGAAAGAGCGTAGACTACTGGGAAGAAGAAATGGCTCAGAAATTTTTTATTTCATTCTTTTGTTTCCAAGAGAAAGTAGAGTTTCAAGAAAAAGTGGAAGCCAGCAAATAAAAGTTTAACATTGGGAAACCAAATATATTAACAGTCAAAATTTCAAAGGTCAAAAGCTGCATTCTTGGATAATTTTTTTATATTATACGGTGGAATAGGAAAAAGAGTGGGAAGCTAAAAGAGTTAAATTGCAGAACCGATACGAATTCGTTTCGCAACGTGCAACGCACACCAGACCCCGAATTTGACAATCGAATATACCGTAGAGATCAGCACGACGAGACGATCAAAACGGTATATGGATATCAATGGTATGATTGAATTATAAAATTCGAATTTTCTACAAGCGGAAAATGCAGCAAAAACGTAGAAAATTAAGATCGACGGAGCTAAAGAAGTCCGAATTTTGAAAAACGAAAAATGATGCCTTGCTCAGAAGATGGTTTAGAATTTTTCTATGTAAAATATTTAGGTTTCGAAAACGTTTTATTTTCATCGCTTTTTAACTGATTAAATTGAAGTGAATTTACGCGCGAAATAAACTTTCATATTTTCGGACGAAAATTTACCAATTGCTATGTTTAACTAGACGCGTTTCAATATTAAATTTTTATTTCAAAATTTATCGTTTAAAATTTCGCAAAATTTCAATTAATAACGTTATTAAAACCGGTTAAATTTACGGGTCGTTACACTCTCCCCCACTCAAAACTTTTCGTCCTCGAAAAGGAAGGAGGTAGGAGAATAGAAACAAGCAGAAAGAAAATAGATTGGAATACGAGTAAAACAATTAATTTAACCTGTGTAAATTAATTTGAACCATGTAAATTTCAATTTAAATTAATTTATATTTAACAATTTGGTTAAATCCCTTTGAGTTCATTTAAGTTAAATCAATCTATCTATTCCTAAGTTCATTATCTTATTATCTAGTCATCCTCGATTAACAATTTCTAAATCATCAATTTGTATAATCATTTATTGTACTCATATTTTATTCAACAAATTTAATTCTTTTATTCCAAATTATTATTAACTTTATTCCACTTAATATATCTTATTACATATATTTAAACCATATAAATTAATTTAAACTATATAAATTTCAATTTAAATTAATTTATATTCAATAATTGGTTTTAAATTCAAGGTATTTCCATAAGTTAATCAAATTTCAATTTATTAATTCCTTCAAAACAAATTTATTTATCTCATCTATTATTCAATTAACTTATTATTCTGGGATCTTTATTAGCATTTTTTTATAATTAAAATCTAAGTGTATAACATTTATTATAAACACTCAAATTTTTATTTATAAAATAATTTCATATTGTATATTATCCAATTACATTTTAACTTCTGAATAATTTAGGTAAGTTATTTTGAAATGCAATTTAGTACTATACAAATAAAATTTCAAAATTCAATTATTTCAAGTTTAAATACTTATTCAAAATTTAGTTTTATTTATAATTGAAAACATCTTTTAACATGATTTTTAAGAATTTAATTTCGTTTAATTTTAAACCCTTTACAAATAATTATGTATATATTATATATATTAAATCAAATTAAATTTAAAATAATATACCCATATATATAAATCAAGTCATACTTAAGAAATTCAAACCAAAAATATTTTCCAAAACAAAACCGTAGCAAAGCTACTGAATGGTCTCTTCACTTCGAAACTCGAAAATGAATGTCGATGATGCAGCCATCATCACCGAAATTATTTTCCAACGATAAAGAGAAGAGCACTAATTTAAACATTTAAAATTCTTTGAAAACCATTTCTAATTGAAAATATTTTAAATAATATACATTTTAACTTTAAAACCATAGTTCGAAATTATCGGAAATTAAACTCTCAAATTCTAATCAAATTATACCCAAGTTTTATAAATTCATTTATTTATATTATACAATAGCCTATGGTTTTCAAAACAATAAATGAAAATTAGTTTTTCACAGTTCAGACAACAGATTCATTAACATTATAATTTCAGAATTTTTTTACTTATATATAATAAAATCATACAAAACTATTTTATTTACCGAATTTGAAAATACTATTGTGTCAGTTTGCTCTGTTAAAGTGTTTTGGAAATCCTATCGATAGCGTTGATCAGACGAATCGATCGAAAACCCAAATCAACATCGACAACTCAAACAACACAATATAAATAAAATATTTTTAATATTAATTTACAAATACCCTTTCTCGCTCGTCGATACAAGGATGGATTTCAAAGCAAGTATAGAGATTCAAATTTGATGGAAATCAAGTCAAAGAGAATTCTGATTCGAATACAAATTCGAAAGAAAAGATAAGGTGATTCAATTAACAGAATCAAGAGATGGATAAGCTTATTTAATTCATGGGCAACCTTAACCGGGTCGATTGTGACTTTAAGAATAAGATCGATGTAGAATTCCGAGGTAAATCAACATTCGATCTTAAGAAATAGAATTCAAGTATAGCAGGAGATAGATAGCATCGTAAACCGAGGATACAGAAATCTCAGGTAAATTGATGCCTATTATAAAGGAGTTTTGCTCCTTTACGAATCATTCGAAGATTGGCGAGACTGTCGATCTATTAAAGATATCATTCAAATGGAGTTATGGGGTGCTCTAGAATCGAAAGAAGACGAATAGTGAAAAACACGAATGAATTTCGGAACCGAGGGGAACGTTCCAAAATTCAAAGGAATTGAGTCAATGGAAGAGATTGAAACTCGAATGAGAGTGATTCTGTAAATACATTTACCCTATATGCTAAGTTTTGCCTAGAGCTACCAAAGCTCTGATACCAACTGTAACGACCCGCTATTTTGGACCATTCGCATCCGCACATGTCGGACTTGAATAATTCAAAATACCGAATTGTTAATTTAAATTGGCAAAACTAAACATATACAGTAAATAAAATAATCACAGATCACAGACACAGAGTAATAAATGCAGCGGAAGCAACAGATAGTAGTTCATGAAGCTACTATATAAATATATAAGTTACATCAGAGTTAAACCAGATACAACGGAAGAGTAACACGATACATCAGATACAAATCAGAATACATCACTGGAATCATCGAATACTGAAAGCAGAATAGATGGCTGGATCTTCAAGCAAAGCTCCAACTTCAAAGGTGAGTCTCGAATACTGGTACACTCAGTCTGACCCGAGCGTAAAGCAAAACACAAAACACTCGAGTCAAGATTAACATTCTTATATCAATAAATCCAACTCAAGTGAAATAGCAACTAAAATACAAGTAACTTAAAGGATGTTTGGAATAACCATCCTCTAAGGATCCGTTAAACTATCTACTATGTAGTAGTGTACGGTAAGTAGATAATGCCTATCAGTAATATAGAATATCAAAATAGTGTTAAGGCGTTACCATTATCCCCCTTAACACATTTTATAAGCGTTATAGTCTATACAGCACTGTAAACTCCACCGTAAACTAGTGGGATATCAGGGAGTACTCCATAGGTATAACGCAAAACAAATCGTAGTGGTCGCGTATAAAGGGATACAAGTATGACAAGGCACATGAGGCAATACCCAAGGTAGTGATACTACCGTTTGCCTGATCCGGACCAGTGAGAACGCATCGCCGCAGCGATCGCAACACCGCGAAACAACACTCCCAAATCAAGGGTGCACCAATCGACAACAAGTAATGAGTAGTTTCTAAGAAGTGTGTTCGCTCGAGGTAGCTAGCCCCTATTTGGCCCGGCACGGCTCCTGTTTTAGTCATTTCCAATTTGACACAAGTGTCAAGGCTATCCATTATTGTTCTCTTTCTTCAGTCATCACGTATATCATTCCAACCACTTCATTCTGGATCACACTCCGCGTATAGTTATTAAAGTGGTTTTCGGTTTAGACAGTGAGTATGTCCCTAACCGATTCCGGTCTCTTTAATAACTTTCGTAATTATTACACCGATTGGTCGTTTATATATTTCAAAAATCAAATCAATTACAATTTCAATTAGAATTTGTAAACCAACATTTCATTTGTCTTTCAAAATCAAATTCCATAATTTACGTTTCAAAACTTCCAAATTCATAATTTCAAAATCTTATAATCCAATTTCAATTTTTTTATTTAAACAATTCAAATATTGATTCAAATTCGGATATAAGTTTCATTCCAAAATCATTTAAATTAATTTAATTTAACATTCAGATCAATTTAAATTCATTGATCGATTTCATTCAATATTCGTGAAGTTAATTTATCATTCAAAACAATTTCTGTTAAATTTCCAATTCATTAAATCAATTACTTAAATTCAACTCCAATATATCAACTTACAAATTTAATTAAATTAGATTTGTCAAATCAAATCTTTAAATTACAAGTCTTACATTGATTCAATAAATCCCATTTTATTTCTTGTTAAAGAAATTCAATTCCACTTATTCATTTACTTAGTTACAAATTATTAAAAACTCAATTAATAAAGAAACTTAATTTCACTTATTCAAGAAGTTCAATTTCACTTATTAAAGCATTCAATTTTATTTAATTATTAAATAATTCAATCTTTATTTAATTATTAAATAATTTCAAAACTTAATTATTAACTAATTTCAAAACATAATCATTAATAATTCCAAAACTCAATTATTAAATAATTCCATACTTAATTATTAATTAAATTCAAAACAACGTTTTTTCATCAACTACTATGTTAATATTTTATTTCAAATTATTAAATATTAACATTCTCCTTTGATTAAAATTCAAATTTCAACTTCATTTCAAAACCATATTATTTATTCAAATAAATCTTTATTTTATTTTTAAATCAAATTATCGACCAATCGGGTTTATTAAATTCTCTATCCTAAGTCAAGTTTATTTGGGTATTTATCATTTTAACCCGATTCCAATTCAATTCAAAATTAAAACATAGCAAAGGGAACTTGTAGTGTGATAACTGGGATGGTGTCAAAGTAAATAAACAAGCAATAACAACAACCAATATCAATCCAATAATCAATTCAAATAATCCCGAAATAATCGTATTAATTTACATTGTTGTTTGTGCAAATTAATATAATTATTTCTAGAATCTACACTATCATTTCATGCAGATTAAAGATTATTCCACTAATTATTTATACGGTTTTTCACTTGTCATTCAATTACAATTTTATACTACAACAATTAATCCAATATACGTCGATGGTTCAAAGTGTAATTATCAATATTCTACATGTCAATTAATTTAACAATTAAAAGGGGTCATATTCAACTAATCAAATTTAACATATAAATCAGTTTTAAAATTGTTAACTATCCTATATCAATTTCAATTCTGCATACTATTTATCACTTAACATTAACAAATTAACGTCCAATATAAACATCGAACAAACAATCAATTATCAGCCAAACTGTATTATCATCGCATAAATAACAGATAATGGTGCCAGATGTCACAGGTAAACTGATACATGTAATAACATTTATATAACAGTGTAAATAACTAACAGCAGCATATTTCAATTGTCGTTTCAATTGAAATCAAATTTAATAAATAAAAGAACATTAATCGTGAGTGATTGCTCACCTTTCAAGGCTAGAGAGAAGAACTAGATTGAGATGAGTTACGAATCCAAGCACGAGTTACAAAGCAGAGCATGATGGACACAAATTCGATGGACAAAGCTGATAAACAGAAATCGATGAAACAGATCAAATCAGTTTTGATATACTGAGACGAAATGAATGCTATATAATTATATGTATACTTCTCAAAATCAATGAAAATCTTAAAATAAATGAAAGCACAACAATAATATAGTTTAAACTTTTCTTTTCAAAAATACAAAACAGGAAATCAAACAAGCTTATGCACAGGCAAACTGACTTGTACTCGCAACACATACACAATCAGGGACATACTATTTACCTTTTCTCACATTAATTGTTACATAAGAAATCAAATATCACTTTGTATAGTTATACATTGTAAACGTCATATATGCTTTCATGATGTACCCATTTTCCCATACACAGATTAACAAAAGAAAACAAGTATAACCCCACGTCTTATAAAATAAATTTTATAACAGCAACCAAAAGATGTACATATTATTATATAAACTTATCATATAAATAATCTATATGAACATATAGCCTATATATGATACTAACAAATTATAAGCCCTTACCACTAACATATGCAAACTGTTTAAAGCTTATATATAAATATGTATAGTGCAAAAATAATTATTATTTTTATCATTTTTTTTCTAACTTATTATTAACTGATATTATAAAAACTAACATGTATATATATAAACTATGTTCAGCACATACATATGCAAATAAACAATATACTTTACCATACTTGCCCTAGAATCTACAAAGTAAATCACCTTCTCGGCATATATACGTTTATATTAAAAAAATACTATATGATACAAAACATAATTAAACAAAAGAAATATTTTTTGTAAACAACTCAAAATCTCAGACAAAGATTAATATAGGCTAACATCAGGTAAGTAATATATTTAATAAGCAGAGAACTTATGTCAGCACTAGCATTTCAACAAATATATTACGTTACTTATGTGGTATATACTCATACTATATAGCTTCCTATATTGTATATAGCAGCACATTATGATTTATTTACTTATATACGACACATATAAATAGTTAGCTGAACCAAATTTTTTTCAACAAAATAAATATATTCGGTTATATATCTAACATGTACAGGAGAAAGAAAAAAAAATATAAATACCTTAAACATTCAGATTGAAATACTTTAAATATATTGAAAAAGGTTACAGGCTGCCGGCTGCAGTTCGAGTCGAGGGATGATTCGGCTGTCACTGGAGGAGAGAGGAAGGTGTTGCGGCTTGCTGGGTGTGGGCTGCAAGGGTTAGGTCGGAGGTCCAATGATAGGCTACTGGCACTGGAAAGTGGTAGCAAGGCGGTAGGGAGTGGTGGCAGTTCGTGGGTGGTTGTCAAGGCTGTCGGTAGATGGTTTGTGGTAAGAGGCGGACTACTCAGTCGCACTCAGGTAGTGGATCGGAAAATGGGAGGGGTTGGTTGCTGACAAAGGGTTGCTAAGACGTTGAGTTTTAAAGGGGTGTGGGTTGATTGTGTAGTGGCTTGCGTGGCAGATCAACTGGGTGAGGATGGAAAAAGGAGGAGTGGCAAGCAGCTACATATATACATGCATATTTATATAGTTCTTTCATAAAAAAAATATAAAGGAGGAGGTGGAAGATTGTTTGCATGCCAGATCAAGAGAAGAGAAGAGGAGGAAAGAGCGTAGACTACTGGGAAGAAGAAATGGCTCAGAAATTTTTTATTTCATTCTTTTGTTTCCAAGAGAAAGTAGAGTTTCAAGAAAAAGTGGAAGCCAGCAAATAAAAGTTTAACATTGGGAAACCAAATATATTAACAGTCAAAATTTCAAAGATCAAAAGCTGCATTCTTGGATAATTTTTTTATATTATACGGTGGAATAGGAAAAAGAGTGGGAAGCTAAAAGAGTTAAATTGCAGAACCGATACGAATTCGTTTCGCGACGTGCAACGCACACCAGACCCCGAATTTGACAATCGAATATACCGTAGAGATCAGCACGACGAGACGATCAAAACGGTATATGGATATTAGTGGTATGATTGAATTATAAAAATTCGAATTTTCTACAAGCGGAAAATGCAGCAAAAACGTAGAAAATTAAGATCGACGGAGCTAAAGAAGTCCGAATTTTGAAAAACGAAAAATGACGCCTTGCTCAGAAGATGGTTTAGAATTTTTCTATGTAAAATATTTAGGTTTCGAAAACGTTGTATTTTCATCGCTTTTTAACTGATTAAATTGAAGTGAATTTACGCACGAAATAAACTTTCATATTTTCGGACGAAAATTTACCAGTTGCTATGTTTAACTAGACACGTTTCAAATATTAAATTTTTATTTCAAAATTTATCGTTTAAAATTTTGCAAAATTTCAATTAATAACGTTATTAAAACCGGTTAAATTTACGGGTCGTTACATACCACATACATGTTTAAAAGTCCAATATGTCTCATGAAACAAAACTCATAGTCTCAAGAATCAGAGTGTATAATATCCCTCATAATAAGCCAGTACATAGAAAGAACAAAAGCTGAAATAAAAGAAATACACAGTAGAGAACTCCTCCAAGAAAACTCAAAGCAACAGCAATCTACTGACTTCTCCCTTGATTGCCTATGGGGGGAAAAGGAGAAAATAGAGGAGTGGGTCAGACTAAAAGTCTGGTGAATGATAGTAATTGCTAGAGTCTTTAAGCAGGATAAAAGTAATAGACTCTACAACAGTTCTAGCATAAATAAAGAAAACAAAGAAAATAGGAAAGGAATAAACTGGAAATAAGTATGATTAAATATTGCTCGATTTATAAGATAGGTTAACTTTGATTGCTTGCACTTGTCCTTGATTTATGCTTTGATTAGGATGAATTCCTAATCCTGTAATTAGGATGTAACCCTAATTCTACCCTTTTTGATCGGCCTACTACTCCATAGACCTTACTACGGACCAGCTGCTATATAACTCCTTATATAGAAGCCAATGGTATCTATGAAAGATGCACAGAGCAACCACTGTGGATCTGGACGACATATATAGCTCTCTACATAGAAGGTAATGGTGTCTACGAAAGACACACATACTAAGCGCTTGGAACTCATAGTTATTACTGAGCACCCGAATGGAAGTCGCACGCATAACTGCCATCATGCCCATGCTACCTTTTGCTCCACCTATTGGGTCTTCTTATTACCTCAACATCCAGCATAAGCATGCCCCTCATCCCACTTCAGACTAACGTGAGATCACCGTGTGTCCATAGAAAATAGGGGTAATGATGTTGGTACTGGCCCTTCATCCAAACAATATCTAGTCGTGCCCCTTATCCAAATCTCCCGTGATTTAGACTTCTATTTGACCAATTATTACCATTCTTAGCATAAGCGTGCTTTCGTCTCGCTTTAGGCTAATATGAGACCACTGTTTCGTCTAATAAGGAATGTTATTTGGTACAGGTCCTACTTTCGTCTTTGCTTATTAACTTAGATAAATTATTTAAATAATCCTTTATTATCATCTTTACTTTCTACGCTTATTAATTTATCCCAAGTCTTAAAATAAGCATCATTCTATTCTTTTTCTTATTACAACCTACGTTATAATCATGCTCGTTACTTAACCCAAGGTTTAAGTGTGAAAATAAGCTTCTTTCATCTTTTACTATATTTAGTTATAATTCTAAGTTATAACTATGCCAATTATCTTTAATTAGTCCAATTCTAATTATAATTAGAGGTAATTTCAGTCCAATTCCATTATTTATTACAGTCCAATTCCATTATTTATTGTAGTCCAATTCCATTATTTATTACAGTCCAATTCCATTATTTATTACAGTCTTTATGATTTACATCTTATTTTCTTCATTCAATATCTTCACTTATATAATCCATATTCGCGTTTAATTTATTCTAATCCATACGCGAAGAAAAGGGGGATGAAGAGAATAGACGCTTGCATAAAATTCAAAACGTCGAAAAAGATGTAAATAAGAAATAAATAACAGTAAATAAACTAAAATACTGTAAATAAACTGTAAATCAATAAAAAGCTATGTTTAACAGTAATAAATTATAATTAACAGAAATAAACTAAAATTACTACAAAGAATATCTAAAAGGAAATAGACTGAAAATAATTCTAAAAACTGTAAATAAATTACTGAAAAGGCTATTCCAAAAATCGTAGTAAAACTACAACTATTGGAAACCCTATTATTTTAAATTACTTAAAGAAATCTTAAAATAATTACAATCACTCACCTCTAGTCCTAAGCTCTTCCTTTGGTCTTCCCGGATCCACTTGGAGTTGTAAAATAATTTAATTTATAACGATTTTCTTCTTTGAAAAAATTATTCCGTTTAGGGTCTTTCCTAGAAAGTTGAACCCAATTGGAGAAAACGTAAAATGAGAAAAAGTGTTAGTTCTAGGGTCTATTTATAGGGGTAGAAGTGGATCTCGGACCGTTGGATTTGAAGATTGAATAGGATGTATCCACGCCATAGGCTGAATAGAAGCCATCGGATGCGAAAATAGGTGGACCAGATTGGTTAGAAGAATGCAAAACACGTCACCTATAGGCTCTGGAACGTTCGAACGAACGAACGTTCGTTCGTTCGCCAAAAACCAAGGCAGGTCGACCGCCCCCTTACCCAGGTCGACCAGCCGATCGACTTGTATATATTATTATTTATTTTTTCTTTCGTTTATTCTGTTTATTTTATAACTTGATCATATTAGCTCGGTTTCTGACGTTCTATATATGGAAATTGATTAGAAATTTACCACGGACACAATGGTGCAACTCCCGTGGCTCAATTCTGATAATTTCATAAAGTTATTTTATTATTTAGTTAATTAACAGATTAATTATTACGGGTTAAATTCCGGGTTGTTACAAGAGTCATGTAAATGATTATCCACAAACGGCGGTTCTCGGAAGGGTAACCCGTGAATAGAATGTTGAGTGATTTTATCGTAGAAAGAAGGACCGTGGAATGTTTACTTGAGAATAAAGGTAACTAGATGGAGCAAGAAAAGGACTTGGATGCGCTTGCTAAGGGATCGTTGATACTCGAAGTGTTTTCCAGATGTACTCGAAAGGATAGGTATTGTAAGGGCGCTCATTGGGTACTTGGAATGGTTATTCCGGATCAGTGGAACAGATCTGTATACCCTAGACCGGTGGAATGGGTCTAGTGTCAGCTTCGAGCTATGAGCGAGTACATTGAAAATCGATACTTATTTGTTAATCCCTGGTAGAAGAACGATCATACGAGTTAATCGTATATCCATGGCATATTGAGTGATAGTGAGGGTTGTTCAATGGATGCTATATTTTCTTGGTTGTTTTCTCCCGTAGTCTATCACTTTAGGGATGTCCCTTGAGACAGGTATTGTGGATATGATATCTGGACACTCGTCATTGTACTCAGGTTACGGTACACTTTTATGATGTTGTAGAGTAGCATATTATATTCTTTATCTGCTAACTCTTTGGTTGAAGGGACAGGTCAGGTATGGTTTGTATATCTTTGTTTCTCACTATATCGACTTGTATAATATTTTGAGATTCATTTATCGCTCACACCAGATTGTTGTCTGACTCGAGATTTTATGATTTTCTTCTTATTATCTCGGTTACTTTTAAATGAGTAGACTAGATAGCATGTCTAGATGACACGGAATGGCTGTGCAGAGGACGAGCTGGATGAAGTCTTCTCGTATTATATATAGATATACTATTTTCTTATTCAACTGTGCAACACTGTGGAGCCCAGGCAATGTTTGCTTTATTATTGAGACGGTTTTATTTGAGTTTATTTCCATTTGTATAAATTATATTATAGTGTTGTATAACTCTGTGGATCTCTACTTTGGCATTTGGTTCACTTAGTTATTATTGTTTTTCATGTTTTATACCTATGATAACTATTATATTTTATTCGATGCAATGTGAGATATACGACAGGTTCTGTGATGTTTTATTTCTTTTCAACCTTTTACAATCATCCTATATCAGCCGGCCACTGTAGCAGGGCAATACTTAATTACATTCGGTACCGATGGTGTAGGGCGGTCATCACAGATTAAAAGATTTTTTATCTTTATTTTATTTGTGTTTTTTAGTTTGCGAAAAAACAAAAAACAAAAAAAAATGTATGTTGGTGATATGTATAATGAAACAAACAATACAAGGGTCTCGGCATCACGTGAGATAATGTTACAGAAGCACACTTATCAATCCATTCCATCAACTGATATTACATCTGAACCATAGATCAAGATCAACAGACATGATTTTAATTTACTAGTAGATTGAGATCACTAGATTTATATGGGCTGGATATTTAGCCCATTTATATTGTATTTAAATACATAAGCTTTGTATTATTTTTGTACTAAGATATCATCAATAAAACTGAAACATTATTTCTTCATTTTATGGTATCAGAGCTTCAAAAGCCAAATGGCAAAAATTTTCTAAAATCATAATCAAAGAAATTCAAAGATTTGAGTTGTGTTGGGTCCTCTCAGAAAAATATCATCATCGAGGAGATCATATCTCGCTTTAGATCAAATCAAGATCTATTACACCTGTTCCTTATCCATTTCTTGCCATCCTAAAAGGAGAAATCAGAATTTCTCTTCTGGTTGCAAGATTCTTCACTGCCGTTCATGTATATTACTGTATCTTCATGAAACAGTAATATACACCTATCACAAGCATTCCGAATTTCCATCGTTTCTTGTTTCTTGGCTGCTATTCTCAGATAGCCACGCCAATATTCCTGCCAACTATCCTTCTTCACCAAGAAACCGACATTTCAAGATTATTGAATCACCGTGGCAATTGATGAAGAAGAAGTAACATCAGCCACTTCAGGCAACCAGTCCAAGAACTCCCAAAATTCAGATCTGATCTTGATCAAACCTAAAAGTAAAGTTATCACAACACCATTAGATGAAGACAATTATATCTTATGGAAATATCAAGTCGAAATAGCTTTAAAAGGATACGACTTACATGACTATGTTTCTAGAACCAAGATCATACCACCAATCATGATAACTGACAAAGAAGGCAAGACTGTTAGCAATCCAGATTACAAACACTACCAAAAACAGGATAATCTCTTATCATCATGGCTACTATCCTTAATTAGTCAAAGCTTACTGTCACAAATGGTTGGATGCAACAGCTCTTATGAGATATGGTCAGCAATCGAACGCATTTTCAGTTCACAATCAGCAGCAAAGGTCATGCAATATAGAAGAGAATTACAAAATGCAAAGAAAAATGATATGCCAATGAGAGAATATCTTGCCAAAATCAAAAATCTATGTGACAAATTAAAAGGTGTTGGTCATAATGTATCCATCAGTGAACAGATTCTAGTGATAACCAATGGGTTGGATCAAGATTATGAATCTTTAATAACATATATAGCCACACAACCAACCCTGCCTGATATTGAATACATCCACACAGCTCTACTGGCTTATGAGGGAAGGATTCAACAAAGGAAATCAATGCAAGAAGAATATAATGTCAATTATGCAGTTGCATCAAGGAACAGAAATCAGAAAAATACATCAAATCAACCCAGACAAGAAAATCAAAGTCAGAGAGGAGGCTATGTTCAAAGAGGCAGAGGCAGAGGGAGGAATGGATACAATAACAAAGTTAAATGTCAGATTTGTGAAAAATTTGGGCATAGGGCAAACAAATGTTATTTCAGATATAAGGAAGATTTCAATGCAGGACAAACATCTCAAACCAACAAACAACCAAGTGCTAACATGATTCAGACTGGGAACTAATCCAAAAGCAATGGAGATAACACTACTGATGACACAGCTAAAACAGATGATTACAGCATGGATGAATGGTTTCCTGATTCTGGTGCCACAAATCACATCACAAACAACCTACAGAATTTAAATATGGGCAACAAAAGATACATAGGTAATCAAACTGTTCTTATGGGAAATGGTGAAGCTGCAAATATAACACATGTTGGTACTGGCTATATAAAAGGTACTAGGCTACTCTATTTAAACAATTTATTAAGAGTACCAAGTATCAAGAAAAACCTTATTAGTGTTTCACAATTTGCCAGTGAAAATAAGGTGTATTTTGAGTTTCACCCAAAATCTTGTCTTGTTAGAGATTCATTAAATAAAAACATATTGTTACAGGGTAAGCTGGACAATGGTCTATACAAATTCAGCAATATTCAAAATAATGATGGTGCTAATGAGAGAATTTGGTCAAATAATGTTAGCACAAGGAGTGACAATAATGCAAAGTTGTTTCATGAATGGCATTGTAAACTTGGCCATCCCAGTTATGATGTAGTTAAACTCATTTTAATGCAAAACAATATTTCTGTCCCAAATAAATCTGATTTATCTCTATGTGATCATTGTCAAATGGGCAAAATGCCTAAATTGCCTTTTCAAATTTTTGAAACTATATATGAAAATCCCCTTGAGTTAATTACTGCAAATCTATGGGGACCAGCACCACTCAATTCAACACAAAGGCACATGTATTATCTATCACTTGTAGATGCACACACAAGATATACTTGGATTTATTTTCTCAAGGCTAAATCTGACACTAGCCATGCTATAACACAGTTTATCACTCATGTTGAGAAACAAATTAACAAATGTGTAAAAATAATACAAACAGATGGTGGGGGAGAATTTAAACCATTAAAAGAATTTTTTAGCAAAAAGGGAATTCTTCACAGAACTATCTGCCCCCACACATCAGAACAAAATGGTTTAGTTGAGAGGAAACACAGACATATTGTGGAGATTGGTTTAACACTTTTGTCTCAAGCATCACTACCTTTGAAATACTGGAGTGAGGCTTTTGCCACTGCAGTGTATCTCATTAATAAGATGCCAACAAAAGTGCTAAACAATGATTGTCCACATGAAAAACTTTTTAAAGTTAAACCAAAGTATGATCATTTAAAAAAAATTGGCTGTTTGTGTTATCCTTATCTCAGACCATACAACAAACATAAGTTCAGCCTGAGGTCAAGTCCATGCACTTTTCTGGGGTATGCACACAATCAAAAAGGATATAAGTGCATGGACAGTCAAGGCAAAATTTATGTTTCAAGTCATGTTATGTTTAATCAAAATGTGTTTCCATTTGCAGATAAGAGAAAACAGAATCATGAAATCAACAATGACAAAACACATGGTTTTTACATCCCAGAATTGTCAGAATGTACTCAAGGACACAATCAGACAATGCAAAATGTTGATAAAGATGTATCTATGTCTAGCAGCAAATCAGAACACAGTTCAGACAATGGGAATGATAACAGCTACTCACCAGTAGATTTGAATGATGAGCAGAATGCTAGCATGTTAAACAGCTATCGAAATAATGATCAAAGTGCAAATATATCTAATGATGATCAAGGAACAGATACAACAACAAACATCAATGATAATCAACTGGAAGAATCACACAGTCAACATGCAGAAAAAGGACATCCCATGATTACCAGATCTAAGAGTGGTATTTTTAAACCTAAATTATACATAGCTCAAATAAATGAAGTGGAACCAAATTCTTATGATCAGGTCAGCAAACATGAAAAATGGAGAAAAGCAATGGATGAAGAATTAAATGCATTAGTCAAAAATAAGACCTGGACACTAGTGCAACCACCAAGAAACAAGAATATTGTGGGATGCAGATGGACTTATAAAATCAAAAGAGATGCAGATGGTAATGTGTCAAAGTATAAAGCCAGGTTGGTGGCAAAAGGGTATTCACAACAGTTTGGTTTTGATTTCACTGAGACTTTTTCCCCAGTGATCAAACCAACTACTATAAGGATCATGTTGACTTTAGCTCTTCACAAAAGTTGGAAAATAAGACAGCTAGATGTCCATAATGCCTTTTTAAATGGTGAACTATGTGAAGATGTTTACATGCAACAGCCAGAAGGATACAATCATCATGCAAATAAAGGTTATGTTTGCAAGCTACACAAAGCTATATATGGGTTAAAACAAGCATCTAGAGCATGGTACGAGAAGCTTAAAGGCACACTAACACATTTGGGTTTTAATGCTACAAAATCAGACAATTCACTTTATCTAAAAAGAGGCAAGCATGTGAGCACGTATATACTTGTATATGTTGATGATATACTCATTACAGGAGATGATCAACAAGAAATCAACCACATCATAGAACTACTGGACAAGCACTTTGCAATCAAAGACATGGGTGAACTGAAATATTTTTTAGGAATAAACATCCAAAGAAAGACTGACAATGAATTCTTTCTATCACAGAAGCAATATATCAATGATATTCTGGTCAGACATAACATGGATAAGGCAAAACCACTACCTACCCCTATGACAAGCAATAAACAGTTATCCAAAAATAAAGGTGAGCCTATCGATAATGTCAAGCAATACAGAAGTGTCGTTGGAGCACTTCAGTACGCCACTATTACTAGGCCAGACATATGCTTTAGTGTCAATAGGGTATGTCAGTACATGTAGAATCCTCTAAACGAGCATTGGAGTGCCGTCAAGCGAATTCTCAGATATCTCAAAGGGACAAATACATATGGCTTACATTTAAAGGCTAGTAAGGATATAAATATACATGCTTACAGTGATTTTGACTGGGCGAACGACATTGATGACAGAAAATCCATTTCTGTATATTGTGTCTATCTGGGACCAAATTCGATTTCTTGGTGCACGAAGAAACAACCCACTATTTCCAGAAGCAGCACTGAAGCGGAATATAGGTGCATAGCGAGTACGGTAGCTGAAATCACCTGGATCGAAACCCTAATTTGGGAATTAGGGTTCGAATCAACTCGCAAGCCCGTTATTTGGTGTGACAATCTCAGTGCTATCTCACTTTCCATGAACCCAGTTCAGCACGCTCGCACGAAACACATGGAGATTGATATCCACTTCGTTCGAGAAAGGACAGGAAGCGGCAAGCTTGCCATCAACCATGTTTCATCTTACTATCAAATAGCGGACTTCCTAACCAAGGCTTTATCAGCCAGAAATTTCAATCGATTTCGAGAAGAACTCAGAATTTCCTCAGCCGACATGGAGAACAAAGAAGAAATAAAACCCTAGCTTTGTTTGAGGCGGCATATAATGAAACAAACAATACAAGGGTCTCGGCATCACGTGAGATAATGTTACAGAAGCACAATTATCAATCTATTCCATCAACTGATATTACATCTGAACCATAGATCAAGATCAACGGACATGATTTTAATTTACTAGTAGACTGAGATCACTAGATTTATATGGGCTGGATATTTAGCCCATTTATATTGTATTTAAATACATAAGCTTTGTATTATTTTTGTATCAAGATATCATCAATAAAACTGAAACATTATTTCTTCATTTTAATATGTGCAACATGCTTACACTTATTAACCAATAAATGTGCAATAATTACTACAAGAAATGACTTTTCATTATCTCTTTAAAAAGTTAAACCATTGAAGACTAATTTTGTAATGAGTTACCACTCAAGTTTTTGTGATCCTGCCAATAATTTGATTCTAATAAATCGTTCAAAGTCATTATTCCCATCCAGAGCTGATATATTTATAAACTGATATACATTTCATCTCGACAGTCTAATTGACAATAAGTTCTTTGGTCTGTTTTAAATCATTTTCGGGTGAAACTCGATTTGATCATGGTAAGAGGAAGGGAAGTATATTCATACGTTTAGAACAGAAATACATTAAGTTGTATGACCATTGGATGAGTTTGTAATTCATATCGTTTAATATATTCTTTTTTGAAGTTTGCTACTAAGATGATGATACAGTTATATATTTTTTGTTATGATGTTGTTTGTTTTTGACAGATTATTTGGGGGAACTTGCAAAAGGTAGTGGTAAAGGACGTCCTGTTGGAATCAAAAAATGCATATCCATTTAGGTCACTTCTGAATTCTTTTGTCCATACAGAAAGCAGGTGTTGTAATATATGACTCATCAACGCTGACATACAAGGTTTGTGTAGATATGTAAGAAATCGGTTTTGAAATAATAAAGTGATTTCAATTCAATAATGGATATTAAGTTTCTGGTATTTCAATTTGAATTATGAAATTCCTTCAGTATCCGTAAATTACTTTTTTAAATTTTATTCTCTTTTGATCTCTATGTTAATCAAACTTTAACTTCTTTTTCCTGGTTTTATATCTTAGCTTGCTGATACGGTCAGCCATTCACCAAATAACATGGATGCATCTCCATTTTCCAGGCACACAATCAAAAGCACCAGAGACAAAATAGTTATAACAATGGGGCTTTGCACCAACCGTCCCTGTTTTCAAAGCCCACTTACAAAACGTCCCTAGCCCAAAACTATTATATACTGAGTCCCTACTTTTATAAAACAATAAAAACTTTCCTCAAATAACCTCGTTCAAATGAAAAACCTTCTTCTAAAATCCAAGACGAAAGAAAATATAATCCAAATCAAAGTCTCTATGAAACGACGGCAAAGAAGGAGCGGAAAATCGAAAGGGATGAAATCCAAAAGCCAAAACAAGGTAGATCAATCTTTTGTCATTGTTTAATCGAAGTAGTATTAGGGGTTTTCTAATCTATTTTTTCCTTTTACTGTTTAATCGTTTAAGTATTTGTTGTTGTGAAATTAGGGTTTTGCTATCAAAGTATTTTCTGTTAGGGTTTAGTGATTACTAAACCTATTTTGTGTAATGCTGGTGCTAAAGTGCTAAAGTTGCATTTTCCTTTGTGATTGAATGAACTATTTCTTCTTATTGTTATAAGTTTTCAATGTTGTTGTAAAAATACAGAATAACTAACACTGTAGAAATTAGTATAATTGTAAACAGAACTTTTGTTGCATATTTTTGAGTTGAAGGAACAAAAAACTTGCACACATGAGTGCAGGTAACATGCCTTACAAATACACATTTAGCATGATTTCAGAAATTGCACACACACTTGCACTTTAATATATTTTAAATGGTAGTTGAAATTTAACATGGCAACTATATTTTCTGTAAATGCATACATGCTTGCACTTTTAATATTTTTGAAAACTAGCACACATACTTCAAGATAACATGACTTACAGATATACATTAGTACAATTTCAGAAATTGCACACATACTTGCACTTTAATATTTTTTAAATTTAGCATAGCAAATATATTTTTAGTAACTGCACATGTGCTTGCACTTTTAATAAATTTGAAATTTTAATTGAGATTTGTAATGAAAAAGTAAATTTATAATGGAAATATATTATATTAAAAACTTGCACACATACTTGCAGATAATATGATTTACAGATATACATTTAGTATGATTTCAAAAATTGCACACATACTTGCACTTTAATATTTTTTAAATCTAACATTGCAACTATATTTTCAGTAAGTACACACATGCTTGCACTTTTAATATATTTGAAATTTTAGCAGACTTGTGTACAAGTAATTTTCTAAAATAGTAAAACACTATTGCTTTTGCATTGGACAAGAAATGTCAACTTTTGTGAATGCACTTGAAGTAATTTTCGTCAATTGTATTTTTAGTGTACAAATATGACAAAGTATGTATGACATATCATCATCACCAGTAAAATTATGTATGTAGATAGGTAATTAAAAAAGAATAATGAAGATCTAAGTTAAATAAAATAACGATACAGATCGGTGAATTAGTATTTGTTTAAATTAATGTTCTTCAGTTAGCGTTTCCATATTGTATATATTTATTCAATTAGGATCTAATGTTGATAAATTTCAATTTCAATCTAACATTTTCTACTGTATAGTACTTTATTTATTTTTTAATCAATAGAAAACTTTCTGGCTAACATTAATTTCTTATAGGAATCAGTAGAAATAGAGTTATCAAATAATTCTTCTGATGAGGCTCACTCAGTTCATGAGAAAAATGAACTACAAATTGTACAACAAAATTTAATTTTAGCAGAAGAAAATTCTGAAACTGATTCAGATGTAAAGACTAAAGAAACTAAAAGTTATAGAAATAATTTAGGTAGTTTTTTGAAATTTATAAATGGACTGGCAAAGTATTTGACACCAGTACATTTGAATATACTGAGAGATACTCCATTTTGGAATTTTGTGAAATTGTTCATAGAAAAGGAGCTAACCAAAAAAGATATCAAAAAAAATTCAAAAAGTTTAGACGCAATCATACAAACATATAGGCCCGATTTAGAGAAATTCGAAATAGCTGAACAATTACTGGATTTTGATGTTATGCAAATGAAAGAGATATTTGATATTCCTATAGAAGGAACGGTAATAACAACTTTACCTCAAAGAGAAAAGAAATATTTACCACCAATTTGCCAAAATTTTACTAAGAAATATTTGTTGGAAAATGAAAAGATAAACAAAAAGGTAGTAGAACGATATGTATATACAGCGCTAAAACAGAACGACCCAGAAGCTGCTGAAGATGTCGTCAGATTTATTATAATGCATCTCCTTTGTACATTTTTCTTCTCAGGTAATATAATTACTTTAAACTTTGAATGTTATTTCAATGATTATACAGTATATTAACTAATATTAATATAATTTACAAGTAGCAATTCTAACCTGAAGTGGTCATATCTACCGTATGTGGTAGATTTCGATCAAATGAGAAAAACAAACTGGGCGAAATCCATTTTGGACAACTTGAAGGAAAATTTGAAAAGAAATATGGCAAATCCGAGAAGTAACAACTCATGTGTTACTGTTTTGCTGGTAAGTTTTGCTACTCTATTATTGCTTGTAACTAACGTATTTTGTCTCATTTCTCTTTTTTTGAATATTCATACAAATTAGTCCACTTAATTAAATTAAATTTGTTCAATACTATAAAACTTAGGTAAAATATGTACAACTATACTATATTGAATAACTATTTTTTTCCTAGATGTAAACTATGAACTCTGTAGAAATTACAGAAGTTAAAGGCTGTAAAAATCATTTTTACATATAGATAATATGTCAACGTCATGGGATGAAGATTGCTAGAAAGTTGTACATATTTTGTAGGATGAAATATGCATGCAGCACGATAAAACACTTTATATATCTTATTAAGACTGTTTAACATGTACGATTATTTGAATTTTAGAACTGCACAGTAAGTATACCAGTACAGTTGTTTATGAGATGAATATAGTTGAATTTGACAAATTGGTAGTGTTCATTGCATACAATATATGCCACCATGACAAATTGGCCAGGTGCCACATGTCCATTCCTGTTGAACTGCACAACTTTTCTTAGTAATTTTATCTTTGTATCACTGTAACATCTTATAATTGATGTCATAATTTTAGTTTAGCAAAAGTATTGAAGTTTTAACCAGTTAGATTTCTGCACTAGTAGAATACACATTTATATTGTTTACAATGCATATAAACCAGGCTATCATACTTGTCAGATTTAAGTTAGCGATTATGTTAAAGCTGTTTGTCATCATAAATTAATTCTTTTGTTATGGTACCTGTATCAAAAGTACAAAATCAAGATGCATATTAATTTAACTACAATACATTGCAAGTGGCAACACTGAATATTTAAAGGGATTCTTTTAATGTTTATTGTCGAATAATTCTTCATTTATCATAAAACCGATCATTTCTTTCTATTTGTATATAATCTTCCGAAGTAAATACCTTTCGAAAGTTTCATGCATTTAAAAAAAAAAGAAGTAAAGTAACAATATATTATTTTAAGACAGTTTGGAATCATATGAAGTTACTGTAAGGCTCTGTTCTTCGGTACATCTATGCTTGTTAGTTCTTCTGCATATAGGTTGTCATGGTGTACCAAATATGTTGGTTTTACAGATTTCTTGTAAGTTATTTATTTTTCTTTAATTTTCTCTAGTATGTGTACAACTCTTGTACAATTTGTGTGAGTGCATCCTTCGCATTAGTTTCAGTAACATGTTTTTTTTTAATTTGTCTGTTTCTCAAAATTTGCATGTTATATTGTATTCTAATTTGTATAAATATTCATTGTGAACAGTACACACTTTCTAACTATACAAATATTTTAATTAATGTAGTATTGGATATGCGATCGAATAGAGATAATTCAAGAAAGGGAATCATACAAAGAAGGAATGCCAACAGCAGCTAAGTGGAACTTGAGTGATTTGAAGGGTAAACTTACCTGCAAGTTTCTAAAGAGTCTTGATGGAAATAAGGTAAAAAAATTACAATAAGAGAACTGTAGCATAAATCTTTCAATAGCTCATCTTAATATTTGCAAAGTGTACACCTACTTGCATTATTCATGTTAGCGTTCATAGTAAATTGTACTGTAAGTAATTTTTTTAAAAACCTTCCACAAATTTAGACAACATTAAGAAAATAGTGGTTTTAATTTCAAAAAAAGCAACACTTATATTTTACAAAAAGCGCACCTGCTTGCGCTTTTCATACATTTCTTATTTTAATTAACTTATAGAGTGCTGAATAAAAGTTTTAATGCAAACGTATTTTCTAAATTTGTAAAAAAAAATGTAAACTAAATTGAAAAATATCAAACCTAAGTTTTTCAGAAGCAGAACATATTTTTAAAAAAATGCAAACCTTCTTTCGCTTTCCATATAAGTTAAACATCTGTTTAACTTTAAAATGAAAATTTTAAATTTTAATATAAATATTTTTTTCTTTATTTTAATAGGTTTGAAAAAAAAACTATAACATAAAATTTTCAAACGCTCACCTTAATATTTTTATAAAGCGCACACTGACTTGCAATTTTCAAACATTTAAAATTTAAATTGCAGTTTAACATGCAAATATACTGTTAATTTTTTGTTAAATTTTACAGAAATTTAAACAATATTAAGATAACACTAACTTAAATTTGAAAGAATCCACAACATAAGTTTTACAAAGTACATATCTGCTTGTGCTTTCAGTACATTTCTTATAGTAATTAACTTTTACCTTTATAGTTTTTGATAGGTTTGAAAAATAAAAACTGTAGCATAAATGTTTTAAAAGCTTGCCTTAATATTTACAAAGTGCACACCTACTTGCGCTTTTCAAAAATTTTAAATTTTAATTGCACTTTAACATGCAAAAGTAATTATTTTGTTATTGATTATTCATCGCTCAAGTACATATTCTTACTAGGGTCTTTATAATTGATGTAGTTTTAATAATACTATTCATGAAAGACTAACTATATCGGTAAAGTTTTATTTATTTATGTTATATTACAACAACAGGTGAAAAATTTTATAGCATACATAAAAGAAAATTCAGTTGAAAGTGAAGAGGAAATTTTCAAAATAGCTGAACATTTAAAAAGAGAGAATGAATACTTGAAGAAAAAAGTTGAACAACTTAAGATTGAGAATGAAGAGTTAAAACAAAAGATCAAAGTTTGTGAACCAAATTCTACCGAGGTGGAAGATACTTTCGAAATGGACAATGACATAATTTTTCAGCAACAAAACATTCTTGCTGCCGATGATGCTATAGGGGATAGCGATGAAATTGCAAGCAAGAAAAATGATGATCATGCTATTGGGGACAAAGAAATGATAGAGCGATGCTGCGAAAAAGAAAGTTTACTAGGCAAATTTAGCATCGAAGAAAATGATGATTTGAAAAAAAACACAAATGAAAGCGAAAACCTTGACGATTCTTTTGCAACACCGATGGCTAGTATGGATTTGAATGAAGAGGAAAATATAAAAGTATCATCATGTAAAAGTTTTGATGGAAGTGAAGAAAATTTTAGAGCAGATGTTATTGAAAGTGTTTTTATGGCTTCGAGTGGTAAAGAACAGAGCAAAGATGAAGTGAATAAAGAAAACACTACTGAAGTTGAAGAAGTAAACAAAGTCAATGATTACACTGTTCAAAATGTAGGTGATGTTGAAGGAGGCAATGAAACTAAAAAAAACGTTAGAAGTTGATATGCTAAGTTTTGAACTGTTTCCTACTCAAGAAAGAGAAGAGTTGGAACGTAAAACTGACTTATCAAAAAAAGAAAAGAAGAACAAAAAGCCAAAAATATCTTCATTAACAAAAAGGGTGAGAGAAAGGAAAGATAGAATACCTAAAGTTGATGAAGAGTTCACATATGAAAAGAAAAGGAGGTTGGTTAAAGAAGCTAAGGAGAAGAAAAGCCTTGTTACCAGCAAAAAGGTAAAAAAGAAAAATAGAAAAAACAGACTTGAAGCAGTCAAAGAAAATCAAAAGCTTGAGAAGGGAAAAACTGTTATTACTTACAAAAGAGAAGCAAAAAGATGTGAAACGGATAGAATTGAAGTAAATGCAGAAAAGCTGATTGAAGAAGACGCAGAAAATAATAAAGTAATTTTTGTTTCTCCTATTGTACCGCCAAAACCAATGGGGAAATTAGAAAACACTCCAATATTTGGTTTTCTAGATCAGAAGCAGCTTAAGCCTATTCAAACATTTTATAAGTATGATGATCAAAAGTACGTACATATTATGTTACTAGCTTACATACAAATATACTTTGCAGAACCTACATTTTAAGATATAAGTGCTAACATTGAAACATGAATGTTTAAAGCTTGGCAGTTTATGAAAACTTTGATGATGGTATAAAGATAATGGGATGTGTGCTTGATGATATAATGAGTGAAGACTGCATAAACTATTCTGTAAGTAAAATTGCTTACCTATTTTTTTATTTTTGTTTTTGTTTTTGTTTAACTAATCTAATAATGTTCATTGATTATGGTATACAGTATTTACAGTATATTAATCTTGTCTGAAATGTAATTTAAAGGTAATACACTAGTTTCAAGTTACCAAGCTTAGGCCACACTATCCAAACAATTTGTATGTGAGACCTGAAGACACGATGTGTTTGTTTTTGTTTCATATTATTTACAAATATAAGTCTTAATTACTTAGTTAATTCCTTTATATAATACTATTTATATTTCTTGTGCTATAGAATTGCATATTGTTGGATTTGAAATCAACAACTCATACTTTGTTGGCTAAGCAATTGGAAGAAAGAATAGCGAGATATCATAAAAAAGAACTTGAATTGTACAAGATATTCTTGCCAATATGCCATCAACAATCTCATTGGACACTGTTAGTGCTTGATTATGAAGATATGCAATGGAGCCTCTATAATTCAGTAAAACCAAATTCTTTTTTCAAACTGGCCATATGCAAAAGAAATAGTAAAAGTGGTAAGTAAAATAACACTATCAAATATTAATATATTATATTGTTTAATAAATTAACTTTTGTTTAAATGTGCAGCGAAAGAACATTAGGGACATGATGAAAGACATATGGCTTAGAAATGCAATTCCACAAATGAAATCTGGTAATGAAAGTAATATTGAATGCAAAGATTGTCCTCAACAACCTGAAAAGTCATAAGTTAATTCTATAATTTTATGTGTAATTATACTTTCGTTAATAACATGGTAATTACTTATATTAGATGTTATTTTTATTTTCATCATACATCATTTTATTAAAAAAACATTATACAAGAAATTTTAATAAAAAGAAATAAACTAGAATTTCAGGGTGCATCGTAAAAATTCTTAAAAGCAAGGCGTCTGAGAAAAAAGCAGAAACAGATTTACATTTTCTAAAATAATTATATTCAAAAGAAATACTATTTTTTATAAAACAAGGTATAAGTTAAAGAAGCTGTTTCACTTGTTCTTGCTAGTTATCTGTATACTCAAGTGCTTTAAAAATCATAATAAACGTTAATTCCTTAAATTAAAACTTTTGACTGACTTTTTCTGTGACAACAAAAGTTTCTAACCATGCTTTTTAGTAAGTTATAGAGTATGGTGTTGGGATAATAAAAAATATATATGTTGTTACTGAACCTTAATTGCTTGTTGATTATTAGTAAAAAATTATTTATCCATTAATTCATATTTAATCTACGGTTAATATTCTATGATCAATGTTGAACATATATTGAATGTTACTGTATAAAATAAGTAGTTAAACTTTGTAGTCACAAATATAATATATAAATCAGGAGACGACATAAAAAATTGTAAAGGGAAGAATCATACACTAACTATATAGTTTAATTTGTAAACTGCAAAAAAGAACACTTTTAGATACATAATGCTTCTACTTCTAAACATCTTCATTACTCATTTCATAAAATAATTAAAAATCAATCTAAACATCTCCATTACTCATTTTGTAAAATAATTGAAAATCAATTTAAACATCTCCATTAATCATTTTATTCAACCAGAATATAACCATATTGTACACTACATTATTATGAGTGATTTAATATATATTGTGCATCGTTACAAAAAAAATGTACTGACTATATTGTTTAGTTTTTAGAATTTGCCTGACAATGTAAACTAGTCTTGAACAACGTTAGTTTAATTTATATTATTTTTACCTTTGATACATAGATGAAATAGGAATTTTATTTATAAATTTAATACTTGCAGGTTGGATTGTGGAATGTACATTATGAAATATATGGAAATCATCAGTACTAATGAATGGCTACCTACATCCTTTTCAAGGAAAGAAATTCAAGCAATGAGAGCTGAAATAGCGTATGGTTTATTTACTAGTAACAAGTATAGTTGGAGTGAAGTTAAGCATCTCAGCTATGTTATGCTTCAAGATGATCTTGAGCAAAAAAAAAGCAAGTGGAGGAAACTGTTGAAAATATGTACAAAGAGTAAATTTTGCAATGCTTTATAGTCTAGTTTATGCTTCAGCACAAACAAAATGTTACTTATGTTTTGTGCTTCAATTGATGTCACGGTTCATACTTTTGTTTCAGAATTTGTTGCATTTCTATTGATTTTAAACTTCAATTTAATATGTGCAACAGATTTAAATTTCAATATAATATTGTCCAAATTATATTACTGTATGAAACAATGGTTAATTATTGAATTTGCTGGGATTCTTTTTTTTGTTGTTGTTGCATTAAATTGTCACACATAACATTACATTGTATCTTTTTGTACTTTCCTTTGTAACAAATAAAGATATAATCAACAAAATAACGTTTTAGGATCCACATCATGTCACAATGATGATTGACTCCTCATTAAAAGTAAAGAAAGTAAGTTCTCTCTTTACACTAAAACACTTGATCATTTTGGCTATTTTATACAACACCGACGGCTTTTTCATAAGAAGCAACACAATGGTAATCTAAGCTATTTATAGAGAGATCAAATCACTCTTCTTCTTTCGAACAGCATGGTAAGCTATTGACGAATATGTGTCTACAAAGGATAAATACCATTGTTATCCTGCATTTCAGCAAAGTCGTGATATCGTCAATTTGGCGAAGAACGGATGGTCAACAGCCTAAGAAACCTGTTATGTATAGTGCTATAAACGACGGTTGGGTTTTCTTGCAGGTATTAGCTTTAGAATTACTATAGTCATCTAAGTTGCACATATCATCAAACAAACTATAATTTATTTAATGAGCCATTCACAGTTTTACGGTCTGAATTTGTTAATTCTTACACATGCATGGCTTAATCTTTGAAACAAGCATATGAATACTGGTAGGATCAACCAGGTAGCATGTCCTTAAAGATTCCGTTAAACAAGGGACCCATAGAGAAATCTTAATCAATATGCAATATCCGTAAAACTTTGAAACCACTCAACGACCAACTTCACCAACAAACAATAACATTGTCAATCCATGCCTGATATAGGAATTAACATTAACCAACCACTCAAGATTAACCAGCTTGACTAAGAGTAAGCTTAGTGTATTTTCCAACTTGACTCCAAGCTAAAGCCCAAAAGTCTCATATCTCAACCCCCAATATATGAATTTTAAAAAATTAGCTAATATGATCCTTGTAGTTCAAAGTGTCTTTGCTATGTAGGAAAATCTGGCAAATAACTTTCTCGGATCAGAATGTTGGTCAACTCGAAGTGAGCCCTGAGATTTTACATGTCTGACTCGGAGCGTCCATATCACAAGGCAAGTAACGAGTAACTAGCAATATAACTCGAAACAGAATTTGAGTTTTTACATATTTGACTTGAATGCTCGATTAGGACCACGCAACAAACATTCATATGTTTGATCTAGAGCAAGCATCAAATTTTCACATGTTTGACCCAGAGCAGGCTAAGGGTAAATAGTTGTTTGATCCGAAGCGAAGTCTGGGGAAACTTCATTTCAGCACGAGTCTAGCTCTTGGTAGCGATAGTTACCAACTTGATTAATTCCAAATCATATCGAACTTTAAAATGCATTATTGATAGATCACTGCTCGAGTAAATATAAGCCTCACCTAAGCTTACTTTGAGTGAATAGATCCGATCTCTTTTCAAATTGTGTAATTCCTTCACAACCAACTCTCCATGAAATCCATCTATCGTGCCCTAGACACTCCAAAGCATCTATATCGGAGGGCAAAATTCGAAGAAATAACATTTCTTTATTTAACTTGATGTTCGGCTTTATCGTAGTTCGTTAGTGCGAGCATTTACCCTAGTTTAGTGCGCCAATGGCAACATTTTGACCAAACTACATGTTTTCACCTCATCGTGGTTTGGGGGTAATCTATGTGACTAAGGGTTGGATTTCAGTGGATCATGGCAATAAGACCACTTTACCACTTACAATGCCCTATTGCATATTTAAGTCGTTTGCAAAAGATTCAATCAATGGACCTTACGGAATTTTAATCTAAGAAAGACCGTACAACAAAATTTTCGAATTGGTCAAATTCTTTGATATGTGCCTGTAGGAATGCTTGTACATCCCTACTGTGGGTCAAGAGGAGGTCCTTGTGCTTAAGTACCTCTTCTCTAGCACTACGCCATAAATGACCTTCTGCAACATTTTTGCAAGGTGTTGCCAGCTAAAATGTTGCGATAGCTATAGAAATTTGGTCCTACTGCAACGTTGTATTTTTGGTGTTACCTTAGCCATAGAAATGTGTTGCTCTAGCCAAACAAGTGTAACACGATGCAACATTTTTATATAGTGTTGCCATAGATGTTATCAGATTAAAAAATTAAAAAAAAAAATTACACCTCAGCGATCCACACCACCATTTAAAACAAAATCTCAACCGTCGATTCACACCATCGATCCACACCTTACCAATTTCCATTTCCCGCTTTACTTTTCACTCATCCGCTTTCGTTTCTCACCCCCAATTTTCCAATCCCTAATTTTATTCCTCCGACTTTAAAAAAAATGACGCCGCTCCTCCTTGTTTCTTCGATCTGTAGAATAACTGGCTTTGATTTTATCCCTTGTCGGCCATATCAATTTCCGTTATTTTCTTTCGCCTCGCGTCAGTTTTCCTCACTACTTTCGGATTTGCGATTTTGTTCAGGTTTTTGGCGATTCTGGTGATTCGAGGTAAGGCTGTGGGATTGCGATGGTTCAAGGAGTTGCTGATTTGGTCGCAATTTCATGGTTGGGGCCTGATGTCAGAGTGGCAGGGGGTAGTCGAATTGGTTTCCGTGAAAACTAGGGCACGCGATTCCAGTTGCTTTGATGCTCTGATTGATCGAATCTAGTGTGAGAAACGTTCCTGGTAGCTTGCTCCTTCGTTCTCCTTGATTGATTGCTCGAATTGCTTTGACTTCGTCGTCGTGTGCGATGTGATATTATTTGGTATGTTTTCTGCCTTCTGGTTTACTTGAATATTCTTGATTTTGGTTACACTCGCACGCTTTTGCCGATGATGAATTGGGATTTATTTATAGGCTTTATTTCCTATAATCTCGTGTTTAATCTTTCTGTTGGACTTTGAGAAATCTGGTATGTTGGATTGCAATGATGAATACAAACATATGTGTGTTGAGCTTTGTTGGTTTTGCTTGGTCTGGACTGAACTGGTACCATGCTAACCTTGTTCTTTAACATGAACTGATGCTTCAAGTCCTCTGTATATCTTGTTACTGCCTAGGTTTCTCTTGTACATGCCTGATGCATTCACTGTTTTTGCTTGATGGGCTGCCTATGTGTACTGCTGTGTTTCTTGCACTGGCTTGTCTATATTTTGCTGAACCTGGTTCTTGTTTGTTTTGTTGGTTGCTTGGCCCTGAGTTGAATCCAGTCGATGACTCGGGTTTGACCTTGTGCCGTGTCCGTTTTTTTGGCTTGTCTACATATCTGGCTGCACTTGAGTATGAACTTGCACTTGAGTAGTTTCACTTGAGTAGTTTCTTGTACCAAGCCTTATGATGCATGTATGTTCATCCATGTACATGCATTTCTTGGTCATGTTATGTTGCTTGCTGTGTTGAGTACTACTTTGTGCACTTGGCTTCTCCTTTGTGCATTTTTGCTTGAACTGTTGCTTGCTGTCTTCCATACTGCCTTGTATCCATGTGTTGCATTCATGTTTGGCTTATGCACTTATGAAAAGAAACAACCCAAATACCTGAGGCAAATAATATAACAAAAATATTTTCATTTTCTGTTCGAGTTAAATATTATTTTCCAGATTACTGCTTTTGAATTATATGTGACAGGTATTAAAGACTGGACAGCTGGATATAAGCTTGAAGACAGAGTCAAATCAAATGTGCATGAGCTTGAAGACAGGTTTCAAAGAAGGCTCGATCTTTCGAAATCGGATGAATCGGGCGGTGCCCACTTGTTCGACCTAACCCGCCGGCGCTGCGCCCGGACCCGCTTCTCGGCGGTGCCCACTTGTTCGATCTTTCAAAGAAGGCTCGATCTTTCGAAACCGGACTGCGGTGCCCCGGACCCCCGCCGGCGCTGCGCCCGGACCCGCTTCTCGGCTCGCCTTCGGCTCGGTACTCGGCTCGCCTTCGGCTCGGCATATATTTGTCAGTGTCGGTGTTTGTATAAATTGAAACTGCATATGTAATGAGTGAACTGAGTGATGTAGTGAGGAATATCTATATATGTGAATATCAGTGTTATATATCATTGAATTGTAAAATAGTGGAGTCAGGAATTTGTACTATTTCAAATGTTGAAATAAAATATTTATTTAAATAAATTACTGTTTAAATATCAAATTCTGTGCAATAGTATTTTATTAAATAAATATTTATTTTTATTAAAAAATCAAATATGCTCTATATTGTGGGCCCCACAAATTCAAAAAGTTCATATCTACAGCAACATTTTGGAATGTTGCTACAGATACCTATGGGTGTTGCCATAGACCCAAATAGGGTTCTATTGCAACAATATTACTTATGTTGCCTTAGATAGTCAAAATGTTGCCTTTGAGGTCTAAGGCAACGGCAAAAATTGCATCACCCTAAAAGTGTTGCCATAGACCTATGGCAACATTTTTCGGGCCTGAGCCAACATTTTTTTTGTGTTGCAGTAGGCCATTTATGGCGTAGTGTAGCTTGGATTTTGACTTAGAGGTGTTCAGTCATAATTCGACACACGGTAGCTTCGCACCACTGATGGCCGCTCCACCCAACTTCACGCCATAAATTTTGCAGCAACCACCACACCCTCCTACTCATCGAGGTATGGCAACCACCTTGATGGCTGAGTGTGGGTAGCACACTTAAGCGCCATCCATTTTCGGGGATAGTTGATTCGGCAGGTGCTTAGCGAATTTCGACTTCCATGACCACCGTCCTGCTATCTTAATCGACCAACACCCTTTGTGGGTTCTAGGTTAGCATATAATTGGGCACCTTAACCTGGCTTTCGGTTTGTCCCGCATCGCTGGTTTTCTTACCAAAAATGACCTACTTAGAGCTCTCTATTCCATGGCATGGCTCACCAAAGCAGTCGCAACGACCTACCTATTTAAAGTTTGAGAATAAGTCAAGGGTGTTATGCCCCTAATGCCTCTAATCATTTGGTTTACCCGATAGAACTCGCACGCGAGCTCCAGCTATCCTAAGGGAAACTTCGGAGGGAACCAGCTACTAGATGGTTCGATTAGTCTTTCTCCTCTATATCCAAGTCAAACGAATGATTTGCACGTCAGTATCGCTACGAGCCTCCACTAGAGTTTCCTATGGCTTCGCCTCGCTCAAGCATAGTTCACAATCTTTCGGGTCCCAACAGACATGCTCCCACTCAAACCTTTCACAAAAGATCAAGGCCGGTCGGCGGTGCACCCCACAAAGGAGATCCTACCTATCAGCTTCCTTACACCTTCCGAGTGTTCACACCCCATTGACTTGCATGCATGTCAGACTCCTTGGTCCGTGTTTTAAGACGGGTCGAATAGGAGCCCACTAGACAATGCTAAGAGCGCACAAGTGCGTCGCAAAGGACGCGCCATTAAAGCATGCACTGTATCCTTGATTTCACCGATGACATTGCTTCAAGCAAATCAAACGCCCAAGGCTTCGACCGCAAGCACAGCCTACAACGATCCACGTGCCAAGCCAATTGGCTAACTACCCTAGATGTGAGTAGTTCAACATCAAACCAGCACGCATCGCCGACCCCCATTCGTTTCCCTCTTGACAATTTCAAGCACTCTTTGACTTATTGTAGATGAATGGTTAGAATGACGCAAGGCATGACTTCCAAACAGACATGCTCTCAATCTAATGGTCTCGAGCGCAACTTGAATTCAAAGACTCGATGGTTCATGGGATTCTGCAATTCACATCAAGTGTCGCATTTCGTTATGTTTTTCATCGACACGAGAGCCAAGATATCCATTGCCAGGAGTCATTTAGACGCTCACTGGAATAACACAAAGCACATTAAAATGATGGCAAGTTCTCCAACAACAATTGTCCTTGGCACAAACCGTGCCCAGTTTCTTATTTCTGCTCTACTTCTTACATCAATTGAAGCAAGATGAAAGCAGCAAATGGAACTCACCTAAACAACACAAGTGCTAACTGCACAAATACGTAGTTCTCGATGGGTATGAGTACAATTTTGCAGTTGTTCGAAAATGAAATCTACAATGACCCTTCTGAAGGTTCACCTATAGAAACCTTGTTACGACTTCTCCTTCCTCTAAATGATAAGGTTTAGTGTACTTCTCATGACGCCACAGGTGGTGAACCACCTTTATCGCCACGATCCAAAAACTTCACCGAACCATTCGATCGGTAGGAGCAACGGGCGGTGTGTACAAAGGGCAGGGACGTAATCAATGTGAGCTGATGACTCGCGTTTACTAGGAATTCCTCGTTGAAGATCAACAATTGCAATGATCTATCCCTATCACGATGAAATTTTCAAAGATTACCCATGTCTATCGACAAAGGATTAGATTTGTTGAATACATCAGTGTAGTGCGTGTGCTGCCCAGAACATCTAAGGGCATCACAGACCTGTTATTAGTTAGCAGACCAGTAAATGGAAAAATGGACTAATAACTTAATTTGATAACGATGCTGAGAAATAGTTCAAAAACGCATGAACGAGATTATATGTGCATTTCTTAGAACTTAAGCAAATTCATACAAGGGTCGAACAGAACAAAAAGTGTAACGACCCAGAATTTTGAACAAATTAAATTGAAAATATTTAATTAATTTTAAATATTTGAACGATGATTTAATTTGAATCCCGAATATAATTTTGAATTTGGCGATTAAATTATAAAATTTAATCTATTGTGAGTTGAATAAAAATTTGAATTTTCAATTTTAAGCTGAAGAAAAATATTTCGAAAGCTTTTAAAATTTGTATTGATAATACTGAAGATAATAGAAGCTTCAGAAATTGATTTGGAAACAATCTGTTCAGTTTTGAAATTAAATCGTTCGAATCGATATTTAAAAATAGTGTTCCGGGGCGCAGTCTCGGAATTCGACGAAACCAGTTCCATTGGATCCGTAATATTGAATTATTACCGGATTTCCAATTTCGTATTTTTCAGAATCGTTATGTGTGCACACGATAGATAAACGCATTGAAATTTAAACGGATTTGATTTAAATTTAAATTTTTAATTGGTCACGTCAATTACTATTCGTTCCTTGAAACACGCCCCGTTGCTCACGCCTAAAATCGCGATGCAGAATCATGCAAACCATGCCCTTCGTTTTTAAATACGTCCTCTTCCATCAGTTCGAAGAAAAAAAAATCGAAAGTATCTCGCTTCAAATCGAAATAATGGCTGCTTCTGTTCTTTATTCGAAAATCATCTCGTTCGTTCAAATAAGAAATTGCCGAGCGCCTTAAAACGAAACTATCTCTCGTTCCAAACTCGTATTCCCCTAAACTAAAATCACAATCCTCTTTTCTTCAATTAGTTCGACCGAGCTGGGGGATTCGAGGGCATCGCGCTCGCGTTCAAAACGGTGAGACTGGGTTTCGGCGATGTTGGTGAGGAGGGATTCGCGACGGCAACAACAAAACGGAGCGGCGACAAGGGAGCTCGAAGCTTCAACTCGAGATGCTGAAGCAAGGAGGCACGAGATGGAGTCTGGGAACTGCGGCGACAGTCGCGATGGCGATCTCGAGCAGGGTGGAGGCGATTCTGGCATCGTGTGGTGTCGTGTGGAAATGGTTGAAGTGGTGACTCACGCGGTGGCTCGAGTTCGAGTCTGGGCAGTTCGATCTGGGGTATGGCATTCTTATCATTTAAAATTTAAATTCGTGTATATATTTGCATAAACGCTAAAGAAAAAGAGAAAAAAAACCTGTATTTGATTATTTACAAAAAAGAGAAAAATGTATATATTTCAACTATATACTGTTTAGGGAAATATTTACAGTAAAGTAAAATTTTGTTTTGATAGTTTCAGAAAGGAAAAAAAATGATGATGATAAAGTTCTGTAAAGTAGTCATAGGAAAAAAAAATAGGAATTAACTTATTCAATTATTTCTTTTAATAAAAAAAATGATTTGGGAAATTTGTTTTGAATTTAAATTTTAAGTTAAATTTATTTATTAAAAAGAAATTTGTTTAGAAATTAAAAGTATTGGTTTAAAAATTTATATTAATTACCTTAAGATTTTTAAAAAGGGTATTCGATTTAATTTAATAAATTGATAAGAGAAAGTTTGTTAATAAAAATAATTTGGCTAATTTAATTTACCTAATAGGAAATCAAGGATTAGATTTGTTCAAATTTAATTAAATTATATAATTATTTATACAAGGTGAAAATTTCAAAGAAAACAATCTGGAACGGGAATTGGATTGCAAATAAAAAGCTAAGGTGAGATCTTCTCACTCAAAATAAATTTTGTATTGCAGTTATTTATTGATTGATGATTGCTATTGGATGTGCTATTAGATATAGTAGGATATATCTATATACATAGCAATATATACATATTGGCATATGTATATATTGGATTGATGATTTCCCGCCTCGTATAGCGGATGAGACCCTATTGCGCCGTTAGTAAGCGGATATTTTAATAAAACCCATATACCGCGATATTCCACCTCGAAGTGGAATTGGTATTGTGCTAACGTCTTTGGATGCAGGGAAACGGGTTGGAGGGATCCAACTGGATTCCTCACCAGTATTTATTTATTTACAGATATTGTGATATTTGTTGATTATCATATTGATATATGATATTGAATGTTGTGATTGACTAATTGGTGTTGTTGCATCATCGGATTCATTTTTGAAATTTAAGAATCACGATGTTGATTTTAAAAGAGAATTTTTAAAGTGATCTTTGAAAACATACGTTGTAATTAAATGGTTGAATGGATTTATTTTAAATAAATAAACATTAAAACTTTAAAGTTATAAAAAGTTAAGATTTTGTGAATTTTAACCAAAAAGTAATTTCTTTTGAAATAAAGAGTTAAGAAATTTATAAAATGGTTTTAATTGGAATTTTTGAATTATTAAAAACGATGTATGTAAAAGATGTACAAGATTGATATTTATAACTTTAAAATGTTGGTATTATAAAACGAGCTTTTATAAGCGTTAAAATGAATTTTTAAGAATTTATAAATAAATGAATTTTATAAATTGTGAACTTATAAATGGAAATGATTTTGTAAAATAAAGGAATTATAAGTATTTAACTTATAATTATGGATTGTTGGTATAAGATTTGAGTTATGAATTGAATTGTTAATAAAGGAGATTTATTAAATTGAAGTTGTTAGAAAATAGAAATAGAATTTATAAACGTTGTTTTATAAATTTGAGATCAATCAAATTTGATGAATTTAATATAGAAGGTTATTAAGGGAATTTTATCCACGATTTTGGATAGTGGAAAATTCTTGAAAATATAAAGGTGTAGAAAAGATTGAAATGTGGTTAGTGAAGTATATTCACGATTTTGGGACAGTGAATATATTATTAAGTAAAATGAATATGTTTTGGGAAAGTGATATTGGAATAGAATGAAAACGATTTAACGATGATTTCAAAAGTGTTTAATATCGAGATCATAGATTTCAACATTTATTGTTGAAATAGACGTTTTCGAGAAATAAGGAAATGGTGGACTATAACACTGTTGTTATAGTAAATGATTTCCGAAAGGAAATGTTTTTATCTAGTATTGGGATTTAAATATCTATCTTAATTTTCGAATCCCTATACTAGTGATTTTGAGTCGTCGTAACGATGTTTTACGTAACATTCGTTTTGACTCAAATGATTTCCTTAAAGAATGAATATATACTTAATATTGATTTAAGTATATCGAATATTTTTCAAGTGTTGAAAATAAATAATGTGTGAATCACTTATTTTTAAATAAGTATGGAATTACTTTTCCAATATGAAATGAAACGTTTTGAGATTTATCTTTGTAAAGATAAATTGAAAGTGAATATTGAAATCGATTGAAAATCGTATATCAGTAGATATTTTGAAAGATATAAATTCAATATGGAATTTATAAAAGAAAAGGGAATCTGTTTAAAAATAAACGTTGATTTATTTTTGAAGTGTGGAAATTCTATATCTAGTAAAGATATTTTTGAAGATAAATAATTTGGAAAATTATTTGGAATCTGATGATGTTGCGCATCCTTATTGATAGTTAAATAACCGACTATCAATATTTACCTTTAAATAGGTATTTGTTGTGAATTGGATGAATTTGAATGCCACGCTTATTTTGAATAAACGCTCACTATTCGGGTTAGCCGGGAAAGGACCATGGGGTCGTATAACCCATTCCGAATATGTGATACGTCGTTATGAATCGCATTTGATGACCGGTGTTGAAGACCGGATATTTTTGAAAACGGAAGGATTACCTTCGAGTTACTCTACATCGGCTGATCTCCGGTTTAGAGGTTTTATCACCCTTAGTGACGGGAAGTCCCGACGTGATTGAAAATTATCCGGATGTGCAAGGGCTTCGTGAGAAGTGCCTTCGGTTCTGTTCGATCCCGGAACAGACTTGTATGGATTGTATGTCTGACGTTACAGATTGAGATATAAAGCTGATTTCTTTCAAATACATTTCTGTTGGTGGCGGAGAATTTATTCTCTTAGTTTAACACCCTTCTCTGAGACGTACGAGCTCAGAGGTTATGTAGTTGAAATTTATCAGCGATATACTCCCAATTTGGTAACGTGGCATGCTGAGTGTTGCTGTGAAATGATCAGTGTTTGATCATTTGCGATATGATCATTTGTTTGATCTTATATCTTTGTGATCATAGGTTGATCATTTGTTGACCCGAAGCATGGCTTTTGAAAAGCGTAGCTTTGTGGACGAGACTTCGTCGAGCCTCACACCCCGGAAATGGTCAAAACAGGAAGGATGCGGCAAGGTTCTAGGGAGTAGCGCCCCTTAGTGTATGTCATTCCTTCTGGATAAAGGTGGTATCATGGTATGGAGCCCAGATACTTAACCTCTGTGGTTACTGCATTATTATTATTATGTGGTTTGTTGCGAATCGGGGATCCTCGGGAAGATCGGTGACGATCGGGGGATGGCATACGCGTGTCAGTAGTTACCTATTTTTGCAGAGGTAACCCGGCCTTGTGTTGGCAGAAATCCGGTTAGGTTCTCGGGACGTCATTCCAGAGGCGTTCCTTCGTGGAATAGGAAGTTCCTTAGCCTGACCATTTGTTGGAAATCCAAAGAAACAATACGAGCCTTTACGATTTCAATTGTATAACCTGTCTCCTCAGGAGGCAGCTATAGCAGGCATAATATAATGGTACCTATGCTGGCTAAGATTTATATTATACTTTCGAAATGTTTTCCACTATGCACTAATAATAATATCCAAAATGATTTGATTTTGCGTAGTAAGCATCTTTGACTAACATAAGAAGAAATCTCCTCCAAGTCTGCGTTTTGCATTGTGTGTGTGGTGGGAGGTCTTATGGTAGTTTCATTTTCCAAAAGCATTGCGAATTGACATTAAAGTTTTCCTGTTGTTTATTCTAAAGATAAACTGTTTTACGATCTCACACCAGTCACCATGACTGACTTGGAGTTTATTTTTTCCCTTCTAAACTCTGGGTGCCCACCAATTTCCACACGGGCAGTCTAGAGTTATGTTATCAGGATATTCTGGATATTCTGGAGCTTTGGAAGCAAGCTGGATGGCGAGACGTAGTATTTGTATCTGATATTATTTTATTCCGCTGTGTATTCTATATGAGGACAAGTTTATATAACTGTCCATTGTTGTATTGAGTTGTATATTGACTCTGATGATTGATGTATGTATAAAATGATATAGTTCTTTGTTTAAAGATTATTCAATTATCTATTATATGTTGTTCCGCTGTGATATGTGAGATTCTGATATTGTTTCTGTTTCTATTGTTGTTCTGTTGTTCTTCTCTTCTTCTTCTACTCTTTTCTTCTTCTACCTTTTTCTTCTTTTTAAAACCATAACTTTTCGGGTTTCCGGCATTCGATGGCTCGGCAGTCGATAAAGTGAGTATCGATGTCGAATTTTCGAAAGTCGAAAATTCCGGGATGTTACAGCTGGTATCAGAGCATATGGTTAAGCGACAACCCTGCTCTGTTGGGTGTTACTCATTAGAGATAGAGTCAGTAGTACTCTAGAATGAGTTGAGTGTAATAATAGATACGAGCGCGTATTTGTTAGTTAATATAAAATTGTTTTGTATTGTGATGATTGGTTTATTGAGTGGTATATGAACCTTCCTCGGCACAGTCTGCAAAACTGTATCGAAGGGGTTTCTAAACACTTGAATAGAACAATTCGGCACAGTATTGTTTTTGAATAGGGTGAATGAGATAATTTTACCCAAGACTATTTTTGTATATAAAAGAAATGATTTTCTGTAAATTATTACAGTATATGGTTGCATGGTTGCTAGAAGTGATAATATTAAACTATTATCATTGAAATTAAATGAGAAATTGGAATTATAACTCCAAAGTTAAGAAATAAATTCATATACAAATGAAATTAAAGAATGTAAATTATAAATGTGAATTGTAATTTAAAACGGAATTCCAGAGAAATTTTTTTTGGAAATGTTTTGAAAAGAATTTGAAAATTTTGGAGATTTGGAAAGTTTAAATCCTTTTTGGTTTGAAAATGAATTTCAAAGGTTTTGAAAAATGTTTTGAAGAAATGAAAAGCTCTAAACTCTTTTCGGTCGCTGGAAAATAATTCCGATGATGATCATGACATCACCGGTGTTCATTTTCGGATTTCCAAAAGATGAATTGCTGCCAAATTGTTTTAAATGGAAGTTGTTTGAAAAATTTGGGTTTGGTTTTTGGAATTCAAAGGATAATTTGAATTGTTTTCAAAATGGCTTTGGAATGATGGTAAGACTCTGGAATGCTATATAAAGATAATTATGAAATATTAGTAAGTTGATAACTTATACAATTTGAATTTTGATAGAATAAATTTAACTTAAAAGAATGAAGTTAAATAAATGTAAGTACAAGTGAATCAATTAAATGAGAGTGAGATTGAAAGTTGAAATCTATTTTGAATTTGTAAGTAAATAAAAACTGGAATTGAATTTAATTTGAGAAGTATTAAACTAAAAATTTGTAAGTGAAGCTAATTGAATGAAGTGAATGAGATTAAAACTGAATGTTAAACTTGTTTTGCATTTGGTAGTAAATGAAATTCAAACTGAATGTTGAAACAAATTTGAATAGAGAGAATTGGATTTGTGATGAATTAGTAACTGAAACTAATCTAAAATAAGCAGTTGTAAATGAAAGTTAATCGATGAAATTCAATATTCAGAAGTTGAATGGAATTTAAATAAGATTGAAATTGTGAATTAAATTCAAATGAATGTGAAATGTAAAATGTAAAATTGAACAAAATTGAATATGTAACTTCAATAGTGAAGTGAAAATGATATAAGAAGTATATATTGAAAATTTTTGTAGTGGAATTTGCAAAATGGTTTGAATATGTAACTAGATATTATGGCTAGTAGGATATACAGGTTATAAAGGAATTGGATTTGATTTTCAAAGATAATTTTGAATTGCTCGACAAAAAGGTAAGTATTTGAATTTCTATATGAGATTTGATGACTTTCTTGTCTAGCCGCTTGGCTTTTTCTTTTCTTTTTGAAATTTGAGAGTCCGTAGGGACATTTTGTAGTTGTACCGTATTAGCCGCGCAAAGGAGACGCTGGCGAAATTTTTTGGAAATTTAGGGCGTTAGAAAATTTTTGAGAAAATTTTGAAAGTTAAAATTTGAATTTGAATTTGAAATTTGAATTTTGAAGTAAACAATATTGTTTGAAAACTATGAAAGGTTTAGAAATTTAGTTGAATGATAACGAATCTTTAGTAGAAAGATTTGTTTTGAAAATTTGATAAAACTATTGGATTGTGAAAAAAAGTAGACGAGTTAGGGATCATTTTTCTTGACTTGTAATTTCGGGACGAAATTCTTTTAAGGAGGGAAGTTTGTAACGACCCAGAATATTGAACAAATTAAATTGAAAATATTTAATTAATTTTAAATATTTGAACGATGATTTAATTTGAATCCCGAATATAATTTTGAATTTGTCGATTAAATTATAAAATTTAATCTATTGTGAGTTGAATAAAAATTTGAATTTTCAATTTTAAGTTGAAGAAAAATATTTCAAAAGCTTTTAAAATTCGTATTGATAATACTGAAGATAATAGAAGCTTCAGAAATTGATTTGGAAACAATCTGTTCAGTTTTGAAATTAAATCGTTCGAATCGATATTTAAAAATAGTGTTCCGGGGCGCAGTCTCGGAATTCGACGAAACCAGTTCCATTGGATCCGTAATATTGAATTATTACCGGATTTCCAATTTCGTATTTTTCAGAATCGTTATGTGTGCACACGATAGATAAACGCATTGAAATTTAAACGGATTTGATTTAAATTTAAATTTTTAATTGGTCACGTCAATTACTATTCGTTCCTTGAAACACGCCCCGTTGCTCACGCCTAAAATCGCGATGCAGAATCGTGCAAACCATGCTCTTCGTTTTTAAATACGTCCTCTTCCATCAGTTCGAAGAAAAAAAATCGAAAGTATCTCGCTTCAAATCGAAATAATGGCTGCTTCTGTTCTTTATTCGAAAATCATCTCGGTCGTTCAAATAAGAAATTGCCGAGCGCCTTAAAACGAAACTATCTCTCATTCTAAACTCGTATTCCCCTAAACTAAAATCACAATCCTCTTTTCTTCAATTAGTTCGACCGAGCTGGGGGATTCGAGGGCATCGCGCTCGCGTTCAAAACGGTGAGACTGGGTTTCGGCGATGTTGGTGAGGAGGAATTCGCGACGGCAACAACAAAACGGGGCGGCGACAAGGGAGCTCGAAGCTTCAACTCGAGATGCTGAAGCAAGGAGGCACGAGATGGAGTCTGGGAACTGCGGCGACAGTCGCGATGGCGATCTCGAGCAGGGTGGAGGCGATTCTGGCATCGTGTGGTGTCGTGTGGAAATGGTTGAAGTGGTGACTCACGCGGTGGCTCGAGTTCGAGTCTGGGCAGTTCGATCTGGGGTATGGCATTCTTATCGTTTAAAATTTAAATTCGTGTATATATTTGCATAAACGCTAAAGAAAAAGAGAAAAAAAACCTGTATTTGATTATTTACAAAAAAGAGAAAAATGTATATATTTCAACTATATACTGTTTAGGGAAATATTTACAGTAAAGTAAAATTTTGTTTTGATAGTTTCAGAAAGGAAAAAAAATGATGATGATAAAGTTCTGTAAAGTAGTCATAGGAAAAAAAATAGGAATTAACTTATTCAATTATTTCTTTTAATAAAAAAAAATGATTTGGGAAATTTGTTTTGAATTTAAATTTTAAGTTAAATTTATTTATTAAAAAGAAATTTGTTTAGAAATTAAAAGTATTGGTTTAAAAATTTATATTAATTACCTTAAGATTTTTAAAAAGGGTATTCGATTTAATTTAATAAATTGATAAGAGAAAGTTTGTTAATAAAAATAATTTGGCTAATTTAATTTACCTAATATGTAACGACCCAGAATTTTGAACAAATTAAATTGAGAATATTTAATTAATTTTAAATATTTGAACGATGATTTAATTTGAATCCCCGATATTACTTTGAAATTGACGATTAAATTATAAAATTTAATCTGTTGAAAGTTGAATAAAAAATTTGAATCTTCAATTTTATGTTGAAGAAAAATATTTCAAAAGCTTTTAAAATTGGTAATGATAACTCTGGAGATAATAGAAACTTCAGAATTGTATTTCAAAGTGTTTCGTTCAGTTCTGAAATTAAATCGTTCGAATCAATAATTAAAAATAGTCATTTTTCAAACAGTCTTGGAATTTGACGAAACCGGTTCCATTGGATCCGTAACGTCAAATTATCACCGGATTTTAAATTTCGTATCATTCGGAGTTGTTGGGTGAGAATACGACACATAAAACGCGTTGAAAATGGTACCGGAACAAAATGAATTTAAAGTTAAATTTTAAAATTTGAGCAAAAGACAGCATCCCAAAAATCACGCCTGAAATCGTGGAAAAAGAAAAATTCGTGCAGGCACGATACTCTCCCTTGTTTCAGCCTAACATCACGCAAAAGAATCGTGAAAAGCATGGCCACTCGTCTGTAAAAAAATTTCAAATCTTTATTATCTCGTTCGAAATATATTCAGAGGAAAGAAAAAAATCAAATGGCCGCGTAGCCTTCCTCCCGTTCAAAAATCCACAAACAAAAGAAATCAAACCGAGTTTTCAATTTTCTCAATCATAATCGAATTCGCGAATAACCCTAATCAATGGCCGAACAGATATAGCATAGCACACCCAATTTCGAACTCGTTCGATTCGAGTTGGGAACTCAACCGAGCTGCCAAAGGCGACCTCGAAGTCGCGATCGCTCAGGAGTGTGGCGATTGCTGGGGCGGCCACGTACGCGAGGAGATGGAAGGTGGCCGCGACATTTAAATCGAAAGGGGGATGCGAGTTCGTCGCGTTCGATGATGGGGGCGGCAGGAGAAGGATTGCGAGCACGAGATAGGGTCCGCGAGTTAGGGTTTGGTTTCAGCGACGTCGCGGCAATCTGGAGCAGGCGTACGGGCATCGCGAGGCAAGGCTGGGTTTGGCGTTCGCGACGTGAACGAGGCAGTCGAAGGCGTGGGCATGAGCGCGGCGCTCGCGTTCGACTGGGGGCAGTGGGTTTTGATCGCGGCATCGTCTCGATGGCAGTAAGGTATAATTAGCTTTAATTTAATCCTTAAGCATTTTTGTTTTATTTCACAGTAAGATTTATCACCATTTAAAATTTGCAGAAATTAAGAATCTTTACAGTAAAATAAATTGCTAGTTTATTTTGGAGATAATTTAGTTAAGTAAAATTGTTAAAAGAAAATTAGTTTTAAATTTATTTTTTTGTTAAATAATTCCATTAAAAAGAAATTGGTTTAGAATTTAAAAGTATTAGTTTAAAATATAGTTTTTGGTTAATTAGATTTATTTGAAGAGAAATAAAAAGGAAATTCTATTTTGTTTATATTAAAAGAAATATAATTTTTAAATTTATTTGTTAAGTTGTTATAAACAATAGTTTACGATAATAAATTTGTTTTATCTATTTTAGTTACTAAAAAGAGAAATTTTAGTTAAAACTAAATTTATAGTTAATTAAATTTATTTAAAGGAAACTGGGTTAGAAATGAGGTCATTGTATAATTAAAACATATCAAGTTAGAAATTTAATAGTTCGATTTAATTCGAATATTAACGAATTGTATAATTATTTATACAAGGTCAAATAAGTCAAGAAAACAAAAAAATTGGATTGGAAAATGGATCGCAAAGCAAAGGTGAGATTATTTTCTCACTCAAATTGAAAAGTGGAATTTTCAGTTATTGTTTGATTGTCTATTTGGATTGTTGATATTAGATATAGTAGGATATATCTATATATAGCAATATATACATATTGGCATATGTATATATTGGATTGATGATTTCCCGCCTCGTATAGCGGATGAGACCCTATTGCGCCATTAGTAAGCGGATTTTTATAAAACCCATATACCGCGATAATTCCGTACTGGAGCGGAATTGGTATTGTGCTAACATTTTTGGATGCAGGGAAACAGGTTGGAGGGATCCAACTGGACCCCTCACATTGATTGAATTTATTTATACTGTGATATGAATCTGTGAATGATTATATTGATGTTATTAATCTTATTGATATCTGGAAATTGTTTGAAGCTAAAATTTAGCTGAATGGATGTTTGATATCATTGGATTCCAAAAATAAATGAAATTGGATTTTTGAAATCAAAATAGAAATTTTTAAGTAAATAAATTTTTAGAAGTTGAATAAATTCGAAGAAAAGAATTTAAAAGTATAAAAGCTGATTTTTATAATCTTATCGAATAAATTCCAGAATAAAGTGAAAATGCTAAATAAATGGATTTCATAAAACAGTGATTTTAAATTGAAGAAATTAATTTAAATTTGGATTTTTAAATAGATTGAAAGAAACGATTGAAATTTATTTTCTTAAAAAGGAATTTATTTAAAAGAAGATAAGTTGGAAATTCAGTTTGAAATTTAATTGGTAAATTGAAATAAGTTGTGAAATCAATGTAAAATGATTTCAATTTGAAGAATCCATTTTAAAACAGAATATTGAATAATTTGAGAAAAATAAGGAATTTATTTTAGTAGTGATAAATAAAATTTGAAATCAATCTGTAATTGATTTAATATTTAGAAATGAATTTTTGAGAAATCAATATGGAAATTTTATTCAAACGTTGAAAATAAAATTTGAAATCAATATTGAAATTGATTTGGTATTGAAGCTTTTATAAATAGAATTAAAATTTATAAAAGTTGTTTATAAACCCAAAGTCACTTATTTTGATAAGTTAAATATAGAAGTTGATAAAAGAAGGTTTATAAGTCAAAGTTGTTATTAAAAAGAGAAATAGAATTTATAAACGTGCTTATAAATTCGAAATAGATTGAATGTGATAAATTTAATATAGAAGATTATTTAAGAAGATATATTCACGATTTTGAATAGCGAATTTTTATTGAAATAAAAATGTTTAGAAATGATTGAAATGGGGTTAAGTAAATTTTATTCACGATTTTGGACAGTGAATATATTGTTAAGTAAAATGGATTCATTTTTGAAGAAGTAATATTTTAAAAATGAAGTTAAACATTTTAAAGGTGTTTTAAAATGTGTTATGAATCGAAAGCATTGATTTCAACATTTATTGTTGAAATAGACGTTTTCGAGAAATATAAGGAAATGGTGGACTATAACACTATTGTTATAGTAAATAATTCCCGAAAGGAAATGTTTTATGTAGTATTGAGATTTATATATCTATCTTAAAATCCGAATCCCTATACTAGTGATTTTGAGTCGTCGTAACGATGTTTTACGTAACATTCGTTTTGACTCAAATTGATGTTGTTATAGAAAATAGATTTCCTTAAAGAATGAAATATATACTTAATTTGATTTAAGTATATCGAGTATTTTCAGATGTTGAAAATAAAAGATTTGTGAAACACTTATTATTAAATAAGTATGGGAATGTTTTCCAAAATGAAATGAAACGTTTTTTGAGATTTTATCTTCTTAAAGATAAAATGAAATTGAATATTTGAAATCGATTTGAGAATCGTATATCAGTAGATATTTTGAAGATATAAATTCACTATGGAATTTATTAAAAGAAAGGGAAGTTGTTTAAAAATAAACGTTGATTTATTTTTGAAGTGTGGAAATTTTATATCTAGTAAAAGATATTTTGGAAGATGAAATAATTTGGAAAATTATTTGGAATCTGATGATGTTGTGCATCTTTATTGATAGTTAAATAACCGACTATCAATAATTACCTTTAGATAGGTATTTGTTGTGAATTGGATGAATTTGAATGCCACACTTAATTTTGAATAAGCGCTCACTATTCGGGTTAGCCGGGAAAGGACCATGGCGTCGTATAACCCATTCCGAATATGTGATACGTCGTTATGAATTGCATTCGAAGACCGGTGTTGAAGACCGGATATTTTTGAAAACGGAAGGATTACCGTCGAGTTACTCTACATCGGCTGATCTCCGATTTAGAGGTTTTATCACCCTTAGTGACGGGAAGTCCTGACGTGATTGAAAATTATCCGGATGTGCAAGGGCTTCGTGAGAAGTGCCTTCGGTTCTGTTCGATCCCGGAACAGACTTATATGGATTGTATGTCTGACGTTACAATTTGAGATATAAAGCTGATTTCTTTCAAATACATTTCTGTTGGTGGCGGAGAATTTATTCTCTTAGCTTAACACCCTTCTCTGAGACGTACGAGCTCAGAGGTTATGTAGTTGAAATTCATCAGCGATATATCCCAATTTGGTAACGTGACATACTGAGTGTTGCTGTGAAATGATCAGTGTTTGATCATTTGTGATATGATCATTTGTTTGATCTTATATCTTTGTGATCATAGGTTGATCATTTTGTTTGACCCGAAGCAGGGCTTTTTGAGAAAGCGTAGCTTTGTGGACGAGACTTCATCGAGCCTCACACCCCGGAAATGGTCGAAATAGGAAGGATGCGGCAAGGTTCTAGGGAGTAGCGCCCCTTAGTGTATGTCATTCCTTCTGGATAGAGGTGGTATCATGGTATGGAGCCCAGATACTTAACCTATGTGGTTGTTGCATTATTATCTATGTGGTTTGTTGGAAATCGGGGATCCTCGGGAAGATCGGTTACGATCGGGGGATGACATACGCGTGTCAGTAGTTACCTATTTTTGCAGAGGTAACCCGGCCTTGTGTTGGCAGAGATCCGGTTAGGTTCTCGGGTCGTCTATTCCAGGGACGTACCCATCGTGGCATAGGAAGTTCCTTGGCCTGACCATTTGTTGGAAATCCAAAGAAACAATACGACACTTGTACGGTATTAGTTGTAGAACCTGCCATTCACTTATGGTGGTCACCACTATTTGGATGGTAGCTATAGTAGGCATAGTTCGGAATGTCTATGCTGGCTAGGATTTATATTCTACTTTCGAAATGATTTCTACACTATGCACTAAAAATAATATCCAAAATGATTTGATTTTTGCGTAGTAAGCATCTTTGACTATCATAAGAAGAAATCTCCTCCAATTCTGCGTTTGCATTGTGTGTGTGGTGGGAGGTCTTATGGTAGTTTCATTTTCCAAAAGCATTGCGAATTGACTTTAAAATTCTCTGCTATTTATTTTAAAGATAAATAACTGTTTTACGATCTCACACCAGTCACCATGACTGACTCGGAGTTTATTGTTTCCCTTCTAAACTCTGGGTGCCCACAAATTTCCACACGGGCAGCCTAGAGTTATGTTATCAGGATATTCTGGAGCTTTGGAGATAAGCTGGATGACGAGACGTAGTATTTGTATCTGATAGTATTTATTCCACTGTGTATTCTGTATGAGGACAAGTTATATAACTGTCCATTGCTGTATATTGACTCTGATGATTGATGTATGTATAAACTGATATAGCTCTTTGTTTTTAAAGACTAGTGTTTATTTATTATATATTGTTCCGCTGCGATATGTGAGATTCTGATATTGTTTTCTGTTCTGATGTTGTTCAGTTGTTCTTCTCTCTTTCTTCTATCTTCTTCTTCTCCCTTTTCTTGTTCTTAAAACCCTCACTATTGGAGTTTCCGGCACTCGATTGCTCGGCAGTCGATAAAGTGAGTATCGATGTCGAATTTTCGAAAGTCGAAAATTTCGGTATGTGACATAATAGGAAATCAAGGATTATATTTGTTCAAATTTAATTAAATTATATAATTATTTATACAAGGTGAAAATTTCAAATAAAACAATCTGGAACGGGAATTGGATTGCAAATAAAAAGCTAAGGTGAGATCTTCTCACTCAAAATAAATTTTGTATTGCAGTTATTTATTGATTGATGATTGCTATTGGATGTGCTATTAGATATAGTAGGATATATCTATATACATAGCAATATATACATATTGGCATATGTATATATTGGATTGATGATTTCCCGCCTCGTATAGCGGATGAGACCCTATTGCGCCGTTAGTAAGCGGATATTTTTATAAAACCCATATACCGCGATATTCCACCTCGAAGTGGAATTGGTATTGTGCTAACATCTTTGGATGCAGGGAAACGGGTTGGAGGGATCCAACTGGATTCCTCACCAGTATTTATTTATTTACAGATATTGTGATATTTGTTGATTATCATATTGATATATGATATTGAATGTTGTGATTGACTAATTGGTGCTGTTGCATCATCGGATTCATTTTTGAAATTTAAGAATCACGATGTTGATTTTAAAAGAGAATTTTTAAAGTGATCTTTGAAAACATACGTTGTAATTAAATGGTTGAATGGATTTATTTTAAATAAATAAACATTAAAACTTTAAAGTTATAAAAAGTTAAGATTTTGTGAATTTTAACCAAAAAGTAATTTCTTTTGAAATAAAGAGTTAAGAAATTTATAAAATGGTTTTAATTGGAATTTTTGAATTATTAAAAACGATGTATGTAAAAGATGTACAAGATTGATATTTATAACTTTAAAATGTTGGTATTATAAAACGAGCTTTTATAAGCGTTAAAATGAATTTTTAAGAATTTATAAATAAATGAATTTTATAAATTGTGAACTTATAAATGGAATTGATTTTGTAAAATAAAGGAATTATAAGTATTTAACTTATAATTATGGATTGTTGGTATAAGATTTGAGTTATGAATTGAATTGTTAATAAAGGAGATTTATTAAATTGAAGTTGTTAGAAAATAGAAATAGAATTTATAAACGTTGTTTTATAAATTCGAGATCAATCAAATTTGATGAATTTAATATAGAAGGTTATTAAGGGAATTTTATCCACGATTTTGGATAGTGGAAAATTCTTGAAAATATAAAGGTGTAGAAAAGATTGAAATGTGGTTAGTGAAGTATATTCACGATTTTGGGACAGTGAATATATTATTAAGTAAAATGAATATGTTTTGGGAAAGTGATATTGGAATAGAATGAAAACGATTTAACGATGATTTCAAAAGTGTTTAATATCGAGATCATAGATTTCAACATTTATTGTTGAAATAGACGTTTTCGAGAAATAAGGAAATGGTGGACTATAACACTGTTGTTATAGTAAATGATTTCCGAAAGGAAATGTTTTTATCTAGTATTGGGATTTAAATATCTATCTTAATTTTCGAATCCCTATACTAGTGATTTTGAGTCGTCGTAACGATGTTTTACGTAACATTCGTTTTGACTCAAATGATTTCCTTAAAGAATGAATATATACTTAACATTGATTTAAGTATATCGAATATTTTTCAAGTGTTGAAAATAAATAATGTGTGAATCACTTATTTTTAAATAAGTATGGAATTACTTTTCCAATATGAAATGAAACGTTTTGAGATTTATCTTTGTAAAGATAAATTGAAAGTGAATATTGAAATCGATTGAAAATCGTATATCAGTAGATATTTTGAAAGATATAAATTCAATATGGAATTTATAAAAGAAAAGGGAATCTGTTTAAAAATAAACGTTGATTTATTTTTGAAGTGTGGAAATTCTATATCTAGTAAAGATATTTTTGAAGATAAATAATTTGGAAAATTATTTGGAATCTGATGATGTTGCGCATCCTTATTGATAGTTAAATAACCGACTATCAATATTTACCTTTAAATAGGTATTTGTTGTGAATTGGATGAATTTGAATGCCACACTTATTTTGAATAAACGCTCACTATTCGGGTTAGCCGGGAAAGGACCATGGGGTCGTATAACCCATTCCGAATATGTGATACGTCGTTATGAATCGCATTTGATGACCGGTGTTGAAGACCGGATATTTTTGAAAACGGAAGGATTACCGTCGAGTTACTCTACATCGGCTAATCTCCGGTTTAGAGGTTTTATCACCCTTAGTGACGGGAAGTCCCGACGTGATTGAAAATTATCCGGATGTGCAAGGGCTTCGTGAGAAGTGCCTTCGGTTCTGTTCGATCCCGGAACAGACTTGTATGGATTGTATGTCTGACGTTACAGATTGAGATATAAAGCTGATTTCTTTCAAATACATTTCTGTTGGTGGCGGAGAATTTATTCTCTTAGCTTAACACCCTTCTCTGAGACGTACGAGCTCAGAGGTTATGTAGTTGAAATTTATCAGCGATATACTCCCAATTTGGTAACGTGGCATGCTGAGTGTTGCTGTGAAATGATCAATGTTTGATCATTTGCGATATGATCATTTGTTTGATCTTATATCTTTGTGATCATAGGTTGATCATTTGTTGACCCGAAGCATGGCTTTTGAAAAGCGTAGCTTTGTGGACGAGACTTCGTCGAGCCTCACACCCCGGAAATGGTCAAAACAGGAAGGATGCGGCAAGGTTCTAGGGAGTAGCGCCCCTTAGTGTATGTCATTCCTTCTGGATAAAGGTGGTATCATGGTATGGAGCCCAGATACTTAACCTCTGTGGTTACTGCCTTATTATTATTATGTGGTTTGTTGCGAATCGGGGATCCTCGGGAAGATCGGTGACGATCGGGGGATGGCATACGCGTGTCAGTAGTTACCTATTTTTGCAGAGGTAACCCGGCCTTGTGTTGGCAGAGATCCGGTTAGGTTCTCGGGACGTCATTCCATAGGCGTTCCTTCGTGGAATAGGAAGTTCCTTAGCCTGGCCATTTGTTGGAAATCCAAAGAAACAATATGAGCCTTTACGATTTCAATTGTATAACCTGTCTCCTCAGGAGGCAGCTATAGCAGGCATAATATAATGGTACCTATGCTGGCTAAGATTTATATTATACTTTCGAAATGTTTTCCACTATCCACTAATAATAATATCCAAAATGATTTGATTTTGCGTAGTAAGCATCTTTGACTAACATAAGAAGAAATCTCCTCCAAGTCTGCGTTTTGCATTGTGTGTGTGGTGGGAGGTCTTATGGTAGTTTCATTTTCCAAAAGCATTGCGAATTGACATTAAAGTTTTCCTGTTGTTTATTCTAAAGATAAACTGTTTTACGATCTCACACCAGTCACCATGACTGACTCGGAGTTTATTTTTTCCCTTCTAAACTCTGGGTGCCCACCAATTTCCACACGGGCAGTCTAGAGTTATGTTATCAGGATATTCTGGATATTCTGGAGCTTTGGAAGCAAGCTGGATGGCGAGACGTAGTATTTGTATCTGATATTATTTTATTCCGCTGTGTATTCTATATGAGGACAAGTTTATATGACTGTCCATTGTTGTATTGAGTTGTATATTGACTCTGATGATTGATGTATGTATAAAATGATATAGTTCTTTGTTTAAAGATTATTCAATTATCTATTATATGTTGTTCCGCTGCGATATGTGAGATTCTGATATTGTTTCTGTTTCTATTGTTGTTCTGTTGTTCTTCTCTTCTTCTTCTACTCTTTTCTTCTTCTTCTACCTTTTTCTTCTTTTTAAAACCATAACTTTTCGGGTTTCCGGCATTCGATGGCTCGGCAGTCGATAAAGTGAGTATCGATGTCGAATTTTCGAAAGTCGAAAATTCCGGGATGTTACAAAAAGTATCAGTTATTCATATCAAATGAAGCTTGATGAATGATACAAGTTCTGTTAACACTGAACTAGAAGATAAAAAAACGGGGGTCGAACCCCTACAAAGCCGACCTAAAACAAAACAAGCCCTATAGCTATACAACCAAAAATTAGAAAGCAAACGTGACTGACTGCCCACTCATCAACCACCGCTCTCAATACATGGACATGATTGCATCCTGGGGTGGATGTGACTTAACAATTGGGATTGCCAAATTTCTACGTAGTCAAGTATGGCCTAATTTTCACTGATTAAAAGTGAGACATAATGTTTACCTTGAATCTTAGAAAGCGAAACGTTTGTTTTCTAGTCTTACATCTTTAATATGTTGGAAAAAAGACTAAATAACGATCAGAATCCACAATTAATTCTATGCAACATAGAGATGTACAATGACAGCAGAGAGTGCATTTAACTCTCGTCGGATTTCGAATTAGTATGAAGAAGTTATTGCAGTCCGAACAAAAAAAATAGTGGCTTCTGCACTAGACGGAGTTCAAATATGACAATGTGGTACCATGTTATTTTCTAAGTAAACTGTCATTCCCCATGGAGAACTACGATGTGCGTTCATAAGATGAAGTATCCAAGTGTACCATATTGTCCGTAATTTAGGTGGGAGTTCATCGGTTGAAGTACTGCTTAATTCCAAATTAGTATGAAGAAGTTATTGCAGTCTGAACAAAAAAAATATCCAGCCTATTATTTTCTAAGTACAACTGTCATTCCCCATGGAGAACTACAGTGTGCGTTCACAAGATGAAGTATCTGAGTGTTACATACTGTCTGTAATTTAGGTGGGAGTTCATCGGTTGAACTCTCGCTGGATTCCAAATTTGTACGAAGAAGTTATTGTAGTTTGAAGAAAAAAATAACGGTTTTTGCACTAGGCGGAGTTTAAATATGGGGATGTGGTAGCATGTTATTTTCTAAGTAAACCGTCAGTCCCCATGGAGAACTACGATGCGTGTTCATAAGATGAAGTATCCGAGTGTACCATATTGTCCATAATTTAGGTGGGAGTTCATCGGTTGAAGGTTTGCCTGATTCCGAGTTAGTATGAAGAAGTTATTGCAGTTTGAAGAAAAAAAATAGCGGCTTCTGCCTAGGCGGAGTTCAAATATGAGGATGTAACTTGTTATTTTCTAAGTACAACTACTAGTCACCATGGAGAAGTACATTGAGCGTTGAAGTGGGGATATAGCATGTTATTGTCTAAATACAACTGTTAATCAGCATGGAGAACTACGGTATACGTTCATAAGCTGAAGTATCTGAGTGTTTTTCCATATTGTCTGTAATTTAGGTGGGAGTTCATCGGTCGTAGTTTCGCCCGATTTCGAGTTAGTATGAAGAAGTTATTGTAGTATGAACAAAATAATAGCGGTTTTTGCTTAGGCTGAGTTCAAATACGGGGATGTAGCATGTTATTTTCTAAATACAATTGTTAGTCACCGTGGAGAACTACGGTATACGTTCTCTAGATGAAGTATTCGAGTGTTCCTTATTGTCTATAATTTTGATGGAAGTCCATCGGTCGAAGTCTCACCTAATTCCGAGTTAGTATGAAAAAGTTATTGTAGTCTGAACGAAAAATAGCGATTTCTGTCTAGGCATAGTTCAAATATGGGGATGCTACTATCAAATCTACTTCCACATGTACAACTAAAAACGCATGCACATTGTGATTAAATGCAAGCTCGCCTAGACGTGCATATGTACTCGTGCTTAAATAATGAAAGCTTGTTCCATGTGCCCGTTAAGACTTGACAATTCGGTGAAGGTTAAAGGAAGACATAAGAAAGGCTTTTTGATCGTCTTTTCAAGTTATAGATAAATCTGATGTTTTTGGGATTGGGTGGATGGAAAAGAATATTCATGAATAACAGGAAAGTCTCGTGAATGAAAGCGTAGCTATTGGGATACAATTGTGTCGGAGCAATCCCAATATATCTCAACATCTCTCGAATAAAGGAGTTAAAAGGTGGAACACATCCGACCCAAAGTGAGGTCTATCTTGCCTCGTAGGAACTAAAACATCCCAAAATAGAATCCCGTGAATTGAGAACAATCGACGAAGAGCGACTTTGCCAATTCGACAAGTTTATGAATCGACAAAGTTATCAAGGACAACGATACCCTCAACAACATTAGTAGCAGGGCTGATAGTTTCCGTTGGAAGAATTAGAATATAGGAAAAGAGATCAATTTGCGAGCTGGAAGCTTTTGCTTATTCTGCATGATGGCTCGAAAAAGACCTTCCGGATATAGTGGTAGAAATTGATTTTGCTTTACAATCGATGTATTTCATTGTTGAATCAAAAGACATATTGGTTGAACGCTTCGTGTGTCTAGAATCTATGTTAGATGTACTTGGTAGACAATCGAGCTTAGAAGTAATAACATGTTCACCCCATGTCAAATGTTAACTAGTGCAGCGCAGTGCAATGTGAAACAAGCATAAACAGTTTGAAATCAAAAAAGCAAGAATAAAATGATGAAACTTGGAGCTTTGTCCAGAGAGACCATCATTGTTGACTATCTCAATTGACAACAAAGATGATTGGCATGAAACTTTTAGGATCGATTAACGACAAGTCTAGAAATTTGATCGTTTAATCTTAAGTTCGACAGTCCAAGTATGCAAGTCACGTTGTGCTTTATCATCTTCTATTTTGGTAAGGCAATATGATGTTATGTGTTCAAATGACATATGTTATATTGATCAAGAGTGTCAATACCGATCCCATCACCCTATGCCAATCCCTATACCCAGCCATTTTTTACCGATTCGTTCATCAAAGTCACTAACAAAAATCACTTGTTTAACTATTTTCTATCAATCCCTCTCACCAAAACTATTTCTTATAGATCACTAAGCATCATGCTTTGGTACAGAACCAAGCCTTAGCTTGAAAATTTGAAGGTGAGACTCAAACTAAACATAGGTATGAAAATTTTGAAGTATTAATCAAATGACTAGAAGCAAGTACATCATTAACTCAAACTTGATTTGCAAGTCCCCACCATCTAACCATATGACCCCTAAAAACTCACCACTATCTTTTTTCATCATTACACCTGGAAAAGGTAGATTTTCCATCATTACATCATATTACTTTACTCTCTTGCTTTATTAAATTCAATGAATTTTAAGCGAAACTTTTAGGGCTTTTTCACGAAACTTCGCAAATCTACAACAACGATATCTCCATCTCTCACTTGCAACTACTCAGTTCCAAAATCACGACTAAGAGGAGATTATCTGTCATTCAGTTACATCCAAAAGCTATGGTAACTTGCGAATTCAAAGAAGGAACAGGGAAGAAGTGCGATAAAAAGAGAAGAAGAGGTGGATTGTTTTGTCAACAACAGATAAAGGTATGCTTAAAAACCATTTACAGTTTTATTTTTGTATTGTACCAATTGATGTCATTAATGATGTTTATTGTTGGCTTGGTGTTATTAAGGATGCATAGACTTTTTATTTGATTGTTAATAAAACTTTTTTCTAGTTCTCTGGAGTTGGAATGTGCATGCATTAGATGTATGTTATAAGTTACTGTCAAGAAAATTTAATTACTTACCTTAAGTGCATTAATAATTTAGTTGTAGTATCTATATGCAATCAAATATACAAAAGAAGCACGTTGTAAACTGAGTGTATGACATCTCATCATGATAAATACTTGAATGGTAGATATGTATCGGTTGAAAAATAGCATGCTCATCATTGTTCAATTTATTGAATATTAGATATGTAATATTAGATATTACACAGTTGAATACTAGAACTGTGTAATTTTGAATCATGCAACTTAACTTCCATCACGAGTTCATCATTGTTCAATTCGTTGTTATGATCTGAAAGGTGAAAAGAAAGGTATTTGTATATGTAACGACCCCAGATTTTTATTTAATTTAAATTAATAATTTATTGAATTTTGAATAAAAGTTTGTAAAATAAATTTTTAAATAGATTAATTGATAGCGAGTTTTCCCGATCGTAATAAAATTCTGATGTTGAATCATTCAAATTTAAAATATTGTATATATACGTGAATATATATGTATATATGATATACGAGTAAACTTGAAATTTTATATATAAGTATATATTGATTTGAATTTAAATTTCAAGTAAATGGATTTTAAAATAAATATATAGAGAAATACAATATAATTGGTATTACAGTAAAAATAACAAAATAAAATATTAGAACAAATAAAACAAAAATATAAAGATAAGTATATAGGCTGCAAAAGGAACACATTCAAACATTGACAAATGACAATAACGACTTTATATTTTTACATGAAAGGAAAAGGGCAACCTGGCCAAGGGAAACAAGCTAACAAAAAGCACAAGTATAAAACAAATATAAGTGTCTTTAGCCACCACAATAATTTCAGCCGAGACAAGCTTGCAAAGGCAAGTAAAAGAAGTACATATACAAATCATTCCATCCCACCAAAACATAGCTGCAGCCACCACAAAGTAAGCTTTGTCAAAGATAAAGTATGAACAAACAAATTAAAATATATATACTTTGTACGAGTCATTAATGCTCCTACCTCTAGCATGGTCGAAATCATCTCAGCCTAAGAAATGCAAAGCTAAAAACAAAGTATAAAATGGAAATATAACAAGGTAAGTATAGGAACATAGGGTACATATGCATTAAATGCCATATCCTCTAGCATACAAAAAGAAGATTTTCAGCCGAGTCAACAAGCAAGCAATGAAAAATATCTCTGATATATTTGTACAAGCCAAAATAATGTGTTACCCTATTGTACAAACAATATGAAATACCCTGTACACTTCTTTTTCTCATATATCAACTTATCTCCATTCAGTTCGTTTATGCAAAGCCAAGTAAAACTAAAGTGAATTATTATCTAAACTCAAACAAATTCAACTGAAAACATCAAACAACTTAGATCAAAACAAATCAAATGCAAACTAGAGGAGTTCAGCTTGCACAATTTCAAAGCCTGTTTTCAAAATGATACTCTGTTCTTCCTCTTCTAAACTGGTGAGCAAACTCCTATTTTTTTTTCGAAGCTTAACCTGTTTTGATATCTTGATGCTTGTGAGTAAATATTTCTTCTTTGAAATTTTGGAGCAAAGTTAAATCAGGTTTTATTTGTGCATGTGTTTATGCTCATATGAATACTGTTGTTCTGTTGAGTATATTTGTGCATCATGTTGTTCTCTGGTTCCAGGTTACAGAGTACAAACTCAAATCAAAATTTAATTATCTTTTACTTAACCATTTTTAGGACTTAGGATTTAACTTAAACATGCTGTTTAGTTCTAAAGTAAAGTTCAAAAATTTGCCTAAGGTAAAATAATGTTGGAATATCCCTGAAAACAAGATAGAACTGAGGAAAATGTTCATGTATGTTAAAATCCATCATCATAGATTTCTAGTTCATGTTTATAATTTGAATCTATACTGAAAACGAGAATTTTTAAAACAAAAATGAAGGTTTTTAGTTTAGAATTCCCAGAGCAGTTTGAACTTGAATAAAGATGGCATTTTTACAAATTTCTGATAATTGAATCAATTATAAATGCTGAGATTTGTTATATAGCAAGTTTAATCATCCATGAATCCAAGAAAAATGCTAAAGAATTTTTCTAATGCGTAAATATTGGGGTCGATTCGAATTTAGGGTTTGGGGATTGAGTTTTCTGTGCTCTGTTTAAATTCTTGTTTTCCGGCCCCATGAGATGATCGAGCTTCGCGTGGTTTTGGTGGATGATGGCTTAGCGTGTTGACGAGATGTGGCCGAAGTTATGGCGATTCCGGTGGACTGAGGAGCGCTGGCGAAGTGGTTTTGCGTGGTGGTGTCTGGGCGACAGTTCGATTCGAGATGCTAAAATTCAATTTCAAAGTTTTTCCTTCGAGTCGAGTTTGGGATGTGAATGTAGGGAGGTATTGCGACTTGGTGGAGGTGCTGAAGCTCGCCAGAATGTTGGCGAGTGGCTGTGCACGTGCACACGTTTGAATGTGTGTCAGGTCGCTTAATTTGGAGAAGAAGAAGTCGTGCTCGAGTGAGTGGTGCATTAGCTCCGAGTTGGATCGCGTGAGTTTCCTGATGCTATTATAACTTGGTTTAAATTTAAACTTACAAAAAAAAAAGAAACAGAGGAGAAAGTAGCGTGGAAGAAGAAGAAAGATGCAGGAGGATGACGCGGGGAGATTGCTGGGAAAACTCGAGCCCTACTCGAGTCATTCTCATGTAAAATCAGGTCTGGGAAGTTGGTGATCAAAACAGTTTTCGAATTAAAACTTAACCAAGTTTTTAAAACACTGTCCTAGTTAAATGTTTTAAACTAAATATGTGATTTGGTCTCAAATAAAGGAAATGATTTTATCTTAATCTAATTAAGGTTTTGATAATAAATGAGGTAATGAAAGAGTAATTAATTAAGGTAATTAATTTAAGGTTACTTATTTAATTACTTAAAGAATAATTTGTCAATGTGATTAATTGATGGTTAATTTATTAATTAATGGTAATTAATTAAAATGGTGAATTAAATAATTAAAGGTTAATTATTTAATAATTAAAGGTTGATTAATTATAATTTAAGGTTAATTTATTTATTATTAATGGTTAATTAATAAATGATTAAAGAATAATTAATCAAAATGGTTGAGGTTAATTAATGTTAATTAACCAGGATTAGTGATTTATTCATAAGTAATAAATCTGATTTAAATAAATCAGATAATAAATTGACCTTATCCATGGATGTTTGGATTCTAGTGAATGTTGAATTGTTTGATATCCCTGATATGTGATGCCTTGTGATATACCCTGATTTGTGTGTGATCTGTACTGTAGTTCATTTATCTAGGATGAATGTAATATATTATCTGTGATTTATATATCTATTTCTGTGATATATTACTATGTGAATATGAAAACCCTTGACCCGTAAACGGCATTTAAACTTCGATGCGACAGGGAGTCGGATTCCAGTTGGTTATCCGAAACCCACATCGAATTGTAATGATGAACCTTTGTGATTGATAAATTTATTTTATCTATGAAATTGTAAATGAAGATAAGCGTTGTGGATTATACCGCTTATCGATATTGATATATCGGTGATGATTGATGTTGTGCACTATTGTGTGAAACCCCTGGACTACACCATACACACACAAATATGGATTTCACGTGGAAATCGGTTAAATCACAGATGATTTAAAATTAATGTTTTTGAAATTGAAATTTTAATTTCAATTGATTTTGAAATTAGAAACTTGGGTTTAAAGTGAAAAGCTTTTGAAATGGAATTTCAAAGATAAAAGTTATTTCGAATAACTTAATCGAGTTTTGAAAATTTAAATAATTTGATTTAAATTTGAATTCAAGTTTTAAATTGAATTCTATGATTTGAAACTAAGGATTAAAGATGATGTACAAGTTATATATGGGTTAAACCATTTTATAGATATTGATTTGGGAATTTGAATTTTAATTCAAGGGTTTTAACTCGTGTAAATATAACTGGATTTTTCTGAAACGAAACTATTTGTTTTCAAATAGTAAAAGCTTTCACATAAGTAATGAACTTCCAATTTGTGTTGAAAGAATTTCAAGTTTGAATTGGAATTGAAATGTTTTGAAAACTATGAGATGAGTCTTTGATTTCAAAGACCGGACGAATTAATCTAACTTGAATTGGAATTGTTTTGAAAGACTATGAATGAATCTTTGGAAACGAGTTTTGAAAGCTATAAGTTAAATCTTGATTTAAAGATTTAACGAGTTAATCCAATTGAAATGGAAATTGTTTTGAAATCCATGAATGGATCTTTGTGAACGGGGTAAACTTTGTGAATTGAATCTTTTTGTTTAAAAGATTAAAGTGTGGAAATTGTTTAAACCATTGAGGGTTTTTGAAATGAATCTTTTTGTTTAAAAGATTGAAAATGGTAATTTGTTTTAACCATTCGAATGAAAAGTTTTGGGCTTTAAGCTGTGATTTAACTGAGACCCCAGTATCCATATGATTTTTAATTGCGCTCGTTATTCGGTTTAGCCGGGAGAGGACCTTTGTGTCATATAACCCATTCCGAATAGTGATACGACGTATATGGATCGCATTTGAAGACCGGTGGTGAAGACCGGATATTTTCGAAAACAAAAGGACAACTCGTCGAATGTCTCTGCATCGACTGGTCCCCGGTATAGAGATTTTATCACCCTTTGTGATGGGAAGTTCGGACGTGATTAGAAATTATCCGGATTTGCAAGGGCTTCTTCGGAAGTGCCTTCAGTTCTGTTCGAATCCGGAACAGACTTGTATAGATGTGTGTCTGACGTTACACTTTGAGATGTAAAGCTGGTTTCTATCAAATACATTTCTGTTGGTGGCGGAGAATTTATTCTCTTAGCTTAACACCCTTCTCTGAGACGTATGAGCTCAGAGGTTATGTAGTTGATGGTTACTAGTGATACATTCCCAATTTGGTAATGTGGCATACGAAGTGCTGATGATCATTTGTTGATCAAAGCGTGGCTTTGTGAAAAAGCGTGGCTTTGTGGAAAAGCGTTGCTTTGTGAAAAAGCGTGGCTTTGTGAAAAAGCGTGGCTTTGTGAAAAAGCGTTGCTTTGTGGACGAGACTTCGTCGAGCCTCACAACCCGGTAATGGTCGAAACAGGAATGTTGCGACAAAGGTTTGTAGGGGTAGCGCCCCTAGGGTATGTCATTTCCTTCTGGATAAAAGGTGATATCATGGTATGGAGCCCAGATATTTTACCTATGTGGATGCTGCACAGTTATTATACTTTGTGGTTGTTGCTTTATGATCGAGGTACCTCGGATAAAGGTCGGTGACGACCGGGGGATGACATGACTCGTGTGTTAGTTACCTAGTTACAGCTTGGTTAAAGCGTGAGGTAGCGTCGGCCTTTTGTTTGCAGAGATCCGGTTAGGTTCTCGGGGCGTCTTTCCAGAGGCGTTTCTATTTCGGTAAGGAAGTTCCTTAGCCTGATCATTTGTTGGAAATCCAAAGAAACAATACGAACCCTGTACGGTTTTAGTTGTATTACCTGCTATGGAATGTGGCGGTAACCTGTTATTGAACATGGTAGCTATAGTAGGCATACGATGAAATGTTGTATGCTGGCTAAGATTAATATTGTATTTTCGAAATGTTTTCACACTATGCACTAGTAATAATATCAAAAGAGTTTTTCCTTTGCGTAGTAAGCATGTTTGACTATCATAAGGAGAAATCTCCTCCAATTCTGCGATTGCATTGTGTGTGTGGCGGGAGGCCTTATGGTAGTTTCATTTTCGAAAAGCATTGCGGATTTCAATGTTTAAAAGCCTTTGTTGCTTGTTTTAAAGATAAACTGTTTTTGTTGCTCACACCAGTCCCATGACTGATCCGAAGTTTATTGTTCCCTTCCTAAATTCTGGGTGCCCACCATTTTCCACACGGGCAGTCTAGAGTTGGGTTTTCTCAAATATTCAGGTTGAGTGGATTAGCTGGAGCTAGCTATGGATTAGAGCATTCTATTGGAGATTTTCTATCCGCTGCTGATGTTATCTTTTCTTTCCGCTGCTATTGTCATTGTATCATATCTCTGATATTGTTGTATCATATGGATATCATTGTTGTATATCATTCTGGATATTGTATTCATTGGGGTTGTATATGATATCATTGATTTCTTTATTCCGCTGTGTTGTTATTTACTTAAGTGTGTTATAAGCTCCGGCGAATCGGATTTGAACGGTCGAATCTATGGCATTCGAGTACGATGTAAAGTATGGATGTCGATTTTCGAACGCGAAAAATCTGAGTCGTTACATTTGGTATCAGAGCTAAGGTTGAACTTTAGCTCAGGAGTATAACACATTAAGTAGCTCATTAGAGATAGAGTGAAGTAGACTCTAGAATGAGTAATCTCTAAGATATCCGTCCGAATGCCTCAGTAAATTCTCTTGCTATCTACTGATAGTGAGTATGAGTGCAAGAAGAGGATGAGATAGGGGATAGGGGAATACGACTATAAATGGTCGATACTCTGTAACAACAAGGAAATAATTCTTTCTCTATCAATCTATTTTGTTCGTTATCTCCTCTCAAATTTTCGATAGGTTCTGGTAGATTCAGGAAGAAAATTCGATATATTTGAATGGGACATAAACTCCAGAGAGGCCAAAATTTTTTATTTGGATGAATTGGTTGCTTTGATTGCTATGGTTGATAGGTATAATTTAGTTTCTAAAACTAGAAAGTTTTGAATTGTATCCATATATCTATCTATTCTTTGGGTCCGATATATTCTACAAATGGTTAGTTATCCTTTCGAACTGATCAATGCCATTGTATGTTTCGTAGATATGGATAACCCGAGTATTTTGTGAAGTGTTAAATAGATTCGTTCTTATATCTGTTATTGATATTCTGATTTGGTAAGCCAAATGTAGAATAAATGTTCAGTTTGATTAGATTAAACATTCTTCATCTTTCTGTGTTTCGTGCCTGCGAATTTCGAGGACGAAATTCTTTTAAGGGGGAAAGTTTGTAACGACCCCAGATTTTTATTTAATTTAAATTAATAATTTATTGGATTTTGAATAAAAGTTTGTAAAATAAATTTTTAAATAGATTAATTGATAGCGAGTTTTCCCGATCGTAATAAAATTCTGATGTTGAATCATTCAAATTTAAAATATTGTATATATACGTGAATATATATGTATATATGATATACGAGTAAACTTGAAATTTTATATATAAGTATATATTGATTTGAATTTAAATTTCAAGTAAATGGATTTTAAAATAAATATATAGAGAAATACAATATAATTGGTATTACAGTAAAAATAACAAAATAAAATATTAGAACAAATAAAACAAAAATATAAAGATAAGTATATAGGCTGCAAAAGGAACACATTCAAACATTGACAAATGACAATAACGACTTTATATTTTTACATGAAAGGAAAAGGGCAACCTGGCCAAGGGAAACAAGCTAACAAAAAGCACAAGTATAAAACAAATATAAGTGTCTTTAGCCACCACAATAATTTCAGCCGAGACAAGCTTGCAAAGGCAAGTAAAAGAAGTACATATACAAATCATTCCATCCCACCAAAACATAGCTGCAGCCACCACAAAGTAAGCTTTGTCAAAGATAAAGTATGAACAAACAAATTAAAATATATATACTTTGTACGAGTCATTAATGCTCCTACCTCTAGCATGGTCGAAATCATCTCAGCCTAAGAAATGCAAAGCTAAAAACAAAGTATAAAATGGAAATATAACAAGGTAAGTATAGGAACATAGGGTACATATGCATTAAATGCCATATCCTCTAGCATACAAAAAGAAGATTTTCAACCGAGTCAACAAGCAAGCAATGAAAAATATCTCTGATATATTTGTACAAGCCAAAATAATGTGTTACCCTATTGTACAAACAATATGAAATACCCTGTACACTTCTTTTTCTCATATATCAACTTATCTCCATTCAGTTCGTTTATGCAAAGCCAAGTAAAACTAAAGTGAATTATTATCTAAACTCAAACAAATTCAACTGAAAACATCAAACAACTTAGATCAAAACAAATCAAATGCAAACTAGAGGAGTTCAGCTTGCACAATTTCAAAGCCTGTTTTCAAAATGATACTCTGTTCTTCCTCTTCTAAACTGGTGAGCAAACTCCTATTTTTTTTTTTCGAAGCTTAACCTGTTTTGATATCTTGATGCTTGTGAGTAAATATTTCTTCTTTGAAATTTTGGAGAAAAGTTAAATCAGGTTTTATTTGTGCATGTGTTTATGCTCATATGAATACTGTTGTTCTGTTGAGTATATTTGTGCATCATGTTGTTCTCTGGTTCCAGGTTACAGAGTACAAACTCAAATCAAAATTTAATTATCTTTTACTTAACCATTTTTAGGACTTAGGATTTAACTTAAACATGCTGTTTAGTTCTAAAGTAAAGTTCAAAAATTTGCCTAAGGTAAAATAATGTTGGAATATCCCTGAAAACAAGATAGAACTGAGGAAAATGTTCATGTATGTTAAAATCCATCATCATAGATTTCTAGTTCATGTTTATAATTTGAATCTATACTGAAAACGAGAATTTTTAAAACAAAAATGAAGGTTTTTAGTTTAGAATTCCCAGAGCAGTTTGAACTTGAATAAAGATGGCATTTTTACAAATTTCTGATAATTGAATCAATTATAAATGCTGAGATTTGTTATATAGCAAGTTTAATCATCCATGAATCCAAGAAAAATGCTAAAGAATTTTTCTAATGCGTAAATATTGGGGTCGATTCGAATTTAGGGTTTGGGGATTGAGTTTTCTGTGCTCTGTTTAAATTCTTGTTTTCCGGCCCCATGAGATGATCGAGCTTCGCGTGGTTTTGGTGGATGATGGCTTAGCGTGTTGACGAGATGTGGCCGAAGTTATGGCGATTCCGGTGGACTGAGGAGCGCTGGCGAAGTGGTTTTGCGTGGTGGTGTCTGGGCGACAGTTCGATTCGAGATGCTAAAATTCGATTTCAAAGTTTTTCCTTCGAGTCGAGTTTGGGATGTGAATGTAGGGAGGTATTGCGACTTGGTGGAGGTGCTGAAGCTCGCCAGAATGTTGGCGAGTGGCTGTGCACGTGCACACATTTGAATGTGTGTCAGGTCGCTTAATTTGGAGAAGAAGAAGTCGTGCTCGAGTGAGTGGTGCATTAGCTCCGAGTTGGATCGCGTGAGTTTCCTGATGCTATTATAACTTGGTTTAAATTTAAACTTACAAAAAAAAACAGAGGAGAAAGTAGCGTGGAATAAGAAGAAAGATGCAGGAGGATGACGCGGGGAGATTGCTGGGAAAACTCGAGCCCTACTCGAGTCATTCTCATGTAAAATCGGGTCTGGGAAGTTGGTGATCAAAACAGTTTTCGAATTAAAACTTAACCAAGTTTTTAAAACACTGTCCTAGTTAAATGTTTTAAACTAAATATGTGATTTGGTCTCAAATAAAGGAAATGATTTTATCTTAATCTAATTAAGGTTTTGATAATAAATGAGGTAATGAAAGAGTAATTAATTAAGGTAATTAATTTAAGGTTACTTATTTAATTACTTAAAGAATAAATTGTCAATGTGATTAATTGATGGTTAATTTATTAATTAATGGTAATTAATTAAAATGGTGAATTAAATAATTAAAGGTTAATTATTTAATAATTAAAGGTTGATTAATTATAATTTAAGGTTAATTTATTTATTATTAATGGTTAATTAATAAATGATTAAAGAATAATTAATCAAAATGGTTGAGGTTAATTAATGTTAATTAACCAGGATTAGTGATTTATTCATAAGTAATAAATCTGATTTAAATAAATCAGATAATAAATTGACCTTATCCATGGATGTTTGGATTCTAGTGAATGTTGAATTGTTTGATATCCCTGATATGTGATGCCTTGTGATATACCCTGATTTGTGTGTGATCTGTACTGTAGTTCATTTATCTGGGATGAATGTAATATATTATCTGTGATTTATATATCTATTTCTGTGATATATTACTATGTGAATATGAAAACCCTTGACCCGTAAACGGCATTTAAACTTCGATGCGACAGGGAGTCGGATTCCAGTTGGTTATCCGAAACCCACATCGAATTGTAATGATGAACCTTTGTGATTGATAAATTTATTTTATCTATGAAATTGTAAATGAAGATAAGCGTTGTGGATTATACCGCTTATCGATATTGATATATCGGTGATGATTGATGTTGTGCACTATTGTGTGAAACCCCTGGACTACACCATACACACACAAATATGGATTTCACGTGGAAATCGGTTAAATCACAGATGATTTAAAATTAATGTTTTTGAAATTGAAATTTTAATTTCAATTGATTTTGAAATTAGAAACTTGGGTTTAAAGTGAAAAGCTTTTGAAATGGAATTTCAAAGATAAAAGTTATTTCGAATAACTTAATCGAGTTTTGAAAATTTAAATAATTTGATTTAAATTTGAATTCAAGTTTTAAATTGAATTCTATGATTTGAAACTAAGGATTAAAGATGCTGTACAAGTTATATATGGGTTAAACCATTTTATAGATATTGATTTGGGAATTTGAATTTTAATTCAAGGGTTTTAACTCGTGTAAATATAACTGGATTTTTCTGAAACGAAACTATTTGTTTTCAAATAGTAAAAGCTTTCACATAAGTAATGAACTTCCAATTTGTGTTGAAAGAATTTCAAGTTTGAAATGGAATTGAAATGTTTTGAAAACTATGAGATGAGTCTTTGATTTCAAAGACCGGACGAATTAATCTAACTTGAATTGGAATTGTTTTGAAAGACTATGAATGAATCTTTGGAAACGAGTTTTGAAAGCTATAAGTTAAATCTTGATTTAAAGATTTAACGAGTTAATCCAATTGAAATGGAAATTGTTTTGAAATCCATGAATGGATCTTTGTGAACGGGGTAAACTTTGTGAATTGAATCTTTTTGTTTAAAAGATTAAAGTGTGGAAATTGTTTAAACCATTGAGGGTTTTTGAAATGAATCTTTTTGTTTAAAAGATTGGAAATGGTAATTTGTTTTAACCATTCGAATGAAAAGTTTTGGGCTTTAAGATGTGATTTAACTGAGACCCCAGTATCCATATGATTTTTAATTGCGCTCGTTATTCGGTTTAGCCGGGAGAGGACCTTTGTGTCATATAACCCATTCCGAATAGTGATACGACGTATATGGATCGCATTTGAAGACCGGTGGTGAAGACCGGATATTTTCGAAAACAAAAGGACAACTCGTCGAATGTCTCTGCACCGACTGGTCCCCGGTATAGAGATTTTATCACCCTTTGTGATGGGAAGTTCGGACGTGATTAGAAATTATCCGGATTTGCAAGGGCTTCTTCGGAAGTGCCTTCGGTTCTGTTCGAACCCGGAACAGACTTGTATGGATGTGTGTTTGACGTTACACTTTGAGATGTAAAGCTGGTTTCTATCAAATACATTTCTGTTGGTGGCGGAGAATTTATTCTCTTAGCTTAACACCCTTCTCTGAGACGTATGAGCTCAGAGGTTATGTAGTTGATGGTTATTAGTGATACATTCCCAATTTGGTAATGTGGCATACGAAGTGCTGATGATCATTTGTTGATCAAAGCGTGGCTTTGTGGAAAAGCGTTGCTTTGTGAAAAAACGTGGCTTTGTGAAAAAGCGTGGCTTTGTGAAAAAGCGTTGCTTTGTGGACGAAACTTCGTCGAGCCTCACAACCCGGTAATGGTCGAAACAGGAATGTTGCGACAAAGGTTTGTAGGGGTAGCGCCCCTAGGGTATGTCATTTCCTTCTGGATAAAAGGTGATATCATGGTATGGAGCCCAGATATTTTACCTATGTGGATGCTGCACAGTTATTATACTTTGTGGTTGTTGCTTTATGATCGAGGTACCTCGGATAAAGGTCGGTGACGACCGGGGGATGACATGACTCGTGTGTTAGTTACCTAGTTACAGCTTGGTTAAAGCGTGAGGTAGCGTCGGCCTTTTGTTTGCAGAGATCCGGTTAGGTTCTCGGGGCGTCTTTCCAGAGGCGTTTCTATTTCGGTAAGGAAGTTCCTTAGCCTGATCATTTGTTGGAAATCCAAAGAAACAATACGAACCCTGTACGGTTTTAGTTGTATTACCTGCTATGGAATGTGGCGGTAACCTGTTATTGAACATGGTAGCTATAGTAGGCATACGATGAAATGTTGTATGCTGGCTAAGATTAATATTGTATTTTCGAAATGTTTTCACACTATGCACTAGTAATAATATCAAAAGAGTTTTTCCTTTGCGTAGTAAGCATGTTTGACTATCATAAGGAGAAATCTCCTCCAATTCTGCGATTGCATTGTGTGTGTGGCGGGAGGCCTTATGGTAGTTTCATTTTCGAAAAGCATTGCGGATTTCAATGTTTAAAAGCCTTTGTTGCTTGTTTTAAAGATAAACTGTTTTTGTTGCTCACACCAGTCCCATGACTGATCCGGAGTTTATTGTTCCCTTCCTAAATTCTGGGTGCCCACCATTTTCCACACGGGCAGTCTAGAGTTGGGTTTTCTCAAATATTCAGGTTGAGTGGATTAGCTGGAGCTAGCTATGGATTAGAGCATTCTATTGGAGATTTTCTATCCGCTGCTGATGTTATCTTTTCTTTCCGCTGCTATTGTCATTGTATCATATCTCTGATATTGTTGTATCATATGGATATCATTGTTGTATATCATTCTGGATATTGTATTCATTGGGGTTGTATATGATATCATTGATTTCTTTATTCTGCTGTGTTGTTATTTACTTAAGTGTGTTATAAGCTCCGGCGAATCGGATTTGAACGGTCGAATCTATGGCATTCGAGTACGATGTAAAGTATGGATGTCGATTTTCGAACGTGAAAAATCCGAGTCGTTACAGTATACGTGAGACTAAGGGGTGATTTCTTCCTAATGCACGATTTATCATTAGCAATGCAGAACACAGATTTAATTAACGATTATTTTTAACTCAAGCAAACCGACCTTGAGCTCTAGGTTTGCTCAAACACCATTTGTGTTGGTTGTAAGGTGTTACCATTTTGAGTGTACTTATGACACATTGCATTGACACTAGGTACTATTCGTATAACTATGTCCACAATACAACTTCTAAACTTACATGTCAACTATTATTGGTTGGAAGTTGTTTGTGCTTATACCCTTAAAAGTTTCTTTAAGGAAAGCACAATTCACAAGTTGAGTCAGAAAGGGACAGTACTGTTTTTCTTTAATATTTGTTTTTGTGCAAGATTCAAGTTAAATGGAGGCATTTTTTAAAGCCCAAATATTATTACTTGAACATACAAAATCATACTGTAATAATAATATAAATCTATATTTATTGTACTAATATTTGTTCTTTTTGTTGTGACAGGCTAATGAACAAAATGATTCAGAAATGTCTGAAGAATCCACTGAAGTGATTGAACGTAATGCAATAAAAAATCAGAAAATTTACAGGAACTCATTGAGTTCATTTTATAAATTTATAAAGAAAATTAAGAAATATTTGAAACCTACTGATATAAATGTTCTGAAAACAACACCATTTTGGAAGTTTATCAATTTGTTTCTCACTGAAGAACTTCATCTAAGTGATATAAAATGGTCATCTAAATGTTTAGATGAAGTGATAAAAACATATAATGCAGAACAGGAAGTTTTTGAAATAAATGGGTTTAAGTTAAAATTAAAGTACAAACATGTTGCAAAAATGTTTGGAATTCCAAGCAAAGGTATAACTATAAAAGAGTTGCAACCGAAAAAGTTTCTACCTTTACCATGCAAACAATTTATTAATAAATATTTGCATGAAGATGAACATTTTAATAAAAAATTAATTGAAAGAGAAGTTGTTAAAATTCTGGAAAAAAGAGACGATCAATTTTCTGAAGATGTGGCTAGATTGATTGTAATACAGCTCATGTGTTCATTTTTCTTCTCAAGTAAGTATGAACTTTTTTTTTTTTAGTTTTTACTCCTTAAACTAAACTTATGTAAGTGAATGATGTTTTGTTTAATTTCATTTACAGGCAGCACTTCGCAATTAAAATGGTCACTTTTACCATATATTCATGACTTTGAGAAAACGAAAAAAGTTAATTGGTCAAAAGCAATTTTGTTTAATTTGGAGGAGCATTTGAAAAAATTTGCTGAAGATCCTAGGAGAAATCATTCGTGTGTAACAATTTTACTGGTATTATTTTATTTCCTTAAATTTTTTTTTATTGTTAGTCAACTAATTGTTATATTATTTAACTAATGTTAAAGTACTAATTATTAGTTTAATTCCATACAGTATTGGATTTGTGATGTTTTGGAAATAATGGAAAAGAGAGAAACCTACGAAGAAGAAATGCCAACAATGGCAAAGTGGAGATTATCAACACTGAAAAAGTTGTTGACATCAAAGTTTCTCTCTACAGTGGTTGAGAAAATGGTAAAAATATAAATATAGTATGTTTTTTTAAAGTGTATACCTGATTGCAATTTTTTAAATTGGCATTAAACATCACATAATTAACTGTAAACAAAAGTACATTTTCTTAAGTTTATAAAATGCACATCTTTTTGCGTTTACATATATTTCAATTTGTATTTAACTTTAAATTTACAAAGTAAACTTCAAATATAAATATCACTTTAAAATTTATAATAGGTTTGAAAAGAAAAAACTTGAGCATAAATATTTCAGAATTTCGCCTTAATATTTAAATATCACACACAGACTTCCACTTTTCAAACATTTTAAATTTTAATTGCACTTTAACATGCAAAGTAAATTTTTACTGTAAATATTTTCTTTTAAAAAGTAGCAGAAATTGGAACAATATTAAAATAACACTAAATTAATTTTCAAAAAAACCACAACATAAGTTTTACAAAGCGCACATACTACCGTGGTAATAATTCAAACTTTGTACTTTTTCATTTTTTGATTTCATGAACTTATTTACTAAACACGTCTTTTTTTTTCCTCCTCTTATTCATTAATTTTGTATAGTACCTTAGCAATAAGGTTATAATTTATGTGCATGGGCAAGTGATAAAACTTCACTCAACATAATGCTCTTCTTGTTTGGGAGTTTGTATTGTTATCGATTACTTAGAATAAAGCCCACGGGTGGAAAGGTTGCAGGGACAAATATAGGAAATACCAAAATAGAAATAGTGAAACATGACTCCTAGATAAGTTTGAAGTTGCAGACAAGATGATACCATGTTTTAATATTTAATCTGTATGAATAGTGTTATGTACTTCCATGAATATTTGAGAATTGTTTTGTTCTTTTTATTATTGTTACAAAGCTATACGAATTTAGATAATTGGTTTCTTTTGTCCGCTGTAATAACCTTGTATGAAAATAGAAGTTCATAATTTAAATTTGTATTTAACTTTAAAATGACAAAGTAAACTTAGAATATAATTTTTTTTAAAGTTTAATTAGGTTTGAAAAAGGAAAAAAGAATTGTAGCACAAAAGTTTCAAAAGGTAACCTCAATATGTACAAAGCGCATGCCTACATGCGCTTTTCAAACATTTTAAAATAAATTGTGATTTAAATGCAAAGAATTTTTTAAGTGTAAATATTTTTTTTAACAAAAGATTATAGAAATTTCAACAACATTAAGATAACAGTAGATAATTTTCAAAAAAATCCACACCATAAGTTCTACAAACTGCACAGCTGCTTGCATTTTCTGTACATTTTTTATACTAATTATATTTTAGTATGATGAATTAAAATTTTAATGCAAATATACTTTTTAAAATATAAAAAAATGCAATCTACCTTGAAATAAAATGGAACCTAAGTTTGTCAAAAGCAGAACATACTTTTAAAAAAAACTCACAGCTTGTTGCACTTTTCATATGTTTTAATTTTCCACTTAAATTTAAAATGACAGTATAAACTTTGATTATAAATATTATGTAACGACCCGTAAATTTCAACGGTTTTAATAGCGTAATTAGTTGAAATTTTGTGAAATTTTTAAACGATAAAATTTGAAATAAAATTTAATATTTGGAACACGTCTAGTTAAACATAGCAACTGGTAAATTTTCGTCCGAAAATACGAAAGTTTATTTCGCGCGTAAATTCACTTCAATTTAATCAGTTAAAAAGTAATGAAAATGAAATGTTTTCAAAACCAAAATATTTTTACATAGAAAAATTCTAAATCATCTTCTGAGCAAGATTTCAGTTTGTCGTTTTTCCAAATTCGGACATCTTTGGCTCCGTCGTTCTTATTTTCTGCAAAATAGCAGTATTCTGGTACCGATATCGATTTTATCGGATGATCGTACCACTGATATTTTTATACCGTTGCGATCGTCTTGTCGTGCTGATCTTTGTGGTATATTCACTTCTGTATTTCAGGGTTTGGTACGCCGCAAAAATCAGCGCTACGATTTCTATGTCGGGGTCGTATTCGGGTTTTTGGTTTATATGACCTTTCATATATCAACCGTAGAATTCCTATAGCCATTGCAATTATTATTTTCTTGGAATTCAACGTATTGGTTTTTGATATTCTCTCCATATTCTACTTTGGTTTCATTCTATTTTCATTCGTCTGCCATCTATTTGCTATCTCTGTTTTCATAGCTTAGAAAAGAAAATTGTACAAGCTTGCTTTTCATATCTGACCCTAAAACTCATTCCTCCCTTATGACTTCACAGCAGCACGCATCTCCACCTCTGCTCTTTGCTCCACCCCTAACAGTCAGGCGCCACAATCTTCCTCCCCGCTTCCTACCCTGCCACGCACACAGCCATCTCAATCTTCATGCCGCTCATCTCCATCACCCACCACCGCATATACCCCCTCGGCCTTCCACCACCAACCGCCTATCGCCCATAGCAGCAGCCATCCACCACCACCACAGCCCACACGCACTGCACCCACCAACGTACCCTCTTCCCTTCACCACTCCATGGTTACAGCCCCACTTGCCCAGCTCCAAGCTGCCGAACAACCTACCCGAACTCCACACGACCATATCCACTGAACTCCCCTCCGTCTCCGGCCTTCACGCCTAGCTCTCGCGCCAACCACTTGCCATCCCACCTCGCCGAGATCTGCCACGTAGACGAAGCCCGAAATCAAAGCACGGCTTCCCAAATTCCACGGCGACTCCTCACTCGGATCTGCACCTCGCCGCCAACGTCAATCTCTACTCGCCTGCTGCGCGTTGGCTACCCGTTCCTCCCCTTCGCCCTTTGGAATCGCCCACTTTCCAAGCTTCCACTGTCGTCATATGTAAGATATATAAATGTTTATATATAGTATTATAACTTACATATGTTATATATTATCAGTGTGTGTTATATGTTATTTAGGTTTTATTTTATTTTGAATTTGCAAACTTATAGCAGTGTTAAGTATTTGTATATGTTTGTTATATTTCATGTATATTTAGTTAATGAATATATATTATAGTTGGCTGTATAGCCTATATGTTATAGTTAAAGTGTTTTGAAGTTTATGGGACGTTTATATGTTAAACAATATTGATTTTTATAATTAACAATGATTTTAAAATGTGTATATATTAGGGGTATTGAGTTTAAAGTAAAAATACATTAGTTTGTAAGTTGCAGTATTGATCCATACTGTTAGTATAGAAAACTTGCCTCAGTTTAGTTGTTTCAAAAAAAAAAAATTTAATTTATAATAATAATAATACATTTAGGTTGTAATATAAGGTATAAATCGAATTACTTTATGTACAAATTTTGTTGGTCTGTCTTATATATGGTAGAAGTTTGCAAAATTCTTAGAATATTTTCATTCATTTAGTTAAAAAAATACATGTGTGCATCTTCCGTGGGATTCCAACTTTATGATGTATGAAATATCGGATAATGGATGAAGAAGAAAAGAATGAGTTTTACTGTAACGCCCCACCTCTATGCTCACAATAACAAAGGTTATTATAAGGAATAACGTCTGTTATTGCGAAGAATAAGGCTTGTTAGAAGCGACCATCCGTAAGTTATGCCTTAGACGAGTATTGATCACATCGATAGGAGTTGTATAAATTACTCCCAAAGATATAATTTCAATCCAAATCTAAAACGAAACTACGGTGGCTAAAGAAAATCCAGAACAACTCATAATAACAACAACACAGATAGTATAATCACATCAGAACAGAAATATCAGATATATAGCGGAAGACAAGTCTGGAATACATGATACAACAATTCGATAGTTCACAAGAACCCAATACACATATACATGGATACCAACATACATAAGATAGGAGTCAAATAACCAAAAGAACTCCTCGAAGGCTAGATAAAAGATGATGTGAGATCCCAAAAGCTGAAGCTGCTACTGAATCAGAGATAGCGACTATCCTGAAATAACTCGGTCTGACCCGAGTATTATTTAAAAGAAAATAATAAACGGATCAGTCTAATTTATTCTTAGAATTGAATGCATCATAAATAACATCAAAGCAAAATAATAATAATCTCGAATGAGACTATTCAACATAAGAAATCAACATAATTAATTGAAGAAATCACATCAAACTTCATCAAAATCAACTTTCAAATTCACAATTGAATTCAAAACAGCAATTCACAAAATCTAGAAATCAAAAATAGATAGCTAGAAAATCAACATAAAAGTGGATCGATCCCATCATATGGCGAGTCTAAGCTACGCCGCACGTGCATCTCATATGGCCGAAGCCTACCAAGTACTGTCATCATAATTTTTGGCGCCCAACGAATGACCCGAAGGTCCAACATATGACCCGAAGGTCTAGTACTGGTATTTGACCCGAAGGTCCATCATATGACCCGAAGGTCCATCATAGTCGCTCGAAAGCACACAAAATCATCAAAATCATCAAACAACAAATATTTCAATTAACGAGTCCGGATTTAACCGAAATAGTAAAAGTGTGGTTCCATACTCCGCACTTTTGCTAAATCGTTTAAATCTCTTCATCGTTTCCTTGAAAGTGCAAAATTGTGTATTTTATAAAAATACATTTTACGTTCTCAAACGGACAAGTCCGGAATTAAGCGAATCAGTAAAAGCAGGGGTTCATAGTCCTCAATTTTGCTGAAGCGTTTAAATCGCTTTCTCATTCTTTTGAAAGCGCAAACTGTAAAATTTTTGAAAACAATTTTATTTTAAAACGATTTTTAAAACACGTGATTAAAACAGCAACATCTATAGCAATTTCGACAAGGAAATTGCACTTCTCAAAACACCTCAAAAACGGATACCAAATCAGCGTTGCGGAATAACCGCTTGGAAAGTCACTTTAAATTAACGGTTACTGACGTTAAAATAACAGTGAATTTTCTTTTATCAAAAATTTCAACAAAACACCGCGTTTTAAAAATATAACGCCGGTGTAAAATTTTCGTTCTAAAATAACGGAGCAAAAATACGTTTTAAAACGTAATACCGGTTCAAAATAAATTACTGCAGCAATCTACCCTAGTGCATAATCTTAAAATGTTGCACTGTGTGGAAAAATGCTTTAAATTTGCCCACGCTCTACTTACATTTAACGCATAACATAAAAATTTCACAAAGGCCAAAACTACTCACGTGTGTGACTCATTTTCATGCATGTGCTCCCAGTTACATTACAAAATGCAAAATGCACTGTTTGCATTTATTGTACACAAAAAGGAAGAAGCCTGCACTACCCTTGACACTAGCAACCTACATGTGTACTACCAATATAATGGAATCAAGGTTACAACGTGTACTACTGAATAAAAATGTAAATGTTTTTAAAACTAAACTGTCATATATACTTACTTATTGAAATCAAAAACACTTTAAACTAAACTGGCAAAAGCACACAGTCATTTACACGAAAAAACATATTTAACTCACCCATAAAAATACATTTCCACCCAAAACTAGAAATTGAAGCACACGCTCGCCAGTAACAATATTCTGAACTCAAATTAATGCATGCACACCCACATAACTCACGTATGCAACATTAAAATAACGCATGAGCTATGCAAATCGCACGTATGTAGATAAAAATGCAATACAACCTAGACAATGTGTGAACAAATTACAGCCGAAACAAATATGGGAACTATCCTAACAATACAATGCAAACCCTGCATACACGTAGATCAATACCCATACAACACGTAAATATGTTCACACTTTAAAGACTGGGGTAACTGTGTCAATATGTATGCGCAGGAGAATAAATCAGAACAAATGTTGCCTAAATTTTCATGCAGACGCAAACAAGTAAAATATCCAATCTATATTAGCAACGTGAGTTTTAAAAAAAAAACTCACCTAGATTTGCTTTACAACAGCTAGCAACCCAATTCAAAAAGGGAGCAGAAGTTTAGAAATATCAGCCATTAATGCATCGCTTGAGAAGCTGAAAGAAGTGGAATAATGGATGATGCAGTGTTATTTTTCTTTTCTTTTTCTTTTGAACTTAAGTCAAAGCAACTAGGCTGGCTACTCTTTTGAGTACACTCTCATTTAATGCTACGTGCTTAAGTGAATATAAAGGACACGCAGAAAAGATGTGGGCAGCTTTGAACAGGTTTGAACAGGTGTGCAACGAAAATGTGTTTTCACATCTTTAACTTAGTTCAGGAATTCATTTTCCATGTGTATAATAAATAAAGAAGGTGCCTAAGTATTCTTATCATGCATGCACGAAATAAGGAGCTGCACGCACTCAGTTATTTTTTTTTCAAATGCCACTGCCTCCAAGTAATTAGCATTGGTATATGAAAGATAGTGCAGTCATTGTACCAACTAATTGAAAAATGTAGCGACAACAACATGAAGGTGAATAAAAGTGTAACGCAATACGACCGACTTTGCAACATTATATTTTTTTCAAAATCTAATATAAAATTTTCTATTTAAAATATTCGCTCCGACAGTAATTCAAAAATTACGGTCGTTACCGATTTTGAAAACATTATTTATGACGGTAATATAATCACTGTCGTTACATTTACTGTTGGATTCACGTGAGTATATTATATTATATATTTACTATATGTTTTAAGTGGATCATGTACCGTTTGCAAATTAAGGTTACTTGGGTTTTTATTATAAGTTGGAATTTTGGTTCTGGGTATGTATCAAGTTACATAAGTTATATCATATATATTGAAGTTCGGGCAAATAGGGATATACATATACTGTTTCATTTTGGTTTGATGAAAAATGTTAGTACGTAAAAAAAAAAAAAAAAAAAAAAAAAAAAGTTTAGGCCTGCATTTTATAAGTTCAAACAAGCATGTATATTTTTACATATATATTGTTATGAAAATTTAATGTAATACGTGTTTGAAAAATTTGGAATATGACTTTATATAAATAGTTATATATATGTTCGCTTATACCAAATTTCTTTATCGACCCAGCCCTGATTTATTTCATAAATTCCTTATCTATCAGATTGTCCGTCAAGTTCGTATCCATCTAGCTTTGATTTGGAAATTCGTGCTTGAATTCCTAACTCAATTTCAGCGTCCGTATCAGTGTGCGTATCCGTGTCATCTCATGTTCTCTCTAGCCTCGAAAGGTGAGCACTCACTCACGATTAACGTTCTTTTATTTATTAAATTTGATTTCAATTGAAACGACAATTGAAATATGCTGCTATTTGATATTTACACTGTTATTACCTGTATCAGTTCACATGTGACATCTGACACCATTATCTGTTATATATGCAATGATAATCCAGTTTGGTTGTTAAATATTTGATTGATTAATGATGTTATATTGGACGTTAAATTGTTAATGTTAAAATGATAAATAGTATGAAATTGAACTTGATATAGGATAATTAAATGTTTAATTTGATTAACTGACATTTGTATAATATGACCCCTTAACTGTGGAATTTATTGACACGTAGGATTTGTTTAATTACATTTTGAACCACTGAATGTATGTTGTTAAATTGATGATGTATGAAATTGTAAATAGATGACAAGTGAAAAACCGTAATGTAATAATCTTTAATCTACATGAAATGATAGTGTAGATTCTAGAAATAATTATATTAATTCGTACAAATAATAATGCGAATTAATACGGTTATTTCGGGATTATTTGAATTGATTATTGGATTGATTTTGATTGTTGTTATTGCTTGTTTATTTACTTTGACACCATCCCAGTTATCACACTGCAAGTTCCCTTTGCTATGTTTGATTTTGAATTGAATTGGAATCGGGTTGAAATGATAAATACCCAAATTAAACTTTGACTTAGGATAGAAAATTTAATAAAACCCGATTGGTCAATAATTTGATTTAAAAATAAAACGAAGATTTTATTTGAATAAATAATATGGTTTTGAAATGAAGTTGGAATTTGAATGTAACGAAAGGAAAATGTTAATATGTAAATATGAAATAAAATATTAACAATGTAATTGATGTAAGAATGTTGTTTAATTTGAGAAATGATTGAATTAAGTTTGAAATGATTTAATAATCAAGTTTGAAATTATAATTAAGTTGAAATTATTAAACTGTGAAATGATTTAATAATTAAGTTGAAATTATAATTAAGTTGGAATTTTAAAACTTTGAAATTATTTAATATTTAAGGTTTGAATTATTTAATAATTAAATAAGATTGAATTATTTAATGATTAAATTGAATTGGATTTTTAATTAAGAAAATTGAACTTTTGAATAAGTGAATTTACTTCGTAAATAATTGAAATTGAGTTTCTTTATTAATTAAGTTTTGGAAATTTATTTAAGTAAGTAAATAAGTGAAAGTGGATTTCTTTAACAAGAAATGAAATGTGATTCATTGAAATTAATGTAAGACTTGAAAATTAAAGGATTTGACGAATTTAATTTAATTCGATTTGAAGATTTGATTTAATGAAGTTGAACTTAAGAAATTGATTTAATGATTTGGAAATTTAATAGAATTGTTTGAACGACAAATTTGCTTAACGAATATTGAATAAAAATCGATAAATGAAGTTAAACTGATTTGAATGTTAAATTAAATTGATTTAAATGATTTCGGAATGAATCTTATATACGAATTTAAATTGATATTTGAATTGTTTAAATAAAGATTGAAATTGAACTATAAGATTTGGAAACGGTAAATTGGAAGTCTTGAAACGTAAAATTTTGGAAATTGATTTCGAAAAACAAATGAAATCTTGGTTTACGAATTGAAATTGAAATTGAAATTGATTTGGGTTTTTGAAATAAATAAACGACCAATCGGTGTAATAATTACGAAAGTTATTAAAGAGACCGGAATTCGGTTATGGATATACTCTCTATCTAAACCGGAAACCACTTTAATAACTATACGCGGAGTGATGATCCAGAATGAAGTGGTTGGAATGATGTACGTGTTGACTGAAGAAAGAGAACGATAATGGATAGCCTTGACACTTGTGTCAAATTGGAAATGACTAAAACAGGAGCTGTGCCGGGCCAATGGAGGATTGATACCTCAAGTGGACACACTTCTTCGAACTACTTATACTTGTTGTCGATTGGTGCACCCTTGATTTTGGGAGTGTTGTCTCACGGTGTTGCGGGCGCTGCGGCGTTGCGTTCTCACCAGTCCGGATCAGGCGAACGGTAGTATCACTACCTTGGGTATAGCCTCATGTGCCTTGTCATACTTGTATTCCATTTATGCGCGACCACTACGAATTTGATTTGTACCTTGAGTATATGGATTGCCCTCTGGTGACTTCCGGTTTTGGGGAAACTACGGTCTTGTATATGCTTGTGGGAATAAAAATGTGTTAAGGGTGGAATGGGCCATGACTTAACGCTATTTTGATATCTTTTTATATTACTGATAGACATTATCTACTTATCGTACATTACTACATAGTAGATAGTATGACGAATCCTTAAAGGATGGTTATTCCAAACATCTTTTGAGTTACTTGTATTTCAATTGCTATTTCACTTGAGTTGGATTTATTAATATAAAAATGTTAATCCTGACTCGAGTGTTTTGTGTTTTGCTTTACGCTCGGGTCAGACTGAGTAGTTCAGCTTTCGAGACTCACCTTTGGAGTTGGAGCTTCGCTTGGAGATCCAGCTATCTATCCAGCTTTCGGATATTCGATGATTCCAGTGATGTATTCTGCTTTGTATCTGATGTATCATATTACTCTTCTGTTGTATCTGGTTTAACTCTGATGTAACTTATATATTTATATAGTAGCTTCATGAACTACTATCTCTTTTATTTCCGCTGCACTTATTACTCTGTGTCTGTGATCTGTGATTATTTATTTTATATGTTCAGTTTTGCTAAATTTAAATTAACAACGCGGTATTTTGAGCAATTCAACTCCGGCATGAGTGTCTACCTATACACTTATAATGGACGCGAATGGTGCAAAATATCGGGTCGTTACATATTATTTTCTGAGTTGTAATAGATTTTTGAAAAATAAGAAAACTGAAGCATAAATATTTCAAAACCCGACCTTAATATTTACAAAGCGCATAGCTATTTACGCTTTTGAAGCATTTTAAATTTTAATTGCACAGCTGCTTGCATTTTCTGTACATTTCTTATACTAATTATATTTTAGTATGATGAATTAAAATTTTAATGCAAATATACTTTTTAAAATATAAAAAAATGCAATCTACCTTGAAATAAAATGGAACCTAAGTTTGTCAAAAGCAGAACATAATTTAAAAAAAAATGCACAGCTTGTTGCACTTTTCATATGTTTTAATTTTCCACTTAAATTTAAAATGACAGTATAAACTTTAATTATAAATATTATTTTCTGAGTTGTAATAGATTTTTGAAAAATAAGAAAACTGAAGCATAAATATTTCAAAACCCGACCTTAATATTTACAAAGCGCACAGCTATTTGCGCTTTTGAAGCATTTTAAATTTTAACTGCACAGCTGCTTGCATTTTCTGTACATTTCTTATACTAATTATATTTTAGTATGATGAATTAAAATTTTAATGCAAATATACTTTTTAAAATATAAAAAAAATGCAATCTACCTTGAAATAAAATGGAACCTAAGTTTGTCAAAAGCAGAACATAATTTAAAAAAAAACGCACAGCTTGTTGCACTTTTCATATGTTTTAATTTTCCACTTAAATTTAAAATGACAGTATAAACTTTAATTATAAATATTATTTTCTGAGTTGTAATAGATTTTTGAAAAATAAGAAAACTGAAGCATAAATATTTCAAAACCCGACCTTAATATTTACAAAGCGCACAGCTATTTGCGCTTTTGAAGCATTTTAAATTTTAATTGCACAGCTGCTTGCATTTTCTGTACATTTCTTATACTAATTATATTTTAGTATGATGAATTAAAATTTTAATGCAAATATACTTTTTAAAATATAAAAAAATGCAATCTACCTTGAAATAAAATGGAACCTAAGTTTGTCAAAAGCAGAACATAATTTAAAAAAAAAACGCACAGCTTGTTGCACTTTTCATATGTTTTAAATTTCCACTTAAATTTAAAATGACAGTATAAACTTTAATTATAAATATTATTTTCTGAGTTGTAATAGATTTTTGAAAAATAAGAAAACCGAAGCATAAATATTTCAAAACCCGACCTTAATATTTTCAAAGCGCACAGCTATTTGCGCTTTTGAAGCATTTTAAATTTTAATTGCACAGCTGCTTGAATTTTCTGTACATTTCTTATACTAATTATATTTTAGTATGATGAATTAAAATTTTAATGCAAATATACTTTTTAAAATATAAAAAAATGCAATCTACCTTGAAATAAAATGGAACCTAAGTTTGTCAAAAGCAGAACATAATTTAAAAAAAACGCACAGCTTGTTGCACTTTTCATATGTTTTAATTTTCCACTTAAATTTAAAATGACAGTATAAACTTTAATTATAAATATTATTTTCTGAGTTGTAATAGATTTTTGAAAAATAAGAAAACTGAAGCATAAATATTTCAAAACCCGACCTTAATATTTACAAAGCGCACAGCTATTTGCGCTTTTGAAGCATTTTAAATTTTAATTGCACAGCTGCTTGCATTTTCTGGACATTTCTTATACTAATTATATTTTAGTATGATGAATTAAAATTTTAATGCAAATATACTTTTTAAAATATAAAAAAATGTAATCTGCCTTGAAATAAAATGGAACCTAAGTTTGTCAAAAGCAGAACATAATTTAAAAAAAAACGCACAGCTTTTTGCACTTTTCATATGTTTTAATTTTCCACTTAAATTTAAAATGACAGTATAAACTTTAATTATAAATATTATTTTCTGAGTTGTAATAGATTTTTGAAAAATAAGAAACCCGAAGCATAAATATTTCAAAACCCGACCTTAATATTTACAAAGCGCACAGCTATTTGCGCTTTTGAAGCATTTTAAATTTCAATTGCACAGCTGCTTGCATTTTATGCACATTTTTTATATTAATTAAATTTTAGTATGATGAATTAAAATTTTAATGCAAATATACTTTTTAAAAAATAAAAAAATGTAATCTACCTTGAAATAAAATGGAACCTAAGTTTGTCAAAAGCAGAACATAATTTCAAAAAAACGCACAGCTTTTTGCACTTTTCATATATTTTAATTTTCCATTTAACTTTAAAATGACAGTATAAACTTTAATTATAAATATTATTTTCTGAGTTGTAATAGATTTTTGAAAAAAAAGAAAACCGAAGCATAAATATTTCAAAACCCGACCTTAATATTTACAAAGCGCACAGCTATTTGCGCTTTTGAAGCATTTTAAATTTTAATTGCACAGCTGCTTGCATTTTATGCACATTTCTTATATTAATTAAATTTTAGTATGATGAATTAAAATTTTAATGAAAATATATTCTCTAAAATATAAAAAAAATGTAATCTACCTTGAAATAAAATGGAACCTAAGTTTGTCAAAAGCAGAACATAATTTCAAAAAAACGCACAGCTTTTTGCACTTTTCATATATTTTAATTTTCCATTTAACTTTAAAATGACAGTATAAACTTTAATTATAAATATTATTTTCTGAGTTGTAATAGATTTGTAAAAAAAATAAGAAAACTGAAGCATAAATATTTCAAAACCTGACTTTAATATTTACAAAGAGCACAGCTATTTGCGTTTTATAGTTGTTTGCAATTTTCAAATATTTTATATTTCAATTGTCATTTTGCATTGCAATGTAAACTTTCAATGTAGACATATTTTTTAAGTTTTTAAAAGATTTAAACAATATTAAATAAACTATAGCTTAGATGATACAAAACTGAAACAGAATTAAAAAAAATGCATGCCTGCTTGCATTTTTCAAGTATTTAAAATTTAAAATGTCATTTAGCACTGTAATTTGAACTTTTAATGTAAAATATTTTCTTTTGTTTTAAATAATTTAAACAACATATCTTAAATTTTACAAAACTGAAACAGAATAAAAAAAATTGCACTTCTGCTTGCAGTTTCAATGCATTTCAAAATAAAATTTACTTTTAACATAAAAAATTAAATTGTAATGAATGTTTTTAAATTTTAATTTTTCTATTAATTTTTTATAACAAAATGCAATAATTTTTTGTTTTAATTAACAGTGTATTCTGTATTAGATCGAAAAATTTCTTTCATGTCTAACAAATCATATGTAAAATACAGGAAAATGTTGAAATGGATGATGAAAAGACGTTGTCAGATTCAGGGCATGAAAACTCATTATCAAGTTCAGAAAGTGATAATTCTTCTAACTTCCAAGGTTTAAAAAAGAAGTACAAAAAGCTAAAAAGTTATGTTAAAGACCTGGAAAAAAAAGTTACAGCTCTGACGAATGATGTTGAAAATATAAAAAAAGAATTTGGAAACTGTAGAAGATAAATCAGTGAATGATAACATTACAAAAACAACTGAAGGAGATCGTTCAACTGAAAATGAAGCAGTGGAGTTGGAAAAATCAGAAGAAAATTTGGGAACTAAAGAACAAACAGTGGAAAACAAAGCAGTAGTGACTAAAGAAATTGATTTACCTATAACTGGTAATAAAGAAATGGTTGATCTGCAGGAACTTCAACAACCAACTGAAGAAAATTGCTCAACTGAAAATGAAGCAACAGAATTAGAAAAATCGAAAGAAAATTTGGAAACTGAAGCAATGGTGACTGAAAAAAATGAGTTACCTGTATCTGCTAACGAAGATCTGTAGAAAAAAGAGCTTGTACAATTTGAAAATGCTTGCTTGAGATATAAAAAAAGGTAAGAAAATAAAATTGAAATAACACTATAATATCTTTATAATATTTCTTTTTTTTTTGAATTTCTTTGCAGTTTCATAGTGTACAAGAACACAGACAACAATATCATAATATCTTCTTGTATGCTACAGAATTACTTGTATGAACGAATAGTGGATGAACAGGTATAATTCCTTAAATTCATTACAAATTTACCAGCTTAAAAGTTCAAAATGTTTAATCTATTTAAATATTTATATATACTCATTTATTGTTTATTATTATGAAAAGTTATTCAAAATTTTGAAATACTGTTATAACAATGTAATTATATTATATACAGGTTTTTAATTGGTATATAATAAATATTGCCAGAAAAACGAATGAACAAAATGTCTACTTCAGATCAGAGGAAGTGGTATGTTATTATATCTCCTTGTTAATAATATTTTACATGCACCAAGTAATAATTTAGTGTAAACTTACATTTAAATATTTTGCAAGCATCACTGACAATAAAGGCAAAAAACAATGAACTCATTAAAAAACATTTAAGAGACAAGTTACTATCAGATGAAAAACCAATTCAACTCCTGTTTTTTCCTATTAAACATTTGAATAATCATTGGACACTTCTTGTCTACTATCTTCAGAAGCAGGAATGGCGTCATTTTAATTCTGTGAAAGCAAGACCAGATAATTATTCACAAAAAGCAAATATGATAGTAAGTAATATTTATTTTGTATTGCAAGTTCAATTTTGTTCACAGAATTGTTAGATCACATATGAATTATTGTCAAATTGAACATAGCAATTTATGGATGCCGAAATTGTCTAAATTTTTTTTTACAAGTCAAAGAGTAAAATGGAATATTATATATTTCATAACACCAGGTTGTGCTGTTGTAGTTCCATTACAATGCATATACCTGCCTTGTAGATGTATCATCATCTTATAAACATAGGATCTTAAATACATGACTCATATTTTAGATACTCAACTAGTATTCCAGCATAAACCATTCATTTAACTCTACCATTCTTTCATTTAGTTGTTTCAGGAAAAACTTTTATTTATGGTTTTCTTGTACGTATATTTTATAATACTAATGTTAAAAACATATTTGTTTCCTGCAGAAAGAGAATGCACTTATTTCAATAAATGAGATATTAAAGGAAAAGGGAAAAAATACAAAAAGAAAAAAAATGGTGTTGTTTCAAGATGAAGCATCAAGAAGACAATTTCCTAACATGTAAGCAAAATATCATACATTTATATATTTCATTTTATAAGTTGTATAACAGAAATATTTCAACTTCAAAATACTTCAATATTTCCACAATATTTTATCATTCATTCATACATACAAACACACACACACACACACACACACACATATATATATATATATATATTCATAGTTCTAAATTGAAACTTTTGAACTTATTGCAAAGAAACAAGTGCAATAGATGTCATGCTATATATGAAAATTTGTTCATATAAACACTACTTGACAACTTCAGAGGATTTCCATGAACGCAGAGAATATTTCTCATACCTTATTCTATCGGATTCAAAATATGGATGGGAAGGAAGCACAGCAAAATTTATCTGAATGATATTTGGAAAGAGTTTATGTTATTTTGATATCTAGAAACAGTTTGTTTGATATAATGCTAGTTTATGTTAATTGTATGTCTGATAAAGTACAACAGTTTGTTTGATGTCTGGAAACAGTTTGTTTGATACAATGCTAGTTTGTTTGATATCTGAAAATAGTTTGATATCTGGAAAAAGTATCAATGTTGATATGTATGTTGAAGTATGTAATTGATGAATGATCAATGTTTTGCTGTGATAATATTTTGTTCTGCTCTATGTTTTTGATGACCAAAATGAAAATAACAGGAGTACCTCAATTTCAGTAAATAAAAATATCAGTAAATACAAATATTGTCACAGCAAAAATCAATGAACTTCTACTTTACAATATACATACTAATTCAAGCTTCAATTAAGCTGCGGACATGGCTGCTCGATTATTCCTAATATGCTCTTCTGCAATCTCATAAGCTTTGTCAACAATTGCCTTAACTGATTTGTCTATATCCTCCGAAAGCTTTTCTGACATTGCATTTCTTGCTAACATTCTCAACACTATGTCATTGCTTTGTGCTGCTGGTTCTACCAACGACCATGGACCAATCTCTGACATTCCAAACACTGTCACCATCTTTTTCAACAATCAAATGACATAAATCTTGTTACTACATTGGGTTATTTTTGTGGCAAGCATAAAAGATATAGCTACCTGTCTTGCTATCTGAGTAATTTGCTGCCAAGTCTCCAGCAGCACCAGTTGTGATCTCCAATTCTCCGAGTACAACTTCTTCTGCTGCTCGACCACCAAGTCCACCTACTATTCTTGCAAATATCTGCTGCTTTGTAATTAGTGCAGGGTCTCCATTCGGTATAAACCAAGTAAGACCTCGTGCCTGTCCACGTGGTATCAGTGTAACTTTCTGTACTGGGTCGTGTCCAGGGGTCAGTGTCCTACAATTATACCAACATCACATTCATATCATTAACTCACCTAGAGAAGAAACTAAGAAAAGTTTATGGTTTGTATACTTACGCGCAAATAGCATGTCCAATCTCATGATATGCAACAAGAATCTTTCCTCTTCCCTCAGTCATTTTGGTTCCTTCAAGACCTGCAACAATTCTATCACTAGAATCATCAATCTCCTTTGCAGTTATATTACTTTTGCCTCTTCTTCAAAAAAGAATGGCAGCTTCATTCATCAGATTTGCTAAGTCAGCCCCACTGAACCCAGATGTTCTCATTGCTATAACACTCAATGAAACATCTTTATCAAGCTTTTTATTACTGCTGTGCACTTTAAGTATCTCCTCCCTGCCTCTCACATCAGGTAACCCAACATACACCTGTCTGTCAAACCTTCCAGGTCTAAGCAATGCAGAATCAAGAATTTCAGGCCTGTTCGTTGCAGCAATTACGATAATGCCACTATCTCTGCCAAAACCATCCATCTTAGTCAGCAACTGATTTAATGTCTGCTCCCTTTCATCGTTTCCTCCTCTTATACCAGTGCCTTTCATTCTTCAAACTGTGTCTATCTCATCTATGAAAACTATGCATGGAGAGTTTGCCTTTGCTTTAAAAACGATTATGCTCCCCACATACATAGAGTTGGATATTATGCAACCAGAAGCACAGTTCCTACACTAATTTATATATAAAAAATGCCTTCCAAACATTAACAGAACAGTCATACATTTTTCCATAATAGGAATTTCGTGCCTGTTTCAAACCAATCAATGCTTTAAAAACTATTAAAATAAACAACAAACTTGAATACTATACTGAATTTCAATTTCCCATTTAAGTCATATTACTTTGACAGCATAGAACACACTGAAAAGTAAAATACAAACCACAATAGTAACAAATTATAACAGCAAATAACTTGGAAATATCAAATAAAATCAAATTTCAAATTCAAAACAGTACAATGCCAAATAAACTCTTTTGACAACTTCAACTTAAAACAACTGAATTGTTAACTAAAGGACAAGTGCTCTTGTTGTGACCAAACTTTCGACATTTTCCACATCTTCGTTTCTTCTTAGCTTCACCAATAGAAGGTTTTCGCTTGATAGGTGGACGACCAGGGCCACGTTTAGGAATTGGAGGACAAATGGCAGGATTTTCTGGAAGAACTTCAGGCTTATCAGTATTTGGAACAGGAGATATAGGAAAAAAATATGATGCACGAAAGTATGCAGTAGAAAAATACTGATCAATATACTCATAGACATTCAAACTTTGAGATATAATAGCCCGAATAGCATGTGGACAAGGAAAGCCATCAATAGTCCACATATTGCAGCTGCACCAATGATGTAAAAGATCAACATGCTGCGACTCTTTAGACAATACTTCGAAACAATATTCATCAGATTTCTTAACGATCCAACCATGACCTAAACTAATAAAAGAATTCAAACGCTTTTCCATAGTTGGACATATTTCAGTTTTCCATGTTTGACTCAATTATCGACGTTTAGAAATTTGATCCATAATTTTAATTCGAACAGAGTCTAGACAAGATGTTATTGGAAGATGCCTTTCTTCAATGACCCATGAGTTGAAACTTTCGGCAATATTAGATGCTATTTCACCATACCTTTTACCTGGAAAGAAAGCATTTGCAAAGTGTTCAAATTTAACTCCATTAAGAAATTTAGAAGCTACATTACCCCCAAAATCTCTAAACAATTTCAATGCCACTTCAAACTTTGAATGAGTAGAAGCATATGCAACATCAACAAACAGCTTAACTATCCATTCCTTTCTAGGATCACCTCCCAACATAGCACGCAAGTTGTTTTTCATATGGTATATACAGTAGCTATGACAAGAATTTGGAAACAACTTCGAAACAGAAGATATAATAGCTGGATGCCTATCTGATATAAACGTTATAATTCGATCATCTGACAACATTGATTGTAGATTAGAAAGAAACCAAGACCAATTGCTTTCATCTTCTCCCGACACTATAGCATGAGCTATTGGAAAAAAACATGAATACAGTGAAAAATTGAAGAAAATTTAATCAAATTTTGAGATGATGATATAAACAATTTGATCAGTACTAATATTATAATAGAGTATAACAAACGTGGTGTAAAAAAATCAAAACTTTAACAAAACAAAATTGTATACCATCATTTTGTTATGTTGTTTAACATGTTTTAAATTGGTTTAAAATATATACTAGTTTATCAGACAGCATGAGGCACACTACATGGTTACAAACTTAATATTTTTAATTGCATTGAACTTTCTTCATATAGCTTTGCCAATGTGTACTTTGAACTAAAGAATGATTTTGCAATGCATTAGGGAAAATAGTTCAACATCAACTACTGAACATCAAATAAACATGTTTTTTTTATTGCACGCTCCTATGTCATATTTCAGCAACCTTGCACCCAATAAGCAGAAGAAATATAAAAGACATTAGTAGAGCTTGTTACAATAAACAATACATACCATCACTTCCATCATTGCACTATGCTATAGATAAATACATAACATCATTTTATTATTATACAGATAAATAATTAAAAGAAAAAATAATACATACCGTCATTTCCATTTTTTGCAGTTGCAGACATTAAGCAACCATAATTTTTTCCTTTCATAAATGTACCATCAAGAATTATCATAGGTCTGCAATACACAAAACCTTTCTTACAAGCTTCATGCCCTATAAATATTCTTTCAAATTGGGAATTATATGGATTAAGTTCCAAATTAATATAACTTCCAGGATTAGTTTTCTTCAAAGCACCAACATACCAATTAAGTTGATGATAGGACAAAGCAATAGAACCGTGAATCTCTTCTATTGCTAATTGCTTTCCTTTATAGGCAAAGTAGTAACTGAGTATAATATCATATTCATTTCTAAAATGATCAACTATGTCTTTGGTTCTAGTAAGAGGATTACTACGAATAAAACCGATCACCAATCTTTTAACAAGTTTGCTTGATATAGGTGGATGATTGATATCAACAACACCAGCACCACAGGAATGAACAAGATTACTAGTTTTAAGTACAAAATAGCCTGGAAGATTAAATTTAGTTGATGCATGCACACGAAATTGGCAACCAACTCTAGAACATCTTGCAGTTACTCTAACTGTGTCATTTTTAATCATCTTCACCCTATAACCACCACGAAGACAATACAAAAGCAATTTGAGCTTAAACTCACTAACGCCTCCAGGGAATAACTGACCATTTTCAGTAAATATAGGAATAGAACAATCCTTCTTCAAAAGAGACTTTAAATCACAATGAGCATTCCCGTTAGACATAGTAGAAGCACAACTTGAAACATTATTTGTAGAACTAATGGTAGTAATAGCTGAATTACTACTGATCTCAACATCTTCAGATGACATGCTTAGATTAACATAAATATGAAAATAATCTTCATGTCTAAACATAGAAAGACACAATCTAGATTGCAAGTCGGAATCTGTTTCAATAATTCGAATTTTGTTTTCCAAATTAAAAGACAACTCCAAAGAAGAAGGTACGTATTCTTGAAAAACATTGCATAGACTAACTTTCAAATCATGAAGACAATAACCAACAGCAACTCTCTTGCTATAACTAATACTCTTATTAACAAATACAACCAAAACACCTTCACTGTTATCATCGTAACTGCAACAACAGAAAAAGAAGACATTATATTATCATCGGAACTGCAACAACAGAAAAAGAAGACATTATATTATCATCGGAAATGCAACAACAGAAAAGGAAGACCCACAAACAATGAATAAGGAATTCCCACAGCATATTCCATGCATGCACTGCGTTTTATTATTTAGTTCAACTATTAAATAATGGAAGACGAGATTTGTCTACAAGGTTTAAGATGTAAACATCGATACATCTCCAAAACCATCCCTTGTGAATTGGCTTTTGCAGATTTAAAAAAATGTACAAATTTGCCAACCACGGTCATCAGTTTATGAATATAGATGTTGGAAAGTCAAACAATAGACAAACATAGTAGCACTCCAAGCTCTGGAAAAAATAAAAAAATAAAATCACCAGAAACTCTTAAGGTATTAATATGTTTGATTTACTTGAACTTGCCCGATGAATTTGATAATCCATTACAAAGGCTTATCGTGAAGCAAATGAACCAACAGTTCATAAATGCACATACACAGGACGGAACACAGAAAAGTTTGTCTTAAATATCAGCTTGCAAAAAACTATATTATAAGCATGAAATAGAATAAACATGAACACAGTATTTTGCAAACACTAAAAAACAGTTAATAAAACAAACCCAAATTAAATTTTAATAAAAAAAGAAACATGTTTAACAAAAATGATAATCTACAATAATTCCACAGTAAAATGCAAGTCATATTGCAGTTTTAATATTGTAACAGAATAAATACATGTTGTAAAGAAATATACACATATGAACAAAGAAGAAATGCACATAAGCAAACTGTAAAAGATAAAATGCAAGTCATATTGCAGTATTAATATTGTAACAGAACAGATACATATTGTAAAGAAATATACACATATGAACAAAGAAGAAATGCACATAAGCAAACTGAAAAAGATAAAATGCAAGTCATATTGCAGTTTTAATATTGTAACAGAACAGATACATATTGTAAAGAAATATACACATATGAACAAAGAAGAAATGCACATAAGCAAACTGAAAAAGATAAAATGCAAGTCATATTGCAGTTTTAATATTGTAACAGAACAGATACATATTGTAAAGAAATATACACGTATGAACAAAGAAGAAATGCACATAAGCAAATTGAAAAAGATAAAATGCAAGTCATATTGCAGTTCTAATATTGGAACAGAACAGATACATATTGTAAATAAATATACACATATGAAAAAAGAATAAATGCACATAAGCAAATCGAAAAAGATAAAATGCAAGTCATATTGCAGTTTTAATATTTTATCAGAATAGATACAAACTATAAATCAATATAAACATATGAACAAAGAAAAGTTACACATATGCAAAATGAAAAAGACTAAACAGAATCAAATAATATGTACCTTGTGACAGGAATGTTCAGATCCATAATACCAGAAAATAGTTGAAGAAATGATATAAGCAACTGTAAATAAAACAAAAAGAAGCTAAAGTAAAACAAAAATTAAAAGCAATATAAAATTACACGAGCCCAACAAAATGGAATACCTAGATAAGTAAACCCTAGATCAAATGCAGAATCAGAGCGATATACCGTCAATGTACAAATTATGGAAAAGGAAATTTAAATCTCAAATAAAAGCAACAGCCGAGAGTAGATAACGAGATTCATGAGGGAGAAGAAAAGATGCGCGAGAACGAAATTTGATTGCAGGTAAAAGACAAAAAAAACGTCTGTAAAACAAAACTAAGGGTATGATGGGAATAAAATAAGCAAAAGTTAATAAGAGGGACTAAATTTACGAATAGCCAGAGGGAGGGATGTTTCGTATATGAGCATTGAAAACAAGGACTAGAGAGCCATTCCTTGTATAACAATAGTTGGTTTTATTGCATTTGCTGTTTTTATTTCTTTTACAAATGCTTGGCTACAATTCTTACTTTTAGACAGCAAATAGAATTTGGCCAGCTAGCACAATTAGTTATAAGGGATCCTATGTAAACAAGGTTATATATGTATGCATCTTTGAAGAAAAGAGTAGGCTAAAATGAAAAGTTATATTTCTTTTTCACTGTTTCTTCTTCCTCTCCTCTAAGATTTCTCTCTATCTCAAGTTCTCACCCTCTTTCTCATTCCTCTATTAAAAACCTGCATCACTTGCATGTGCATTAAGAAACAAATTTAATTACATGCTCAGTTTTAATCCATTGTACAGGTTGCTAAGCTTTTTGTCTGAATTAAGAGAATCGTGCTTTTGTGGATTGATACGATTATGTATGTAAAAGAAAGAATATGATTGTATTATTCTCAGTATATCTTTTGTACAGAGTAGCGGAAGTATTTATAATACAAGCATGTACACTGGGCCTTGCGGGTTAGCCCATTATTGTTACAAAATACAATATACCCGCTTTGCTATATTCCTATACACTGAGACAGTTTCTTCATACTCTATTATGCCCCCTCAAACCTAACGCGAAAGTTAGGGTTTGCGATATTTGGAGGCGCCAGTAAAAGGAAATAATTTCTCTAGATACTTTGATTCGATTTCCTCTATTCCAGTTAGAAATTGAGGTTTAGATGCTCCTCATCATCGTTCACGAATGTTTGAGGAGTATAGATCTGACTTCACTTGAAGTCAAGCTGTAAAATGGGGCTTTGACAATCTTTATCTTCATTCTTGAAGGCATCGGGAATATAGATCTGTGCCTTGGATCTAAGGTTGATGTTTGCTTCGTCCACGTTGAGTTCTCGGCTGAATCTGATGAAGTTTAGTCGAGATAGTGGCTTGGTTAGGATGTCTGCCTTTTGGTAAGTTGAAGGTATGTATCTGACTTCGATGTTTTTCTTCATTACTTGCTCTCTTACAAAGTACAAATCGAGTTCGATGTGCTTTGTGCGAGAGTGAAGTACTGGATTCTCTGAAATTGAAATAGCACTTTGATTGTCACACCAGATAGTTGGTTTGTTGCATGTTTTGATTTGAAGTTCACATAGTAATGATGTTAGCCACATAATTTCAGCTGTAATGCTAGCAATACTCCTGTACTCAGCCTCGGTGCTGGATCTAGATACTGTAGATTGTTTCTTTGCACACTACGACACTGGATTTTTGCCTAGGTAGACACAGTATCCAGTTGTAGACTTTCTGTCGTCCTGATCAGTGGCCCAATCTGAATCAGTGAAGCCATTAATGTTTAAAGTGGCACTGGTTTGTAGAATTAATCCTTGATTGATTGTGCCCTTTAGATATCTTAAGATCCTTTTGACTGCTTTCTAATGTTCATTGAGGGGTCCTTGCATGAACTGGCTTACTTTGTTTACACTGAATGAGATGTCTGGTCTGGTAATAGTAGCATACTGCAGTGCTCCCACTATGCTCCTGTATTCTTTATCATTTAGTATTGGTTCACCTTTGTTCTTTGATAAATGACAGTTGCTTATCATTGGAGTAGGTAGTGGATTGGTCTTGTCCATTTTAGCCTTAACCAGTATTTCACTGATGTATTTTCTTTGATTTAAGTGAATTTCTGGTTCTGATATTCTTTTGACTTCTATGCCAAGGAAGTAGTGTAAGTCCCCCAGATCCTTGATTGAAAATTCTTCTTTCAAGCATTGTGTGATGTTCAATATTTCTGATTCATTGCTGCCTGTAATGATAAAGTCATCAACATAAATTAGTATATAGACTATTGTATCATTAACAAGTTTAATGAATAATGAGTTATCAGATTTGGTGGGGTTGTAGCCATGTTTTGCTAGAGTTGTTTTCAGCTTGTCAAACCAAGCTCGTGGTGCTTGCTTGATCCCATAGAGAGCTTTGTTGAGTCTGCATACTAGCTGCTTTTTGTTTTCATTTGTGAACCCTTGTGGCTGCTCCATGTATACCTCCTCCTGCAATTCACCATTAAGAAAGGCATTATTAACATCTAATTGTTTGATGGGCCAATTCTTATGCAAGGCAATTGTTAATATAACTCTGATGGTGGTAGGTTTCACAACAGGGGAGAAAGTTTCTTTATAGTCGAATCCACTTTGTTGTGAATATCCCTTAGCCACCAATCTTGCCTTGTATTTAAGAATTGAACCATCTGGATTTTTCTTTAGTCTAAAAGTCCATTTGCATCCAACTATGTTTTTATTCATTGGTAGTTGTACAAGATCCCATGTCTTGTTTTTTATTAGTGCATTGTATTCCTCTTCCATGGCCTTTTTCCAGTTATCATTCAGGACTGCTTGTTCATATGTAGTAGGCTCAGTGATTTCTGCCTCAATACTGTATAATTTTGGTTTGAATACTCCACACTTTGCTCTTGTCATCATGTGGTGCCTAGTTTTTGCAGGTGTGGTTGGATGTCCAACTTCAGCAGTGCCTCCTGGTTGAGTACTGTATGACTGATTGTCATGCAGTATTTGACAGGGGTCTGTTTGATGACTATCTGATGTTGTACTGTCAGAAGTTACTAAAGCACTTCCTTGACCTGGTTCATTTGTGGATTCTGTGAGTTGAGGACTGATGCTACTTTCTTCGTGCTGGCCACTACTACTTATTGGTATGATAATTTCTGGTGAGGGTAGCACTTGAGGTATTGAAAGCTTGGAATTGCATATTTTTTGAGTTGTTTTGATTGCTGCATCTCTAAAAGGAAACTCATGCTCATTAAATATAACATGTCTAGATATGTATATTTTACCATTCTCATCAAGGCATTTATATCCTTTTTGACTGATAGCATACCCTAAGAAAGTACATGGCTTAGATCTATAATCTAATTTATGTGTGTTGTATGGCCTTAGGTAGGGAAAACATAGGCACCCAAAAGTCTTTAGACTTTGATAATCTGGTTTGACATTGAATAGCTCTTCCATTGGACTTTTGAATTTTATAACCTTTGTAGACAGTCTATTAATTAGATAGACTGCAGTAGAGAAGGCATCTGGCCAGAATTTTAGTGGTAGAGATGCCTGTGCCAACAATGTCAGACCAGTTTCAACTATGTGCCTGTGTTTTCTTTCGATGAGGCCATTTTGCTCAGAGGTGTATGGACATGTGATTCTCTGTGTTATCCCTTTTGTTTGAAAGTAACTTTTCAGAGGCAGAAATTCTTTGCCACCATCTGTTTGTATGACTTTCAACTGACAGTTTGTCTGTCTTTCTGCATTAGAGATAAACTGTACTACAACATCTTTAGTTTCAGATTTTGACTTGAGGAAGTAAATCCAAACATATCTAGAATAGGCATCAATAAATGAAATATAATACTTATAACCATAATCAGCATATATAGGGGCAGGACCCCATAAATCTGTAGCAACAAGATCAAGAGGTTTGTTGTAGATAGTCTTTGAATTTGGAAATGCAAGCTTATGACTTTTACCCATTTGACAAAATGTACAAGTATAACAATCAGGAATTTTGCTAATATGAGTATTGTCACAACAGCTCAAGACATGTCTCATTACATTTAGACTAGGATGGCCTAATTTATAATGCCATACATCAAAATTTTCAGTAATCTTAGTTTCAGAGATGGTACACCATTTTTTACTGTTTTCAACATTTCTTGTTTTTGGTGCATCAAATTTGTATAGTCCCCTATGTTCTTTACCCTGCAAGAGAACTTCATCAGTTAGATTATCTTTAACTAGACAGTATGTAGAATGAAACTCAAAGTATACATTATTGTCTTTAGAAAATTGTGACACACTCATTAGATTTTTTTTTATTAATGGAACCATTAGCAGATTATTAAGATATAATTGCCTGGCTCCATTAATGCTTGCATTTCCAATATGAGAGATTTTAATAGGGTTACCATTACCCATGTGTAATGAATGTGTACCTTTGTATTCTTTGTTGCCAAGATTCAAGTTGCTCATGTTGTTTGTTACATGATTTGTTGCACCAGAGTCTGGGTACCAGCTATCATCATGTATATCTTTAGTTTTTGCTATATTTGCATTTGTGTTTTCTGATGTTGACTCCTATTGTGCACTGACCATGTTGGCATTAGGATTTTGAGATCTTGAGTTATTGTTGCCTTGATGTGCTGGTGTAAAGTTGACATCAAATCTGAAATAGCATTTGTTGGCAGTGTGTCCATATCTTTCACAAATTTGACATCTTGGTTTGTTGTTGTTATTGGGGTTCCATCTACCACCTCTACCTCTGAATCTGCCTGGTTGACCACCTCTAGGATTGTTGGATTGGTTTCTGTTGCCTTGATTCTTTTCTTGATTTCTATTTTTGCTTATTGCTGCATAGTTAGCATTATGTTCCCAATTTACTGATTTCTTTTGCTCTAGTCTTCCCTCATGTGCAATGAGAATAGATTGAACACTTTGTAGTGAGGGTAGCTTTTCATTAGATGATATTACAGCAACTATTGCTTCATAATCTTCATCAAGACCACTTAAGATGCACAGTATTTATTCAGTGTCAGTTACCTTATGTCCAGCTGATGCTAACTGATCACAAACTATTTTGGCCTTGGAGAGATATTCTCTCATGCTGACATTGTCTTTTCTCAAATTTTGCAATTGTCTTTTATATTGCATTATTCTGGCAGCAGACTAAGAACTAAATGTCTGCTCAATAGTGTGCCATATTTCATGAGTGGTTTGACATCCAACTAATTGTGGTAATAAACTGGCACTAATTGATGATAATAGCCAAGAGCTAATTAGGCTATCTTGTCTTTCATGAATTGTATATTCAGAGTTGCTTACCAGTTTACCTTCTTGATTTGTAGTAAATCTTGGAGGAGTAATTAGAGTTCCAAGAACATATTCTTGCAGTCCATATCCTCTGATAGCAGTTTCAATCTGGAATTTCCAGAGCAGGTAGTTGGATTTATCAAGTTGGATGGTGATGATCTGACTTTGTGGTTTGATTATGGATTTGATGAGTTCTTGAGTGGTACTTGATTGTTGCTGAGTAGTTCTTGAATGCTCCTGGGGTGTGTTGTCACTGCCTTCTTCAGACATGGTGATGAAAGTCTATCAAGAAGATGATTAGTGATGGAGAAATACAGTAACACAGATGATAACAGGGATGAAGTGCAGCCAGATACTGCTTGAGTGATGATAGCAAATCTGACAAGTGGCTCTAGGCACGGCACTTCAGGTGAGTTGATTGAAATCTTGATAATTCTGATGGTTTGGTGGCAGCTAGAGGGGTGATATGTGATGAGATTTTCTCTGATATCTCCCTTTCTTGGCAGGGCTAGCACTCCAAATGATGATAGACTTCAAGATAGTTGCACAGTTGTTAGACTGTGTAACCAGAAATCTCAAATGATGAGATTTATTCTGATGAGATTCAGGTTTCCCTCTCCCTTTCTTTGAGGATTCAGATCAATTTGCTGTTAAGCAATTTTTTTTTAAAGAACTGGCTCTGATACCATGTAAAAGAAAGAATATGATTGTATTATTCTCAGTATATCTTTTGTACAGAGTAGCGGAAGTATTTATAATACAAGCATGTACACTGGGCCTTGCGGGTTAGCCCATTATTGTTACAAAATACAATATACCCGCTTTGCTATATTCCTATACACTGAGACAGTTTCTTCATACTCTATTAATGTATACATAAATTTATAGATAAATAATGATAATTTACAATTAACTGTTTGTCCCCAACTTATTGTTTTATTACACCATAATAAGTATTTATTCTAATATGAACTTATGTCTTCTAGACTAAGATTATATATACAGATTTTACTGAATATGCAGTTGATACATCCATTATTTTCATTCCAAAAGATATCAAATAATATTACTATGATTATTTGATTTCCTGTAAACACATATGTGAACATTGTGCCATGTTCGAACCATAATTTTACTATGATTATTAATTTCATAATTTAAATGTATATAATATTTTCAGTTCTAACATGTTCGTAGTAATGCCTCGGACAATGTGTAGTGTATGGTCACTTTGCGAGCTCATGGTGCTTGACTCAAATTCAAATTGTTCGCTGTTGTGGTATTCTTTTTGAGATAAACATTTAAAGGTATACTACTGGTAACATTTGAAGATACATGGAAGTTCTTCACCAAAAGCCAAAGACATAAGAAGTGGTCTACTATGACATATGACATCTTTTATTTTCAATCATTCTTTTCAGTTCTTATCGAAGAATCAATTATTGTCAGACTAACAATCATGGGAACATTGGCCATCACTGGATAATACAAGCACCCTGTGATTTCCCACGCCACTCCTTAGTTGATTTTACTAGTTTGTTATGCTTAAATTGTGTGTTCTGCTTCTCAAATTCAGTCTTATATCATGTTCTCTTAATGTGACAGCTGAATTAACCTTATATTTATATATATGTTGACCTTTTTTTCTCAATTCTTATTTTACTTTGTATTGTAACTATTAGCGGTACCAACTGAAGTGTGTTAGTTTTGTAATCCGCTGCAGATATCTTTTGATCTATCTCAACCGTTCACACAGATCAATGGTCACCGTCTTTTGCTTCTCTTGGTTTGGATTGCTAGATTAGCTGGATGGGCTTTCGGCCCATATATTGTTTTTTATATAAAATCATCGTTTTCTATATTGTATAGTATTGAAGATTAATATCAATAAAATCAATTTTGCAATCTTTTCTCAATTGAAATTTAATTTGGTATCAGAGCATAACTGCCTAACGGCTATATTCTTTCTACTGATTTCAGATTTCACTCATCACCAAATAAATTCAGAGGTATTTTGGTTAGAGAGCTCCCCTCAGAATAATTTCATCATAGGGGAGACTTACCTTTCTCGAGATTAAATGCAAAGTTCATGTTCATCAGTTTTTACCATCTGATTATGCCATCCTAGAAGAGAATCCGATTCATTTTCGTCATTTTCTCTCTGGTTGCACAACCCCGGTCAGTTCTTTTATCTTCTTTTCGTGATTCTTTGCATGTATTACTGCTTCTATTTGAAACAGTAATACACCCATTTCTCAAATCACAAAATACCCTCTTCTTGATCATATTGCATCAAGATTTCTTATTTTCCCATGGCCCTCGAAGAAGAGGAGGTCACTTCAGTTAATACCGGCAACCAATCCAAGGACGAACGAAGGTCAGATTCCATCTTGATCAGACCTAAGAATCAAGCCATTAGTACACCGTTAGATGAGGACAATTACATCACATGGAAATATCAAGTTGAAATAGCCTTAAGAGGCTATGATCTGATGGATTACATCAAGGGTACTAAGATTATTCCTCCAATTAATGTTACTGATGATAAAGGGAATACTGTAAGAAATTCTGAGTATATTACATATCAAAAACAAGATAACATGCTCGCATTTTGGCTATTATCCTCTGTCAGTCAAACACTTTTGTCTCAACTTGTTGGATGTTACACTTCATATGAAATATGGTCGTCTATAGAGAAAACTTTCAGTTCTCAATCTGCAGCAAGGGTTATGCACTATAGACGAGAATTACAGAATTGTAGAAAAGGAGATACAAGCATGAGAGAGTACCTTGCCAAGATCAAGAACCTGTGTGACAAGCTAAAAGCTGTTGGCCACGAAATTTCGAACAGCGAACAGATTCTCATCATTACCAACGGTCTTGATCAAGATTATGAATCTTTAGTGACCTTCATTGCCACACAACAATCCTACCCAATCCAGATTATGTTTACTCAGCCCTCCTTGCACATGAAGGGAGAGTCGAACAAAGGAAACTCATGCAAGAAGATTATTCTGCAAATTTTGCCACAACAAAAAATAAAAACCAAAGAATCAATCAGTCCACTCCCAACGCAAGAGGGGGCAGCACTCAAAGAGGAAGGGGTAGGGGAAGATTTTCTAACAACAATAGAGTAAAATGCCAAATTTGTGAAAAGTTTGGTCACATGGCGAATAAATGCTACTTCAGATTCAAAGAGGACTACAACCCAGCACAGCAAGGTCAAACCAGCAGGCAACCAACAGCTAACATGGTTCAAAACAGCAATCAATCAAGGAATAATGACAATACAGGAGATGATGTAGATAAAGCTGATGATATTAACACAGCTGAATGGTTTCCAGACTCAGGGGCGACTAACCACCTTACCAACAACTTACAAAATCTCAATTTAGGCAGCAAAAGCTACACAGGTAACAATTCAGTTTTAATGGGTAATGGTGAAACTGCAAATATATCACATATAGGGGCAGGCACTATAAAAGGTACGAGGCTACTCTATCTCAATAATTTATTGAGAGTGCCAAGTATCAAAAAGAACTTAATCAGTGTCTCTCAATTTGCTAGGGAAAACAAAGTGTATTTTGAGTTTCACCCCAAAGTTTGCCTAGTTAGAGATTTACTAAACAAAAATATATTATTACAGGGTAGGCTGGACCAAGGTCTATACAAATTCTGCAATATGAGACCCAAGAACAATTGTAATAATGTTGTGTGGTGCAATAACACTAGTGTGAATCATAAAGAAATCAGTGATGTATTCCATTCATGGCATTGCAAACTAGGGCACCCTAGTTATGATGTAGTTAAACAAGTTCTGAATGAAAATAAAATTTCTGTCTCTTTTTTAAACAACTCATATATTTGCTCGCATTGTCAAATTGGTAAAAGTCATAAATTACCTTTTCAAGTTTCTGAAACTATCTATGAAAAGCCATTGGAGCTTATTGCAGCAGACTTGTAGGGACCATCACCACACATGTCGACAAAAGGAGACAGGTATTATTTATCTCTAGTTGATGCTCATACCAGGTATACTTGGATATACTTCTTGAAAGCTAAATCTGATGCTTGCAGTGCTATAAAGCATTTTATCACTTGTGTTGAAAACCAATTTAATAGCAGTGTGAAAATTTTTCAAACTGATGGTGGGGGTGAGTTCAAGAATTTGAAAGATTTTTTTAATCAAAAGGGGATCATTCATAGATTAACTTGTCCACACACATCAGAACAAAATGGGTTAGTTGAGAGAAAACATAGGCACATAGTAGAAACTGGATTAACACTCATATCACAGGCAAGTTTGCCAATGAAATATTGGAGAGAAGCATTCACTACAGCTGTATATCTTATTAATAGAATGCCTACAAGGGTGTTAAACCAAATTTCTCCTTTTGAAAAATTATTCTCTTCAAAACCAAATTATCATTATTTAAAAACTTTTGGATGCCTATGTTTTCCCTATCTTAGACCCTACAATAAGCACAAATTAAGCCTAAGATCTAGCAAATGCACCTTTTTAGGGTATGCTCATAACCAAAAAGGATATATATGTCTAGATGATAAAGGCAGAATATATATTTCAAGGCATGTTGTTTTTAATGAACATGTTTTTCCTTTTGCAGAAAAGGAGAAACACATACAAAGCACTAATATTAATAAAGCCAACAATGGTGGCATTCCAGATTTATCAGAGTGGTTCAATGCTGAAACTCATACTGAAAGGAGATCTACAGAAAGTCAAAATGACCACTACATACAAGAAACCACTTATAACCCAGCACATGATGAACAACAAACAGACACACAGCAAAACAATGAGCAACAAAATAGAGATACACTACAAAGTCATGACAGTATAGACACAACCACTGAAGCCAATACTGAAGCTCATGAACAACAGCCAGGCATCATCCAACATCCCATGGTCACAAGATCTAAAAGTGGGATTTTCAAACCCAAAGTTTATAATGCTCAGATTGATGAAATTGAACCAACATCATATGACTCTGTTGTTAAAGACACTAAGTGGAGAAAAGCTATGGATGAGGAGTATGGGGCTTTAATTAAAAATAAAACATGGAGCCTAGTTGATCCACCCAAACACAAAAATATAGTGGGAAGCAGATGGACTTATAAGATCAAAAGAGATGCTAATGGAAATGTTATCAAACACAAAGCCAGACTGGTAGCAAAATGTTATACTCAACAATTTGGATTTGACTTCAAAGAGACTTTCTCTCCAGTCATTAAACCAGCCACTATAAGAATCATATTGACTATAGTTTTGCACAAACAATGGAAAATTAGACAACTGGATGTACAGAATGCTTTTTTAAATGGAGACTTAGTCGAAGAGGTGTATATGCAACAGCCAAAGGGTTACAACAATGAAAATAGCAATCAAGTATGCAAGCTACACAAGGCCATATATGGTTTAAAGCAAGCTTCAAGAGCTTAGTATGACAAACTGAAAAGCATATTGGTAAAACTTGGTTTCAATGTTACTATATCTGACAACTCATTATATACCAGAAGAAAGAATGGAAACATCATTTATATACTAGTCTACGTTGATGACATACTCATCACAGGAGATGATCAACAGGAAATTGAGCTTGTCATAAAACATTTAGACAATCATTTTGCTATAAAGGATATGGGTGAAGCTAACTACTTCCTAGGCATACAAATTCAACGACAGGAAGACTCTAGCATCATTTTATCACAAAGACAATACATGTCAGATATACTAGTCAGGGCCAATATGAATAATGCAAAGGCTATTGCTACTCCTATGACCAGTAACCATCAACTTAGCAAAAATAAAGGTGAATCTATAGAGAATATCAAGCAATACAGAAGCATAGTGGGTGCCCTTCAGTATGCCACTATCACTAGACCAGACATAAGTTTTAGTGTTAACAAAGTATGTCAGTACATGCAAGCCCCGACAAGAGAACATTGGTGTGCCGTTAAACGCATATTAAGATACATTAAAGGGACTATCAACTATGGGTTAAGACTCACACCTTCAAGCAACTTATATTTACGAGCTTACAGTGATTCTGACTGGGCCAACGACTTGGATGATAGAAGATCTATCACTGGTTATTGTGTATATCTGGGCAGCAATCTCATTTCATGGTGCAGCAAAAAGCAGGCCACCATCTCCAGATCTAGCACGGAGGCCGAGTATAGAGCCGTAGCCAGTGCTACCGCTGAAATTATTTGGATTGAAGCTTTGCTAAAAGAGCTAGGGCTCGAGCCAAAGAGAAAGCCAACTATCTGGGTTGATAACCTCAGCACAATATCATTGTCCATGAATCCTACCTAGCACTCACGATCGAAGCATTTTGAAGTCGATCTACACTTCGTTTGTGAGCAAACAGGGAAGGGAAAGCTTCTCATTCAACACATTCCCTCGTTCTATCAACGTGCGGATGTCTTAACGAAGGCTATTTCATCTAAAAACTTCGCCAGATTTCGTGAAGATTTGGGTATTTTCTCAGCCGCCATGAAAGACGAAGGAGAAAGGAAACCCTAGTTTGGTTTGAGGGGGAATATTAGCGGTACCAACTGAAGTGTGTTAGTTTTGTAATCCGCTGCAGATATCTTTTGATCTATCTCAACCGTTCACACAGATCAATGGTCACCGTCTTTTGCTTCTCTTGGTTTGGATTGCTAGATTAGCTGGATGGGCTTTCGGCCCATATATTGTTTTTTATATAAAGTCATCATTTTCTGTATTGTATAGTATTGAAGATTAATATCAATAAAATCAATTTTGCAATCTTTTCTCGATTGAAATTTAATTGTAACACTATAAAATTTTGTTCAAGCTTTGTATAAGATGAGTCTACCGGTTTGATTATGGCTCGCTAATGCTACAATAATCAAAAATGTAAAAATGGTGCAGCACTATTACAAAAAATGATTGATTAGGATATCAACCAACCTATTGGAACATAATATTCTGTAAGCTTTCGTTCAACTAGTTAGGTAAAGATGAAACTACTTATATAAAGTTACACTTATGTCTTTGATTGATCAACATAAAATAAACTTAGCCAGTGCTTGGTTTTGTTTAAAATTTTGTTATTGCGGTGCCTTTCACTTATGCTATAGATTAATCCATGTATACTCAAACTTGGCTAGTTTTTAGTTTTGTTCTAATTCTAGATTTTCAAGTTCTTTTTTAATTCTAATTTCTCTGAAATTCAAAGTTTATGAAAGTCACTCGACTACTTTAAAAAGCTGATGATATACAGGATGTTTTAGGTTATCTTTTAAATTTTATTATCATTCAATTCTTTTATATGTTTATGATCATCAATATCTATTATTTATCATTTTTTTTTAAAAACTCACGTACACTGTCTCAAAGTATCATTATAAAACAAAGTTTCAAATCACTACAAGAGGCAGATCATTTTTCGACGGCTCCAGCCTGTCGAGGGCCGTCGGAAGCCATCGGGAGCCATCGGAAAAAGCCGCTGCAAAAAAATCCGTCGGTGAACAGATTTTTCGACGGCTCCCGACAGGCTCCGTCGACTGATTTTCCGACGGCTTCCAACGACCGTCGAAAGACACGTTGATGATCACGCTTTGTGCCGAAAGCCGTCGGGAGTCGTCGGAATTAGACCATCTCGAGCCGTCGAAATCTATCGGTAATTTTTGCCTACAGGCCGTTGGAAGCCGTCGGAAAACCTGGAAAAAATTTCTGAATTTCTGCTGTGATTTGACCTTCCATCCACAATCCATAAATACAATATATTTCACTCAACTCAATATATCCAACTTAGATATTCAATATGAAATCAAACCATAGAAAGATAACCAAATATCATAAATAAATAAATCAAACGTAATTCATAAAATCAAACCAAACTTCGCTAACATAATTTACATACATCTAATTTTACAATGTATACATCAATCTGTCACCAACTCTTCATCATCAACTCCCAAATGTCAGAATTACTACCACCAAATGTATCATCAAACAATATACACAACAGTTCAAATCCAACTCCACCAACTCAATGTATCATCTGAACTTACAAAACAATGACACCAAACAAATAAAACATACATATCACTCTGATCAATCAGCTCCAGAACCTTCCGAACCAGCAGAGGATGGTAAGCGGCCACCATACTACTGCATGTACTCAGCAATACGCTGATCCAGCAGCTGTGTCATCTCGATGGCCTGGCGACGGTTCTGCTCTTCCAGCTATGCCACCCTAGCTCTCAACTTTTCGATCTCTGCTGGATCGATATCAGCTCTGGCCGTTTTGCTGGCTCGCCTCTGTCCGTTGGCCTACAACACTTATTTATTTAGTCTATAATCTTACTAGCAAAGCTACAACATAATGTGTTAATTGTTATATCTATAAACTTATTACTGAAACTAAAGCAATGTGAAGTTCATTAGAACTAAAAGATTATTAAATTTTATATCTTAATATATTATTCATTACCACTTGATTGCCAAAGCCGTTGTCGCCTATTCCATGACGGTAGATCCATGACCGACTCAAAAATAACGTCATCCTCATCCGTCGTGAGCTGCTCTCGACCGGTATCCTCCAGGAGTTTCTGGCGTTGTTCCATAAACCTTGCCTGCATGAACAAATAAAAATGCAGTTAAAATTAATATTATGATATCTTAATTCATTATAATTTAGCAATTAAAACAATTACAAATAGTACATAAACTAAAATATGCTTACATGGCTCTTTCTCGATTTATCGTCGTGCCATGTATATGAAACTGTCCCGTCAGGATTTACATGCTCGACGGCATGCGTACGGGTAAACACATTCATATAAAACACAGGACCATGCGCCTCAACTTCTTAAAATTGATTATTATGTACTGTTATTGTATATTCAAAATTATATAGCACAATAATTATTTACAATTCACATTTAATAAATTTACCAACTCCTGGCGATACTGCTGGAACGACTTTGACCCTTCTCGATGAGTGGCGGGACTTTTGTTCCTATTTGCAGAGTTTCTTTCCGACTCTGCCTGTACATTTAAATTTAATACATTATTTACTTACCAAATATTTTTTTATATTTACGTATCAATCAAATAATTAATAAAAGTTTAGTACACTTACCTTCGCCTCGTCACTATCCCAATGTTTCAGCCACCCTTTCCATACACTTGTCCCCATCTAGTTTGGCTTCTGCCCTTTATACTTCACTGTCGACATGGAATCCATGTAGTTCTTCTTCATCTCCTGCATCCAGTAATGTCGTACCAGCTGCAGGTCATCTGATTGTATGTTCATGGCGGTCTGTGTTTCATGATAAACAAGCAACCAAAAATTAAACAATAAAAGGTGAACAATAAATAAGCGACAAAAACAAATTAAGAATGGAAAATAGAAGATTATACTTACAATGAAATCCTATAAAATACACTCTAGGATATGGGGAGTGATGTTATCCCACTTCGGCCAACAAGCCGACATCCTACTCTTGTATGCCTCTCTCGAAACTAATAGAACTACAGCTGATGGCTGTAGCTCAAACCCCATGTGTTAAATATGATACATATTAGTATATCGTACACAAAAAATTTAAGATGTTGAAAAAATTATAATACTTACCCCTCTGCTCTAGGTACTAGAGTCACAACAGGTCGTTGTGGCGGTTGCGATGGACCGCTACCATCGCCTCCTGAAGATTGGGAAGAACTCCTCCTTCTGGACGACATGATACCTATCACGGACACATCATTTTAAAAGATAACAATAACATGATGATGAAATATATTTTATAGTTAAATGACATAAATGATATAAAGTACATAAAGTGCAAAGTATACCCGATTCAGATTGGGTCTCATATTCCGACGATAAGTAGAGTACATTGCATTTTTAACATAAATTGCTAAATAAATGACAGAAATGGTAATGCCATAAAAGATGTAAATGATGATAAGCAGATTCGGTTTCATAAATGATATAAATTACATAACTAGCAAAATAAATCTCATCAATTACATCAATTTCGTAATACACCAAGAATTCAACATAATTACATCAATTGCATAATTACATCAACTGCATAATCTCATCAATTACATCAATTGCATAATTAAATAACTAGCAAAATAAATCTCATCATTTACATCAATCCTGATAGTCTTCTGATTCAGATTCGGTCTCATATTCTACGTTATTTTCCTCCCTACTCTCGAATGCTTCTACCAAAATGTTTGATTCATCGTTCAGAGGTCCAAAATCAGTATGATCGTCTGTAATTATTATTTCGTTGCTTTGCTCAAGATCTGTCTGATAAGCTTGTTCGTATGGAATATTCTTCCCATCAAACGTAAATCTTGCCTTTGTTTTAAAAACTACCGACCAATCTGCTTTATCTTTTAGAGACGGATAAGGAGCGTAATAAACTTGCAATGCTTGTTTGGCTAGTACAAAAGGATCGTACTTGTGATAATGCGATGTGTGATTTTTTCAATAAGATTATAATCCTTGTGCACATTAATTCCAGAAATTGAAATATTGCTAAACCAATTGCATCTAAACAGAAACACCTCCTCCGCGGGTCGTAAGAAATATGTAAGTTGCAAAATTTATGTTAAAACGCCATAAAAATCATTTATGTGATTTTCTGGATCATCGCTACCTTTAACAAATACACATATATTAGTAGTTAATTTTTTTGCACCGTATTCTTTGGTGTTAAATTTATATCCATTGACGAAATATATTGGATATGTCTTGACATTTCTTTTTGGTCCTAATGCAAGATGTTTTAAACCTTCGTCAACCACATAATTTCTCGGTTCATAAACGTACTTTGAAAACCAATCAGAAAATTCTTTACTGAGATCTCCATGCGGATGTTCACTTTCATAAATACTGCATATATGAATAAAATATTGCATTAAATTCTACACGCGCATGCATTATGGAAATGAATAAATCATAAATTATTATTTCAGATTACCTAACAAATGGTGCAACCTCAGCACAATTTAGAAGAATATAAGTGTGTGTTACATGAAGATCTCTATCATCTAGCCATACTTCTACACATTTCCCAGAAAGTCGACCATGTTGTCTAAAAATAGATAACATTGTTTCAGAGGACTCTTGTTCGTCGCCTTCGTCATTACGAGGAACACTTTCAAATGATATGTTCACATGGTCACTGAAATAGTGAGAGAGAAAGAACGAAGCTTCTTCTTCGATGTAAGATTTACATATCGAACCTTCAACTCGTGCTTTTTGCCTTACTTTTTTCTTCAGATGATTTAAGTACCTATGCAAAATTAATTTACATTAACTTTAACTTCCGAATTTAATTAAATTAATATGTAACATATTACCTACCTCTCAGATGGATACATCCGTCCATATTGCACAGGACCTCGAAGTCGTGCTTCAGATGGGAGATGAACAGGTAAATGTTCCATTATATTAAAAAAACCAGGCGGAAATATTTTCTCCAATTTGCAGAGCAATATAGGAATAACTTCTTCAAGTTTAAGTAAACGTTGCACTTTTAAAGTAGTCGAACAAAGCTCTTCGTAAAACAGACTAAGCTCTATTATTACCTTCCAAACTTTTAATGGCAATAGTTCTTTGAATAGAACGGGTAATAAATTTTTCATCATTATGTGACAGTCGTGGCTTTTCATTCCGCTCAATCTACAGTTTTTAAAGTCAACACATCTACGAAGATTTGATGAAATCCCATCAAGAAATCTTAATCCTTCCACCCATTTTAACACAACTTTAACTTGATTATTATCTAACTCGTAACATGCTTTGGGTTTGTTACTGTCATTTGGTTTCATATGAAGCTCAGGACGTTTGCATAATTCTTGTATATCGCGTCTTGATTTCAAATCGTCCTTAGTCTTCCCCTTGACATTCAAAATTGTGTTAAAAACATTATCAAAGACATTTTTCTCATTGTGCATCACATCAATATTATGACGAAGCAGAAGATGTTTCCAGTAAAGCAACTCCCAAAATATACTTTGTTTGCACCAATTATGAATAGTCGATTTGCCTGCAATTTCTGTTTGCACTCCAGTTTCATATATCTTTGGATAGTCTCTTACAAGTTCGTATATGTCTTTGCTTGACCATATCATTGGTGGTTGTCTGGTTTCTACTCTATTAGCTAAAAAGTTTTTCTTGTCTCCTCTGAAGGGATTATTGACATGGAGAAAATATCGATGGCAATCAAACCATGAAATTTTCTGACCATTCGGTAAAGAAAACGCCCATGTTTCTTCCATGCAATATGGACATTCTAGACGATCGGATGTACTCCATCCTAAAAGCATTGCATAGGTAGGAAAATCACTTATAGTTCACAATAAAGAAGCAAACATACGAATTTTTTTTGAAATGTCGTATGTTTCTACTCATTCGTTCCACATTGTTTTTAACTCCCCAATCAACAATTGTAAATAAACATCGATTCCTTGTATTGGATCGTCGGGGCCAGGAACGACAACAGTAAGAAACATATATTGCGTTTTCATACACATCCACGGAGGTAAATTATAAGGTGTGATGATAATGGACCAAAATGAATATTTAGCACCAAATTAAGAAAATGGTGAAAAACCATCCGTATATAATCCAAGTCTAACATTACGACTCTCCGTTGCAATTTGTCGAAATGCTTCCATGCTTCTCCATCGGCTGGATGTGTCAACGTACCATCTTCCTCTATTCTCACACTATGTCATCTCATATGAGATGCAGTTACAGAAGATGCGTATAATCTTTGAAGCCTAGAAGTGATGGGCAAATAATGCATACGTTTGTATGGAACTTCATTTCCCTTCTTTTTTCTTGGTTTGTACCTTTCCTCGTTACATATTCTACACTTCCTAAGAGTGGTGTCCTCTTTCCAAAACAACATGCAGCCATTTAAACATGTACCTATTTTCTGATAAGGTAAACCAAAAGCCGACATAAGTTTTTTAACTTCATAGTGATTTTCGCACATTAAATTATCAGGCGGCATATGTCTTTTTGCAGCTTGTACAACGGCTGTAAATCCGGCTTCGGTGATGTTGTATTTTGACTTCATCGCAATGTATTCTGCGGTTACCGATAGCTGGATGCCGATTTTACAACCATCCCAAAGAAGTTTCTTAGCAGCATCTAGTAAATCATAAATTTTTTTGCTTCAATATTTGATTCTTCAACATTTTCATCATTGTCTTCAACTTCAACCGTGGGGAACATTGATCGTGCTGCATCTTCAACCATATTTTCTATACGGTTCATCATAACAATTTCATTACCAGCAATGTCTAATTTAGACTCTACAGAAGTATTTGCTACAACTTCTCCATAACGATCCCAAACATAATACTCCGACACGAAACCATTTTTGCACAAATAGATTTTCACAATATCGGGTAACAAATACTTCAAATGTTTACACCTACTACACGGACAAAGAATTTCTGCATCGTTTTCGTTATTACTTAAAGCAAATTCAACAAATACATTTATACCATTATAAAAATCTTCTTTTATTGAGCCTCTCAACCCCCTTCTTTGATACATTCATCTCCTCCGATCAAAAAAATAATCAATCATTTTTCCTATTTGAAAAAATATGTTACAAATTCAAAAATAAATATTGGTCATATTACGAATTCACATTTTATTTTTCAATGTATCGATACAAAAACTTATACGCGTCAATTTTACCCCACTAAAGAATATAGTATAAAAATGTTGGTTTATGGTTATCTTTTTTTCTGGTCAGTCATCCTACTTCCCATTGCAAACACAGTAAACACTTACATTTCGTACATTATTTTGTTTTAAACGATTCAACAAAATTTCGGCAGCACTTCCCTTTTGTTTCCTGCATTGTACACAAATGCGTATACGTAGGAAACAAAAAAGAAAAGGGACGGCGAAATTTTATGAACCGTTTGAAACGAAATAATATGCGAAATGTAATTATTTACTGTATTTATAACTTGTCCAATACAGGGACAAATCCAATAAGTATTGTACCAGATGAATATAAATGGTCGTTTTGTGATAAAAACGACTATTTATATAACGATCATGTACAACACCAGTCGGACGGGGCCAAAAATTCTCTAAGGGACATAAAAAAAAGTATTTTATAAAAAAGAATATATATTTACTAATTTTATACATTTCAAAAAATTATTAATTTACCATATTTGTTCCATGCATTTCATCGAATAAGGCTGCTTTAATATTGTTGTTAATATAGTCAAAAAAAATTAGACTCGTGCATTCATTATTGTTGTACAAGTCAAGATGTTATATGGTTCATGTCTTATTCCAATTAACACAATACAATGATAGAAACAACACATATACAATGGTTTACATATACACAACAATCGCAAATTATACATACTCTTTAAAATTTCACGATAACATATGAAATAGGTATACCATGGGATGCAATAAATCATTATTACGCTATTGGAAACAATTGCAATCACTAATTAGCCCTAATTTATCAACTTATGCAAATCTAGATTTAGGGTAAAAATTAGATTTTTAGCGAAAATAAGAAATTATACCTGAGATTGAGAGCAATACACTTTGATTACGCAGCCGTGGATAATCCGAAAGCTCGAAATTGGTGATTGGAAGCTTAGAGGAGGGATTCGGAGATTTTTGAAGGAAAAAATTCATGCTGGAAATGAGGAAGAAGAAGGCTCGGCTGAGCCCTGTAATTCGTGAATTTCCGATGGCTTTTGACGGCCGCCGACGGCCCGTCGGAAGCCGTTGGAAGCCGTCGCTAGGTGCTGTCGGAATATTAGCATTTTCTAGTAGTGAATCCTAAAGTAAAAAAAAACTTTTTTGTTTAATAGATGAAGCCAAGTGAAGATTTAGTGGATGATCTTAATTTTGATGAATATGAAGAGTTTAGTTTACTTTTTATTTCTTAAAGTCATTTTTTTTACATGTCAATCTTAGATTTGTTGTTTAGGATTTTCTTATTATTATCGTAGGATGAGTTTGATGATCTCGTGGTGTTAGAAACTCCGATTTATGTTTCAATGATAACAACTATACAATCATATACATATATAGATCTTATCAAGGTTATAAGTATATGCTACAAGAAGACACCATGCTCGAAGACATTGGGACTCAAAAAGAAAGGAAGATTCATTAACCTTACTATTGTTGGTAAAGTTATTCTACTGTAAATGAGTCCAAGATAAAATATTGTTAAGGTCTCCTTGAGTGTATATGCATACACGATCACACACAATTTCATATACATCAAAATTAAGATGAAAAACTGTTTTTACACCTCACAAACGTCTGTGACAATTCTCGGATTAAGATTTTTTGAAGTCGCAAACGTCTGAGGTTTTACCACAGACGTTTGTCATGTGCAAAAACTATCAATTTTGAAAAGACACTTCTGTTTCATTCAAAAAGAAAGGTTGCAGCCATTAAATTGAGTAGACTTTCTCAAATAATAACAACTTTTCATCTGCACCTTTTTGAATCTATAAATACTACTTTGATTGAGAAATAGAGATCATCTAACTTGAATTAATATATTCTTTACTCTCTTGATTTCTAAACGCTCTCTTGCATATACATTGTTCACATACTCCCAATCTATTATAAGCAAAATATAATTTTGGTTAAATCACTTCCTACAACTCAAAGCATTCATATTCATATACTCAAAGGAGATCATAGGAAGATTTGTACTGTAAGTCAAAAACTGTGTTATTTGGAACAAAAGATTGTCAAAGATACTTTTGTATTAGTCTATTCCTCCGAGCGAAGCAGGGGTAATTTGTTTAAAGGAAATACCGAAGGGGAGCTTCGAGATTGAACGTAGGACGGGAGATCCGAACCAGTATAAAAATCTGGTTTGCATGCTTTTTTATACTTTACTATTTATTGTCTACTGTTGCATTAACTTATATATTTGCATATTATACACAAGTTAGATAATATACGATCCACGAGATTTCAATTTGTATCAGAGCAAGGTTATTTCAATCTACAGTAACCCGTAATTGAAATCATTAAAATGGCAAGTACATTTCAAGTAGGTCAATCAACTGCACGTCCCTTACTATATACTAGATCTAATTATGCTTATTGGTCAACACGCATGTGAATTTTTATGGAAGAAAATGGATTAGAAATATGGCTAGCAAGTCAAAATAAATACGAAGCACCTGACACTGATATTGGCACATGGACTGATGCACAAAAGGTAGAGGCGTCTATTAATGCCAAAGCTATAAATGTTTTATTTTGCTCATTCGATAAAAATGAGTTTTCACGAGTCATACTTTACACTACTGCTTATGATATATGGCTTTCATTACAAATTACCCATGAAGGCACAAACAAAGTTAAACAAACAAAAATTTATATTCTACAAAATCAATTTTCAACTTTTAAAATGAAATCAAATGAATCAATTATTGACATGTATGCTAGATTTCAAACTATACAGCACAATCTTATGTCACTAAGAGTTAAATTCACTGAATTTGATTTAGTCACACAAATGAAAAGTAAAGAAATTATCACTCGAGTCAAGGGCGATGTTTTCCAAGCACAAACCCCCAAGGCCTAAACCAAGATCACATAAGCACCCAGAAAACACTGCTCTTGAGACCGAATGACGATACAACCAAACATCCATGACTCTGGCTATCACTGTTATCATTGCTTCGATATCACCGTTAATTGAATGACCGGCACATTCTTTCAGCCGTCCGTCAAGGGCTAATGGAAACCCCGGTTCTAGACATAACTCCCGCACGTCGTCGCAGCCCGTGCCTAGGACTATCGAATCTGCCAAGAGTACTCGACCATCAACAGTTGGCCGTTGGGACTATCGAATCTGCCCAAACGTACTCTTGCTTAGAGAATGCTAGAACCTTCAACAACGATGCTATCCAAGCCTCCTAGTCATCCTCCTTGACGACTATTTCCATACTAGCTCAAGCGCCTCTCAAGCATCCATTACTCTTAACTCGAATCATATCACCGAGTTACCAACGTGCTTGGAATGATCCCGTCTGGATTAGACCAAGACTATCTCATATCATACTTCACTTCATCACATCCTCGCAAAGTCTCATCTCAACATCATCATCTATGCATAAGAGCTTCATCATCCCGCTACATATGCCACGAGCAGCATTCCCAATTCAAGAGCCTTTCCCTCAGCTTTTGAATCATCCTCGATCTAAATCAAATCATCAATCATCTAATTCATAGCAATCAACCAAATCAAACATTAATCCAAACAATCAAGCATTCAAATATGATCTAAGTAGACAATTATCACAATAATGGCAATTTCGTAATTAAAGAGTTGAAAGTCTAACATGCATGAAATCGTAAGAAATATCTCTACAATCTTGATGAATGAACTTGCATAGGTTAACACTTAGTAAAATGGTTGTCAAATCATCATGAACAATGGATCTACATGGATCTACACTTAGGATGAAGAAAATGCATGAAAATCACTATTTTAACACCAAATCGAGCCAACAATCCGATATACTCCTTTGGATCCGTGTGAGAGATAATCACCACTCACCAAATCACCTAAACAACCTCAAATCAACACGCTTCAGATCTGGACAGCGAAGGATCAAGCTTGATCTATCACAAATCCTCTTCAAACGAAGAAATCTCACTTCAACGGATGAAGATCTTCAACTTTAGCTCTTGGATCTTCGATCTTGATCTTCGATTTGGATGAAAAGAAGCACTAGATTAGAGTGGAGAAAAGAAGTGAAGAAGTGTAGAAGTCGAGCTTTCAAAATGGCAGCACTTCGTCGCTTCGAAATCCGGATCCCAAAAAGTGAGAAAAACCCTTCCTATTTATAGCTGAAAATCCACTAAGTCGTAACTTGGCTATCTCCTAAGTCGTCTCCGACTTACGACCTAAGACCCTTCCGACCTAAAGACTTAAAAACCTAAGCCATAGCGACTTACGACTTAACAGAAATACCTACCTACGACTTAGCACCCCATACGACCTTCGACTTAACTGCTATGCCAACCTACGACTTAAGGAAATCTCAAGCGTGCGACTTAACTTACACGCGACTTAACAAGTAGGCTACGACTTAACAAATAACTGGGGCTACGACTCAACTACTAAGTCGTCTACGACTTAAAACAGATCAACTCTTAAGTCGCTCGCGACTTAACAACTACTAAGTCGCTCACGACCTATCACTCAGGCAGAAACCCAGCGACCTAACACCTTAAGTCTTCACGCGACCTAAAACATGTTACGACTCACGACTTAACTCGTACGACTTAACTCCCATAGGTCGTATACTCCCTAAGTCGTTAACCTATAGGTCATACCAAGACACTAGGTCGCTACACAGCTATCTCCAAACTCCTTAGGTCGTTGCCGACCTAACAATGCTAACTCGGAACCACTAGGTCGCTCCAAACTATCCACGATCTAACCCTTAACTCGGTCAGGTTCTATAGGTTGCTAACCTGCCCTGCCGACCTAACACTTAACTCACCAAAACCCTTAAGTCGCTCAAACGACCTATCTTCAAACCCTTAACTCGCCAAATCCCAGAGACACCCCTATCCCCTAAGTCGTATACGACTTACGACTTACACTAAGTCGTTCACGACTTAGGACTTAGCAAATTCTGCCTAAAAATCTGAAACGACTTAAAATGCTGAAAATTCCAGATTTTGACGAACTTGTCGATCCGTAAAAATACGGGTCGTTACATTCTCTCCCCCTTAGGAATTTCGCCCCCGAAATTCCAAACAAACAAAGCAATCAAAACTATTTTGCACGCCTATCATCCATAGCAATCAACAAACCATGCATCCAATTCTAGCTTAGCGTGCAGAATTCTAAAATTAGAACAAGTTACAATATCGCGAGATGACACGACACCTTAGGGCCATACCTCGAAGAGTTCGGGATGAGCTGCTTTCATCCTCTCTTCCACCTCCCATGTACAGTCGTTATCATCGTCACTCCATTGTATCTTGAGCAACTTAACTACCTTCCTCCTAAGCTGTTTCGTGTCGGTTTCCACAACACGAAGCGGCTTACGAGGTCTTCTATCGACTGGATCAACTTCGAAATCTTCACAGCTATCACCAGGAACCACTGTATTCGAGTCGTGCACGTACTTCCGTAGATATGATACATGAAAAACATTGTGCACACTCGACATCTTCTCTGGTAACTCCAATCTGTAGGTGAGCTAACCAATTCGCTCGATGATCGGGAATGGTCCAACAAATCTCGGAGTCAATTTTCCTTTCTTCCCGAATCGAATAACATTCTTCAGTGGAAAAATCTTCACAAAAACCATATCTCCTACGTTGAATTCCAAATCCTTTCGACGCTTATCGGCATAACTCTTCTGACGGTCTTGGGCTGCCTTCATTCGTTGCCGAATGATCTCTATGCAATCCGAAGTCTGTCGAATCATCTCTGGCCCAAGCATCAGCTTTTCTCCTGCTTCTAACCAACATGTCGGAGAATTACACGGTCTTCCATACAACGCCTCATACGGTGCCATACCAATGCTTGACTGGTAACTGTTGTTGTATGAAAACTCTACCAAATGAAGGTGATCTTCCCATGATCCTCCGAAGTCCAAAACACAAGCTCTAAGAAGATCTTCCAAAACTCGGTTGACTCTCTCGGTCTGACCATCTGTTTGAGGGTGATAAGCTGTACTCAAACACAACTCGGTTCCCAAAACTTCCTGGAAGCTCTTCCAAAATCTACTAGTGAACAATGGGTCTCGATCGCTCACTATACTCTTCGGAATACCATGGAATCGAACTATCCACTTAACATACAACTCAGCCAACTTTGATGCAGTCCTAGTCGATCGAACAGGAATGAATCGTGCACTCTTAGTCAGACGATCTACGATGACCCAAATCCCTTCATTTCCCGTTCTGGTTCTAGGTAATCCATCAATAAAATCCATCGATACCTGCTCCCACTTCCATGTAGGAACTTCTAATGGCTGTAGTAATCCACTTGGCTTCTTCTGTTCAGCTTTAACCAACTGGCAGTTCATACACTTGGAAATAAAATTTCCAACATCCTTCTTCATGCCTTCCCAGTAGTAGGTTCTCTTCATATCCCGATACATCTTATTTCCACCTGGATGAATTGTCAGCTTCGAGTGATGACTTTCCTTCAGAACTTCACTCCTCAATTCATCTATATCGGGAACAACTAGTCGTCCTTGCTTCCGAAGCCAACCCTCTCGATCTACCTCGAATCCTTTATCCTTTTCTGGATCCAATCCAGATTCCAATTCACGGATAATCTTGACAAGCTTATCGTCTCGCTTTTGGCTCTCGCCAATCCTTTCCACAAGAGAAGGTCTTATCGATAAGTTTGCCAACATCTCAGGTTCCAATTCACATCTAGGCCTGAAGTCAAATCCGGCTAAATACTCGAGACTCTTCCATTCTGAAAACATGGCTCCCAATCCTGCATGTCTTCGACTTAACGCATCTGCCACCGCGTTACCTTTTCCCGGAGTATAAGCTATACCAAAATCATATGATGCCAAAAACTCTAGCCAACATTGCTGCCGAAGATTCAAATCCTTTTGGGAGAAAAGATACTTCAACGACTTATGATCCATAAACAACTCGAATCGAACTCCCAACAGATAATGTCTCCACATCTTCAGAGCAAATACAATCGCCGCTAACTTCAAATCATGAGTCGGGTAATTCCTTTCATGCAGCTTCAGTTGTCGACTTGCATACGCAACAACTTTATCCCTCTGCATCAGCACTGCTCCAAGTCCAGTACCACATGCGTCGTTGTAAACCACCATCTCATCATTCCCACTAGGGATAGTCAGAACGGGAGCACTCGTCAATCTCTCTTTCAGGATTCCAAAAGCTTGCTCACACTTAGCTTCCCATCTGAACACTTGGTTCTTCTTCGTCAATCCTGTTAGCGGTGCAGCTATCTTGGAGAAGTCTTTGATAAACCGTCGATAATATCCTGCTAATCCAAGAAAACTTCTCACATCAGATGGATTCTTGGGTCTAACCCAATCCTGGATTGCTGCCACCTTAGCGGGATCAACTGCTATTCCACTTCCAGAAATCACATGGCCTAAGAACCTCACTTCACTCTTCCAGAAGTGACACTTCAAAAACTTAGCCTTCAGTTGATGTTTCCGCAAGATTTCCAAAACAATATACAAGTGCGTCTTGTGCTCTTCTTCAGTTCTGGAATAAATCAGAATATCATCCACGAACACAAGCACAAACTTGTTCAACTGATCTCTGAACACTCTATTCATAAGATCCACAAAATATGCTGGCGCGTTAGTCAATCCAAACGGCATTACCAGCCACTCAAAGAAACCGGATGGTGTTCGAAAAGCAGTCTTCAGCACACTATCCTTAGCTACTCTCAACTGGTGAAATCCCATTGCCAAATCCATTTGAGAAAACACCTTGGCTTCGTGAAGCTGATCAAACAAGTCATCTATTCTCGGCAATGGATACTTGTTCTTCTTAGTCACCTTATTCAGCTCACGATAATCCACACACAATCTCAACGACCCATCTGCCTTGGTTGCAAACACAACTGGTGCACCCCACTCGGACACACTACGCCGAATGAATCCTTTCTGCAAAAGATCATCAACTTGCACCCTCAACTCCTGTTGTTCCCTAGGCGCCATCCGCCTAGGAGGCATCACAACAGGTCTGGCTCCTTCAGCTAGATCTATACGAAACTCGATCTCTCTATGCGGCGGAAACCCTTTGACTTCGTCAAAGACATCCTCGAATCCATTCGCGATTGGCACTAATGACAGTCCATCTCGTGGAACAACTAGTGAATACATGAAGCTCATGAAGACGCCTTCTTCATGCTTACATCGTATCACCATCTTTCACCCCTCCACATTCTCGACTGTCACCTCCAACCTTTCGCAATCAACCTTAGCCGCATACTTCCTAAGCCAGTCCATACCCAAAATAATTCCGAACCCCGCAAAGTTCAGAACAAAACAATCACAAACAAAAGAGCAACCATGACTCGATACAACTAGACCACGGCATAACATACACAAACAAGACGAACCCCCAATTGGATTAGTCACGACCAATGGCCTATCAACAATATCCGGTTCCAAACCCAACCGGCCTACGAGTTCACTACAAACAAACGAATGCGACGCTCCAGTATCAAACAGAACTCTAACTGGAACACCACATAGGAAAAGAGTACCTTGAACCACCACACTCTTTCCTTTCTCTTCAACAGTAGGAGCTTTCGAAGACGACGGAACAGCTCCCAAAGCATAAGCTTGCACAATCTGCTTGTCCCTCCTCGGTTCTGGACAATTCTTCCGGAAATGCTCCGGCTTGTCACAGTTGTGACACTTCATCGGTGCCTTCGGATTCTTACAATCCTTCGAGAAATGGCCCTTCTGCTGACAATTGTAGAAAGTCACCTCGCCTTTCGACTTCTTCTGGCCATCCTTACCCTTCTGTTGCGGCTGCTTCCTCTTCTTGTTCCCACCCTGCTGGGGTTTAGACTCTTCCCTGGTCACAGCAACAACAGATCCTTCCTTAGGAAACAGACTCTCATGCCTGAGAGCTTTCTCCACAAGCTTCTCAAATGAATCGTCCAAATGATCCACTAACTGTCTCCCAAGATAACTGTCCAAGCCTGTCACAAACTTCTCATTCTTCTGATATGCAGATTCGATATATGACCGGGCATACTTGGACAAAGCCTCAAACTCAGAAACATACTCAAGAACAGATCTTCCTCCGTGCTTGAGCTCCACAAACCACTTGAACAGAACAGACTTCTGAGCTGTAGAAATGAACTTAGCTTCAAATCTGACTTGGAATTGCTCCCAAGTAATCTCTTCCTCCGGAGTATTGATGGTAATAGAGTTCCACCAATCAGAAGCTCTCCCCTGAAGCTGCCTTGATGCCAACTTCCTCTTAGTTGCATCATCAATTCCCAAATCACCAAAGATCCTTCTACAAGCATCTATCCACCTCTGGACCTCAATAGTTGATTCTGTTCCCAAGAAAACCTTCCCTCCAAGAGCAGTATAGTCTTTGCACAACTTAGCAAAATCCACTGGTTTTGGAGTCTGAACTTGGACTCCAACATCTACTGACGGCCCTGGAGCTGGCATCCTTCTCATGATCGAAGTCATCATAGCTTCGAACATGGCTGCATAATCAGCAGTCCCTTCAGCAGCTCGGCCTTCCCTAGCAGCTGGTCTCCCTCTTCGACTCATTCTCAATATCTATAAAAAGGAATGATTAGAACATCTAGAGAAACAACTGCATAAAGGACTCAAACTCTACTAAGCTACTATATTATATATAGTAATCATCCATTAAAATACAATTACGTCTCTCATACGTAGTTACGTCGGCGAGCGTTGGGTAAAATCGATTAACCAATGCTCTGATACCAAATGTGACGACCGCCCATGACCCCTGCACCGAATCTAGAGAAAGTGCAATGTAATGTGTGCCAGGCGACCATGGACGATTGTCAGGGTAAAATAAAACAACAGAATCTATCGTATTACTCACAGCGCATGGACAAAATACAATAGGACATATGTATAATGAAGCTTTACAGAACAAAATGTCATCATATAAAACTCCATAATAGTTGAATACAAGCATCCAAATAGTCAACACATCAAGCCTCACTACATAACACTCAGAGATTATACAAACAGCGGAACACCCAGTACATATAGTAAGAAGATAATATGCAACCCTCTAGCTCGTCTTCGATATCAGCATCGTGAGAAGCAAGAACAGCACCTGTCACCTGCTACCTAGTCTGCCCGTCCCAAAAATGGACGAACAGCCCAAGGCAATAAGAATTAAAACATAAAGCCTTGAGTCAGACAACAGTCTTAGTGAGCAGTAAATTAACTAACAACATACCAAAAGAGCATAAAGGAAAAAGGAATAGGAATACAACCCTCCCACTCCAACCTCTTTCTACAGTGATAGCCCCCAGACACACACTAAGCAGAAGCAAACATAACAGAACATACAATGTAAAGTAAAGAAATTATCATTCGAGTCAAGGGCGATGTTTTCCAAGCACAAACCCCCAAGGCCTAAACCAAGGTCAGATAAGCACCCAGAAAACACTGCTCTTGAGACCGAATGACGATACAACCAAACATCCATGACTCTGGCTATCACTGTTATCATTGCTTCGATATCACCGTTAATTGAATGACCGGCACATTCTTTCAGCCGTCCGTCAAGGGCTAATGGAAACCCCGGTTCTAGACATAACTCCCGCACGTCGTCGCAGCCCGTGCCTAGGACTATCGAATCTGCCAAGAGTACTCGACCATCAACAGTTGGCCGTTGGGACTATCGAATCTGCCCAAACGTACTCTTGCTTAGAGAATGCTAGAACCTTCAACAACGATGCTATCCAAGCCTCCTAGTCATCCTCCTTGACGACTATTTCCATACTAGCTCAAGCGCCTCTCAAGCATCCATTACTCTTAACTCGAATCATATCACCGAGTTACCAACGTGCTTGGAATGATCCCGTCTGGATTAGACCAAGACTATCTCATATCATACTTCACTTCATCACATCCTCGCAAATTCTCATCTCAACATCATCATCTATGCATAAGAGCTTCATCATCCCGCTACATATGCCACGAGCAGCTTTCCCAATTCAAGAGCCTTTCCCTCAGCTTTTGAATCATCCTCGATCTAAATCAAATCATCAATCATCTAATTCATAGCAATCAACCAAATCAAACATTAATCCAAACAATCAAGCATTCAAATATGATCTAAGTAGACAATTATCACAATAATGGCAATTTCGTAATTAAAGAGTTGAAAGTCTAACATGCATGAAATCGTAAGAAATATCTCTACAATCTTGATGAATGAACTTGCATAGGTTAACACTTAGTAAAATGGTTGTCAAATCATCATGAACAATGGATCTACATGGATCTACACTTAGGATGAAGAAAATGCATGAAAATCACTATTTTAACACCAAATCGAGCCAACAGTCCGATATACTCCTTTGGATCCGTGTGAGAGATAATCACCACTCACCAAATCACCTAAACAACCTCAAATCAACACGCTTCAGATCTGGACAGCGAAGGATCAAGCTTGATCTATCACAAATCCTCTTCAAACGAAGAAATCTCACTTCAACGGATGAAGATCTTCAACTTTAGCTCTTGGATCTTCGATCTTGATCTTCGATTTGGATGAAAGGAAGCACTAGATTAGAGTGGAGAAAAGAAGTGAAGAAGTGTAGAAGTCGAGCTCTCAAAATGGCAGCACTTCGTCGCTTCGAAATCCGGATCCCAAAAAGTGAGAAAAACCCTTCCTATTTATAGCTGAAAATCCACTAAGTCGTAACTTGGCTTTCTCCTAAGTCGTCTCCGACTTACGACCTAAGACCCTTCCGACCTAAAGACTTAACAACCTAAGCCATAGCGACTTACGACTTAACAGAAATACCTACCTACGACTTAGCACCCCATACGACCTTCGACTTAACTGCTATGCCAACCTACGACTTAAGGAAATCTCAAGCGTGCGACTTAACTTACACGCGACTTAACAAGTAGGCTACGACTTAACAAATAACTGGGGCTACGACTCAACTACTAAGTCGTCTACGACTTAAAACAGATCAACTCTTAAGTCGCTCGCGACTTAACAACTACTAAGTCGCTCACGACCTATCACTCAGGCAGAAACCCAGCGACCTAACACCTTAAGTCTTCACGCGACCTAAAACATGTTACGACTCACGACTTAACTCGTACGACTTAACTCCCATAGGTCGTATACTCCCTAAGTCGTTAACCTATAGGTCATACCAAGACACTAGGTCGCTACACAGCTATCTTCAAACTCCTTAGGTCGTTGCCGACCTAACAATGCTAACTCGGAACCACTAGGTCGCTCCAAACTGTCCACGATCTAACCCTTAACTCGGTCAGGTTCTATAGGTCGCTAACCCGCCCTGCCGACCTAACACTTAACTCACCAAAACCCTTAGGTCGCTCAAACGACCTATCTTCAAACTCTTAACTCACCAAATCCCAGAGACACCCCTATCCCCTAAGTCGTATATGACTTACGACTTACACTAAGTCGTTCACGACTTAGGACTTAGCAAATTCTGCCTAAAAATCTGAAACGACTTAAAATGCTGAAAATTCCAGATTTTGACGAACTTGTCGATCCGTAACAATACGGGTCGTTACAGTTAAAAGACAAGAAAACTATTTTAGAAGAAGAATTAGAATTAGCACAAAAAGAATGTAAAAAACTATCATCTCAAAATACTACTTTAACACGTGATATAGAGAATAACAAAATAGAGAATTATAACCTTGAAAAAGAAAAGTATGAATTGAAACAAAATATAAAATTAGCTTATATAGAAATTTCTGATCTTGTAAATAAATTAAATAAATTACTAATAATGTTTCAAAATTTAATAAAGGAAAGCAAAATCTACATAATTTGATAAAGATTTCAAAACCATTAAGAAATAGGAAGGGGTTAGGATTTAACGAAAAATTCATGAACATTCTAGAAATAATCTGGTTTCTAATTATATTCACAGATTTAAGAAGTACGGTACATTATATACAAATTTTAGAAAAACAAAATCTAAATATGAAAATAAGGGGAAAAATGATTAAAATATAAATTCCTAAAACAAATAACAAATTGATTAGACAAAAACACATAAATGTATATCTAAAAGATATAGTTCATAATAAAAATTACATCTCTAAAGGTTCCAAACCCTCATAGGTATGGCTACCTTCTCCTACTAACACATAGGACCCTAAATAAGGAAATGGGTACCAATTAAAACTTTTTATTATTTTGTAGGTACCCAAAAACAAAATTAATAATAAGGAGAAATGGATACTCGATAGTGGATGTTCCAAATATATGACAGGAAATGCACACATGCTATCAAACATCACTTACATGGACGGTGGCACTGTCACTTTTGGGGATAATTCAAAAGGATATGTTATCGGAATTGGAACATCAATGTCGGTATATCTACTTCTTCTATTATTTCAAATGTATTATTAGTTAAGAACTAAAAACATAATTTATTTAATATAAGCCAATTATGTGATAAGGGATTTAGAATCGATTGTGAAAAAGATAAATGCAATATCTTTGAACAAAATAAAACTTTAGTTTTTGAAGGAACAAGAAATCAAAATATTTATATTCTAAATATGAATATTAATCATAATAATTATTTATGCTTAACTGAAAATCATGATGATCCATAGATATGGCATAAAAGATTTTGTCACATAGAATTCAAATATATAAACAAATTAGCTAAAAAAAATTGGTAAGTGGATTACCCAAAATAAATTTCAAAATTAAAAATCTATGTGATGCATGTCAACTTGAAAAATTAAAGAAAAACTCGTTTAAGTCTAAAAAAGAAATATCTACTAAACAACCTCTTGAATTACTTCATTTGGACTTATTTGGTCCAACTCAAGTACGTTGGATAAATCACAATTAATATGTCTTTGTAATTGTAGACGATTTTTTAAGGTATATTTGGATGCTATTTTTAAAACATAAAAGTGATACATTCGAAATGTTTAAAATTGTTAAACGAATGAAGACTCTAATGGATTTAAAAATAAAAAGTATAAGCAGTGTTCATGGTGGAGAATTTAAAAATGATTTGTTTACAAACTTTTGTAATAAAAAGGAAATTAGCCATAATTTTTCATTTCCACGAATACCACAACAAAACAGAGTAGTTGAAAGAAAAAATCGCACTTTGCAAGAATGTGCTCGAACTCTCCTAAATGGCAGTGGCTTAGCAAAGAATTTTTGGGTCGAAGCAGTTGCTACTGCATATTATGTATTAAATCGTGTAACTCTTAGACCTATGACTAAAAATACATGTTATGAAATGTTCTACAAAAACAAACCAAAAGTATCATATTTTCGAATATTTGGATTAAAATGCTTTATTCTAAATACGAAAGATAATCTTGGTAAATTCGATACAAGAGCCGATGAAGGAATTTTTGTTGGATATTCTGATCAAAGTAAAGCATACATAATTTTTAACAAACGAACAAACGTCATAGATGAAAGTCTTCATGTCTCGTTTGATGAAAACTTTAAAAATATAAATAAAGACGAGGAAGAAAGTTTTGACATTAATCAAAATGAAGCCATTGAAATTATGATTGAAAATAATAATGATAATCAAAATAACAGTGATTTGAAATCATCACCCTGTATTTTAAAAGATCATCCTATTGATAACATAATTGGAAATCTAGATAACAAAGTTTCGACTAGAAGACAAATAAATCAAATGAGTAATATAACATTTATATCTAATTTTGAACCAAATAATTACAAGGAAGCATCAAATGATGATTTCTAGATTTTAGCAATGCAAGAAGAACTTAATCAATTTGAACGAAATAATGTTTGGGAACTAGCACCGAGGCAAACAATCAATAAGTAATTGGAACAAAATGGGTTTTTAAAAACAAAGCAGACGAAAATAGAAATGTTATATGTAATAAAGCAAGATTAGTAGCACAAGGATACAATCAAGAAGAAGGAACTGATTATGAAGAGACTTTTGCACCTGTGGCACGTCTTGAACCAATAAGATTATTACTTGTTTTTGCTTGTCATCATAACTTTAAGCTATTTCAAATGGATGTTAAAAGTGCTTTCTTGAATTTTTTTTATAAAAGAAAATGTTTACATTGAACAAACACCACTATTTGTTCATGAAAAATATCCAGATCGTGTTTACAAACATAAAAAGGCATTATATAGTTTAAAACAAGCACCTGGAGCTTGGTATGATCGATTAAAATCACATTTAATAAATTTAGGTTTTCAAATTGGTAAAACAGATACAACATTATTTATTAAAAGAGAACAAAAAATATGTTAATTGTTCAAATTTATGTTGATGATGTTATATTTGGATCTACTGATGAAAATTTATGTAATGAATTTTCTACAATAATGACAAATGAATTTTAAATGTCTTATATGGTTGAATTGAATTTCTTTTTAGGATTACAAATAAAACAATTAAATAATGGAATTTTTATAAATCAAGAAAAATACTGTAAAGAATTACTAAAACGTTTTGGAATGGATAATACATCAAGTAAACCCACTCCAATGGGTACTACTATTCATCTAGACAAAGATGAACATGGAAAAGAGTTCGATCAAAAACAATATCGAAGCATGACAGGATCCTTACTGTACTTAACAACTAGTAGACCAGATATTATGATGAGTGTTTGTTTATATGCAAGATTTCAAGCACAACCTAAAGAATCACATCATCGGGCGGTTAAATGGATATTACAATATTTAACCAACACTAAAGATTATGGTCTATTTTATCCAAAAGGCAGTACATTTGAACTCGTATCTTACGGTGATGTGGATTTTGGTGGTTGTAAATCGGATAGAAAAAGTACAAGTTGCACATGTCACTTTATTGGTCAATTGTTAGTTTCGTGGTTTAGCAAAAAGCAAAATGTGTTTCTCTTTCGACATGTGAAGCCGAATACATTTCTGCTACCTTATCTTTCGCTCAAGTAATATATATGCAACAAGCACTTAAAGACTACAGAAAATTAATAAACGAATCTTGTAACGACCCACTTTTCCGTACTATTCAAGTTAACAATAAATCACACATGTCCAACCCAAATCGAACAGATAGACGAATAGTTATGGAAAGAAAGAAGAAGAGAAAAGAAACTAAAAACAACATAGAATCTCACAATCGCAGCAGAACAACATATAATATAATATCAATGATTTTTACAAAAGAGAACGGTTATATACAGACATCCATCAGAGTACAACAATAATCACAATTATTAGCCTGGACAATTATAACAACATGTCCTCACAATTTCTAATAATTTCAATAACAAAGCAGTGGAAAATAAACATATACAAGAATACGATTTGAAGACCTCCAACTTGTCTCCTGAGCTCCAATGCATCCAAAGCAATATGAAAATATGCTCGGTCTGACCCGAGCATTATAATAAAATAACACCCGAGTCAGTTTGGAAAACCAGCGTGAGAAAAACACACCCAACTGGATTTTAAAGTTATAAAAACCTTTAAAAACAAAGGTATCTCGTAAGACCACGCCGCACATAAACACGGATGGCTTTTTACCTTACGATAACCAAAACATTTCATATGAAATCCAGTGATATTATAATAATGTCTAAGGGTTCAAAGTAAATATATAAAATAGCTAAAATGCTTGCATTTCATATTCCAACATAGTTGGGCACAATCAAAATCGTAACATCTCATATTGGAGATTGGTTTCCATACAATGACTGGGCTACTAAGGTATCGTCCGTCACGGTGCATCTCTAGATAAAATACACCGAGAGCCTCACATAGACTCCCTATGAGTCAAGACCGGCCCTACCCCTTACTAGATAGCGCCGAATATGTATCACCTTGGTTGGAATCAACAACCTAAAGGGGCCCCGAGCATACATGATCTATAATATCAGTCAAGATTTGGTGATGACCATACCATAATGGTAGCGAACCACATAGCCTTAAAGCATCACCCCTGTTTTAGTCATTCCCGGTTGATAAGGCTTGAGACTACGATTACCTTTTATATAGCATTTCCGATTTGGAATGCTAACACTGCCTTCCAGCAGCACTGCAATGCCAGCATTCATCCATACAAGTTCATTCTGGGACTGAATGAAACACTTGAGAGCTCCGCCTCTGAATTCCAATCATCCTCAAGATATCTTCACTTCGCAACCCTTAAGTTGAATCGAAGTGGTTTTCGGATAACATATCTGATGCCGGTCTCTTTGAAACAACATTCGACAGTTTCCTATAACTTAACCCCAGTTCTTTAGGAAATAAACATATAAAGATAAGAACGGAGATCACCTCCTAACCGTTAGTGGATGGATTTCCTTATCATTGTCCTAAGAGAACGAGACAAGATTTATATGCATAGTACATCATCATCGGAGATGACTGTGCCATATAACTCACGTGTTTCTCCTAGATATTTCTAAAGTTATTTTTGGGTCCAAATTCGATAGTCGGTTATTTAACCATCGAATAAACAAACATTCAAATCATAGATTTCATTTCCCATGGAACCTACTAAGCCTCACATTCATAAATTTAAAATCACTTTTCAAATACTTGGAAATCACTTCCATATACTTAATTCAACAAATGAGTATATTCACAAAACGCAATATTTTCGATACTTAGAAAATACAACCATGTACTTATCTTAACGGTATAAGTATATATTCAAATCATTCTTTTCAAAACTTGAAGAACCTTTCCTATATACTTACAAAATGGTATAAGTATCTTAACCAATCACTTAGAAAGATTTACTTATTTCAAGATCATATTAAAATGATTAAACATAAGAATCCTTTAAACAAAGATATAAATATCAAAGAATACCCTCTCTTTCTTTAACTATCTTTTGTTTTTAATTTAAAATATCTTCTTCATAAATTTCCAAGATCTATTTATAAGGTTCCCTATAAATTCCCAAGATTATAAACTCCTTTACATAAATCATGTTTATAAAAGAAATCCATTTATAACAATTTTTTTATTTTATAATAAATAAACTAAAACATCATAAATTTAGCTTTAATCATTTTTAAATAATATAAAGAAATAAAACTAAAACATTTTAATAATATAATAAATAACTCTTAAACCTTTAAACATCTCCAATAGGTAAATAAAATAAAATAACTTTAAACCACCTTTTAAATAATATTAATTATCTTCAATAATATTTTTAATGTAATAATCATCTAGTTTTAAATAACTAATAACAAAATAATTATTATCTTCAAAAACATTAATAAAATAATTTATTTTAAAACACCATAGATAATATAGTAATTAATTCACAAAAATAATTCTTACAAACTTTTGTAGTTAATTATTAATAAAGCTCCTTGTATATACAGAAATAACTAAAACATTTTTCTTCCAATTTATAAAATTAGAAGTTAATCAAATCCAAAATTTCCGAATCTAGAAAAGGCTCGGCAATCCCAGTGGTACTTAACAAGCTATCGTTACCTTTCATTTAACTTCTCTAATCAGATTGTTGGTATTTACATAACAAGCATATATGTAAACCAATCCATAATTAACGATCAATTAACACTTAAATAAATGTCCAAATTAATATAATAGTAGAACTAGGATTTATTCTGCTAACCAATATCAGTTAAAGATAAACCCTTGCATTTATTAAACGATGTCTATTTGGCCAAATAGATAACACCAAGAAGTATACTTACATTAACTACGTTATAATTTTAAACAAGGTAATTATATTAATCTATCAATTTATCACCTCATATATGATCCATTACTTAAAACAAGTTTGAATACAAATTTAAAACTCAAACAATCTAATTGCATTTCAAGATGCTATATCGCAATCCTAGATCAAATTCATCCAATCTAATAGCATTTCAGGATGCTATATCGTGATCCTAGATCAAATTCAACACTGGAAAATTCAACAATCCTAAGAGGTATAAATAAATTTTATTTACTATAAACATACTAATTAACCAAAAAGAGCGAGTTTTAACTCACCAAAGTGTTCCGCTTTAAACTAAAATCGAACGACGTCCAATTTTTATCCAAATTTCCAAGTTGCTCCAAATTCAACCAAACTAGCTCCATCGCGAAGCTTTCATCATAACGAGCGCAACGCAAAAAGTTTCGTCTTGATTGGACCTTGTATGAAGAAGTTATGGCCTTTATAAGATTTTGATATAAATTAAAAAATTAAACAACTTAATCATTTAATTAACCTTAATTCATTTAAACAAATCCATCTTCCCCGATATAATCGTATTTTCCTGTACACCAGAGATATGCACACAACCCATATCACAGCAACTTCACCCCTCGATTACTCACTCTACAGTCGACAGAATTGTTTTTTTTTTTGAAAACCCAGGAGAACCCGGCGGACCGGTAAACTCCTGAGGAGGGTATAGTAAAGTCGTCCGCTGATCCAAGCCCCCATACCCCGGGTAAATTTATATAGGATAGGGAAGCGCTTGGTAGGAATCGAACCTGGGTCTTTTTACCAGAACCCAAGCCTCCTTTCCACTGCGCCGCACCCGCGGACACAGTCGACCGAATTGCTCACCATTGGATCCTACGAACTCCGCACCATGCGAGCTTCGCCCTAGTCCTAGCCACTTCACCTCCACATTCCACACTCAAAACGCGACATCACCCCTTCCTCTACTCTAGCATGACGTTGCGGCCCCTCAATTCACCACCGCGCCACACCACAAAATCCAGCCGTAGCTGCCATTTCTCGCCACGAACTCAATGCCATAAGCCCCATCCACTAACGCCAAGCTCAAGAAACCCTAAACCCTAGATGACCAATGGTCATGCGCTACTATCTATGGCTGCCGATCACTCCTACCATCAACACAACCCCTCAAAATGGCATAGAAACGAAAATCTCTGACTAACGAGCTTAAAAATACCAGTTTTCAATTTTTAAGAAATTTATACGAATTGAATTTGAATTTTTATGATCAGTCTTTTATTTTTGGTTTTGAGGATGCTTGGTTAGTTTTGTTCAGCAAGAAAATTAAATGAGCAAGGTACGTGGAAGACAATTGTATGTTGAGTGTACTTTATGTTGGAGTTTGACTTATTTTTAAATTCAAATTCCGGTACTACGTTGCCCAGTTTTATGTCCACGTACGAATCCCAAATTGAAAAAACAAAAATACGATTACGCTTAGAACAACGACGAGATTCCCAAACAAAAATAATATACACCAGTTATTGAATAATAAAAAATCACAAAACACCACCTTTTGCCGAAAAATCTTCAAACGACAACTTAAATATTTTCCAAATTAAAAATCATGGAAAAATCAAATAAAACAAATTAAAAATATGTCAATAGAATTCGATTCGTAAAAATAAAAATAAATTTTCTAATTATTCATTTGAATCATTTATTACTGTTAATCCGCCTTTCTACAAGGCCATAAACAGGCGGATTCAACCTAACCAACTTCACGATTATCGAGGCTGGAATATGATGGATTCAGTTTAAAAGGATGAAGTCCACTTGGATATGTCGTTCGTTCTGGAAGTTGTGGGTCGTTCGGCATGGACGGCTCGGTTTGGAAGTAAGGGCGATCGGCATTGTCACTCAACATATGCCGCTCGACATGCTACACTCAACATATGCCGCTCGACATACTTCACCCAGCATATGCCGCTCGGCATACTTCACTCAGCATATGCCGCTCGGCATGCTTCACTTATCAAAGGTCGCTCGGCAAGATGGCTCGGCATGCTTCACTTATCAAAGGTCGCTCGGCAAGATGGCTCGGCATCGTGGCTCACCAAGGTCGCTCGGCATTGTGTTAAGGACAGTGTCGCTCGGCGAGATGGCTCGGCATCGTGGCTCGGCATTTGGGTGGTTCGGCATTGATGGTGGCTCGGCATTTGGGTGGTTCGGCACTCGATGGTGGCTCGACATTTGGGTGGTTCGGCACTCGATGGTGGCTCGGCATTTAGGTGGTTCGGCATCGATGGTGGCTCGGCATTTGGGTGGTTCGGCACTCGATGGTGGCTCGGCATTTGGGTGGTTCGGCATGGATGGTGGCTCGGCATTTGGGTGGTTCGGCACTCGACGGTGGCTCGGCATTTGGGTGGTTCGACATCGATGGTGGCTCGACATTTGGGTGGTTCGGCACTTGAAGGTGGGTCATGATACTTCGAGTCGCTGAGCATATCACTTCGGGTCAGTACCATGGTTACTTCGGGTTGGCCTATGGAGGACTTGGGGTCGGTTGGGGTGAAGGGTGTGAACTCGGCCGAAGTCTTAATGGGCCCGTATCACTTGAGAAGCCCAACTACCTGGTTTTGCCTATAAATACAGCACGTAGGGCTTCTAAAAAGGGATCTTCTTTCGGCTCTCTTACTTTCTCTTTTCTAAGGCTAAGGCTACTCTACTACTTTGTAACTGTAATCGATCATTATGGCAATATAAAGGAAACTTCTGAAGTGGACGTAGGCCGGAGTTAGCCAAACCACTATAAAATCTGTTGTTCTTTACTGCTTTTATTTTAATTTTTACTGCTCATCACGTTATTATTCTCTACATACATTCTATATGTGATTTGGTGCTTTCATCTGGACTTAGGTGTTAGTGACCAATTTTGGCACTAACATTTTGGTGCTTTCACTGAGAACCAAGCACTCAAGGATTTCAGAGCTAGGATTTTGGATTCAAAAGCTTAGGAACTTGGATTCTAGGAAGTAATGGCTAGGCCACCAACAAGGAAGCAAGTGACAGAAAGGAGCAATCAAGAGGGAAGTCAAGAGGCTTCTTCTGGAGCTGGAGCAGGTCAAGCATCCATCTACATCACCAGAGATGAGATGGAAGCGATGCTGAAAAGACAAGAGGAGATGATGCAGGCTATTCTCAGACAATTTGCACAAGTAGGAAATGCAGGAGCTCAGATCCGTGGAGCTGGATCTGAAGCACTCAACCAGCAAGCAGAGGGAGTGGCTCAACAGGGGGCAGCCCCCAATCAGCAAACGACTATCAATATGGATGGACCTAGACTCCGGGGCACACCACCAGAAAATGCTGGACCAATCCATGAAGGGATACCAGATGACGCTGTGCAAACCGACACCAACATGAGTGCAGGAGTACGTGATGAGGAGTATGTGCCAGGATTCCCTCATGAACTCGGGGGACAGATCAGAGGTAGCGGACAAGGATTACAGTTTGGCGACAATGACAGATTAGCGGAGATGGTCAGACGAGCTGTGAGAGGTGGATCGGTAAATAATGACTTGGAGGATATGAATAGGAGTCCCTTTACTCCTACTATCAGGCAAGCTAGGAACCCTCCGGATTTTAAGCTACCAACGTTGGAGATGTATGATGGAAGAACGATCACGCCGTTCACCTGACAAGGTACATGAGGCATATGGAGGTACTAGGGGCATCGGATGAGGTCATGACTCGATGTTTCCTTTTGTATTTGACGGATATCGCAGCTATGTGGTTCAGACAGCTGAGAGTGGTTCTATTGACTCTTGGACAGAGCTGATTGAGAGGTTTATGAGGCAATTTCGGGTCCATATAGTCAGACCTAAGAACGTAATGACCTTAACATCGATGAAACAATGGAAGGGAGAGTCGCTCAGGGATTTCTTAACCAGATTTAACGCAGCGGTAGCTTCAGTGGATCGACCCGATCCGTCGATGGTTTTGATGGCAGCAGTTTTAGGAATTGCAGATAATTCGGATTTCAAGATATCGTTGGAACGGGACCCACCGAGGGATCTCGGAGAGTTCTATCATAAGGCGGAAAGGTTCCTAAGGCAGAAAGATGCGCAGGCTGAGAGAGTAGGGAGAGAGGATGAAGCTTATGCAGTGAGGGGTGGAGGTCCACCCAGGGAGGATCCAAGTAAAGACGATAAAGGAAAAAGGAAAACAAATGGCAACGGTGGCACTTTGAAGAGGCCTTGAAGGGAGTCAAAGTTTTCTTCTTACACGGATTTAACTGAGACTCTAGAAAGGATTTACTTGGATACTCGAGGGCGCCTCCAATATCGAAGGCCGGCAAAGAGAGAGCCTTTTGAATACGAGCGGGCATCAGGAAAGCATTGCCTATTCCATGAGTTGGATGGGCACAACACAAACAACTGCATGCATTTGAAAGATATCATTGAGGAGCATGTACGGAATGGTCATCTATAGCAGTATTTAAGGAATCGAGCTGTGGCAGTGGGACAGGAGCGACCACCGCCCACCTCGAACGAAGTTGGCACTGGGCCTAGGCAACGTCAACTCATTATCAACTAAACAGATTTATGGTTTTAAATAAGTAATAGAACTCAAAGTAATACGGCTAGGTCACTTACACATGTACGGGATAGAGGACGGTCCCTAGGCGTGCTCTGAGATGACAAAAAGTCGTACTACTCGACTCTATGAAATCCTATTTTCTTTATATTTTTGTGCAAACTCTGGTTTCTTATGTGGCACTTTGGACATTTAATTCCTTTTGTTGTACGAACTTCTGCTTTGATAACTGAATTCTGTAACAATTGGATTTGGATCAGTGTAATAAATAATACAGGTCTCGCGATCACGGTCCCGACCGGTGAGACGGGGCGGTGATCGCAAGTTACGAGTCCCTTCGCCGGAGAGCGATGGAATGGACTCGGAGAGAATATCAAAGTCCTTGGCCGGAGAGTCGAGGCCGGAGACTACAAAGTCCTTGACCAGAGAGTCGAGGCCGGAGAATATAAAAAGTCCTTGACCGGAGAGTCGAGGCCGGAGAATATTAGAAGTCCTCGACCGGAGTGTCGAGGCCGGAGAATATTAGAAGTCCTCAACCGGAGTGTCGAGGCCGGAGAATACAAAGTCCTCGATCGGAGAGTCGAGGCCGGAGAATATAAGAAGTCCTCGACTGGGGAGTCGAGGCCAGAGAATACAAAGTCCTCGACCGGAGAGTCGAGGCCGGTGAATATCAAAGTCCTTGGCCGGAGAGCCAAGGTCGAAGAATATGAAAGTCCTTGCCTCTAGAGCCGAGGCCGGTGAATATCAAAGTCTTTGGCCGGAGAGACAAGGCCGGAGAATATGAAAATCCTTGGCCGGAGGGACGAGACCGTTGAATATCGAAGTCCTTGGCCGGAAGGCCGAGGCCAGAGAACTTACCATCCCTTAACCAAAGAGCTGAGGCTGGAACAGGGAAACGCGACCCGGCGAGGTCTACGGATTCAAGGTTAAACCCGAAGAGGTCATGAATTTAATAATATGGTCACGAACGGGATATGGACTTCGGATATCGGATTTGAGGCTATTCAAAACACACCTTCCAATAGCAAGGCATGTTTTGGGGAGGAAATGTTTTAACCTGCCTTTTTACAAGGCCATAAATAGGCGGATTCAACCTAACCAACTTCATGATTATCGAGGTTGGAATATTATGGATTTAGTTTAAAAGGATGAAGTCCACTTGGATATGTCGTTCGGTCTGGAAGTTGTGGGTCATTCGGCATGGACGGCTCGGTTTGGAAGTAAGGGCGGTCGGCATTGTCACTCAACATATGCCGCTCGGCATGCTACACTCAGCATATGCCGCTCGGCATACTTCGCTCAGCATATGCCGCTCGGCATACTTCGCTCTGCATATGCCGCTCGGCATGCTTCACTTATCAAAGGTCGCTCGGCAAGATGGCTCGGCATGCTTCACTTATCAAAGGTCGCTCGGCAAGATGGCTCGGCATCGTGGCTCACTAAGGTCGCTCGGCATTGTGTTAAGGACAGTGTCGCTCGGCGAGATGGCTCGGCATCGTGGCTCGGCATTTGGGTGGTTCGGCACTCGATTGTGGCTCGGCATTTGGGTGGTTCGGCACTCGATGGTGGCTCGGCATTTGGGTGGTTCGGCACTCGATGGTGGCTCGGCATTTGGGTGGTTCGGCATCGATGGTGGCTCGGCATTTGGGTGGTTCGGCATCGATGGTGGCTCGGCATTTGGGTGGTTCGGCATCGATGGTGGATTGACATTTGGATGGTTCGGCACTCGATGGTGGCTCGGCATTTGGGTGGTTCGGTATGGATGGTGGCTCGGCATTTGGGTGGTTCGGCACTCGATGGTGGCTCGGCATTTGGGTAGTTCGGCATCAATGGTGGCTCGACATTTGGGTGGTTCGGCACTTGAAGGTCGGTCATGATACTTCGAGTCGCTGAGCATATCACTTCGGGTCAGTACCATGGTTACTTCGGGTTGGCCTATGGAGGACTTGGGGTCGGTTGAGGTGAAGGGTGTGAACTCGGCCGAAGTCTTAATGGGCCCGTATCACTTGAGAAGCCCAACTACCTGGTTTTGCCTATAAATACAGCACGTAGGGCTTCTAAAAAGGGATCTTCTTTTGGCTCTCTTACTTTCTCTTTTCTAAGGCTAAGGCTACTCTACTACTTTGTAACTGTAATCGATCATTACGGCAATAAAAAGGAAACTTCTGGAGTGGACGTAGGCCGGAATTAGCCGAACCACTATAAAATCTGTTGTTCTTTACTGCTTTCATTTTAATTTTTATTGTTCATCACGTTATTATTCTCTACATACATTATATCTGTGATTTTGTGCTTTCATCTAGACCTGGGTGTTAGTGACCAATTTTGGTGCTAACAATTACTATAAATAACTTACAAATTTAATTTACTAATATTATTTATCATTTAAAAGAAATTAACAAGTCCATTTAATCCATAGGATTAACATTCAATCTAAAGTCCAAATATTTAAATCATCATTCAAATATTAATTCACAATTCAAAGATTTTAAACAATCCCATATTTTAATTCAAGTTTTAAAGCTTTATAAACCAATATTTTAATAGTTAAAATTAATTAACTATTCAGAATCTAATGATTAAAATCGCGTGTTGTCACAAATCTCCAATATATTGCAATAATACTAGTGCTATAAATTTATCTAAAAATCCAATTAATCATTCACGAACAAAACATATAGATATTCGTCACCATTTTATGAGAGATAATGTTGAAAAAGAAATAATAACTCTTGAATTTGTTAATACTGAAAATCAAATAGTTGATATTTTTACAAAACCATTAAGTGAACTAACTTTTATTGTGTTAAGACGGGATTTAGGAATTTGTTTGTACAACAAATTGGTTAACTAAATTTGTAGAAACAATATTTTGTTCACTTAAATTTGTAATAGAACTGCAAAATTAATTGTATACACTTAGAGTTAACAGCAACCACATAAAAAAATCAAATAACAACCATTTAAAAACTAACTAGTATCTGTTAAATTTTCTTTGGCCTAACTCAATTTTCTCAACTTATTTTCTAATTATAGCAAAACCTTACCTTATAAATTCAGCTTATATTCTACTTAAAAATAAATAAACATAAATAAATTATTAAAACAAATAATACAATGTCTTTCGATCACGATTCCACCTATTCAACTATCGACTATAAATCCCCCTCATCGGATAGCACTTACGTATCACCAACTAAATCCACACCTACATTAACTCGTTCAGTTTCTCTAAACATTGTTGCATCACCAACATATCACACTTGCTTTTCTCCTAAAGAAAAGAAAGCTACATGTTCGATTGATCTGATCGGCATCTCTCACCAACAAAGTCGATGAGATATATCACTATCAACAAGAAATGATCGACGTTCAACGTGAAATGTACTACGAGCAATGACGTCAAGGATCTCATCTAAATTTTCTTGAAAAGTGTATATTAGGAATTTGTGGTCATTCACCAACAAAAAATTGCATACATCAAAAGTATCCTCGATTACAAGAAACTCCTACAAAAACACATAACATTACTCTGAGAAATATTTTCAAACCGGGACCATCAAACCAAGCTTGGATTGACACTCCAGCTTGTCCAAGCTGGTCTCCACTAAAACCACTAATTGACGATACAAAAGTTGAACCAGATTCATGGGATATACAAAAAATCAATAATTCTGAATTCTCCGACAAAAACTAAACTTATATTACACATTATATAAATTATGTTTATTTATTAATTTTTCGTATGTATATTGTTTATTGTATTAACATTTTAATAAAATTTTCATTTGATATTAAAATATTTCTCTATATACCACAGACATCTGTGAATATACCACAGATGTCTGTTACAAGTTACGGGTAAATTTTTCCTATAGCCACAGACGTCTGTGGAAACCTCACAGATGTCAGTCAAAACTCTCTGTTTAATTTTTCTATAGCCACAAACGACTATGAAACCATCACAGACGTTGAATCACTCTGCTTCATTTTTACTGAAGCCACAGACGTCTGTGACTCCCTCACAGACGTCTGTCGCTGCTCTAACAATAAATTTTCAACAGCCATACATAAACAACTTTACCCCTCTCTTCACTTTTACCTCCATTTCACTTTTACCTCCATTTCACTTTCCAACTTTCAAAACCCTAGCTTTCAAAACTTTCAAATTCATCAATCAATGGCTTCCAAGAAGGTTACCGTCTCTAAAAGGCAAAAACAAGGCCAATCTTCCTCCTCCTCTCCAGCCCCTATTACGCAAGCTCACATAAACTAATGGCTCCGCAATAATCCCAATGCCATCAAACGATTTAAGGCGCTTTCCCAAAAGAAGATCCACTCTGGTCCTTTTTATCACCATGGCAATGTAATGAAATATGAAATTCTAGGAGTAACTACGGATGCCGGCTGCTGCTACCTAATTAGCTATGATGCAAATAAGGTTATCATCGATCCTCTAGCTATTTACCTCTTCTACTCCAATCTATGTTGTACGGAGATTTGAAATTCGAAGAATGATGATGGTTGGTTGTGGTCAAGTGTTTACGGAAAAGAAGTTAAAATTGATGTATATATGGTTGGTCGTATATTAGGATGTTCTTATGAGGGAATTGACTCAACGGATATACCGGATCACCGTCTTTTACCCAGAGATGAAGCTACCCATCAAATATGGAAAGATAGGATGCCCCAATGGAAATCCATTTATCTTGGGCCAGGTGCTAGACTTCTAAATCGAATGATAATTAACACAATCATTCCCCATCTAGGAAGTCAAGAGAAAATTTACCCCAATGACCATCGAGCATTGTATGCAATATTTGGTCGCCTACTGGTAAACTGGGCAAAATTTATTCATGAACAAATTAAAGGTTTTTGGACACAGCATCGTTGCTCAATTGTATATGCTCCATACATAATGCGCATCTTGCAAGATCTTGGAGTTCCTTCGTACTTATCACAATACGAAGAAATTCCAACAAAAGACAGTGGTCAACGATATCTATCACTGATCCATCTTTCCAAAAGCCCACCTCGTATCATCCCCTTCGACCAATGGACTCTACAACAACATCAACAAGAACATCATGGTCCTCCTCCAACTAGCGCTCCTCAGCAGACCTACTCTCCTCATCCTTCACAACAACCACATTCCTCTGGTCATGGTACCGAATATTATTCGGACTCTAAAATACATGAAACTTGCGTTGAACCAACACCAAACGAATCTCTTGTAATTTTGCAATTAACAACCAACAAATAATCACGGCTAATCAGTGAGCTTAAATAGAAAGATGACTGGATTGAAATGTTCTTTCTCCACAAGGATGATAAATATGGAGAAGACTTTGGACGAAGTGGTCTCCACTTTAGGCAAAGTGGTGTGCAAAGTACATGGTCGATCTTCTTCATGCTCATCATCTTCACCTTTCCCAACACCTCCACCTTTAGTTCAAACACCAGTTTATCGCTCTCAAGCCTTGTCCGAAGGTACGTCACACGATATAGGTGACCGAGGGAAGACTCCTATTCATGCACAACCTGAGGAAGAAGAAGAAGACAGTGATGAAATGTACGTGTCTGATACTCCACATTTTCAACAACAATCATATATGGCATTTCAAGGCCTTTCAATTCATGAAGATGAGGAGTACAGTGACCAAATGTAATGGCCATGCACATACGAGCAAGATCCATCCTCTTACTGGGAGTATTACGAGAACTACGGGAGCTCATCCTATTCACAAAATCAGTACAATTAGAGTTTTATTTTATTTTGCAACTCTTCTGCTTGTTTGTTTCCCTATTTACAACTTTTGCTACAATTGTTTCTAATTTTATTTTGAACTTCCATATTTGATTTTGCATAATCTTAAGTGATAACTGCTATGTCTATTTAATATGTCTGTATCTTATATCATATCCCTCCATTTTGATAATGACAAAGGGGGAGAAATCTATGCATATACATAAGGGAAGATGCATATACATAGGGGGAGACAAACATAATAATAATTCCATTGTATAGTTGATATTTGACCGTATAATTGATTTTTGATTGTATAGTTGTCATCATCAGAAAGGGGGAGATTGTTAGAAACTCCAATTTATGTTTCAATGATAACAACTATACAATCATATACATATATAGACCTTATCAAGATTGCAGGTATATTCTACAAAAAGGGACCATGATCGAAGATATTGAGACTCAAAAAGAAACGAAGATTTATTAACCATACTGCTGTTAGTAAGGTTATTCTATTGTAAAAGAGTCCTAGATAAAATATTGTTAAGGTCTTGTAACATCCCCTATCTAGACGCCCAACGCTAAGCACTACAAATGCTGCAGTCATCCATAGTATTAATTTTTGGCGACTAAATACGGCTATGTTAATGGTATCCATAATATCAGAAGCACTTGAATATGAAACAAAATCACAGATTTCAAAAAAAACAACATTTTACTGATTACATTTCAAAACACATGTTTCACATTCAAATTACATAATCCGATAATCATTTTCTAGGTTCAGATAAAATATAATTATTATATAAATACGCCAAGAGCGACATATGATGATGCCCCCTTGGTTGACCAGAGTACTATATAGACATAACTGTCTTAAATACAACACAACGGAATGAAACAAAACAAAACAGCAACTCCTAAATACCTATCCATCAGCCACCTGCTCGTCTCCGGAAGCTTTATTCGTCAACCTACTAAAACCTGTAAAACTTCAACCCTCGGCCTACTCAAATCAATTTTGGGCAGCCGAGAGTTTAAGGGAAAAACATAAACTACGAGTTAGACATAAAGCATGGTGTGAATAATACAATACATCTCGGTTATTTGATATTAAGTGAGACCACGCCGCTTAGCGGAATGGGATTCCCCGCATTAATATCCTTTTAAAACATATCTTTTGCAAACCTTTATCCTGCAACCAAAAGTGGTTAAAACTATAAAGCATTATTATGTAAACATACATATCAGGTAACAAATGAACTATCTGTCTGAACACTATAGTTTTGTTTGCCTAACTACTAACCTTTGGCTGACTCTGGCCTACCAGACAATATAATAAAAATAATCTAACACATGTTAGACACTCCTCTTCTGGACGGTCTGTCCCTAACTAACATCTCCCAGGGTCACCTGATCCTAATGGTTTTGCAGGCTCACCAATAACTTATCTGTATACAAACATATATTCCCTTCTGTGTGTAATCATAATTTTAGTCTTACATGTGACAAAGCCCTACACACTGGAATTTTATACTAAATTAGTTGGGGCTAATAGCTAATGTATAGGATGCGACCCTATACCAGTCCCATCTGGTATTCTAATATCTAAGTCATTTTACTTATGGTAATCTTCCCTAAAATTTTCCTTGAAAACCTTTTCATCTAAAATTGATTTAAAACCTTTGAACCAAAATTAAACAAGGAAAATATATGCTCTATGCTTTACTCAAAATCACCTTGCCATGTTATATATATATGTGTGTGTGTGTGTGTGTGTGTGTAGTTTACCTAAATCTTTGTTGATGAAAACATTTAATCCTTTGAAAGTACCCCTTTCGAATCCATTGAAAGTACCCCCTTCAAAACCAAGTAAAACCCTTCTTTCATTTAGGCCGAAAGGCCAAAACATTCCTTTCAAAACCCTTAGTATAAACCTTTTGAAAACACTTGAAAACCCTTTTGATCGAAAGCTATAAAACCTTTGACATCCTATCTTTAAACATTTAAACTTTGCCTTTCGAAAACATTGAAAAACTTTTCCTTTCAAACTTTTCGAAACTATTGGAGAACCAACCCTTCAAAACCATCATTTAAAACCTTTTGAAAACAATAAAACATCAAATCTTTCGAAAGCCTTTGGGCTCAAGTAAAACATGTGGAAACACCTTTCGAAACCATTAAAAATTAACTCCTTCGAAACCATTTGGGTTCTACCTTCAACAGAGCAAAAGGGTCATAAAACATTTAAGTCGAAAGCACTCTTTCGAAAGCATTTCCTAAGCAAAGAAGTGATGGTGTCGAAACCAACCTTCTGAAAGCATTGGAGAAGCTGCTAAGTTTTAAAAGCAAAGTATACCTTCTGAAACCATTGGCGTCGAAAGGTTGAAAAGCGGACGCTAGGGGTTTCGACCCCATTCGAAAGCATTTACTTAAAACAAAAGACACAACCCATTCAAAACCTTTCCTTTAAAACATTTGACTCGGTGAAAGCCAACCAAGTCGAAAGCATACCCTTCGAAAGCAAAGCAGACGCATTTTCAATTAAAAAGCAAAGACACGCTTCGACCCCTTCGGAACCTTTGGTCTCGACCTAGTGCCTTCCGCCTTGGACCAATTCACTCTGTACCAAGTTATTGATACTATGTGCATTGGTTTCAATGGCATGGAGACGGCAGTACTTGGTTGGAACCCCTGTGCCAGAAGTGGCGAAACATGCTAAAAGCATGTAAAAACCGATTTTTACTTTAAAAAGAATTTTTTTCAACTAACCTGCCTTGTTTGTCAATATATTATTGGTTGCTAATTTTCTTTTCTAAAAATGCTACCAATATTTCGTAAATAAACAATTTAGTTTATTTATAAAATACTCCTTCTCCTTTTATAAATATATAAAACATTTAAGTCTCATGCCTTAAATAATTTTATATACCTATCAAAACACTTACAAAAATTCTACAAAAATTCCAGAAAATCATTTTTAATATGTTTTCTAACATATATTAATTCCAGACCCAAAATATTAATTATTTATCCATAAATAATTTAAAATCCAAATAATCATTTTCTACACTAGAAAATTAATATAAAATCCACATTAATTCAAAAAATTATGAAAATTGAAACCCATCTCTAAAATATTATTTTTGATCTATATCTAAAATCACAAGGCTTTTGGATGTAATTAAATAGGGTATTCACATTAAAACATATCATAAACCTATATGATTAAGCATAAATCATCAACAAGCATATATAAATATTTAATCATTCAAAAACATGTCATAATTATGCAAAATACTTTGGATTATCCTTAAAACCAAAAATAATTAAAAAAAATGAGATGTAGTCATTATTCACCTTAGCTTTGTGATTAAGGATTTGAGATTTGATGGATTTAAGTTAATTAAGCTTCCCCTTGATTCTTTTATCTTCCTCTAGTTACTTCTAATGGTGGTCGGCCTCTTTGTTTAATTTTTGCAAATGATTTGAATATGAGGATACACGGCTAAGGGTTTAGGGTATTAGAATGCCCATTTTCCTATTTTGCCCTCACCTATTATACTTGACCATTTTATTTTAGTTCATTTGTTATTAAGGCAAGGCTACCCTTTATTAATTACAAATCTCAATCCCCCAAATCATCACATTATTTTATTTAATTTAGCTAATAAATATTCTAATAATGTTACTAAAAATATGGGGTGTTACAATCTCCCCTCCTTAAAGAATTTCATCTTCGAAATTATGATAAGGTACACAACAAATCAATTAAAAGTTAAAACATACCATTAAACAAATCAAGATAAACGTCTCTAATCCTGCTCTCAGTCTCCTAAGTACAATCTCTCTCATTGTCGCTCCATTGGACTTTCACTAATATGATTGTTTTGTTCCTTAGCCTCTTCTCATCTCTCGCAACTATCCGAACTGGCTTTCTAGCTATAGTAAAGTATGGTTCTACTACTAAGTCATCTAACACAATCGGTGCTATAGTAGACTGCGGATCTCTAATGCACTTCCTTAGATGGGAAATATGAAACTCATCGTGAACTCCTTCCAAACTGCTCGGTAACTCTACTCTATATGCGAGTTTCCCGATCCTCTCTACAATAGGAAATGGTCCTACGAACCTTGGCGCTAACTTCCTTGATTTTCTGAATCTAATCACACCCTTCATCGATGATACCTTAATAAAAACATGATCTCCAACAGAGAACTCCAAGTCTTTCCTTCTTCTATCTGCATAACTCTTCTGCCTAGACTGAGCCTCCTTTGTCCTAGCTCGAATCAACTCAATCTTCTCTGCAGCTTCTCTAACTAAATATGGACCAAGAACTAACCTATCCCCAGTCTCTATCCAACAAACTAGAGATTTGCATGGTCTTCTATACAAAGCTTCAAACGGTGCCATCCCTATACTAGTCTGATAACTATTATTATACAGAAACTCGACTAAGTGTAGGTGGTCATCCCATGATCCTCCAAAATCTAACACACAAGCTCTTAAAAAGTCCTCCAAGGCTCTACTAACTCCTTCTATTTGCCCATCGGTCTGTGGATGGTAAGCGGTACTCATCTTGAGCTTGGTTCCTAAAATCTTCTGTAGACTCTTTCAGAACTCACTAGTGAACAAAGAATCTCTATCACTTACTATACTACTAGGATTCCATAAAGTCTAACTACATTCTTCATAAATAACTTAGCTAAAACAGGTGTCGTACTAGTTGACTTAACTGGAATGATATGGGCACTCTTGGTTAATCTATCCACTGTGACCTATATACTTTCATTTCCTCTACTAGATCTTGGCAGCCCATCTATAAAATCCATAGAAATAGAATCCCATTTCCATTTTGGAATATCCAATGGTTGTAGCAACCCACTTGGTTTCTGATGTTTGGCTTTTACCTGTTGACAGTTCAAACACTGCTTCATCCATAAGCATACATCCCTCTTCATACCTTCCAAGAAGAAACTTCTCTTCATATCCTGATACATCTTAGTTCCTCCTAGATGAATAGTGAACTTCGAACAAATCTTAATTCCTCTGCTACTCTAAGCTGATGAAAACCTGTTGCCAAATCCAATTGAGAAAATACGTTGGCTCCACTCAACTGATCGAATAAATTGTCAATTCCAGGCAATGGATATCGATTCTTTATCGTCTTCTTATTAAACTTACGATAATCGATACATAACCTCAACGATCCGTCCGGCTTCTTAGCAAACACTTCGGCTTCTCCCCAAGGTGGTCTACTAGGCCTAATAAAACTCTTGCTTTAGAAATCCACTAACTGCACTTTTAATTCCCTCATCTTTGTAGGTGTCATCTACTTGGCGGTCTACTCACCGATTCTGCTCCAGGCACCAATTCTATCTGAAACTCAATAGCTCGTTTCAGTGGCAATCCTACTACAGACTCGAAGACATCCTCGAATTCTCTAACCACGAAAACTCGATTCAACTCGTCTTCCATCTCCACAACACCCAATAAAGCATTCACCTCACAGCTAGGGTTTTCTATGGTATAAACTATCTGATCACTACAGTTAGGGTGTCTAAGCGATATTTTCCTATCATGGAAAAATATCCTAGCATCAAACTTACTTAACCAATCCATATCCAAAATAATTCTGAACCCTACAAAGTCAAACATATGCAAACTGCAAACAAAGGTATGACCTAGCAAATCAAACTCTAAGTGGCCACACTTCATCCCAAGTGTCACATACCCTCCTATCGGATTTGCAACCCTTAAGTAAGTAACTAAGTATGTGGGTTCTAGGTTAAGCTTATCTACCAAACAACGAGATATAAAAGAATGTGATGCACCAGTATCAAACAGAACGCTAATAGACATACCATGAATCTAAAACGTACCTCCCAACACTGCCTTTCCTTTCTCCTACGTTGTTGGCTTCGAAGTAGCAGGCTCCAATGCATACCCCTTGCCCCTTCCATCCCTAGTGGGCTCTTTGCATTGATTCTTATAGTGGCTAATCTGATCATAGTTAAAACATATGATGTTCTTCTTCCCGATTACTTCCTTCGCCTTTCCTGTACAACACTCGTTAGCAAAACGCCCCTTCTTATCGCACTTGTAGCACACAACTTCAGACTTTCCCTTCTTTACTGCTCCACCTTTCTGAGCACCCTTCTTATGTAAGAACATCCTCTTCTGGCCTTGCCCAACCTGGACCTCCTTCGCCTTACTCTTCTCTAGACAAGCAAGCATCTCCTTGTGTCTCAAAGCCATCTCTACAACCACATCACAAGGATCTCTGGTATGAGGTAATGTAGCCCTCGCCAACTCAGGCTTCAACCCCCTTATGAACTTCTCATTCCTCTTCAACATAGTATCCACAGTAGCATACTCATACCTAGCCAACTCCTCAAATCTTCTAGCATACTCCAAAACAGACATCTCCCCCTGCTCCAACTCAGTAAACTTTCTGAGTAAAGCAGACTACGCCATCACTGACATGAACCTCTCCTGAAACCTTCTCCTAAACTCAGCCTATGTCATCTCCTCTTCATTTACTCCAACTGTCGCACTATTCCACCAAATAAAGCTACTCCCTGAAGCTGTCTCGAAGCAAGCCTCCTCTTATGCTCATCATTGAGCCCCGTGTCTGTAAAGACCCTCTCACAATGCAGCAACTAGTTCTCCACTTCTATAGCATCCTCAGTTCTAGTATAGGGCTTCCCTCCAAGCCTAGCATAATCTCTGCTCAAGATAGCATAATGGTTGACCACCGGAGCTTCCTGAACTCCTACTCCATCATTTCCTCCAACCATTCCAGCAGCAATACCCGCCTGCATCGTATTCACGAAAAACTAATACATAGCTCCCATATCCACTTGTGGGACTCTAGCACCAATATTTCCCGCTTATGCCTGACCATGGTTTCTCTTGATATTTGGTCTGGCATATCCATTTGTGGTGGTGCTACCTCCAAGATTCACTCTTCCACTTCTAGCGTCCATATCTGTATTCAAGCCTCGTGAGATATAGAAGAATAGCCTAAGAGAGATAGGAAACTAAAGATATATCATTTACTTATATATAGAAAATACAAGTACGTTACTATAGCGTTATCTCATACCCTAATCTTACTCTAATTCCTTAGAATTATGTTTTCAAAAATCATTTTTAGTTTAAGTTTTTCATAAACCTATTCTCCGATACCAAGTTGTAACATCCCCTATTAGAGGCCTTAAAGCTAAGCGCTACAGATGTTGCAGTCATCCATAGTATTAACTTTCAGCGACTAAATACAGCTATGTTAGTGGTATCCATAATATCAGAAGCACTTGAATATGAAACAAAATCACATATTTAAAAAAAAATTACTGATTACATTTCAAAACACATCTTTCACATTCAGATTACATAATCCCATATCGTTTCCCAAGTTCAGATAAAATATAATTATTACATAAATACGCCAAGAGCGACATATGATGATGCCCCCTTGGTTGACCAGAGTACTATATAGAACTATCTTAAATACAATACAGTGGAATAAAACAAAACAAAATAGCAACTCCTAAATAGCTATCCATCAGCCACACGTTCGTCTCCGGAAGCTTTATTCGTCAACCTACTAAAACCTGTAAAACCTAAACCCTCAGCCTACTCAAATCAATTTTGAGCACCCGAGAGTTTAAGGGGAAAACATAAACTTCGAGTCAGATATAAAGCCTAGTGTGAATAATACTATACATCTCGATTATTTGATATTAAGTGAGACCACGTCACTTAGCGGAATGGGTTTCCCTTCACAAATATCCTTTTAAAACATATCTTTTGCAAACCTTTATCTTGCAACCAAAACTAGTTAAAACTGTAAAGCATTATTATGTAAACATACATATCAGGTAACAAATGAACTATCTGTCCGAACACTATATTTTTTTTGGCTGACTACTAACCTTTGGCTGACTCGGGCCTACCAAACAATATAATCAAAATAATCTAACACCTGTTGGACACTCCTCTTCTGGACGGTCTGTCCCTAACTATCTGTTAAATACTCCTCTTTTGGACGGTCTGTCCCTAACTTAACATCTTCCAGGGTCACTTGATCCTAATATTTTTACGGGCTCACCAATCACCTATCTATATACAAACATATATTCCCTTCTGTGTGTAATCATAATTTAGTCTTACCTATGACAAAGCCCTACACATTGGAATTTTGGACTAAAGTAGCTGGGGTTAATAGCAAATGTATAGGGCGCGACCCTATACCAGTGCCATATGGTATTCTAATATTTGAGTCATTTTACTTAGGGTAATCTTTCCTTAAATTTTCCTTGAAAACCTTTTCATCTCAAATTGATTTAAAACTTTTAAACCAAACTTAGACAAGAAAAATATATACTCTATGCTTTACTCAAAATCACCTTGCCATGTTATATATATACTTTACCCAAATCTTTATTGATGAAAACATTTAAACCTTTGAAAATGCCCCTTTCGAATCCATTGAAAGTAGCCCTTTCGAAACCAAGTAAAACCCTTCTTTCATTTAGGCCGAAAGGCCAAAACATCCCTTTTGAAACCACTAGTATAAACCTTTTGAAAACACTTGAAAAACCTTTTCATCGAAAGCTATAAAACCTTGGACATCCTATCTTTAAACATTTAAACTTTACCTTCGAAAACATTGGAAAGCCTTTCGAAACCATTGGGGAACCACCCCTTCAAAACCATCCTTTAAAACGTTTCGAAAGAAATAAAACATCAAACCTTTCGAAAGCCTTTGGGTTCAAGTAAAACATGTGGAAACACCTTTCGAAACCATTAAAAATTAACTCCTTTGAAACCATTTGGGTTCTACCTTCAACAGAGCAAAAGGGTCATAAAACATTTAAGTCAAAAGCACTTTTTCAAAAGCATTTCCTAAGCAAAGAAGTGATGGTGTCGAAACCAACCTTCCGAAAGCATTGGAGAAGCGGCTAAGTTTTAAAAGTAAAGTATACCTTCTGAAACCATTGGCGTCGAAAGGAAGAAAAGTGACAGCCAAGGGTTTCGACCCCATTCAAAAGCCTTTATTTAAAATAAAAGGCGCAACCCATCCGAATCCTTTCCTTTAAAACATTTGACTCAGTCGAAAGCCAACCAAGTCGAAGGCATACCCTTCGAAAGCAAAGCAGGCGCATTTTCAATTAAAAAGCAAAGACACGCTTCGACCCCTTCGGAACCTTTGGTCTCGACCTAGTGCCTCCCACCTTAGTCCAATTCACTATATAGCAAGTTATTGATACTATGTGCATTGGTTTCGATGGCATGGAGATGGCAGTACTTGGTCGGACTCCTGTGTCGGAAGTGGTGAAACATGCTAAAAATATGTAAAAACTGATTTTTACTTTAAAAAGAATTTTTTTTCAACTAACCTGCCTTGTATGTCAAAATATTATTGGTTGCTAATTTTCTTTTCTAAAAGTGCTGTCAATATTTCAAAAATAAACAATTTAGTTTATTTATAAAATACCCCTTCTCCTTTTATAAATATATAAAACATTTAAGTCTCATACCTTAAATAATTTTATATACCTATCAAAACACTTAGGAAAATTCTACAAAAATTCTAGAAAATCATTGTTAATATGTTTTCTAACATATTTTAATTCCAGATCCAAAATATTAATTATTTAGGTGTAAATAATTTAAAATCCAAATAATCATTTTCTACACTAGAAAATTAATATAAAATCCACATTAATTCAGAAAATTATGAAAATTGAAACTCATCTCTAAAATATCATTTCTGATCTATATCTTAAATCGCAAGGCATTTGGATGTCATTAAATAGGGTTTTCACATTAAAACATATCATATACCTATATGATTAAGCATAAATCATCAACAAGCATATATAAATATTTAATCATTCAAAAACATGACATAATCATGCAAAATACTTCAGATTATCCTTAAAACCGAAAACCATTAGAAAAATGAGATGTAGTCATTATTCACCTTAGCTTTGTGATTAAAGATTTGAGATTTGAATGGATTTAAGTTGATTAAGCTTCCCATTGATTCTTTTATCTTCCTCTAGTTGCTTCTAATGGTGGCCGACCTCTTTGTTTAATTTTTGCAAATGATTTGAATGTGAGGATGCACGGCTAAGGGTTTAGGGTATTAGAATGCCCATTTTTCTATTTTTCCCTCACCTATTATACTTAACTATTTTATTTTAGTTCATTTGTTACCAAGGCACGACTACTCCTTATTAATTACAAATCTCAATCCCCCTAATCATCACATTATTTTATTTAATTTAGCTAATTAATATCCTAATAATGTTACTAAAAATATGGGGTGTTACAGGTTTCCTTGAATATATATGCATGCACGATCACACACAATTTCATATACATCAAAATTAAGATGAAAACTGTTTTTACACCTCATAGACGTCTGTGACAATTCTCGGGTTAAAAATTTTTGAAGTCGCAGACATCTGAGGTTTTACCACAAACATATGTCATGTGCAAAAACTATCAATTTTGAAAAGACACTTTCATTTCATTCAAAAAGAAATCACCTTTCAAACGAAAGGTTACAGCCATTAAATTGAATAGACTTTCTCAAATAGTAACAACTTTTCATCTGCACCTTTTTGAATCTATAAATACTACTTTGATTGAGAAATAGAGATCACCTAACTTGAATTAATCTATTCTTTACTCTTGATTTCTAAACACTCACTTGCATATACATTGTTTATATACTCTCAATCTATTATAACCAAAATATAATTTTGGTTAAATCACTTCCTACAACTCAAAGCATTCATATCCATATACTCAAAGGGGATCATAGGAAGATTTGTACTATAAGTCAAAAACTTTGTTATTTGGAACACAAGATTGTCAGAGATACTTTTGTATTAGCCTATTCCTCCGAGCGAAGCGATGGTAGTTTGTTTAAAAGAAATACCGAGGGAAGCTTCGGGACTGGACGTAGAACGGGAGGTCAGAACCAGTATAAAAACTCTAGTTTGCATGCTTTTTTATACTTTACTATTTATTGTCTACAATTGCATTAACTTATACATTTGCATATTATACCCAAGTTAGATAATATACGATCCACGAGACTTTCACGTGGTTGACACAAATTTCAAATTGGAGGATATAAAGTTTAATGATGTTGTAACTAAACATTTTAATGCAAGTTATTGAATTATAATGTTTAATCATACAATGTTTATGATATTCTTTCCATATTTTTTTTTCGTTTTTTGGCTATTAGACGGAGGATGCTAATCACAATAAAATTGAGAATGCGTTTGTCATTTCAAATAAAAAAAAGTGTTTGATAGTGAAAATATAAAAGGAAGACGATCGATCAAATGCTTTAGCAAGTTGATTTGAAAAACCTTTCTTTAACTGATCAAGTTGATTTGGTTTAGGGAGTATGAGGGATAACTGTTGTGTTTTGAAATATTTGAGTGACGTTTAATTTCGGGAGCCAAACTTTTTTTCTGGATGCTAATAGTAGCACGTTATTCTTATATTTTTCTTAATGTTGGGAAGAAAATGAATTAATGAAATTGTTGAATAAAAGATTTTCACAATGCTAACTACATCGTATGAGATTACACTTTTATCTTGTAGAAATTCGATAGTAATATTATGTACTCAATGAAATATTACCACAAACATTATATGTATGAAAATGTTGTAACATTAGTTATATTAATTATTTGTTAGTTGCATGCTCTTGGGTTTTTGGCGATTACTGCGTGAATATATGCGACCATCTCTGTTATAGAAATTGGGAAAATATAGTTGTCTCAAAGGCTAATTCATTTGAAGCTGAAATGCTACTAACTAATTTGCAATAAAAAAGGGACGATTAGTAAAAAACAATAGAAATAATTGCTGAGATGGTTTAATAATGTTATGAGTGCTAATGAAAATAATTGATTACATTTCCTATCCTTTATAAAAAGTGAATTGAATACTATGAGAAACATAGCACAACAACAAACAAAAGCCATGATTAATGTTTTAACGTTAAATGAGTACAAACACTATGGGAAGGTTAAATAGCATTTCATTTTTCATACTGTTTATTTTATAATAGCGTTTCTAAAGCGCCATGAAATATGAACTTTTGGTGGCGTACAAACTTAATGCTTTGGTTGCTCTTGCACCTATTATAGCATGTAGTTCTTAAAACGCAATGGCAAGTTTTCATAGAATTTTTTAAACGTAGTTAAAAGTCCAGAATAGTGTAGTGGTGTTGCATGAAAAGATGTGGCCACTATGGTTGTGATGATGAAAATGACACGAGTGGTGATAATTATGGCGACGGGCACGAGTGGCGGTGGGGTGAGAGGAGAAGATGTAGTCGGGAAAAGTAAATAGATCCAAGGTGCGAAGGAAATAGATATAGGTTATGTGTACTTGCTTAATTTTGAAATTTTTATGAAATTTGGCTTAAGAAACTAATTCCCCAACCCATATTCCCAACCAAGCCTCATCATAGGTCTACACCCCACATGGCCCTTTAACCACATGCATGCATGCCTATGCCACTTGGTAAGGCCTGATACTCGACACTCGCCTTACAAACTCACCTAAATTACCATCCTCCTTTGATGAAATACAACTTGCGTACTTCAATCGATTGTGCCCCGCTACACCTACATTTACCACTTGATTTATCTTAGTTGGAATTGGATTTTCCCCGTCTTCTTTTCCCCATCTCTTGTTTCCCACCTCCAAAGAACCAAAATTTGCTTGTGAACTCTAAGAAGTTGACATCGAACTCACAAAGCATATTCCAAGTACACACACAAAAGTGTTGTACACATATTGTTATTACCAAGGTTTGAACTCGTGAAGATTCATCACTGACTTTTCCCTTTCCTACCGGGCTACCCTATTGGCTTCTTAAAATCAAAACGAAAAAATGCATTATCTGCAAATTACATTTTCATTTGATTAATAGTTTTGAAGTCATTTTAAAACCAAAATATTTGTGCAATCAGAACTTGTACTGAGTCTACTGACAACTATACCTGCTACAAAGAAATGTCTTATGATAACGATTAGGTAAACAATTTACAATACATAAACTATCAGTAATCATGGAGTTAAAAATCAAAAATCAATACTAATACAAAGCTATGAAACTATGAAAACATTTTACTTGGATGCATATACTAAAACCTATTCTTATTTACATCAAATCCATTACATAGATATCAAGTCTTCCTTTTATTGTGGACCTTTATGGAAAACCAAGAGTACCTTTTCACCATTGCTTAAAATAATACCATATGTTTCAAATAGATTTTTTGTACTATAAGCAAAAAAAAGGTAAAAATGAATAGTAAAAGAAAATTGATGTTATTGATGTTTTAATACTTGTCGTAATCTATGTATTTCAGCAAATAATTTGGATAGCAAGATGTTCCTTTGTCCGAGATCTTTTTCCCAATAAAATTAAATTTAAATAAGTGATTTCAAAATTACCCGGAAATGATAAGGTTAACATGATTTTTTTTATTTAAACTTCAATGTAGATTTCTGCTATAAAGTGAACTTTAAATCAACGGGTTTCGGATTTTTTATTGTATTTTTTGTAGATTTAATGGTACTATACTTTTCAGGTTATTAAATACTGAGGTACCATGTATTCCTTTTATTTATTTGTTTTGTTTATAAATATCTTTTATTTCTGCTAACAGCTAGAAGAACTACTTTATTTAACTGCACCTTTCAAAATGATATAATTTTAATAACTTTGAATTACGAAATTTACAATTTTATGAACATAATATATTCTTCATACTATAATATATTCTTCAAAATGATATTTCAAAAGTTGTTTTTTTTTACTTTCTATTAGGGGTGGTATATTCACAAAATTGCATGTAAGTTTTTAAAGCTCTAATAGAACAAAAATATCAGTACATTCCACAAATTCAAACTACACGTACACTATAACCCATTTTATTATCGTATGGAATATGTAGCAAGTTGCTTTCCTATCTTTTCGCTAAGGAAACTTTGTTTATATTTTTTTTATGTAAGATTCATATTTTAATATGTTATGTCTTCCTTTTACTCTTATTTATATCACAGGTGGTTAAGATTGTGACTGAAAGTGCAGATTTGCATTTAATGCCAATGTACAGTCAAATAGAATATTAGATATGGCTATATAATCAAGGATTGGATTGTACAACTTATTTTCTTCTACAAGCATGAATATGTACTATGCAGCTTATCTTCTTTCCAGGGCCGGCCCTGGCCCAAGGCCACCGAGGCGGTGGTCTAGGGCCTTCGATTTTTTGGGGCCTCAAAATTTTATAATAATATATATAAAGACAGTTATACAAAGATAACATATTCATAAATAAACAAAATTTATTATGGTCTAGTGGTAAAGACATGTCATCCATTAACCAGCAACCAGAGTTCAATTCCTCTCTGCTCAGTATTGTTTTCCTTGCATACTTTCATTTGTATTTCTGAGGCCCCTATGGCAAAAGTGATTAGGCTTTGATGTTTTTTGCCTTGGGCCTCAAGTTTATCAGGGCCGGCCCTGCTTCTTTCATTATTTTCAAAGTTGTTTTCACTATATAAGACTTGCATACAATAACTGATTCCATGTATCAAACCAATGACTAATATCAGTGCCTACACATGCAGGTAAGGTAATGTTATGAAGATGGATATGTGTCAAACCAATGCTACTATATACAGCTCCACAATAAGCTCATTCTGGTATATAAATGACAAAAATACTCATTGGAGAAATATATTAACAATTTTGATTTTAAACCGTGTGGTCAAATTTGAAAATCGATGCGGCTTCACCACATTGAAGTGTTTGCATTATAATATAGATTAAGATATAAGACCTTTATATATGAGATAAGAAAATACATACTTGAAGGTTTCGGTAGAATCAATTCTACTGTTCCACATGGTCGACAAGCAGCTGAAATTACATCTACTTCATTTCGTGATTGACAAAATCTAAGAAAGCGGTCGAGCATGAAAATAAATATTGCTCCAGCTACTATACTGAACACAAAATCTCCAACATGGAAAGCTAAGAATACTACGAAGATAATGTACAGTTGATGGGTGTAGAAAAAAAGCTCGAAATATTTTTTTCTAACGGTATGAAATGAGGTCACCCACATAAGCAAACCAGCAATCAGACTAATTACACCTGGCAGATTGGCAACACCAATAGCTTGCCATTCAAATATCTGTATATTAGTATGTGTAAGAAAATGACGAGTACCATTTATGCTAACCAGAAATACAATATAAATTAAATTTACCAAGAAGAGATTCATGAATCCTGGGACTTATCTCTATTTATTAACTCAAATACTAAATGGATACCGTAATATAAGGTAATATGTGTTGTTGTGTGACATGATTATGATGCATATTTAGCACACTTGGGATTAATGTATAGCACATTTGGGTTAAATTACCATTAGGTTTGACAAATAAATACTAACCATTTACTTCAAATAACAATAAGGCTTTTTTTTGGTCCGTGTGATGAAGGTGATGAATTTGAACACAGAACTTATATTGGATGCTAGGACATGATCGCAACACATGTATTAGAAAATCAATTGATATTAGAGGACTATGTCAGATTCTGAAGGTGGTGACTTTCATCAAAGTTTTGGAATGTGATTACATATTTTTTAAAGTTATTTTTGAGTTGCATTACATTTGTACGATAAATAAATACGAAGATTGAGTATACACTAATCGACTCACTTTTTGAAGGAGTTTCCCTTCCAAAGCCCATGCAGCAACTAAAGAAATACCATGTAATGTGAACAGAACCATAGTAAGATGTCCAAGCCAAACATGATATCTTGTAGCATGCTCAAATGGAATGTCTATCAGGCGAAGAAGAATAGAGCCTCTCGCAATTGGCAGAAAAAGAAAAACCACGCAAAATAACCCAACAGAGCCGAATCTTAGACCAATTAACTCCAGCAGAAAAGAGCTGTAATTTGAATGTCAAGGGGGAATCAAGACAACTTATACATACTTAAGAGTTCGATTAAACATGCATTTATAAAGTTATATATATTTCTCAATTATGGAAGTTGTATGCATTTTAGAGTTTAAAATCCAAAAAAGTTGAACATTTTTCATGATGCATGATGAATTAAAAATAATCTTCCTCGATGAAATTTACAGTAAACGGAAATATTTACGATGTCTTAAAACTTGTTCATTAAATTGGTCCATCAACAAACGAAATGTGTGTGTGTTTGGAGGGAGGGGGGAGGGGGTGGAGGAGGGATTTTTGGGAGGGGAGAGGGAGAGAGGGAGGGAGCGAGAGGGAGGGATGGGGGAGAGAGAGATATGTATTCCCATTAATATCACAAGGGGGAATCAAGACAGCTTATACATACTTAAGAGTTCAATTAAACATGCATTTATAAAATTATATATATTTCTCAATTATGGAAGTTGTATACATTACAGAGTTTAAAATCCAAAAAAGTTGAACATTTTTCATGATGTATGATGAATTAAAAAGAATCTTTCACGATGAAATTTACAGTAAACGGAAATATTTATGATGCCTTAAAAACATTTTCATTAAATTGGTGCATCAACGAACGAAATGTCTGTGTGGAGGGAGGGAGGGGGGGAGATGTATTTCCAACCAAATATGATAAACTATAATACTTTTTAAAATTAACAGAAAAAATATATTAGCAGAAAGTATTAAGTGAAAATCAACGTACCTTTTAAGGCTTAAGACATTGAGAGGCTCTGAACTTGATGATAAATTTTACTTATATAATAAATGACACTCCCAATAACATATATACAGAATAATAATATCCCAATAAATTCTGCACGGAAATAACACCAAAAGGTCCATTTACAAAAACAGGGAATATCCATAGGCGAAATTTTGGAGGATTCAAATGCTCCTTCCTGATAAATATACTATGTATCAGAATAAAACCTACTGTAGAAATTCAATTTAAAAATATAAAAAAATTCATGTTCATACCTAAAATCATCCCTCGAGAAAATGATTATATGTAAGAAACCCAAAAATGCAATTAGGAGTATCGGACCGCTGAAGCCAAGAAAAAAGCTACCTGCATTTGAAATATCAAAGAAATATTAGCCATGTGACAAGTAGATACAAAACAACCAAAAATTAATTTTAATCAAGTTTGAAATGGCTACCTGTGACTCCAAAAACTGTTCCATTAGTCAGTTTATTCCATTTGGTTAAGATATTCTGGAAAAACTCCGATGGAAAGAAAAACATAGAGGCAACCCAAATTATGAAGATTTCCCACATTAAAGATTTTGAAACCCAACTGGCAGAAGAATACAGCAAGGAATTTCCATTCCTGATTCCTTCTTTTGATAGAAGAGGCTTTTGTGATTCAGCCATGGCTGGCAAGATTATTGAAGTATGGATATAACACTTTACTCAATGCTTAACTCAAAATCCTTTGACCATATATATAGCAGGGCCCAAAACATATGGACTCTAAGACTTTGGTGGAGGTCCATGTACGTGAAGACCCACTGACAATGATGCTTATCTATTTATGAGTATAGCTGAAGCTGATATTTTTCTTGAGGCTGGAAATTACTGATTCAGTTGATTAATAAGAGTCGCATATATCTCTTCCAGATTATGTTAGATCAAAGAAGAAAAGTGATATTTGAATGGATTGGAACAGAAATATGAAAAAGGGGAGAGTGATTTAGGGTTTCGGAGTGAAGATGAAAAGAAGAGGTTCGCGGTAGAATAGGAAAATGAGAGGGAGACGAAAACATTTACCGCTAACTTTTCATCACTTGTTTCAATGCGGTGAAACGGGAAAAATAGCGTGAATGCTGCGTCATATTTAACTCTAGACTGGTAATAAAAGATTAATTACAGCAAGTGGTGCTGTATTGTCATCCTCCTTTGCTATTGATGAACCATTTTCTTGTAGTGTAATAAAATATCTTGCATTTAGTTTAACATTGATAAATGATAGAGTATATTATATGTTCGAAATAATGTTCATTGTGCAATTTTGATGGTTTTTTATTATTCCTTGCATTGTATTTCCCTTGATCCAGAGGACTATGATTAGAGCAACACCAATGGTTGGTTTGATTAAATCATTGAGCGTTAGTCATTAAGTAGTTAATATTAGTATCGAGTACGTATCGGTCAAGTACCGATATTAGATATTTTAAAATATCGTGATAATATCGGTAAAATATCGCACACGTATAGAACATGTAAGAAACGATATTGTACTATGTTATAATATTATATTAATGTTAAGTATTCAAATATTTGGATAAATAATTTTAAATTACTATCAAAAAATGACTACATATAGTTTATAGACGTTTACTGAGATATTTTATTTGATACGAATCATATTATAGGCTCATAAAAATCCAGAAATTTGTATAATGTACATTTTTTTTATTTTCTTCATTTTTATATTATATTATTGTTTCTTCAGTCATTTAATCATCAGTGTTACTTTTCCAAATTTTCCATATCTATAGTTTCGTCGTTTTCATTTTCACTTAATTTATCGAATAAACAATGTTGATTAGATACCGATTACTACTTTACCTCGTTCCTTATCGATATATCAAATATATAACTTTACCGCTCTTCAACTTTTTTTTTTGGTGCATGATAATAACTAGTAAAACGCATAAGCTAACTTACGAATTAGAAATGGTGAACAAATAAATAAATAAAAAGAGAAGTAGTTCTTTCATGATCATGTCTTTAATGGTAAAGTCTTTGAGGAAAATAAAACATATAAAATATTGGAATAAGTAGAGTTTTTCTATTAGAAGGCTAGCGTATTGGGATTTCTAATATGATCTACAAATTATCGTTCACCATAAACAAAAAACAAATATTGAGAATGTAAAGATATTTTTTTGTAAAGGTATTTTCTTCGACACGTACACTAATGAACGACATTCTTAAAAAATATCGAGTATTTTACACTAAACATCAGAGCGATATATCGGTAACAATATTTTAAGTGATATTTTGAAAAATATCGACTTGAAGCTATATGAAATACATCGACGATATATCATTGATATTATCTGATATTAACTACATAATCGTTAGGTCGAATCCTCTGCGAATTGTGTTACATGACATAAAAGCCAAAAATATAGAAAGAAAAAGGATTAGGATTCTAATTTATGATTTATGTTATTAGTTTTACTGATGATGAATTTGTATTGTGGATTTGTATATTTTTGATAACGAATAACCAAGCAATAACCACTGATTTGTAAACCTCCTTGATTTGCATATGCTATTTTGATAGCGATCTTTCACACTTCCAGTATAACACTAGGTTAGAATTAGCAATTTGCATGGTGGGAATGTATTGGATAGGGAATCAAGCCCCTAATCACTCCACCGCTTAGAGTGCAATTTAAACCAAGTGAAAGGGTATATTGTGGATTATCCAATTTAGGGAATAGATTTATGATATTAAAAACATGTAATCTTTCATTAACATTTTTATTTACAGGAACATGATGAAAAAAGACTAATCATTGGGGCTGACAATTAGAAAAGAGACCCTCAAACCAGAACCGATCCAAGAAGAAACAAATCCGATCTGGACTTGATGGATCGTAGATTGGGTCTAGATGATGAAAAATATCATTTAGATCCAATCAAATCCAACCTGAAAGACCTAACAAAAATAAAAATAAAAATATGTACATTTTAAGTGCAATTATTTGACCGAATCCAAACTGATCTGACCGGAGCCTCGGGTCGGATCTAGGTTTAAAAATGCATAGCTTAAACCTAACAAAACTCCATCCGTTTAAAATCAAGACCCGACATTGGGTCTGGGTCAGACTCGACGGGTCTAACTGTCATCCCTACTAATAATTATGCCTTTTGATTTTTTTAACAAATCACTTTTTATTTATTAAAATTAGCTTGATAATTTAGTTTAAATTACGTTCCAACTGTTTTATTCACAATTATCTATATGAAAGCTCCATTCAATTTTTTTTTTTTTTACTATTTCTTATCTTTATCTTAATTTAAACTATTTATCTATTTATAAGAAAAAAGTTATCTTATGTTAGCAATAGCTATAATAATATGAATGTTTGCATCACGCATTTCCGCAAAATTCAGTTTGTAGCAAAGCATATGACTGGATACAGAGTAAATGTATACGAACGCTAGCTTTCATAATGCATTTATAAAACTCATCTATAGCGATTACATTGAGTTGCAAACCTACAGTGGGCAGAAACGAGGAAACACACTTAACGTGATCAGTCAAGTTGGATCTACAAATACATAAATAGGTAATCCGTCAACTCACAATAATGCGTCACAGTTTTATCAATACAGTTATTACCAGCGTGCATTACAGTTTACAATGACTGAGCTTATTGCTAACGTTACAAACCTTGTCCAGTTATTAATAAATAAGAGTTAAGTAGTTCATATTCAAATGATACACCTGAAAAAGGCCTGTGGAGAATGAACACCGAAATACACAAAATTTAATCTAGGATGCATTAGGCAATAAAGTTATACAATTTTCAATCAGAACTCACACAACCAATTACTCGGGAAAATAAAAGGCTACATGGCAAAGGGAACCGACAACTCTTTTGATGTAATCAATCAAATAACGCAGAGATGAGGTTACTGAACCTAACTTCACCTCAGTAAATATACGCTTCCGAATATACTTGCTGCCTGGTAGCCCATGCACAATACTTTACATCAACCATCATTAAGGTGTGGCAATTGGAAATTTTTGAGCCCAGCTGAAGTGTAAAGGTGTTAATGGCTGGTAGCCAATGCTGTTACCAAGAGGCCTAAAATGAGAAATGGCTGAGCACTAGCCTGTAATACAAGATTCCATTAGAAGCTAATGGTAGAAGGAAAAAAAGGAAGCATAGATCTACATGCAAAATAAATAAATTGTGTTTTCCTTTACCTGGTATTTGACATCATACTTCACTGGATCCTTCAAGAAATACTTGAACTGTACAAGGAAATAGATTTGAAATGAAAAGGAAAGAAAAATGCCAGTGAACCTATAAAGCATTGAGTTTTATACAAAACAACCAAAATTGAGATTTTGAGAATAAAAACAAGCCAATTTTACTTCCCAGATTTGGTGGTCAATTATTCTTAAATTTATTTAGGAATAAGATTGGGAGCTATTGTACATGAGCATCTCCAACAATCATCTGAAATATGGGTAGTTAGTTTGGCTAATATTCTAAGCAGGAACATCTAAGAAAGAATACAGTGGCTGGATAGCAAATTCATTGCCACGGATTAAAATAATCCACGTTAGGAGCAACGAACTTTTAATCTGTCTCAAGCTCAATGGCTGCAAGTTTCTTAAATCCGGAGTAATGATACTTGCTTTCCAGAATTACAATTGAAGGTATCGGGACAAAAGCTATTACTATGTTAAGAATAAATACTCATGTGAGTTAAATCCACTACAAATAGAAATTATCATATACATCGATCAATGTTTTCAAAATGGGATTTAAATCGTAAATCTTAAACTACAGATTTTAAATCGAAACGAGATTTAAATCGTAGATTCAAAAGGTTCGTATTTGAAGGTTTGCGCACAATTTGAAATTGATTTTGATGTTTGAACTTCTACAATTAAACAAAAAACTCACTTTTCTCTCTTATTCCATTTTTATTTTGTTTTGAAACGTTGTAATTAGAATTGTGAATCCAAATAAATATATAAAATACGTTAGTATGAGTAGATTGTTTTTTATTTGCATTTTTGACTAAGTTTGAATCGGAATGTAAATCAAATCGTTAAGGAAGAGATCTGATCTGAATCGAGATTTAAATCGTAGGATTTTAAGATTTTTGACAACAATGTAAATGATTATAATATAAAAACAAACTATACATATATGACAATAAAGTAGGCAAGTATGGGGGACATGAATCATTTGATTCATGTGATGGTTTTGTAAGAAGTCATCCAAAGTGTAGGGTTACGGTTATTGTTATCGCTGTTATTTTGCAAATACCGTTACCGTACCATCTTTAGTGGTAAGCTAAAATAGCATACGGTTACCACTACCGGGTTACCACTATCGATTGGTTGGTATGCCAAATTTTGATATACCAATAACTAATAACCATTGTTACCTTGATAATCATAAATTACTATTTGTCTAGAAATCAATAGCTCAACATATTTGTACACAGTAACGATGTTTCATTATATATTTTTGTTAAATTCGGACGATTTAAATCTATTTCAAATTTATAAGGGAGAAAATATTAATTGATTCTCGTAATCAATCAAATATGGAAAACAAATTGGAAAGATAATCAACTAGTATCAAAAAAGATATTAATTGATTTGAAGAATCAATCAAATAAGGATACATGTGGAAACAAACACAAATATGCTAAATTTGTGTTGAAAATCAAATCAAGCAAATCCGGAAACATCATCTTTATCTCCAAGACAGTCTTCATCCTTGCACCAATAAATATGAAGATATTTGTTCATCTTTTCTCACAAAATCAACAAGAGAGTTCTCCACCAAAATATCCTCCATAAGATTCATGTTCTATAATTTTTAGAATGAGTGAAATTTGTTGAGTGATTCATACTCTTTTCATGTTGCATTCTCTCTCGAAGTGAAAAATTAATAAAAGGTTGTTGGGTTTCCGTAGACATAGGATACTTATATCTAAACCACGTTAAATCTTCTATGTCTTTTTTCTCTTTTTCTTTCCATCGTTTATTCTTGTGTGATTTCATAGTTGATTGTAAATTACACCGGTATTCAAATAGGTAAAATACTAGATCCCGATCAAATACGCTTCCACTCATTCAAATTTGTCACATCAGTTTGGTATCGAAGCTGGCGTTATTGTTCTGTTTGGGTGTTAATGACTACTTCTGGAAAGTTTATTGGTGAATCTGGTGTCAATTGTGCCATTACACGTTTTGATGGAAAAGGAAATTTTGGAACTTGGAAGATGACAAAAAAGGCAGTGTTGAAAAAGAAGAAGACTGTTAAGATTGTTTATGCGCCTGAGAAATTGAAAGATATTGAGGCAGCTGTTTTGAAAGAGATGGAAGACGAAGCTCTTACAACAATTCAGTTGAGTTTTTCAAATGAAGTTCTTAGAGAATTCTCTCAAAAGAAGACGACGAAGGAATTATGGAATGCATTATCTAATGCATATCAAGACAAGTCTCTCACAAATCGGATTATTCTTCAACAACTTTATTCGTTTAAGATGAAGCCTGGAACCGATCTTATGGAGCATGTAGATGCTTTGGCTACTTTGATTATGAACCTGAAGGCAGGGATGTTGATATTACTGATGAGGCTCAAGCAGTGATCCTCTTGTATTCCTTGTCTAAGGAATATACTGCTTTTGTTAATTCCATGATATATGGTCGCAGTAAGATTAGTTTATCGGATGTAAAGGCTGATCTTCATAATGAAGCGTTGAAAGGTAGATTGACGAGCACTAGTTTGGACTGTGATACAGAGGTCTTATCTGTTCAGATAGCCAAAGCAAGTCAAAGAATGGTGGAGATCGAAGTAATTCAAGGTCTCAGTCTAGGAGGCCTAAGCAATTGACTTGACATTATTGTAAGAAACCGGAGCACTTTATAGCTTAATATCCAAGCTCGAAAGAAGAAGAAAAGACCCGAAGCAAGCTTCAGCATCTACTGCAGAGAAATCAGATACAGAGAGTGATACCGATGTGTACAGCTTCTGGCTCTTCTGAAAAGAGCAACTTGTGCCTTATTGATTCAGACGCATCCTATCATATGACACCTGATCGGAACCGCTTCTCTATATACCATGAGATTGATGGAGGAGAGATTCCGATGGGCAATAATGCTTCTTATCGCATGGTTGGTGTTGGTAGTGTGAAGATCGAGATGTTTGACGGTGTTATTCGTACTATTACTGATGTCAGAAATGTACCTGAATTGAGAAGGAGCTTGATCTCTATTGGGGCTTTGAGTGGGCATGGATTGAAGATTGTAATTGAGGGAGAGAAGATGAAGATATCGAAGGTTTACATGATTGTTATAAAAGGTGTGAGGACGGAAAATCTTTTATTTATTGAAGGGCGCTACTGTAATTGGTGAAACAGCTTCTGCTACTTCTGCTGATCCAGATTCTTCCATATTGTGGCACTTGCGGATGGGACATATTGATGAACGCAGTTTGGATGAGTTGAGGAAGCGAGGTTTGATTGATGGTGTTATTCATCGTGTCACTTAATAAAAGACATCGATGAGAAGAAAATAAGTGTATTCAACATTATTTAAGCTAAATTACTGAATAAAATTTGATCACTTACATGTTCTTAAATGTCTATAATAACACATATTACATGAATATTCATATATTCTAAATGATTGGTAAATTACCGTTACCATTGGTTTTGAAAAAAATATTATCGATGTTTTACCGCAAAAAATAATACACTTAACGTCATCATACCGATTATACTGGTATATTGAATTTAGTTAGAATTAAATCGGTTGATTAGTAATTGTACAGTAATAGAAAATCTACCACAAATTGATTGATGAAGCACGGTCATTTACCAGGAAGTGATTTATGAACTATAAATCGCTACCCGGGGTATATCAAAAGAACTATAAAGCGCAGTCCTTCACCAGGAAGTGATTTATAAACATGCGCATAACTACAACAAAAACTGCCCAAATACACAGCCATACAGATATAAAGCGCAAAGGCAGATGTCATTCATCCATAGAATTCGTGCCAATCTCAAGAGGATTGGTTTAAAATTTAGTTATCATGTTATTACTAAAATATAATATTGTCTAAAATTGTATTATCCCTCACTTAACTCCAATAATCAATGACACACATCCCAAAGATGATTTGGATGAAGGTAACGTGGCAAAATATGACTATAAATGCAAAATTCAAAGAATGATGTTATCGATTCCCGTGTTTTCCATTTTCTATAAATGGGTAGGGTAATGAAGCATAAAGAAGAGAAAAATAGAAAAATAAAAAAGGAACCTTAAAAGGGGAAAATGTATATGCAGTACAAAATTTGCAATGCTTTGTCAAAAAATGTACTTAAAATTATGAATAAAGAAATGGATAATTGTCTAATAAATGTACGATTTGTTAACATTCAAACCACGTGAAGACTGTGTGTGATCTACTTTGTTTTATCATCTCCTAAAAATTAACTAGTCTTACACACATTTCAACAAACAATTGATTGGTGTCTCTATATACGTAAAAGCATACAATATTGTGTATACTACAAAGTAGTGTTGTAAATAGATCCCAGAAAAATCTTGCTAACATGTGATATGTTTATCATCGTGCGGATAAATGACATAAAACTATAAATTTCAAATTCATTCATGCTAGTGTAATTTTGATGACTTTTTTGTGTCTTGCATTACCTACAATGCAAACCACGTGAAGACTCTGTATTTATTTGTATTTGTTAACACTATTTTATTGTACTGTAAAATGGAATGTTTTATACAAATAAATGGTATAAAATATAAGATGTTCAGAATAATGTCAACAACTTCATTGTACCTTACATTTTAAATGGTGCGAACAACCTGATATGACATAATCTTCATCGCGGTATTTAATTCTGAAAGATTTAAATTTCAATTTATGATTTACGTTAATTTTTTGATAGTGATGGATTTGCATTCTTAGTTTATTACTCACTAAATTTTTACAATGAAATAAGAATGTTTTTTCTACTAATATTAAAGCAACATAGGCTCTTCCTCGAGTACCATAAATAATAGGGATAAAAAAACAAAAAACTCTCTACCACGAGTCATATTTTAGTTAAATGATAGATTAAATTAACTTCAAAGTTTGATCGTCGTCATCATTCAAACAAGAGATTTGCTGGCTCTAGAGGTCATGCTTCTTAAAATTTCAGCATATTAAAGCATATAGAACAAGTGGTTTCTAAGTGCATAGTTGCGCTTCTTTCATGCACTTCGACTGAAGTTAGCATAGACGAAAATGTGATGAATGATTTGGTAATTTTCAAGTAACTTGGGTATCTAAGAAATGTGATGACTGCTTCCACAATTTCATGTTAGGGACCTATCTAACATTTGCTGGAATACATGGGATGGTGGTGCAGTTGATTAGCACGTAGGTCTCATAGCTAATGTTGAGTGATCCTTAGGTTGAGAGTTCGAATCTCTCTTACCCCAATAATCAGTTTTTCCACCACTGAAAGGGTACCCTAACTTCAAAAGATTCACCCCAATAATCTGTTTTTCCACCACCAAAAGGGTACCCTTAATTCAAAAGATTTAGACACCTGTGAGGAGGTGCGCCCAAATCCCAACAACAATACTAAATCGTATATTCCATTCCGGGGAATCTCTCTTATGTATTTGCTAAATGCAACTGTGTTTTCATCATAACTACAATTAGTATGGTACCTGAAAAAATACTTGTGGCAGTATTAGACCAAGCAGAGCTAATGCATAAAAAGGTTTGCCGGCACCCAATAGGTAACCTGTACAGCGAATGTTCAGTGCCAAATCCACATATATATATAGCATAAAGGATGAAGCAGAAAGCTAACATTATGCATTATACATACATTGAAACAGATCGCCAAAATAATTAAAAAGAGACCATTTACCCATGCTTGATTTTAACAATAAATAATAAGAAATAAATCATTGATTAAAAAATATGTAATAAAAGGTTAAAATTTGTTGAATCATGTGGGTGGAATGATGATCATATGAAAATTGTAAAATAAATCAACCAATAAATTAAAAAGAGATAAGAGGAAATGAAAGAGAATACAAAAACTTATTTTTGTTACTTGTAAATTATGTTTGTGACTTCTAAACTTCCTTTGCATCGATTTTTTCCCTTGAAATAAGAAGAAATTTGTATTCATTTTTGAAAAGTAATAATAAAGGAAGGGTAAAAAAGTTGGTGTGGATCCAACTTTATGTGTGTGTGTGTGTATAATTTGATTAGATAACAATATTGAACACGGAATTTGCACCACAACAGAGAATTTTGTTCACTCATTCAGATAACAGTTGTATCAAAGTGAACAGTTTCTGCTATTATGCTCTCCATGAAATCGATATTGCAAACAAACTTTGCTACAGTAGGCCGACATATTAGGAGAAATGGATCATGTAGAAACTAGAAAAATCAAATAGCAGTAAACTTCACTGCTTGTTGATTAGTCCAAAAGAAGAAAAATGTCATGCACACCCACCTAGCTTTTCTTGTTACAAAAAATCATCTTAAAATCTTGCATAGACATAAATTGATATGCAAATTAAGTTTGTCTAAATGCATATCAATCTAAGCAGTTCACATGTGTAAGTGTGAGTTTATGTTGGATTGATGGCTATGTATCATATACTGATCAACAGATTTCCTGAGCCAAACTTGCAGCATATACTTAAGTAATTTAGTAACTTTAGTTTAATCAAAGCCGGCGCCTACATTGAGCTCCAAGACATGGATTTTAATGCTAGCCCTTGAAAAAGTGGACAAAATAAGTTTACAGTGGATCGATGATTATTTAGTCATAGAATAAGTCAATCACATCACAAGAAGAACAACGTAAAAATAATGATGTAAATAATGTTAAATGTCTTGGTCTGCACCTGCAACAGACAATTGGGTAATATCAATAGCACCCACACATATCCATTTGGCTGTTTCGGATCCAAAAGCGACAGGTAGCGACTGAAAATGATATTAAGATATGTCAGAAATTGCCATAAAGCTAATCTAGCAGACAAGTATTACATACTAGCTACCATATATGGCATAATTGCCTAAGGCATGCATAACCTGTAGTCCCATAGCCCTGTCTCCTTCAACGCTTTTGAAGTCATTTACAATTGCGATACCCAGCTGCAAATGGAACAGATATATTATTTATTTTTATTTATTTATTTGAAAAAATAGCTTACAGGTTGAGGCTGTTGACCTCAGCTCTGCAACAACTAAAATCCAATATGCAAGTCTTACCCCAGCAATGCTGTACAAGAGTGTTAGAACAATTATGTCAGGTGTAAGGGTTCCAAATAAAGCTTGACCAGCCCACCTATAGGATAAAAGTCTCATCTTTGTCATATCATGTTTGGAAATGTACTATTATTGAATAATGAACCATCGCAGATGCCAAACAATATCAAGTAGATAGTTTTATTCTAACTTGCCCCTAAAGCAAATAGTTCTATTCCATATCATATTAATTAGTGACAAGTATCGTACCAAGGCAAACTAATATAACTTGCCCCTAAAGCAAAATTTCCAATCCACCCATTTTGTTTAAGCTGAAATGAATGAGAAGGGTGAAAAAAGTGAGTTAGGATATGAAAGAACTTAGGGAAAACATCAAATAAAACAGAACCTTCAAGGGTGGAGCAGAATATATATAAGAAAGCAAAGATCCACCAACAGCTAGGTAGAAAATAGTAGGGAAATCATGTCCTGCCTAAAAAGGGGAAATTAAAATCAAAAATAGAGATAAAAATATAATGTGTGTGTTCAATACAGAAGTTGGAATAGAATGTAACATCGATTAATATTGCAATCTGAACAACATACCCACACATCCAGTAAACCTGCTAGACCAAGGCCTGCCAGAAGTAATACCCATATTTGGGTTATAACCTAAACAGAAAAATAATAAGATCATGAAAGCGGAGGGAAAAAAATATAACTACCATTTCAAGTACGGCAAGTCGAATATATGTTATTATTTCTAATAGCCATAATGAGCTTTGCAATATTTCAACATTATATAGAATGATTTTTGATATATAAAGTGAAGAGAAGGAATATCTGAAGATGAGTTAAGAAAAAGGTAAAGGCAGGGTCGACTTAAACAGGATAAATATACATGGCATATTCTCCATTTACATGCGTTTTGCTTGCCTCAACTATGGTTAAACTTCTCGATTATTATTTTTCTATCTCATATTAAGACAATTCTTATTACTAAACATCAAATGCAAAATTTACAAATGAAATGCAGAATAAAAGTTTGATTATACTCACTCTGTCTAACTTGTGTAGATTTAATAAGTGTAACTGCTTAACTGAAAGGATTGGAAAGGTATATCATCATCTTGTATAACCATAAATTTCAACAGTATCTTCCTTGTGTAATGTTAGTAAGTCCGATGAAACTTTATGGAACTAGGTTGGCCTTGATAAATAATATATAGTAGACTACAAAGAGAATCCCAAATTCATAGCTCATTATTTGAAATATGACATAGCACCACTAACAAGAAGAAAAATAGCAGTGGTGATAAAACTAGTATAATATATTTTTAGTACATCCAAGAATTTGCTTTGCCATTCAATTTAGTTACCTCATTTTCAGATATAGCTCCTGAAGGAATAGGACGATAAGGCTCATTAATAGCATCAATCTCACGGTCATACCAATCATTGATTGTCTGCATGCATGTCGAAAAGTTGAATAGAGAATTGTAGCATACAAGGCTAATGAAGGGCATCCACTAACCTGAGTGTAGCCTGTAAGACATGGTCCAGACATTATCATGCACACAATAGCTTTAGCCACATCTTCAACAGTCCAGTGAAAGTTTCCTACAAAAGGAAATAAAGGTCTAATGAAATTCAACATCTTTAAGTCACTGAATAGAAAAAGGGCACGCTACATATTGTACGTGTATATATGCATAATTAATGGAAAAACCATGTAATAGTCTCACAGGATAGGAGTAGTGTTTTTTCATCAATTAAGCGTATTTTATTCTGAAAAGCTTTAAAACTCAAATTTCATTCCAAAAGACGGATAAACATATGAACACAAGTTCCAAAAATGTTAACTAACAAAAAATTGGAGGGAGTGCTAAAAGGAGCATGTATAACGGAAGGGAGAACTATGAGCATCTTCGCTAACAAATAGTAAATTACAAAGAAAATGCATGTTTATGGTCGTAGATGCATGCATCAAGTCATTAGTCATACATATATATTCCTATCATTCACCCACACCACTACTATAAACTGAATATATAGCATAATGGCATATTTCACATTACTTAAAAAACATCAATTTATATAAAATGTTAACAGACCAATTATACAAATGTCAACACTAATGAACTTTCGAGACCTGATTACAGTCGCCTTCATTTTATACTGTTAGATTTAGAACTTCAGTCAACAAGTTAACAATGGAGAAAGATAAAATATACGCTACATTATACAAAAGTACATGTTTTAACGTTCAGAATAACCGGCAGTAACTTGACAAAAAAAGAAGATAAGAACGTACCTGAAGCAGCAGCTCCACATACCACTCCCCATACTAATGGGGGCCACGTAACTGGTTTTGTAAGTTGAAGCCGAATCTTCCAAATATCCTATCCGCAATTGTCGTTAAATAACGATCAGTTATGATACTAATTATTCTGGACCATAATACCATAAACATCTTGCATTAAAAAAATCCACATAATCAGCATAGCTTTTATGTTAAAGAATGTGCAACTAGACGTTTTTACTGTGCAATCGAGTTAGTAAACTTCCCAAAAATTAGGTGCATTATCAAAATTACAATCACTAACACCAGATGAATGCAGTCACATTTTTTGCAGCAATACGTCATCGAATTTCTAAGTTACAAAACAAACTTACAATCAATGTATGTTCTTATGTAGCATTCTAGCCTTCGATGATCCGTTTGGAGTAATAAACGTTATTTATTGCTGTATAAAGTTGAAAGCCGGATATGATATTGAATCACTGTAGGTTACTTCTTGTCACCACAATATATTCACAAGCAGATGAAGAAAGATTAGACCTATCCATAAAGTTGCAGAAGGGAGAGATAGAACCATAACATTTAAACATCTGAATTTACGATTTAAGTTTGATATGCCACGGCTGGGTACATTTTTTTTACTAATATTCTATTCTTCAGTGAAAAACTCAGACAAACCCAACACACTATGTAAACCCCACAGGGAGTGTGACATAAAGCCCCCAAACTTGGATAATTAACAAAGTTTTTTTACTTCCATTGTTGAGATTTGAATCTTGCATCTTCCCATTGGACATCTTGGTGTTTTTCTGGATGGATCACCCTTTTGAGACACTTTTTTTCATGGAAGTATGATTTGTATACACCTATACATCTGAAAAGAAATATATTTTGAACTTCCCAAAACTAATGTAACAAGTATACAACTGATTCTGTATTTACTTATGTCCCACTATGCACATATCAAACGCTAAAACCAAAGACGATAAAAAAACTCACAGTCTCTTGCTTAGCTCCCTTGATCCCAAGAAGCTGATTGAAGCTCGACCCACTAGCCGGTGCCTTGTCCGGAGCCTCCCTCTTAACTACATTCACACAACAAACAAAATCAAAAAAAAATTCATACTTTACGAAGAAAAATAAAAGCAAACCTTCATTAGAATCGGTTTCTGTAGCTCTAACTGTGAGCTTCCGCCCTGAAAAACGAAAATCAACACTTAAAACCCTAACTTATTTTGAAAGTGGGAAATGAGACACAAGGTGAAGGGAGAAGCTTACTGGAGACGGAGAGGAGGTGAGATGGCAGTCGATGGCGACGTAACGATACCTGATTGGTTACGGAGATTGAAGAGGTGTTGTATATTAGAGAAGCCATGGCCTGGGTTTTGAATAGAGTGGCAGCGAGTGGAGAGGTGCGAGGTTTTTGTCTTTTACGTTGGAGATGTTGGAGGATAACTTGGTGGTGGTTCTGCTACTTTGCGGTGCATATTGACCTATTCTATTCCATCTCAAAATTTGGAAACGCTAGTAGGTTTATGTATATATTTACATTTTATTTTATTTTATGAAATTTTTATAATTTAATTTATTATTTTAACGATCTTTGTATTCAATCCTTGTTGTTTATTAATCCTACTTGTATAACTCTGTTGTAAATACTCGTCTGTATTAAACCATGGAATAAATAAATAAAACTAGTATTTTCTTTACTTGAAACATACGTCTTCCTTCTTTTCGGAAAGAGGAAAGTATGGAATGTGGAGTTAAGAACGGATAAGAAGGTGAAGACGAATTAAGGGAGAATATTTTATTTTTACTTTGTTGAAAGAAAAAAAGAGTACTTTCTTTACACCGGAAGAGATTACAAACATAATATATCAGAAATCCCAAATAAACGTAGTTTCAAATACTCTATAAAAAAACTTGTATAGATGCTCGGGTAATGAGTAGTGGTAAAACAAACAAGATTACTATAATACACCCACTAACATAATCAAATAAATTTATACAAAAACTCCACAAATACGCTATATGTCCACGTTTATCCACATAAATATCTCATTTTACCAAATAAGGTAGTCAACCTCAAATCAGCCAAATTAACCGTGGCCAAAAGAAGAGAGATAAAGGTTCTTCTTAACCACAAGTCCAGCAATCATCGAGGAGCACAAATCCAGCAATCATCGAGGAGCACAAGTTAAAACCACGAAATGATCAATTAGTGGAAGTTGCAAAGATCTCGAACTAGTTGAAGATAAGTATCTTACTCCCACATTCGTCACTCAAATTTTCATATCTTTCACCACTAATTTATAATCTTAAGTAATAACACCACTAATTTATAATCTTGAGCAATAAGAATTGTTATAATCTTTCAAGACATCTAAATGTGGTTGAATATTCAATAGTTTCTTTTTTCTCATATATGCCAAATCATGGCAGTTATAACAATATCAACCAGATTGTTATATGCCTTGTTATTTCTTAGCATACCCTTAAAAAATATCACTTAAAATATATTTCATTAAATTTAAATATGTATACTTATATAAAACAATAATTACAATAAAAAATAATAATTTTATTAATTTATATATATAGTACATGTCATTGTTTTAATATGTATAAATTTTTTTTTAATATATATATATATATATTATAAAATAAATATTATAAAATTACATATATGTAAAACATTTTTTGGTCAGTAAGGAAAAAATATTTTTTTAATATATGTATGTATGTATGTATATTATTTATTTATTTAAAATACACAACACTGTTTTAATATGTATAAACAATTTGTATAAAAATATATAATAAATGTTTTAAAATTACATATATGTAAAATAAATTGGCCAGTAAGAAAATTTTAATTTTTAAAACAAAACTAATTCTTTATTAAAAGAATACACATACACACATATATATCTATAAAATATTTACGTATATTATTTAATTATAAACTTTGAATTCAAATTAACAGTTTCATGTAGATTAATCATTTGATATAATTTAATATTTATGCGTAGATAATCTCACATATATAAAATAGTTATGATGATATGAACAATATATATACACAAAAGAATATACACAAGAGATGTAGCCTTTGATTCACATTTCAATTCAAATCGTCTCCTAAATCCCATAGATCCATGTCATGTATGCAAATTTCGGAGTGTCGGCACTTGAAAGAGTTTTACAATTTATTTGTGGTGTGTTAGAGCCATGGGCTGGAGTACATGGGTGTATGATGGCCAAGGAGTATGAGAGATGGAATAAAAAAGTAGAAATAAAAGGTGTAGGCTTGGGTTCACTTAAATAGGAGATATAGTAGAAATATCTTTCCACCGTCTCCTCTTACCAAGTCACGCCCTAAGACCCCCTCTCCCTCCTCATTTTTGGCTAGCCTAAACTTGGTCAATAATAAACCAAATGGATCTAAAACCTAATAGCAATTAATTCTGTTCGGATCCAATTTAAATTATTATCAATATTGTATATCGATAGGCACATATATAACTATTATATACACGCCAAATTAATTACTAATAGAACCCGAAACATTTCTAGAGGCTACCTTATTTACTAAATATAGCTCAAATATTAAATACAAAAATAATTAGTATTTTTTGAATATTAATTAATTTACAACACTTTATAGATAATTAAATTGAGTGACGATTCAGAGTCAGTTGTGCGACTCACATGTGTGAATTCGGTAAGTGATTAGTATTTGAATAATTCAAATGCTAACGTGCACATGTCACCTTAGCTAGTGGTGTCATAGTTTGGTCGAACTCGTCGCTTGCAAATTTCATCAGTAAATCTAATTTACAAATTTAAGTGGTACTTTTTAGCAATTATTATTCGCACTAACTCTCTTTATCAACACTATGTCATTTTAAGATTTATGGAGTTTGATTTTGGTTAAAATTTCAATATCAACCACACTCAACTCGGTTAGTCCATAAACAAAGCCTTAGCTTAATAATAACATTTATTATTAACTGTACTACTCTACCGAGAGATTTGACTACAGTTGACCGTGATTCTAACCTCGTATAACTAAGGAGACGAATTCTCTATTGAATAGTGTTTCATTTCCAATGCTTCAACTAGGATCCGACTATAGCCACCCGATAGTTGGTATGTCATGATTTAACTATAATCAATATGGAGTATCCACAAAGTGATCGAATTAGGGGTATGCCTTAGAGGCAATTATGTAATTTGTTATATATATCTAACTCGATAACCAATCTTGTTCAAAATAAAAGGCATTTTCTATCCATTATACACTTGATATAATGTGTTATATTAACTAAATTAATATAATTAAAAGTATATTTAATGGAAAATCCATAAATGGTATGTTTTATTTATTAATTAATTTTATCTATTATATATGATTACAAATTGACCAAACCTAATTAAACACAAATGCATTAGAACATCTAATGCGTAATTTTGTACAATAAAGAGAAACCGATAGTTCTTGTCAATGTCAAGATTAAATACTCCAATTGTTTAAATAAACCATTAAGAGTATTGACTCCATGATATGGTACGATGCGCAAATCCAAAATAGATTCCAAGCATTATCAAAATATGATTTTGATAGTTGTATTAGAAAGAATATGATCCTTTTGGCCGCAAATATGTCTTTAAGAGAAAGACAAACGTAGTTGAAATATAGCGAGCCACATTGATAAATTAATACCGCGAATACCAATTATTGAAATTACCATATCAGATTAACCGTTCGATGTGCTCAAGTTTGTTCGGATCTTAGACACAAAGCTATCTTAGTATGACTTTATATTTTTGTGTATATGCGTTGAAACATAAAGTTCTAAATATAGATTTAGATTAGTCTGTTTGCATATAACAACCAAAGCGTCTCGAAGTTTATGAAAGTGATGTTGAGTTTGTGGGATTTTCGAATATGATCCAAGAATGGATATGAAAGTATCATTCTGAAAAGCATCAATATCGAACAAGAATTTTGATAGATGTATCAAATAGTTTGATTATCAATCAAAATGCAGAGGAAGCATGTGCTCATAAAAAGAAAGTTAAAAGATACATAGATATTTCTAAATCATAAGTAAACAACGCATTACTGATTTTTAACGATATACTTATGTTAAAATTAGTTTTAGTTGTTTTAACATTCAATGTTGGATTTGTTAATGATGTCTTTTATATTAAGTATAAAAGATATTGAGAATGTCCCAAAACGATATGCAAGGATACCTTATTAGAATATTTGGTACAAAACATGTAAAATGGATACCTTATGCATTGGCAATAGGAATTATCATACGTATTATGTTGTCTACGATATTGTGATTTGTTTATGTAGTTGATACATTAAACAAATATCAAGTCCAAATTGATATCGTTGAATGGTAGTTTGGAGCGTTCTCATGTATTTGTGAAATACTAGAAAATTGTTTATAGAAACAATGAACTTCTTATGAAGGAGTGTTCAGACTCAAACTTCATAACTGATATTGAGTATAATATGCTGATAATAAAATTCAAGATAAGAATCTTTAGTTAGAAATGCTCCAAATAGAAGAGATTGTGAATGATTCAACGAAAAATGCTGAGTACATTGGCCTGAATAGCATCACAATAAAAGCAATGTATATATAATAAATGCACAAATTTATAACTGAGTCGAGAGTAATTCTAGATGCTGAGAATCTCATAACATTATTATATGATAACAATGTCATAATATAGTTTATAATAGAACCCAGAGCTCATTGGAAGTAGAGAGACATACTCTGAATTGTTCCACATGATACAGGTAGTTTATCAGCATCAGATAGAGTTGATTAATAGAGTACATAATCGAAACATAATAGCATACCCGTTCACTAAGAGACTATTGGTTTTGAGAAAACCAATTGGAGAAGTTGGAATAAGATTCCATAATTGATCCCAAGTGCAAGTGGGAGATTGGTAGAGTTAGGGTTATGCCCTAAGGGCAATTATGTAATTTATGACATATATCTAACTCGATAACCAACCTTGTTCAAAATAAAAGGTGTTTTCGTTCTATTATATATATTTGATATAATGTATTATATTAATTAATTAATTTAACTAAAAGTATATTTAATAAAAAAAATCCATAAATGGTATGTTTTGTGTAGTTACAAAGTGTTTTAACCGTGAGTAATTTATCACAATGAAAACAAATATTTCATTTTAACTATTCCTAATCAAGATGCATTGAGACTGGATATTGATACATCCATTGAGACTAGAGTATGTAACTCTCTCCAAATGTTGGACAGTGTATCATTGATGGATGCTAGGGGCACCAAGGGGTTAACGTACCGATAATTATTGAATAACTATGGAATGATTCACTCGATAGTATTTTGTTGGTTAATATAACTAAGGTCAAACAATAAATATCGATGTGCATAATTTACACAGTTCTCTTGACTTGAGAATACTGTGATCTCAATATGAATGATCCACTTTGATTATAGTTAAATCATGGCATGACGTCCATCAAGTGACTATTTTTGGGTCGAGTATAAGTTTTGGAAGTGAAGCACTATTCTAGAAAGGATTCGTCTCCTCGGTTATATGGGGTTGGTATCACGATCAACTCAAGTCAACTCAAAATCAAAGCTCTGGCCAGAGCATTTCGGTTAATAATAATTGTTATTAATGAACCAAGGACTTTGTGTTCGGACTATAGAGTTGAATATGGACGATATTGGAATTTTGATCATTACCAAATTCCATAAGTCCAAAGTGATATAGTTTTGACGAAAAGAATTGGTGTAAATAAAAGTCACAACCGGGAACGCTTAACAAAGTGAAACTGGATTTTACCGAAACCAAGAAAGCAATAAATTTGATCAAAATGTCACATCACATGTAAGTGGCATGTGAACATTAATGATTGAATAGTTCGATATTAATTGCTAACCAGATTTGCACCTAACGAGTCATACAACCAAAATGATGAATTCTCCTTTGACCAAAAGATTTAATGAGTTTATAATTGTTATGAATTGATTAAATTTAGTTAATATTTATGAAATGTTAATTATAAATTTTTGATTATGATTTGAGAAATAAATATTATTAAATACATGTATAATAGTTATAAATATATCAATCAATATACGATATCGATAAGCGATTAAATTTGATTTAATTAAATAATATTTTATTTGGGCTTAAATGGGATTTAGGCCCATCATGGTGGGTAGAATTTTGAAAGCAATGTGGACATAGGGCAGCTCAAATAGGGGTTGGAAATGCTTGATCTGGATGGCTCATATTGAGGGAGAAATAATATGAGATGAGATCCACTCTTTTCTCACTTCTATCCACATTTAGGCATTCCTAACCCTAATTGTAAATAATCTTTTTGCCGCCTCTTCTTCTATCCTTTGCTTGTCGAAATTATATAATAGCATATCCATCAATACAAACTCAAATCAAGTCAGATTACATCGTTATCCAAAAGATGAAGGTCAACGGTTCAAGAACTAGCAATCTGCTGAATCGAAAAAGGCTTCAAAGGGAAGAGTTCAACTTTTCAAGGTGCACTTCAAGGCTTTAGTACTTAGGTATGGTTTTTATCAAATTATAGTTTATAATTTTCTGTATAATATTTTATCATATATAAATATTATTATTACATTGTTAGTTAGGTGACGATTCTGATACGTAACAATGGTATCACAAATTAGTTTGGTTATATGCATGTATATGCTTATGTAAAGAATAAAAAGAATTAGTTTTCTTATACAAATCAGATTAGTACAACTGCATAATATATATTATAATTAATTTGTATCAAATTATATATATAAATATATTATTATTATTATTTAAATTATATACAAATCAGATCGGTCCGTGAGCATAGCTTGGTTGGTTATGGCTGCTTGGCGACTATGGAACAAAGTTCCTTGAGATCACGGGTTCGAGTCCTGGCAAACCAAGCTGTGTTTTCCTTAAGGCTTATAATGGTTATTTCTTGATAAATACCGAATAAAAATGGTGGGGGGTTGAAGCTCCAAGTTGGGCTAGCTTAAATGAGGGACCGGTGTGGCAGGTAGCTTTGTTTCCTAGCTCAACTCTCCGGAGTAGAGTTTAAAAAAAATACATATATAAAATTATATTATTTAGTTACATATATATGGTTTATAATTAATTAAATCATCATACTATGGTTGAAATTGGTCATATAATTTTATATAAAAAAAATTATAGTAATAGTAATTTTCGACAATAAGGAAATAATTTTATAATTATTTATTATTTTTCAAATCAATATACTACATAAATAAATCATATAAAATCAGATATATTATGAATTTTTTTAATTTTATTAAAAAATTTAAGATTAGATAAGCTCTCGCCCAGAAAATAAAAAATTGAAAACAATTTTTGTTATTTTTCAAAATTATTATTTAATTCGGTCGAAAATTAATAAGTTATTTAAAAATGAATTTGAACCGAAAACGATGCCAAAAAAAATTTCAAATTTCAAACTTCAAAATATCATTTATGATTTATTGGAAATTTAATATTTTGAAAATAATTTTTATTAATATTTTATGTAATTTCGAATGAATATTCAATTAAAATATATTTTAAAATAATAATAAAAATTTTCTATGCTGTATCCATGATCTGGAATAAAAAATTGAATAGTTTAATCAATTAATATACATATGTTTATATATTATAAATATATTTATGTGTGTGTGTGTATATTAAAATAAAATAAAATATTATTTTATTGTTATATTTATATTCATATATACATTTTTCACAATCTAAAAAATTATTATTATTTATTTTATTATTTAAATAACTTATTTATATTAAATAGATATATTATAATAATATGCATATATATATATATTAATATTTTATTTATAAGATTTTATACATGCATACATACATGCATACATATATATTTAAATATATTTTACATTTACATAAATTATTAAAACAAACCTAACATGTATATGTATATAATATTTATATATAATGGATTGTTATATACATGAATATATTTGGACAATATATTATATCAGATGAGCTAAAGTATCTGTTGCAATGTAAATCCCAACATCTACACATATGCATGTTATAACTTGCACAGGTTGACATGTTACACATGCGTACACGTGCGTGCGCGCACGCACACACATATATGTGTGTGTTTATGATACATACATACATATATATTAAAAAAGACTATATGATTTATGGATTTAAATAAAATAAAATATTTTATTTAAATAATATTCAGAAATGTTCTAAATGAATTAAACTTCATAGCCCAATAAAGATCCAGCAGAATAATTTTTTTTGAATCTTACCCATAATTTCAACTACTGGCTGGCCCAGTTCTAACACGAAGAAGCTTAACAGTATTCTCAAGTCGAGATAATTGTGTAATATCATCACTCCGAGATTTCATGTTTGCCCTATTTGTTATTAACGAATAGGAAACTCTCGGATGAGTCATTCCATAGTTATCCAATAACCATCAATACATAACCTCTAGGTGCCCCCGATGACCACGAGTAATACAATGCCTAACATTTGTATAACATTACACACTCTGGTCTCGATGGATGTAGTGATATCATTTCTCAAAGCATCTTTTCCAGGAATATTTAAAATAATAAGTTATTTTATTTTATGATAATTTTCTCATAATGGTAACTCTTGTAATTATTATCACATAACATATCATTTTAGGGTTTTCATTTTAATATACTTTAAATTAATTACTTAATTAATTATATTACTATATAACAAAGTATATAATAGAAATCAAATACCTCTATTACCAAAAAAATTGGATATAGAGTTAAATATATGTAACAAATTGTATTATTGTCCATATAGCATACCTCTAACTTTCTCAAGAACACGTCTCTATAGATTTTATAGTTGACTTTCCATGGGGTTGGAGAGGAAATGAGAGCGTTTGGTTTGTTGTAAATCACTTGATGGAATGCGTTCATTTCATTCATGTGAAGGTTTCTAGGATCGCTCCATCTTTGGCTACATTATATGTGCAGGAAGTAGTGAGGTTGCACGGTGTACTCTCTTGTATAGTGAGTGATCGAGACCTACTCTTTACAAGTAAGTTTTGGAAGAGCTCACAACATGCATTATGTATGGAAATGAATGTGAGCATGGCATATCATCCCCAAGTGGATGGCCAAACTAAAGGAGTGAATAAGGTGTTTAAGGATTTGTTGAGAGCTTACATACTTGAATTTGGAGAATCATGGGAAGATAACTTGCATCTTATCATGTTCTCATAAAGCAAATACTACCAAGATAGTATAAGTATAACACCATTTAAAGTGATGTATAAATGGCCTTGCAAATCGCCCACATATTGATGGAAAACAACTAATAATGCAATACTTGGACCAAATTTGATCAGTGAGAGTTTGAAGAAATTCGAGCTAATCCGAAATCAATAAAGGCATCTCGAGGTAAATAAAATCTTATGCCAATTAAAGGCGTGTTGAGTTAGAGTTTAGAGATGGAGGCATAGTATTTGTGAGAACACCATCATGGAAATGAATGGAGGCCCCTCCATACTTAGGCCAATTAAGGTGAATAATATTACCATCCTCTTTGTTTTATGTTTTCATTTTTGTGTTTGATAGAAAATGAGGTGGTGGTGATGATAACTACCTAGGGTTGGATTGTCTGATCATTTAAAGTGTTTTTGTGAATTTATAATCAAAGTTTTAATGTTAAAAGAGGATATTTTGAATTTGAAACTACAGCAAAAAGCCTCTAAATGATCTAAAATTTAGATATATTGTTTTTTAAAATTAATTTGGAGATGGGTTGTTTATTTCATTCTTCTTTATTTTAATATTAATTTTTCTAAGTTGGAAGATATCGAAATTTTAGGATTTATTATTTAAAATATAAAAAATAATTATTTTTCTTGAAATTTATATGTAGTAGAAAATGGAAAATTTTATTTTTGTCGGTTTTTCTAGATTTTTCCCACAAAATTTCGAATTTCCATGAATTAATCCAGTTAGGGGAAATGTGGTAAATATAACATTTAATTAATTAAGGAAGCAATTAATGTTTCAATTAAAGGAAAAGTATTCTTTGAAATTATCTAGAAGGAAATATGTAAAGAAAGAGACCGATGAATGAGAATTTAACATATTTTATGATTAGTCAAAGGTGTTACTTCAAAAATAAATAAAATAGTTTCAAATTAAATTACAATGTTGCCACCATAGCTTGGATAACATGCCATGCATACATATGATAACCCGGTAAGCTGCAAACTCGACAACTATACATTCGATAATGCATATGTCTAAATTCTATAGACTCAATGGGAGAATTTATAGACTGGATGACAAAGTCTTACAAACTCAATACCAAAGTCTTAAAGACTCGATAACTAAAATTTTATAAACTCGATACCAAATTATTATAGACTTGTTAGCTTTAGTAATTTTATAGACATAATATCAAATTTGTATAGACTTGATAGCCCATTTGCTTGAAAACTACGAAGATGATAGCTACATGCTCGATAGCTTGTATAGTAGATAACATATGAAGCATATTTGTGACGACCCACATTTCGGAAGGTTTAAATCGACAATAATCCACACATGTCTAACTTAAACAATCCGAAACATAGATAATCATTGGGGTTAATTTAGAAAATAAGAAAGAAGAAGAAAACAAACACAGAATCTCGCAGCGGAATGATAAAATATAATAATCAAATAAACAGTCCATTAAGTTGTTTATATTATACATTTGATTATGATTTATACAACATTTATCAAAGTTATTTATACAACATGGATAATAACTAATGCGGTAGAACAACATGATGCAGGGAATAATAATAGTAATAATATACCAAATCTTCATCTTCGTCCTCTAGAAAATGATCTTCAATGCTGAAAAACTCAAGGCTGACCTGGGCGTAATGAAAAGACAAAACACTCGAGTCAGAACTAAAATATTATTATGTGAGTCAAATCGATATCACATAAACATGACAATAGCGTCAGAGATGTTTACGGGATTTCACATCTTCTATCCAGTATATAACATGCGTGTAATAACTTAAGAGATGTTACGGGATTTTCCATCTCTTAAGGATCCGTCAAATTATTTATATGTAGTAGAATATGCTACATATATAATGTCTAATCAGTAAAATAAATATTAAAATAGCGTTAAGGCTTTACATTGATCCACCTGAACACATTTTTATAGCATGTAGTCTATGTAGGTCCTGTAACACAACTAGTAACGTCGGTAGCCAGTGAGTCCCCTATAGGTACAATACTAAACCAAAGTCGTAATGGGCTCGTATAATGATAGATATGACAAGGCACGTGAGGCAATGTCCAAGGCAGGATTCTACCAGTTTACCCTTTTTGACTGGTCGTAACACATCCGTGGCCGACCGCGACCATCAATCCAAACAGAAGGGTGCACCCATCGAGTTCAAAAACAAGAGAGTAGTACGAGGGATCAATGTCGCTAGAGGTAGCTAATCTCATTGGCCAGACATAGGCTCCCGTTTTGGTCATTTTAATTATGACACGAGTGCCAAGGCTATCCATCATCGTTCTCTTACTTCATTCCAGTAAACGTTCGCCAATTCAGCCACTACATTCTGGATATCATCCACCGCGTACATGATTATCAAAGTGGTTTCAGGATTGATAAAGAGTATGTCAATATCTGGCCCCGGTCTCTTTAACAACCCAATGTTTGTTTTACACACCACTTGATCATTATGGTTTAAAACAATTTATATTTAAATAGATTGGGATTTTAATTTCCAAGTTCTCATAACCCAATTATACCATTTTCCCAAATTCCATTTCAAAACATTTCGATTTTAAACCTATTTTCCTTTTGAAAACATTCAATCATAAAGTTCATTTAAATCCAATAAACTGAATCACTTAAGTCAAACTTAAATTCAAGTTCATTTATGAATTCCAATTTCAACAAATCTGATCATAAGTTCAAATTCAAATCAAACAAATTTGATTTCCAATATTTCGATTCAAATCAACCTCAATTTCAACGATTCAATTCAGTTTACCTCAATTTCAATTTTGAATTAACTTCAAATTTTTTTCTGGCAAAGCCAGCCGACTTTATAGTGGGTTATGCCACTGTATATAAATGAAGGAAAGGTGTTCTGCACATGCACAAAAACAGCTAGATATGGTTTTATAATGGCCATTCCACTTAGAGTACATAACAGGTGAGAAGCAAAGGTGCTTCTGCAGCTATAATAGGGACCTAAATAAATATCAGTTCCTCCTCCCAAGAGGAGGAAGAATCACTTCCAGTAGAGCCTAACACATGCAAAAAATCTGCAAAGTGAGACACAATATCCAAAACAAAATCCGGGTGTTCCCTACAGTATATGTATCTCTTATCCCAACTATCATCAAGGAGAAGAGATCTATTCCGCTTACCACATGCTCCATCCACTGTAAGAATAAGTCCACCGCCATCTATAGAGTAATGTAAACGCCTAGATTCACCATCATCATCACTAACAAAGGTATGGAAATCATGTCTAACTGGGTCATATCTCATGTCAGATTGAACATGGATCCAGGCCAACTCAGCAAGATTCCACACAATATCGGAAGCCAGGGCAGGCGGAGAAAAATGAGGATTAGAAATATCGGGTGGAACAGAGGAATCCATATCTGCGTCAGAGGGGGAAGGAATAATGGGAGGCACTGAAAGCTTAACAGGGGGATGGAGGGTGCCATAGGAGGAGGAATAATGCGCTCTTTCGAGATCCATTTCATGTTCGGAGGCCTAGGTAGAGGGGTCCGGACAGAGAAAGGACCAACAGAAGACATACGAGAGCATGCTGATGATATATGACCAAAGGACTGACATGACATACATATGTCTGGCTTCCAACCATAACGAACTACAATCTTCGCTATCTGATCCTCAGTCACTCTAACTTTGATAGTATCTAGTAAATGCTTATACGGGGAAATCTCAATCAAAGCTTTTGCATAGACTAGTTTTTCCCTAGCTATGGTGTTAGCATCAAAACATTTTACTTTACCTACTGCACTAGCTATCTAGTTTACACCTATCATAGGTTGCAAAACGGAGGGAATATGAGAGAAATAAGTCCAAACAGGTATAGATAGAACCTGCTCTCTGGCACAGTCAACAGACGGACTCCAAGGAGTGACTATAAAAGGCTTGCCTCTGATAAATATAGGATCTTAACTAAGAATTCGAAGTCGCTCCTCAGGCCTTGAGAACTTGAAGAAAAACATAGAGTTGTCCATGTGGACTAGGAGGCTACCCTTCGGTTGCCAACCTTTGTAGCAATGATCCTTAACAACGAGATAAGGAGGGTTACAGTCTAAAAAGAATCCAACAATATAGTCTGACCAATAATCAATACCAGCTTGAATTACCTCCGAAAGGGGAATCATAACTCCATCTTTGTTAACCATTTCAAAAGAACGGAGCACAAAATCATCCGCATTTTTTGGCAAAGTAGAGAATAAGGAAGTCCATTTTAATCATGTATTCAACTCATTAGATCGGTGTGCTATTAAAGGTGGTATACTATCCTGTGAAGTAGCAGCAGCTACGCGCTTATTAGCAGTAACATGATGCTGCTGTTGATTAGCATGAATTGAATTTGCACATTTTCGAGCAACAACAGGATCGTTGTATCCCACATCATTTATTTCCTTCCTCGATTTATCAAACATTTTGCTAGTTGTATCATCTGTTCTATTAGTTAAGCCAACAAAATTGGAGACCAAACCAAGTGATATACGTGCATTATCATGATTAACTTTTAACACAGTAGAATCATACATATTTGCATCCACTCCAAAGCAATCAACTATGGCCACAGTATCTACAATTTCAACTGAATTTAAATTCAAATTGGCAGTTTTATTACCACTAAAAACAATAACCAGGGCATCTCAACTTTCATCATCCAATTCCTCGCCATTCCAAGCCGAGACAGAATACTATAGGATAGGAGATAAGGCAGAGGAAGAAGAAGGGTTCGTGATACCTGAAATTGGGCCTATAGTCGAAGAAAGATTACAACAATCAGAAGCTAGTGCATCTAGAGGCTTTCCAACTGAGACAGTCTGACCATCACAAGTTGAAGCAAAGATATATCTCCAGATCCAGAATCAGCAGCGACAGAATGAGGAATGGAGCTAGTATCGTACGCACGGCCAGATCTGGTAATCGATCGATTAGCAATGGAGGAGACAAATCTCTTTTTCCCTTTGCGGTTCTTTGCCACAGTCGAAGGAGGGGAGGGAGATTAAGGAGAAAGTGGATGTAGAAGAAAATGAGAGAGAGAGATAGGAAGGTCGAATACGATGGGAATGATTTGGAAGGGGAAGGCAAAGAGATATCGCCATTTTGAGGAGCAGGTTGTCGCCATTGATTTATTAGTTGAATTAATTTCAATTTTGATTTCGATTAAACAATCCAATTCAAATGGCTAAAAGTTTTAATTCAATTCTCAATTAAAACCATTTCAGTTTATATCGATTTCAAGTTCACAATTAAAATACAATTTAAATCACTTTTAACTAAAATAAATTTCGAAGTTCAAATTAAAATTCAAACTTTTAAGACACTTCAATTTCGATTAATTTTAATCATATTTCAAATTTACTTTAAGATTTCAAAGTTAATTCTTTAATCGATTTCTTTTAAATAGTTTAAATCTTAACATTTCAAAGCTCAAATTTTGAAATATAATTCAATTCATATAAATCCAATTTTATTTCTTTTTAGAATAAGATAATTTGAATAAATCAAAATTCCAAGAATTTAAAACCCTTTACTTTAACCAATTGGGTGCCCGTATATAATTTTCTATCCTATGGCCAAGTGATCAGTTATTTACATTTTTAATTGCATGTATGGATATATATCATTTCAACCCAAAGTTAAAATGTCATAGGTATATATCAGTTCAACCCATTTCTTAATTTATTCTAAATGATTCAATTGACAGTTTATGTGATGTCGGGAACTTGCAGAGTGATAGCAGAGATTGATGTCAAAGTAAATAAACAATCATGCAACCAATCACAACATCATCAAATCATATAAATCAACCAATACATCATAGCAATTATTAGTTAACAAATGTCGAGGTGTTTAACTAGTAATTTAATTTAAATGTCAATTTACTGTCAATTCAGATTAAATATAAATTCAGGTTTGATTCAATGCAAACTTAAATTTAAATGTCAATAAAACTACCAATTATTAATCAATATAATTTATAACTTTATGATTATGATTTAACTAACATTAAATTATTTTAGTATTGCGTGAGTGGTTTGAACACTCACCTTTTAAAGAAGATGAAAATTCAAACTAACCAAACGACGACGAATCCAACTCCATGACGTAGATAACATTGACACGAATCCAACGCAACAGACGGCACTCGAATCCGACCTCGTACGACCAATATATGAATAGGTTAACACACTAGATAACTTAATTAATTAACCAATAAATTAAATCCAGTTAATTACCTTAATTAGTACTAATCCACATCGTTAACTACCCAGTTCATGTGAATTTCATCTTCCCGCTCATCACGTTCGCTTCCAGGCTAACACTTCCCCGACGTCACTCCGTTCCACCGAACCTCACGTCGCCTAGGGTTGATCAGAACCCTCCACATCGCTGCCGCGCCTTGGCCTAACGTCGTGCATCCCTCCAGCGTCCTCCAAGCCACCCACGTTGCCCTCCAAACGCCTAAAACCGGACCTAAACGTTGCTCTGGTTATCGCCAAAGGTGATGTTAGATCATCAAACTCCATCTGAAGCTAGCTCTCCTCCTCCTCTCCAACTTCCCTTCAGGTGCCCTCGTCAGTCGATGAAGGACGGCGACAAATTTCAACCAATAAGATCTGATTGTCGCCGGCGATTTGCCGTCGATCCACCGCGTCGATGATGATCATGTCCGTTGAATACACTCATCTCACCGAGCTCTACAACATTGTAGTAGAAGTTGAAGGCTGAAAGTGAACGGATTGGCATCGTTTGTTGTGGATCGTCAATGGAGGTGTTTGATATTGGCTGTTAACTTTATTAGGGTCGGCTGAAATTTGCCGAGCGAATGAAATGAAAATGAAAAGGTGGTTATATAGATTGAATGTACACTGTTCATGGTCCCCAAATGAGACATGTCCACTAGCATTCTGCACCAAATAACTATATTCCGGACTCAATGAGACTAGTTCCGAGATCCAATTTAATTGCATATAAAAGTTAACGCTCTGAATTGTTTGATAGAAATTAAATAGTTTATACTCAACTGTTTTTGAATCTACAGTTATGGACAAAAATATATTTCTATTTCAAATTCGTTAATTAAAACAAAATTGTTTATTAACAATTATTACTACACATTTGTATTCAATTGAATATTTACTTTTCGACAAATAAAATTTTCATTTAATATTAATCGATTGTTCGATAAATTTGAAATTGAATAAAATTTACAATTTCACACTAACCAATTTTAGTTTAACAAATAAATTATACACGTTAAATTATTCAATTATTGCTACCTGCAACTTTTAGTTTTATTATCACAACTTATTCCATATTGACAATCACCATTTCTTTACAATTGCACTTATACTTGGTTAAATCGAATTTCATCCTTTATAAATTATATTTATATCCAAAATTTAAACTTCGTTTATTTCATCAACATTATCTATTTGATTATTTCATACATAAAAGTTTACGTCGCTTTATCTTCTCTCAAATTTAAATATGCAGTCCAAATAAACAACATAAGCCTTTATCCTAATTAGACATTAATTCGATCCTTAAATAAACACATTTATAAATTCAATTTAAATATTACATTAATTTCAGCTTTCAATTACAACTAAAATAAATCCATTCATTAAAATTTAAATTCCAAAAAAAATCTTTTAATTTGATTTAAATTCTTATATTAAATCACTATTACATTGTGAATTAATTTAACGTAAGTTTCCATCTTATTATTCTCATACTCTACAGTTACTTTTCTTATGTTAACTGCAATATTTAATTACATTAAATTTCATTGATTCCAACTAATTTCAAAGGATTAAATAATAAGGTGACAAATAAAACAATTGTTATACATTAGTAATCCAAACACAATTCTAAGTTTTTGTTTACACAATAGCTAATAATTTTACATACTAATTAATTTATTCATATTCTATAATAAACCTATTTCAATTAATAACATAAAATTCCAACATTAAATCCAACATTTAATTTATTCCTTATTTACAATTATAACTAAATTAACTTTATATGTTATCTCAATTGATTGAAATTACATTAAAATAGTTGTTAATAACATTCAAACCATCTTATTAAATTATATTCTCAAAATTTTCCGCTTATAACTCATACATTTTAAATCTCTCACAGTATTAAATTCCAAAATCGTATTAAATTGAATATTTTAAATTATCGAAAAATACAGGTCAATACAATATTGTTAACTAATGGGCCGGAACTTTCCTAATAATTAAATTTGGATTCTGATAGCGTTAAAATTTATTTAAGAAGTTTTTAAAGAGAAGGAAATTTGAATTACAATTATCTAAGCTAGAAAATGGTAACGAGAAATTTTGCCATAATTATTCAAGTTTATAAGTAATTACATGTGTGTTCATTCCTATGGGACATATGTAGAATGACTATGTTTCTATTAAGGAGGATATTTTGATAACATTTTATATTCGTTTGTGTAAATTGATTAGTTATGTTATTGCCTGTATACCATTGATATGCTTACCTATATGAAATCACCGGATATTGATGACATTGGGGATTCGAAGTTAATAACCATGTAAAATCGTTCCATTAGAGGGTACCGTTGGGCTAAACTTTTGTGTGAGTAGAATTGCATCAAGGAGATCTAAAAGATATAAATGTGTTAGGATGAAAATGGTAAAATGGCTAGTTAATATTTAGAAAACCGGGTAAAGTTTTGCAAGACTGATGTCGGGGTAGTGCCTCACACTGTAACTAATTAAGCCTTTTGGTTATCAACATCAACGCTCCTAACATATTGGGCTTTGCTAACATCAAGGCTAAATTTTGTGTGTGTACATTAGGGAATCAAGCAAGGATGCTCGCCATATTTTTCTTTTACCATGGGGATATCCTGCTATCTTTATGGGAACAAAAGGTCGTTGTTGCACTTGGTTTTGGTCTAAGTCAACCTGATAGGTTTTCTATTGGCACTGGAAAATTAATAGTTTTGAATTGTTCCCATGAAAACTATATTGATGTGATAATACTTAATGGTATGGGTAGTGTAGGGAAGGTGGGACACTTGAACCCTATGGGATATTAATCTACTCATCTTTAACCCATTACGAGTAATGTTTATATTGTGTTACAACCATTATGGTTATAGGTAGATGAGGAGAGCATGGTGCATTAGGCCTGTATCATCCTATCCTACTGATGTTATGTTTGACTTTTTTATTGTTAAGATTTTGGCGAGAGGAAACCCGTTCGGCTCAATGGCGTGGTCTCACTACATATCTATTTCGTTTTGGAATGACTAATATTCTTTATACAATTTATCTGACCCAAAATTCTTGGTTTTCCTCTAAACTCTTTGGTACTTATTTGAGTAGGTTAAGAGCATGTAATTTCATGTTTTAGGCGAAGGAGGCAAGCTAATATTAGTTTTATGTTTTTGTTCTGTTGTGTAGCATAACTGTGAATTTGTATGTAGTGACGGGATTTATAACCATCCGTATTTTTGACTCTGATCACTTAAGGAGGCATCATCATATGTTGCTTTTGGAATTATATCTTGTGATTATATTTTATCCAAACATTGAAATTATTGGGTTATGTATTGAAATTTTGTATGGTTTAAATTGATGAAAATGTTTTGTACAAATGCAACACCGCATAATTTTACGTAATTAAATTATTAAATTAAAAAGGGTAATCTTAATTTTACATAAAGAACAAAAAGTAAATTTTTATAGAAGCTAGAATTTGGCTTTGGACCTATCATATTGCATTTGGAATGCTATATACAGTTAGAAAGCATATATAACTTGCTAAATTTGATTTAGAAGATCAAAAATTAAAAAAGTCAAACTTAGCGGCATTTCGTAGTATATTGGATTTCATATATTTCTGAATTTGGGCTAAAAATTGAGATTATAAAAGGTAGATTGAGGAGTGTACCCTTGGGGAAATTATGTATTTTATTACATATATTTAAATAATAACCAATCTTGTTCAAAATAAAATGTGTTTTCTTTCTATTATGTACTCGTTATATTATGATATAATTACTTAAGTAATTAATTTGAAGTATATTAAATAGATAATCCTTAAATGACATGTTATGTGATAGTAGTTATAATGTGTTGTATTTGTGAGAATTTATCACATTAAAATGACATATCATTTTAATTATTCATAGTAAAGTTGTCTCAAGGAAGGATATCGATACATCCATTGAGACTAGAATACACGATGCTATCAAAATGCTGGTAGTGATCACTCATGGTTGTCGGGGGCACCAAAAGGTTACATACCAACAGTTATTAGATAATTATGGAATAACCCACTTGAGAGTTTTCTGTTGGTTAATATAACTAAGGCTAAACAGAGAATCTCAAAGTGATGATGTTACACGGTTCCCTCAACTTGAGCAATTGTTGAACTTCAATGTGGACACGCCACTTTGATTATAGTTAAATCTCATAAAGTTAGAGGTATGCCTTAAGGGCAATTATGTGATTTTTTAATATATATTGTTAGGAAAACAATTTCATTATTTTGATGATAACAACATTACAACAATATTATTGATGATTTTAACAAGTATCCAGGTGATTAAAGAAGCAAATACATGTGCATAATTCAACACGATAACATACATATGCACAAGTACAAGATATAAAGAATACTAATCAATTATGGACTGTTCAAACATACAAAGATCAATTATGGTGTTTAAAAATCTATTTGGACTCATATGTGTCAAGATGACAAGAAGAAACGAACTCAAGACATTCAAAAGAATGTATATTAGATGTTGAGTCTATAGCATAAACAAACTCCAAACCACTTTGCCTTTCTATAAACCCTCTAAAATATCATAAAATTTATTTAAGTTTTTTCCTATATTTTTATGGAATTTTTAAATTGAAAAAAAGTTAAAAAAAGAAAAATTTAAGCAGTTATTTCACTGTAGCAAAGCATGACACTTTGGTTGAAAATGCTACCAAAGGGTCCAAATGGCAACATTTTATGTAGAATTTTGGTAAAATTTCTGAACCAAACTACTAGTGTATAGTGTTGTCTAAAACCCTGTGTTTAAAATTCCTATAACGACTATTTTTTTAAAAGGTATTTCAGGTCTTTTCTTCTCTTTGTCAAACAAATTTCTGAAGGGTTGCACCTATTTAACAACTTCCTTTCACTCTTATATAAGCCTCACATCTTCTCCAAAACAATTATTCAATCATATGCATTCACACTATCTTTCTCTCTATTGAAATTGTTTTTTTGTGTGTTCTCAAATCAAAAACCTCAATTGTTAACTATTATGCATTCGGTTCTAAATCATTTAGAACACCAAACTAAGACACTCTAGGCCTCACATGATCACTTCTCTTTATCCTGTCACATCTCTTTGCATATTCAACTGCGTCATGATTCAACGTCGACCAGAAGTATCCATATCAAAACACCTTTTTTTGCCGAAGTTTGCCTCCCAATGTAGTCTCCACAACTGCCCTTTATGTATGGTATCCAATACCTATCGGGCTTCCTTCTAGCAACACATCTTAGTAATGGATTAGAGAATCCTCTTCGGTATAACATACCCTCCTGAATAATGAAGCGAGGTGCCTTCCGTAAAACATTCCTGGCTTCGTTTTTGTTGCCCAACCAGACTCTCTTACTCAAATACCTTATGATCAGAGACAACCTGGTGTCGTACCCATCAATAGTAGCAACTACATTCACCTCCTTAAAGCTAGGGCTTGGTAGGGTCATCACCGATATTGAGCCTAATAACAACTCGCCTCCTGGACTCTCTAATTTTACCAACTCGTTTGCCTCCTAACTCTATTCTCTTGGAATATGCTTGATCACATAGCGCTTCGCCTTATTAAGCAATGCCTTTGTCTTCCTTAGATAAGACACTAAGTATTCTTCTTTGGTCTGGAATTCTTCCAGCGCTTGGTTTACAGTCAGTTAAGAGTCACTATGCATGTAGAGTGATCTTATTATCAAAAAAATTACTCAACCATATGCATTCAAACTCTCTTTCTCTCTATTGAAATTGTTTTCTTATATTCTCAAATCAAAAGCCCCTATTGTTGTTTATTGTGCATTCTGTTCTAAATCATTTAGAATAGGAAATTAAGACAATCTAGGCCTCACATTATCACTCCACTTTATCCAATAAAGGTCGTACAACTTCTTGTTTACCTAGTTTATTCATCTTTATATTGTTTGTTGTGGTTATAGGCGATTTGTACTAAAAGTCTATCTAATCAGTGTACTGAAGACACTATATATAGTCAAGTTATTTCTTCGTAAAAGAAAAGACTGAAGTTTTACTGTGGTAATCTTCAGGCAGTGCTGTTTGTAAACATGTTCCTCAGGTGAAGTGAGGTTATTGCTAGTGAAATTATGAAGGAGAGCTTCGAGACTGGACATTGGATAGGAGGCCCGAACCAGGATAAAATTGACTGCGTGGTCCTTTTCTGTTTCCGATGCATTTACATTATTTATTACTATTAGCCATCTTCGATCTTATGCATAGCGATTTAATAAGTGATATCGGATCTTGGAATTCTATTGATCGTCACAACATCATAGAATAATAGTCAGAATAAGATCCAGTCAAAATACAACGAGTAAAAACTCTGGTACTATCAAGGCCATCACTAATGAGGACTACAAAATGTACTTTATGATTTAAAATTTTATGTAAAAGATGATAATTTTTTTGGATACACACTTGGAGAACTCGCGGACTGGTACTCCCGAGAGGAATTAAGTTGTGCAAGTCCGTTTCAACTCATGGCACCTATAATCCATGGGTACTATTTTTTGCGAGAAGTGTGTGCAGGGCAGGGCTCGAACTTGGGTCTGTTACCAAATCTAGACACCCCTTTCCATTGTGCCACACCTGCTTACATAGAAGATAATAATGAATTACTTACTATATGCGATAAGATCTTAAAGCTTAATTTTGTTATTTTATAAAAGATGAAATCTATTGAACTTGAAAATGAGAAGTTGAAAATTAAGAAATTTGATTTAGAAAATCAACATGATGTTTTGAAAAATAATTTTGTGGCTCTTAAAGATTTTGTAGATGAATAAAATACTATGTTTGAAAAAGAGGGAAAATCTTTCAAAAGAAATTTTGGATTTGAAAAAACAAAATGATTTATTACAATCCTCTTTAGATAATTCAAAATCTTAAAATATTTCTTCTCAAAAATGAGATTTGTACATTAAAATACGATAATTTTTAATTAAATAAAAAGACTGATATTTTGAAAAATAGTAATTTCTTTTTGCAAAATAATAATTGTCGCTTTAAAGCTAAATTTGGAAAACTTTAAAATGAAGTCACAAAATTTAATAAAGGTCAAAACGATTCAAATATGATTTTATCTAGCTCTAGACCTTTACTTGATAAAAGTGGAATAGGATATAATGAATCAAATGATAATAATAGTGTTAGACATGCTTTTATGTATACAAATTATGCTAGTACTAAACATCGATACACTTTTCATAGAAGAATAAGTATTTCATCATGTTATGTCATATGTTAGCTGTTGAAATATAAATATGACGGGAAATAGAAATTTCAAATATTTAAATATACGAGTTCTTATAAAATGAACGAATAGAGATAAATATTTTCATTTATTTCATTGATGTAGTATATATTGAAAATTATGTTTTCAAAAGTTCTACCATACCCTCTTAGGTATGGTTACCTTATGTCTAACCCACGAACCCTAACGTAGTAAGTGTGTACCAATTTTTTTTTTTTGCAGATACGCCACATATTGAGGGGGTGATTGATTCTAAGTTCACTGATACATGTGGAAATGATACTACAAATGGAGAAAAAATGTTGAAATTTGGTAAGAGTGTCATACACTGCAAAATTAAGGGGGAGCTACAATTTACCAATATATACCCTAAGTTTTATATCTTCTTGATTATGCTAAAGGGGGAGAAATATGTAGAAAACATGAGTATATTGATAAGGGAGTACATTGATATAGGTGAGCATATATTAAATGGAAGCATTATTATAAAAATTTATTTTATATAAGTTGTAAGGTTGATTGTTCATGTATATGTATAATGTAGCCACTTATTAAAACCTGTTTAAAATTCATCTATGTACTGTGATTGAATGTAAATTCTTTTGTGTATGTTTCTTTTAATACTATAATCGAATCTGAATTGATTAAATGTCATGGAATTTATTTGTTAAAAAAAATTCACCCATTACTGTAGTTTTTAAATTATTATTTTCATCCAAATGATTCATTTTTTATTTTATTTGATATTTGAAACATATCCTTTTGTTTGTTGAATCTAAAACTGCATGTTGTTGTAAATCTGTTTTGTTTAAATAAATTACTTTTGTTGTTATAGTTTTTTCCCATTTGAATGGACCTAATTTAGTAGAATTGTATTATGAAGATATGTGTGTGTATTATCAATTCTTCTTCAATTTGTATACTAACGTTAAAACTAAATCTTTTATCTGATTGATTTGTTTTAAATTAATTCAGTTTCATTCTTTAAAATTAAATTTCAGTTTATTATGTATACATATGTACACAAATATAAGTTTTATGTTCCATATCTAATTACGTCACTAGGGAAAATAAATTAATTTTTTTATGTTAATTATTATATGCCTTTCGGATTTAGATATGATATAAATTCCTTTTGAGTTTTTGATGTTATCTATAATTATGTTGGAATTCAATATGGCATTAAATTAATTGTTAATTTGTGATTGTAGAATAAAAGTAAAGTAAAATTGCATTTCATGATTATTTCCCCTTTTAACTTAGATTTGAGTAAACTCAATTATAGTATAAGTTATCTTTCCATCTTCATTCATCTAATTTACTCTTATTTAAAATATCTACATTTTATGAAAGCTTAATTGCTAATACCATAAATTGCAAAACTATGAACTTTCCTTTTGAATATCTAGGTTTTGTGATTAGACCTACCAGACTTCATCATGATGATTGGCTTATTATTATTGATAAAATTAGAAATAAGATAACTAATTGGAATGGGAGATTTCTATCTAGAGCAGGTAGACTAATCTTAATTAATTCGGTTTTATCAGCCCTTCCGATTTACTGGATGTCCATGCATTTGTTTCCAGATTGGGTTATTGATAAAATAGATAAAATTAGAAGAGATTTCTTATGGAGTATTTGATATACATATATTTACATGTGTGCTCTCCTCTACTTACAGAGGATCACACATTTTTCTCAAAAAAAATGAATTAACTTCATACCTTTATATATGTATGTATGTATGTATGTATGTATGTATGTATATGTTTGTATGTGTATACATATTTATTTTACATAAGCGACAACAAAGATTACACACACATATGTCTATACTATATACATGTGGTATAGTCAATATGTGTATACAAACCATATTCGTATATTGCAATATGCTTAAATATATGTATATACTTTGGCATTTTTATTTTTTGATATGCATGTAAAATTATTACATGTGTATGAAAGTATTATATGTATGTATGTATATGTAATGGATATAAATCTTAATATCTGAATTTATACACACACACACACACACACTTGTTTTTTTGTTAATTTATGTTGTCGTATGTTTGAATGTATATATGATGCATTCTCAATAAAACATTTGGTTGAAATTTTAACACATACCAATTTAAAATCAATCAATATAATTAATTAACCAAATTAGATCAATGTTAATGAAAAATGACTTTATTAATAACAACTATTGGATCTAATAATAAACCTATGAGACTTCATAGGCTTACTATAGATCTAGAATAGGAAAAAAATTGAAATCTAACTATTTCACCTGCTTCCGATTGGTCCAGTTCCTATAATGGTATAAGAACACAAATGGTTTATGTGGTCTTAATTAGTAATGTTAGGGCTAACTGATTAAAGCCTACCAATTTAGTAGGGTGTCTATAAAGGTAGTGTCCAAGGTTGAGATTTGGTAGCATAAAGGATGAAGTAAACCCAAAGGTTATCCCCAATACAAAGGTTCGAATTGATTTTGGGCCTTGGCCTAATTTTCAAATTTTGTTTGAAAATTTAAAGGATATTTTGAACTTAAAAGTTAAGTTTAAACTATAAAAAAGGATTTTTTTAAAGATATAAAATGCATTCAATTTTTTTTAATTATTATGATTAATTGAATTAATAAAATAATTAATTAAAATTTAAATAATTAAAACATGTAAGTTGATATATTGTGTAATTATAATTATTGTAGTTATTTATTTATCTTAAAATTATTTATGATAAATTAAATTAAATTTAAAATTAATTAAAATATTTAATCGAATAAAATTTATTGTATAAAATAATTAAAAGTTATTTAATTAAATGTATACATATATTGATATGTACACGTAAACAAACTGTAAATGTTATAGTTGACTAACTATCTTAAATAGTTTAAGATGGGCAATATAAAACTTTAGAACTATTATATAAAATAAAATTAATTAATTAAATACAATTTAATTAATTATAATTAAATTTAGCCAAATAAGATTAATTAATAAGAAAATATATATATTATTTATGTAAATTAAATTATAAAAGTTATAAACAAGTTAATACATTTTTTAGCAAGGCTAGCGGGGTTGACTGGGCCCCCTACTAGATTTTACTGCAAAAAAACAATAAAATAAAAATAGCTCGAAACACACTTCAAGCTATAAACAGAAGAGAAAAATAAAGAAGAGAAGACAAACAATCATGCAAACAAGAAGAAGGATAAGGCAAAACAAACAACAAAAAAACCACAGGAGGAACCCGAAGCACAACCATGGCAAACTCCAAGCAGAGATCAAAGCATAGCACGGACTAACTCCAAGCAGAGCTCAAAACAACAGAGAAATATGCCATCGAAACAAAGAAGGATCCCGAAGCAAAGCCCATGCTGACACCAAGCAGAGATCGTAGCAATATAGATGACTGCCACCAGAACATTGCAACAAACACTACAAGCCATACACCCATGATCCCACCAACAACCCAGCTACAGCCATGCAAGACAGATCCCTCCTACGAAATAGAACCCAACATTGAAGCAAGGGGAGAATTCATAAGCTTCAATCCATACTCAATCTCTTTCCACAAAACAGTCGATAGCACTACCTTATCTCGTGACTTGCTTTCAAAGCATCTTAAATTTCTTTCTCTCCACACAAGTTGCATATATTTCTTTAAGCATTAAAACAACAAACCACATTCTCTTTCCCTCCATTTTGTTGCCTTCTGAATCAATGCCCAGTCAAAAGAAGAAAACATGGGGACATCATGTCTTCTAATGCTGACCATAAGCCTCTCCCAAATTATATAAAGATCAGGACAGTCGAAGAAAAGGTGGTGCACTGATTCATTATAAGCATTGCAGAAGGAACACCTCTGGTCAGTTATTAACCCATAACTAAGAAACTTCTCCTTAGTCATCAAAGCATTATGACAGACTTTCCAAAATATTAGATTCTCACTGCTTAACGATTGTTTACTCCACATGGCATTATACCATGGACAAATAGGCATATTGCAAACCCCAAAAAGAAGCTGCATCACATGCTTGATAGAATGAGCTTTACCTCCCCATAGCAACTCATCAGTTTCAGGATATGCATTATGAAAACCTCTATTACTGGCCCAGAAGTTTCTCAAAAAATGGTTACTAGTATATGGAAGGGACGACTTATCGTCCACAATGTAGTCAATAGCCTTTGCATTTATATTTATTCCAGACTGATTTTTTTGCTGATGTGGTATCACTGAAGTTAAAATAATCCCTTCACTCAACCATGGAACATGCCAAAAGGATCTAGTGCTAGAAGCAAAGAGCGAGAACCTAAGATATGGCAGATAAACTTTCCTCAAATCCAGAAGCTTCCTCCAAATCCAACTACAGGATTGGAGAACATCCATAGTCCAAAAACATTTTTTCCCAATATTATGCTTCATGGTCCATTCAACCCAAGGACTGGCCTTGTTTAATAGAAAAGAATTGAAGTGGTGGCTAATAGTAGCTTTATTCCACAAATCAATGCTCACTATACCTAACCCACCTCTAGATTTTGGTTTCTCGAAAAGAGAGAAGGAGCAAGGAATATTTTTCCTATTATGAATGCTCCCAGTCCAGAAAAATCTCAACATAGCACTTCTGACCATCCTAATAAGCTTTAGAGGAAGAATAAAGGTTCTGGCCCAGTAGACCACCGTAGAGAAGCTAACAGATTTTATCAAGACTAATCTCCCAGCTTGAGAGAGGAACCTGTTTGCCCAATTGTTCATAACTCCAGTTATCTTGGTATAAAGAGGGAGACAGTTGGCATTAGTAATTCTGGAAGAGCACAGAGGAAGGCCAAGATAATTTATGTCATTTTGCATAGGAATGAAACCAGTTATTTCAGTTAGCTCATCTGCATCAGCCTGAGGGATTCCAGTATAAAGAATATAGGGCTTGGCAGGGTTAAGCTTGAGGCCAGTGATTGAATGAAAAGCATCAAGGGTGCTCTTAGTGCAATTTATGGAAGAGGTGTCAGGTTTAGTAAATATCATTATGTCATCTACAAAAAGAAGAGAGGAGACTTTGGTATGCTTACACTTAGGATGGTACCTGATTTCCTTATTCAGGAATTTTGCATTGGTCATTCTTATACTTCCATAACTAATATGAATAAATAAGATGACAACAGGTTACCCTGCCTTATTCCCTGTTTGCTTCTAAAGTAACCAGAGGCCTTGCCATTAAACTTGACTGAGAAGGATGGGGTTGAGATACACACATATATCCATGTAACAAATGGTTTAGGAAAACCCATTAGTGCCATGATTCTAACTATTGCCTTCCATTGAACACTATCATAAGCTTTTCTTAGGTCAAGCTTCATCATAGTGCTTGGAGTAGACTGCACTCTACCATACCCCTTTATAAGCTCATGAGCAAGCATAACATTGTCAAGAATACTCCTATTTGGCAAGAAAGAAGCATGATTTTGAGATACAAGATTAGGCAGGACAGTAAGAAGCCTAGTGGCAATTAATTTTGATATGCATTTGTACATTACATTACAACAAGAGATGGGTCTGAAGGAGCTAACTGAGGTAGGGGGATTCTCTTTGGGGATTAGGACCAAATTAGTGGCATTCACCTCGCCAAGCATTTTAAAATTGGAAAAGAAGCTTTGAACAGCCTTGCAAAAATCAGAAGAGATTAACTCCCAACTATGAATGAAGAAAACTACATTAAACCCATCTGGCCCTCCACTAGACTTCTTGTTCATAGAGAAAAGAGTTCTTTTAATCTCGTCCATAGAAATATGCGAGGTCAACTTGGTAGCATGGTGAGGCGGGATTGTAGGAAGCTCAATATTATGCAGGGTGGAAAGATCATGCTCAAAATTAGAGGAGTTACCTAACAGCTTAGAAAAATAATCAACCAATGCATTCTCCATGGTAAGAGGAGATGAGTGAAGGTTCCCACCATCATCTAGAATGTAATTAATTTGTTCACCCGATTGTTTAGATTTAATAGCAGCATGGAAAAAGGCAGTGTTACCGTCTCCTTCCATTAACCATTTGTAATTGAGTTGTCGCTTCTTCATCAAGCATTCCATCTTAAGTGCATCAGGAAGAGCAAGAAAAAAGCTACTCTCAGCTTTAGCAGCTTCAGCATCATCAGGATTACTAAGCATAAATAATTGTGCTTCCTCCAACTGCTTTCTGATAGTAGTGGATCTAAGACTTCCCTTCTCAAAGTTTACTTGAGCACATGTTCTAAGATCTTTTTTAACCTACTTCAATTTCCTACAGAAAACATACATAGTGTTACCATGATAAACGTTAGACCATGCCTCTATTATTATATTATTATACCTAGGTTCATGGACCCAAGTATTATAGAATTTAAAACTTCTTTTCTCTGAAACAGTAGGGGGACCGGTAGATAAGATTATGGGGGAGTGATCAGACAATATGGGAAGGAGAAGGAAAGAGGATAAGGAGGACCAAGCTGACAAAGCTTTGAAATTGCAGAAAGAGTGATCAGTTGTTGATAGAGTTCCGGTGCCACTCCCACTCCTATTAGTCCAGGAGTATTTGGCACCAGATTTATTGATTGGAAGGAGACAAGAATCTTCAATAGCAACGTTTAAAGATTGAACGTCTCTAGCAGTAAATGGATATCCACCATGCTTGTCACCAAGGTTAAAACAACAGTTAAAATCCCCAACAATAATCTATGGATGAGTATCCTGCCTAAAAGCAGGGAGAAAGTCAAGCAATGACTGCCTAGTTGCTAACGAATTACAAGCATAGACAATTGTTAGATAGAAGGAAATGTCAGTTGGAATGATAAAGGCATGAAAGTGAATGAGTTGTGGGGTTGTCATGATGGGCTGTAGAGCGATAACATTCGGGGTTGGTTAACTATATATGTATAAAATCAAGTGGAACTGGAAAGAAACCCAAATGATATTTAAGGAGTAATACATATGTATGGTATGTATACCATGATTTCAAATGCGTTAGACACTTGAATCATAAGGGTTTTTCATAAGAAACACATTATTCCTTAGATCGATATCACCCAACGTATATATATTAAAGATTATGAATATCCACTATATATAAGTTGTCCTTTACCATTTCTATATTAGTAAATTACTTACATGCCTCTTTGGTTGTTGATATTCCTCAAGCTAGAGATGTTATGTGCAGTACTATTAGTATATTAACTAGATGAGTAAGATACATGCACGCATTTGTTGATATTCCTCAATGTACATGCATTATACACAGTCGTCGTGAATTTGTGAGTATGAGTGAATAATCTCTTTCAATTTGTTAATATTCCTTATATATAATACAATCGATAAAGTGTTATTCATCACTTATGGGCCTATGATTTGTTAATGTTCCTCAAAGTCAGAATACCAAGGCAAGCGAGTCCTAACACGCACTAAAGTAGTCGAATGATTTCTATGTTTTTTTAAGGTTTTAAGGAACTTAAAATCGTAGTGGGAGCCTTATTATAAAAATGAAATGGTAACATTTAACCTTTCTAACGTTGTAAAAATGTATGCTATATAAGTTAAAATAATCTACATAGATAAATTTGTGCAACCATTATAATTGGTGAAATGTTTATCAATTGAAATATGCAAATGAACTGAACTAAGATTGACATAGAAATATAAAATATACTTATCAGTCAATCTTTTGACATGTTGTCACTTCAAATCCCAAGAAAGAGCCAATTTATACAACCACTGAAATGGTCGTGCCTTCGTCGCTTAATTGTTTATTTGTATAAGACTGTGTATTTCTTCATTGAGTGTTGAACTCTAAGAGAAATGCAAGAATATGGATGTTTGACCTATATTCAATCACATATAAATGTTATATGGTGAACAATTGCGGTTAGTAATGTACGGAAATTCGGAAATAAGCGATAAACCATAATGCAAAGTCGTTTATTCAATTCAATTGATTACAGTAAGGATCTCCTTTGATATGGTTTGACCATTTTGGAAACGAAAGCGAACGTACGAGAGTGGAAATAGCTTAAGCATGGTTGGCATGAAGAGAGTGAATTGTCCCTCTGCTTTATGAAGAGATGTCAAAAACAAGAATTGTATAAAATACTAAAAGATACTTAATATGGAATGAGAAGTGCGATTTCTATTTTAACTACGTTTTCATGTAGAAAATTGTTTTCTGCATAAATTATTTTTTGAGTTTAATGCAACTGATCGAAAACTCTAGACTATAAATTAGGTATAGTAAAAGAAATAAATAACTCATAATAAGTAGTTAAATGGAGCTTCATGTTTTATATGCTATTTTAGCCATGGTAGAAATAGTGGGAGCTTGTTATATAATAGTTATCAGTGGATGCATCACGATATAAAAAATTATTTCCATATTATACCTAATATTATTTATATGAAATAATAATAGTTTTCTATATTGACTGAAAATAAATATAGTTTTATTCTATTGTGAGTATTTTGAATTTTCGGTATGATATAAATCTATCATAATAAGGGTATTTGTTGTATAATTACATAACACACAAGTATCTAAAAATATTTATAATTATTTTGGAATCATGGACTAAGCCATGAGTTTGAAAAATAATTCTTTAATCATGTGAATATGGATCATATTGTACCGGTGAATTACATTTGATCCACATATTGTATGTCTATGATAAGTTCATAGAATATAAAATGGAAGTAAATATCATGACACACAAAAGAAAATAAATTGATTCGATTTGATTAAATAGGTAATTGTATTAGAAAGGAGCTCCATATGTACCTAAAAATTAATAAAGTTCAATCTCAAAAGTCATTCCTTCCTATGATACATAATGATGCGTCGATAATGGGTAATGAGACTTTGTTGGACAAAGTACGATTGATGATGAGTGAAGTTGAGTTAATTTCTTTCTGTAAGGACATGTACTTAAGAGTTAGCACATAAAATTAAATTAAATTTCATCTAAAAAAATGTCTACAAAATCATACAAGATAAGGGCTGATGAAGCAACCCTAATATCTCCTAGGTTAAGGAATTGATAGGTTGCATGAGTCAAGAGACTACACGTCATACTTATTCGTGGGGGACCTTGTGTGGACTACTCCAAATAAGTTTGAGACCGATCAATATTGATTCACCGATTTATGTTATGGACATATGTTTCATAAGTTGAAAACCAAATTAGTTTTATACATATATAGGCAATTCATAAAATGTTTATGAATACTTATTCTGTTGCACAAAGAAACAACTGTTGTTTCAAGAAACACCAATTTCATGACAAAGGAATTTCTTTTAGAAATTATTGTTATAGATGGATCTGAATACGATCTAATGATAAAATTGATTACAAAAGATGAAATGAAATTGACTAAACCTAAAAGGACATAACTAATTAGATAGTCTAAAAACTCATGCACATTAAAAAAAAACTATGAATTTCTTATCATAGTCAAGAAAAGAATATCCACAGTCGTCAATAAGCCATTAAGAGTATTAACTCTACCATATGACATGATGCATAAATCTGAAATGGATTCCAAGTACATTGGAAAATATGATTATGATATTTGTACCCAAAGGGATATAATCCATTGGCCATAAATGTGTCTTCGAGATGAAAACCAATGTCATTGGAATATATGCTACATTGGTGGAATAACGTCGTGAATTTCAATTGTTGAAATCAACATAACAGAATAAATTAATTCATTTTTTTCTCGCAAAATTTATCATCCATTATGACATTGATTTTTGGTACACAGTTGAAATAGAAATTTTAAATAATGATCTAAAATAGACTGTTTGTACATAACAATCAAAATATCTTGAAGTCGGTAGGAGCGATAACTGAGTCTGTGAGTATTGGATATGATCCAAGAAATGATATGAAAGTACTATTCGATAAGCATTATTTTGATGGGGAAACCAAATAGTTTGTATTTTAATCAAAATGCAGAGGAAGCGATTGTCTGTAAGAAAGACCATTAAATGTACTAAAATATTTCTATAACAGCAAGTAAAGGACAAACTTATGGTTTTTAACAATGTAACCGTGTTTAAATCATTTTAGTTTGGTTGTTTATTTCTCAATGCTGGATTTAAAATTAACACCTTATATAATTAGTATAAAATAATGTTGGGATTGTCCAAAAATAATATACACGGACACCATATTAAAATGTTTAATATGGAGCATGTAAGATGAATTTCTTATGCATTGACAACATGAATTATCATACATGTTGTATTGTCTACCGTATCACATTTCGCTTATGTATTTGTTAGGTATGCATCAAATCCAAATCAAGATCACTACATGATAAGTTAGAGTGTTTTCGAGTATTCACGAATTTTTTTATAGAAACAACAAACTTCTTATGGAGGAGTGCATAGACTTGAACTTGAAAAGTAATATTGAGTATAGTATGTCAATCAAAAATTCTTGTTCAAACTTATGTTAAGAACTTTAAGTTGGAAATGTTCAAAACAATAAGTAGCGGTTGATTTAACCAAAGGCTAAGTACATTGCCTTAAATAGCACTGCAATACAAGAAGTATAATTAAATGTAAATTTATAAATGAGCTAGGGTGATTTCAAATGTAACACTCTAGTGACATTATTATATGATAACAATGCTGTGATATAGTTTGTAAAAGAACCTAAAGCTCACTAGAAGTCGAAAAATATACTTGGAAGGGTTCTACATGATAAAGATAGTTTATCGACATTAAAGAGAGTTAATTGATAAAGTAGATTAATTGAACCAAAAATAGCATACCCGTTCACTAAGGGACGAATCCAATTTGTTTTGAGATAACCAATCGAAGGAGTTGCAATAAGAATCCATAATTGATCCCAAGTGAAAATGAGAAATTGATATAGTTAGGAGTATGCCCTAGTAGCAATTATGTAATTTGTTACATATATCAATTCGGTAACCAATCTTGTTCAAAATAAAAAGCGTTTCTTTCTATTATATACTTGTTATATTGTGATATAATTAATTAAGTAACTAATTTAGAGTATGTCAAATAGAAAATCCTTAAATGATATATTATGTGATAGTAACTACAATGTGTTGTAATCGTGAAAGTTTTATCATAATGAAAAATAATATATTGTTTTAAATATTACTAGTCAAGATGTTTCAAGAAAGGATATCAATTCATTTGTTGTGACTGGAGTACGTAACATTCCTTAAATTGGGCAGTATATTACTCATGACTGCTGGGGGCACCAAAGGGTTACGTACTAATAGCGAGGTCACCCTCAAAGGAGTTTGGGCTCGATTAGCAATGATCTAAGAACGATATCCTCAGTGGTATCAGAGCCCAATGGTCAGTGCAATCTAACTTAGCAATGTTAGGATTAACTGATTAAAGCTTACCATTTAGTAGGGTATCTAGAAAGGTAGTGTCTAAGGTTAGGACTGGATAATAAGTACTCTGACCTACCTCGCTACTGGTCTGGCCTAAAGGATGAAGTAAGCCCAAATGCCAGCCCAAAAATAAAGTCCCAAATTGATTATGGGCCTTGGGCTAATTTTCAAATCTGTTTGAATATTTAAAAGTTATTTTTAATTTATATGTTAATTTAAGATATAAAAGGAAAATTTTAGAAAAGTTATAAAATGCATTCAAAATTTTCAAAATTGTTTAGAAAAATTGAATAATTAATTTTGAAAATTTGAAATTTAAAATTTAATTATTATGATTAATTGAATTAAATAAAATAATTAATCAAATGTCAATTGATTAAAACATATATGTTGATATATATGTATAACTATAATTGTTGTAGTTTTATTTATCTATCTTTATAATAAATTAAATTAAAATTTCATATTAATTAAAATAATTAATTAAATTGTTTAATTAAATAAAATTAATATATATATATATATAATATTATATTATTACCGAGTTGCATTTCAAGGGCTCAGAAGCCTCTCTAAGAATTTTGTGAACTGAACAGTCCCTTTTTTACTTCCCTCTGTTCGTTTCTCTCTCTACGATTCTTCCTTATACTGCAACCCATATTAGGTTTTCCTCTTTAAGAATTCACGGTTTTCACCCAATCGCCTATATCCTTTTCCCTTTAACCCAATTTACCCAAAAACCTAATTACTCTTCTTCAAGTAGCCGCTGAATCGCCACGGACTGAATTCCCTAATTTAGCAACGATGGATTCCTCGCTGGCATAATCCATAATGTATTTTGAGTTATTATTTCAATTCTTCGATTATCAATGTTCGTTTTGGTATGTTTTCTAGCCAAAATCGAATTGTGAAGTATCATCTTTTAAAAATTCTATGGTTCTAAACTAAGAAATTAATCGATTGTTTGTTTTTATTGCATTTTTTCTCTTCGCAATGATCGTCGCCACCATATTTAATGTTCTGAATGTAGTCTAATTTCCTTTATGGTATGTTTTTTTAGCCAAATTGAATTTTTGAGTATCTTCTTTTCCAAATTACGTGGTTCTAAACTAAAAAAATAATAGAATATTTGTTTTTATTGTAGTTTTTTTCTTTGCAGTGACCCTTGCCTCCATATTTGATGTTTTGAATGTATTCCAAGTTTTCGTCAAATGTTATACACTATTCCTGACCAGATAGCGTAACTCCTTCCAGTTAATTTTTAAAATAAGTTACCGTTAATGGGTAATAAACATATATTGTCTGCCTTCATGCACTATCATTATCATGTTACTATATGCTAACATCAAGCCTTAACCTGACATCAAGACATTATGCTACTTTAAGTTTGAGCTACCATTGAACTTGGGTGAGTAATATAATGCATCAATATCACTATAGTTTAGGCTAGCAGTTAACACCGGTTAGTAATACAATACTGTCTATTATATTGAACATGACCTATATAAAAATGGCTATCCACTATTTGGGAAGATGAGTGTCACTCATTCTGCTCACCTAATTTAATCAAAACTCATATGTAAACCCTTTACAACTTCACTAATCTCAATCGATTAACATACACCCCCTTCCTTCCCTTAGAGACTGTATGTGACGCCCCACCTCCATACTCACACTAGCCAAGGACACTACGGGGTAATGTCGTCGACTAGCATGAAGAATAAGGTTGTTGAGGAGCGACCATCTGTGTAATTGGTTTGAGCGAGAACCGATACTTTAGACAGTATATCAGACATTTCATTTCAAGAGGAAATCTGACATATCCAATCCAAACTCAAATCTACTACACAGTGGCCAAGGGGCCTTTGGAATCAATAAAAAAATAAACATAACATAAAATCAGTCACAAATATTCATATCACTAAGGCGGAAACAGATATGAATACAACACATAGAAGTGAACATCATAGTTCCGGTCATACAAGATCCACTACATCATAAAAGAATAGGTACATATTCTACACAAAAGAATACGTATACATCAAAGAGTCTCTATCTCGTATACATGAAATACAAAAACTACTAAGCTAAAGTAGTTAGCCAAAAGTCAGAAGCTAATCCCTGCTAAGAAGTCAAGTAGAAGCACCTAAAACACCTCGGTCTGACCCGAGTAATATTTAAGAAGAAAAATAATAAACGGATCAGACTAGCTATAATTATCATGTAAGATGAGACAGGATAAGAGGTATGACAAATATATACAATAACAACAAAAATAATATAATATCTCAAATTTTCTCAAACACCAAAAAGAATGTCATATTCTTTATTTTTATTCACCAAATCATAAATATTGATAGAGCTTATCAATGCAAATCACAAAAATTAGTGAAACACAAATTCTAGAAATCAATAATTAGAAATCCAGAGAACACAAAGGGGCGGCCTATCACAAACGGGAGCATGAAAACTCACCAACATGTGTATCACAAACGGGACGCTATCCCATGGGTCGCTAACCCATAAAAATACGAGGTACAGTCCCCCTTGAGGATGAATGAGCCGAACATCGACGCACCTAAAAAGATACGCCCCCCTGCACAGACTCATTGAGCCGATTGCTCCATGAACGATAAAAAGATCATGGGTCGCTACCCCACCAAATTGAGCCGAAGCTCCACAGAACGGGGTAAAGTCCCCCATGCGGACAAAGAGACATCGCATATCGCTAGTATAAACCACAAAATGATCATCATAACTCAATAAGTGTAAATTACACCAAGCTAGTAAATAAATGAGTTTAGCTTCATGTCCCATAACCACTGGCTTAACTTAAATATTTACGAACAAATTGTAGATTTCCACTCAAAAATTGTCACAAGATTTCAATCGAACAAGTCTAAAAATTAACCGACGAAGTAAACGCAAGTGTTTCATACCACTTGTTTTGCTAAGTCATTTAATTTGATTTCTCATACGAAGGAGGTAAAGGTTTGTATATACTAATAGATTGGAAAACGGTTTTAAAACGAGCTTTGTATTAAAAGCAATGTTGAAATCATTTTTGTGAAAGAGTTTGAGTATTTACTACTAGTATAGAAACCTTTGTATTTTAAAGTGACAAATCATAGAAACGATTGTAAAAACAATCTATCACCAAAAATCCACATTTCAATAACGTGAATCAAAACCCTGGAAATCGATATCAAATCCATCAAATGTAAACACCAAAAATCCAGAAAATAAGTTATCAAAGTCGGTATTGATTGACAATAGTTATTCGGATCGTCAAAGATCGATAAAAATTGGAAGTCCACTCAAAAATAGGCAAATATGCAAAATTTAATAGGACCAAACGTCTGGTGGATTTAACCAGACGTCTGACCCTAGGCTCTGGAATTTTATTTTATTTTTCATTTTTATATTTTTTTTCCAGAAGCCCCTACCAGACGTCTGGTAGGTTCAACCAAACGTCTGGTTGCCTGAGCTGGGCAGAAATTTGCCTAGGCCATTGATGGCCAAATCAACTCGGAAGCGATCGAACGAGCGATGGAGGCTAGGAATTTATGCCAAACGACAACCCAGCCCTATAGGCTCTTCGTTATACCCTAAATAACATGTCCAAACATCCATAGTAGGATTTTCATAAATTTTGACTTCAAAACAAAAATTGGAAAATTCACCAAACCAATTCAAATCAAAATAGAATGTGAAATAGATGTTAGGAATTCATACCTAACAACAATGAAAGCTATAGACATAGATGTGAGTTTAAGAACTTACCTTTAAACCCAAAAATAGAATAGGTAAGCTTCAAAACAAGCTAAGATCAACTCCTCTTCAACCACACCTCTAGAAGCTCCTATCTAACATCACATGCAAAGATATCCTAAGTTAGGTTATAGGAAATTATGAAAATTGGAGAGAGATTGAGATGGAGAAGATGAAGAGGATGCTTACCTAAGCTTCTCCTTGATTTTAGAACTTGAATTTCTAAGAGAAGCTAGGGCTTAGGAATTTCTAATCTCCCTTCTTTCCCCCATTTTTCCTAGGGCTTGGGTGTATTAGGAAATTAGAAATGGAATGAATAAAGAGGAGTAGAATGTGAGGTATTTGGTAGAGGTTTTGCGTTCTTTTATTTGGTTAACGGGCTAGAACACAACCCAAAGCCCAAATGAAAATACCAAAATCCTAATCAACTCCAAACATAGCAATATTTATACTCAAACATGTTGTAAACACCATTTTAAACTCAATGAAAGTGGTCTCGAGTCCGGATTCGACTATTTACAAAAAGTCACATTTCGGAATTTAGTCCAACTAACGATACTATATTTAAATAAAACATTTAAATATTTAATCGTAAAATATGCGGGTTGTTACAGACTCCCCTCCTTAAAGAAATTGCATGCTCGCAATATTTAAGAAGAAAATAAAGAGTAACAACCACTCTAAGATATAATAACACAAAAGAAAAAAAAAATGAAATGAGAAGTTCACCTTAAGGAGCACGAGAGAGAAAATCCGGATGTGTTCGCTCGATGAATTCTTTGGATTTCCAAGAACAATCCTTAGTATTTAAGGACCATAGAACTTTCACAAGCAGAACATCTTTATTTCGAAGGCGTTTAACCTCCGTAGCAATGATACGAATAGGATGTTGCTCATAGTTCAAATTAGGTGAAACCTCAATTTCTTCAATAGCACTTGGCTCAAGAATAGAGTCGGAATCTCTAAGGCATTTCCGTAGTTGAGAGACGTGAAATACGTCATGAATAACAGAAAATTGAGCCGGTAATGAAAGGCGATAAGCCACAGAACCAATGCATTCGGTGATGGGAAATGGGCCAATATATCGAGGAGCTAATTTTCCCGATCGACTGAAACGCACAACATCCTTCATAGGTGAAACACGAATGAACACCAAATCTCCCACCGAAAATTCTAAATTCCTCCTTCGGTTATCAGCATAGGATTTTTGTCTACTTTGAGCTTCTTTCATCCTATGACAAATAAGGTCAATCTTTTCTATGGCATCACGAATAAAATCTGGACCTAAAGCCAGCTTCTCACCAGTTCCAAGCCAACATGAAAGAGATTGGCATGGCCTTCCATAGAGTGCCTCGAAAGGTGCCATACCAATCTAGATTGGAAGCTATTATTGTAAGGAAACTCAACAAGAGAAATATGATCTTCCCAACTTCCACCAAAATCAAGAACACATACACGAAGGAGATATTCAAGAGTTTGATTCACATGCTCGGTTTGTCCATCGGACTGAGGATGATAAGCGGTGCTAAAATTGAGCTTTGTTCCCAAAGCTTTTTGAAGGCACTTCCAAAATCCACTAGTAAATAATGGATCACGATCACTAACAATAGAAGTTGGAACTCCATGCAATTTAACAATTTCTTTAACATAGAGTTTGGCCAAAAGAGGTACAGTCCGGTTGGACCGAACGGGAATAAAATGGGCAGATTTTGTATGTCTATCTACAATCACCCATAAACTGTCATGACCCGAACAAGAACAGGGAAGACCGTCAATAAAGTCCATGGAAACTTGATCCCACTTCCAAACGGGAATGTCCAAAGGTTGCAATAACCCACCAGGCCTTTGATGCTCGGCCTTTATGAGTTGGCAAGTCATGCAACGCTTAATAAAGTTAGCAATATCAGATTTCATTCCATCCCAATAATAAAGTCGTTTCATGTCCGCATACATTTTACTACTACCGGGATGAATGGTGAATTTGGAATGATGGGAATCTTCTGAAATGTCTTTACGAAGATCACTAATATTTGGCACAATCAGTCTACTAAATTTTCGAATGCCTCCATGAGCATCGATTTCAAAGTCTTTCAGACCATCAATATTATTTTTATCCCTACAACTTTGGCTAAGATGAGCTAGTTCGGGATCGTGCTTTTAAGCTTCAAGGATACGGTCTAAAAGAGAAGGATAAGCCTCAAGGCTACATAAAACAAGAGATGAACATGAATCAGATTCACGATCTCGAATCTCATAAGTGGAAAAAGTCCCGAGATCATTCCATTCAGATATCATCATGGAAATAACCGCTTGGTGCTTACGACTAAGGGCATCGGCAACACGATTTCCCTTTCTGGGAGTATAGAGAATATCAAGATCATAAGATGTGAGGAATTCGAGCCAACGTTGTTGATGCAAATTAAGTTCCTTTTGAGAAAACAAATACTTCAAAGATTTATGATCGGTGTAGAGAACAAATTTCTCTCCCAAAAGATAATGATGCTAAATTTTGAGGGCGAAAACAATGGCCACGAGCTCTAAATCATGAGTGGCATATCTAGTCTCGGCAGGCTTTAATTGCCATGAGAATGGCTCCCAAACCAACACAACTAGCATCGGTATAAACAATCAAGTCTTGATTCCCTTCGGGAATCACAAGAATAGGAACATCAGAAATGAGTTCTTTTAATTTCTTAAAAGCAGCTTCACATTTGTCTGACCAAATGTACTTAACTTCCTTCTTTGTCAAACTAGTAAGAGGTACAGAAATTTTAGAAAAGTCTTTTATGAACCGACGGTAATAGCCCGCCAATCCAAGAAAGCTACGAATTTCCGTCACACTCTCCGGCCTCTTCCAATTTTGAATCGCCTCAATCTTTGAAGGATCCATGAAAATTCCAAATTCAGAAATAATGTGTCCTAAATATTTCACACGGGATTGCCAAAAGTGGCACTTAGAAAATTTTGCTTTCAATTGATGGCTTCTAAGGGTTTCCAACACAATTTGAAGATGTTTTCATGCTCTTCCTCAGTTTTAGAATAAACAAGAATATCATCTGTAAAGATGAGAACAAATCAATTGAGGAAGTCTTTGAAAATTCGGTTCATAAGGTCAACAAAATAAGATGGAGCATTCGTTAAACCAAATGGCATAACAAGCCATTCATATGATCTATAACGAGTATGGAACGATGTCAAAGGAATACCATCCTCTGCAATTCGAAGCTGATGAAAACCAGTTGCTACTGTGAAAAGACTCTAGCACCGCAAAGTTGATCGAATAGATCATCAATCCAAGGTAAAAGATATTTATTCTTGATGGTGAGATCATTAAGCTTGCGGTAGTCAACGTAAAGCCTAAGTGTACCATCAGATTTCCTCACAAAGATAGCTGAAGCTCCCCAAGGAGAGGAACTAGATCGAATAAACTGTTTTGCTTCCAATTCGGATAATTGTTTACGCATCTCCTTATTTTCCTTATTGGACATACGATAAGGAGGACGAGTGATAGGTAGAGCTCCAAGGATTAGATTAATTCTGAACTTAATTGCTCGCTTAGGGGGTAATCCTAAAACGGGCTCAAATATATTGGGAAATTCACGAACAACGTGAATGAGGGAAATGACATCTTCCTCATCATCATTATCATCATCATGTGGATTTAGAGAATATAAGGATGCTCCCGAATTGGAATCTGAATCTTTAAGACCAACATAAATATGCTTAACAGATTAGGGATGTTGAAGACGGATAGTCCTCTCGGGGCATAGGATGTGGGCTTCATAACCATTAAGCCAATCCATTCCCAAAATCATTCTGAAATCTAAGTAACGCATAACATGCAAATCGGCATGGAAAGCATAATCACATAAAATAATTTCAACATCCTTACAAAATAAACTGAGTGTTGCGGATCCACCAACCGGATTCGCAGTTCTTAATGAAGTCATCAAGCCCATAACATTTAAAGAAAAAGTATCAACAAGTTCTTTTGATCTAAAAGAGTGAGATGCACCCGTATCAAAAAGAACTCGAATAGGATGATCATGAAACATAATAATGCCATCAAGGACAAAATGAGAAATACCTTGACCAAGAGAAGTGTTACTAGGGGCTTGCACAACATCTAGCTTTCCCTCTTTCTTGCTTTGAAGTTTGGGACACGAAGATATAAGATGACCCAAACTTTTGCAATAGCGGCAAGCAAGGGACCTTGGACACTTATTTGCATAGTGGTCCCTAGATCCACAATTGTAGCATTCTCCACGATTAGGGGTAGGAGTCTTTGCTACCGAAGTTGCTTGCTTCCCTTTCTTGTTAGGATTAGGTATGAACTTATTATCGGGATGCCTTTTCTTGTTGTTATTGAAGTTCTTTTTGTTACCCCCAACATCACCATCACTTTCTTTATCGGCCTCTTCAAGTCGAAGAGCGATATCTACAAGCTGATCGAAAGGCACTTCTAGTTTCAAAAGTAAAGCCTTTTTGAGGTTCTTATTCAAACCGTAGATAAACCTTTGATTCTTCTTCAAAGAGGTATTAATATACTCGACCCCATATTTAGAGAGGGATTCAAAAGATGCGACATAGTCTGTCACAGAAGATTCACCTTGAACAAGGTCAATAAAGCGTCGAGCTAAAGTTACCTTTTCTGCTTCGGGCACAAACTTCAACCCGAACCTTTTCCAGAATTGCTCCCAAGTAAGATCCGCTCCGACAATTTCCGAAATCAAAAGCTCATACCAATCTAATGCTCTCTCCTGGAGCATGCTAGAAGCCACTTGGAGTCGATGTAGATCCACAAGATTCATGCGTGAAAAGATGCGGTCGCATGTTCTAAGCCAAGCTTGGACTTCTATAACGCTTTCAGACCCTTTGAATGGCTTTTCACCTAAATTGGTGTAATCACTGCACAAATGTGCAAACCCAGATTTAGGATGAGTAGGCTCAGGAATGGGTCCGACAGCTTGGGATTCTTTACAAGATCCAAAGTTATTGAGCAGACATGAATACGCCATCTTGAGGAGGACCACTGGATTGACCAGTGCTAGGATGGCCAGGTCTAACCATTTCTCTTCTTTAAGAAAGAAAGAAGAGGAAAAAGGTTATTCTCAGAATGAATATCAAACAAACTTGATTGATAAAACAAGGCATCATAAAAGAAAATAGGATAGAACGGGTCCTAAGACTCGAATTAAATCCTAAGGCACGATTCCTAAGGGAGACTTAGGACAATGATCCTTGATAGATTATTCTACATTGTTTCGAAGTTTGGCTCTGATACCAAGCTGTGACACCCCACCTCTATACTCACACTAACCAAGGACACTATGGGGTAATGCTATCGACTAGCACGAAGAATAAGGATATTGAGGAGCGACCATCTGTGTAATTGGTTTGAGCGAGAACCGATACGTCAGATAGTATATCAGGCATTTCATTTCAAGATGAAATCTGGCATATCCAATCCAAAGTCAAATCAACTACACAGTGGCTAAGGGGCCTTCAGAATCAATATAAAATAAACATAACATAAAATCAGTCACAAATATTCATATCACTAAGGCGGAAACAGATACGAATACAACACATAGAAGTGAACATCATAGTGTGGTCATACAAGATCCACTACATCACAAAAGAATAGGTACATGTTCTACACAAAAGAATATGTATACATCAAAGAGTCTTTATCTCGTATACATGAAAGACAAAAACTACTAAGCTAAAGTAGTTAGCCAAAAGTCAGAAGCTAATCCCTGCTAAGAAGTCAAGTGGAAGCACCTGAAACACCTCGGTCTGACCCGAGTATTATTTAAGAAGAAAAATAATAAACAGATCAGTCTAGCTATAATTATCATGTAAGATGAGATGGGATAAGATATATGACAAATATATATGATAACAACAAAAATCATACAATATCATAAATTTTCTCAAACACCAAAAAGAATGTCATATTCTTTATTTTTATTCACCAAATCATAAATATTGATAGAGCTTATCAATGCAAATCACAAAAATTGGTGAAACACAAATTCTATAAATCAATAATTAGAAATCCAGAAAACACAAAGGGGGAGACCTATCACAAACGGGAGCATGAAAACTCACCAACATGTGTATCACAAACGGGATGCTATCCCATGGGTAGCTAACCCATAAAAATATGGGGTACAGTCCCCCCTTGAGGACGAATGAGCCGAACATCGACGCACCTAAAAAGATACACCCCCTGCACAGACTCATTGAGCCGATTGCTCCACGAACGGTCAAAAGACCTTGGGTCGCTACCCCACCAAATTGAGCCGAAGCTCCACAGAACGGGGTATAGTCCTCCATGCGGACAAAGAGACATCGCATATCTCTAGTCTAAACCATAAAATGATCATCATAGATCAATAAATGTAAATTACACCAAGCTAGTAAATAAATGAGTTTTGCTTCATGTCCCATAACCACTGACTTAACTTAAATATTTACAAACAAATTGTAGATTTCCACTCGAAAATTGTCACAAGATTTCAATCGAACAAGTCCAAGAATTAACCGACGAAGTAAACGCAAGCGTTTCATACCACTTGTTTTGCTAAGTCCTTTAATTGGATTTCTCATACGAAGGAGGTAAAGGTTTGTATATACTAATAGATTGGAAAACGGTTTTAAAACGAGCTTTGTATTAAAAGTAATGTTGAAATCATTTTTGTGAAAGAGTTTGAGTATTTACTACTAGTATAGAAACCTTTGTATTTTAAAGTGACAAATCATTGAAACGATTATAAAAATAATATATCACCAAAAATCCACATTTCAATAACGTGAATCAAAACCATGGAAATCGATATCAAATCCATCAAATGGAAACACCAAAAATCCAAAAAAGAAGTCATCAAAGTTGGTATGGATTGACAATAGCTATTCGGATCATCAAAGATCGATAAAAATTGGAAATCCACTCAAAAATAGGCATATAGGCAAATAGGCAAAATTTAATAGGACCGGACGTCTGGTGGGTTTAACCAGACGTCTGACCCTAGGCTTTGGAGTTTTATTTTATTTTTCTTTTTTATATTATTTTTCTCAGAAGCCCCTACCAGACGTCTGGTAGGTTCAACCAGACGTCTGGTTGCCTGAGCTGGGTAGAAATTTGCTTAGGCCATTGATGGCCAAATCAACTCGGAAGCTATCGAACGAGCGATGGAGGCTAGGGATTTATGCCAAGCAAAAACCCAGCCCTATATGCTCTTCGATACACCCCAAATAACATGTCCAAACATCCATAGTAGGATTTTCATAAATTTTGACTTCAAAACCAAAATTGGAAAATTCACCAAACCAATTCAAATTAGAAGCAATTGAACATGAAATAGATGTTAGGAATTCATACCTAACAACAATGAAAGCTATAGACATAGATGTGAGTTCAAGAACTCACCATTAAACCCAAAAATAGAATAGATAAGCTCCAAAACAAGCTAAGATCAACTCCTCTTCAACACACCTCTAGAAGCTCCAATCTAACATCACATGTAAAGATTTCCTAAGTTAGGTTATAGGAAATTATGAAAATTGGAGAGATATTTAGATGGAGAAGATGAAGAGGATGCTTACCTAAGCTTCTCCTTGATTTTAGAACTTGAATTTGAATTTCTAAGAGAAGCTAGGGTTTAGGAATTTCTAATCTCCCCTCTTCCCCCCATTTTCCTAGGGCTTGAGTGTATTAGAAAATTAGAAATGGAATGAATGAAGAGGAGTGGAGTGGGAGGTATTTGGTAGAAGGTTTGGGTTCTTTTATTGGGTTAATGGGCTAGAACACAACCTAAAACCCAAATGAAAATACCAAAATCCTAATCAACTCCAAATATAGCAATGTTTATACTCAAACATGTTGTAAACACCGTTTTAAACTCAATGAAAGTGGTCTCAAGTCCAAATTCGACTGTTTACAAAAAGTAACATTTCGAAATTTAGTCCAACTAACGATGCTATATTTAAATAAAACATTTAAATACGTAAAATATGCGGGTTGTTATACAGTAGTTCCCCATAGCCGACCGAGGAGTTTAGGATGTAAAAAAGGACATCGGCTCCTCCTTCCCACATTGGGATTAGCTTTCCCTTAACTATGCTGGCACTACCTCATCATTAGAGAGCTTGGCTTTACATAATAAGAACACACACATGTGTGGGTATGTGAGTATATAGGATAGCAAAGTTTATATGTGTTGAGTGTTATTTGGTCAACAAGTACATCACTGTAAAGGAGCCGAGTGCACAGGGAAGTAAAAGGTTGGGTTTGTTGAAGATATATCGGAGTTGTGAACACACAAGAATCAAAGGGTCTACGAGGGTCGATTTAGAGGAAAGTTATAATGATAATTATGATGACATGAACTAAATGTTTGATTGTGCCCATAAATAATTTAACCTTTTCACCATGTCTACTGTAAGGAAAAATAGTCCTACCTATTAGCTATAAATTGGAAAAGAGAAATTTCCTCGAAGGATAGAAAATTTATTTGTAAATCAAAAGTAGTCGATGTAGTGGGCACCCAATCGATAATATTTATATTGCTATTAGTGGTATCATTATAAGTTGTATTGTCTTTGATTTTCTAAAAGAATTGCTTTTGGATGGTATTTTTATTTACAATTTACTGAAATTATACTTCAATGGTAGGTGTTTATTTGTGCAGAAAATAAAAGTCGCTTCTCTGTAACGTTTCTAAAGTTCAGAGGTATTTATCTGATTATATAAGTACAACAAATTGATGTCCTTTAGTGTGAGTTTATACCAGTTTTTTATTTTAGTTCAACTATTATAAGTATTAACATTTTGTGTCATAGTTTTCGTCAAGGATTATGTGTTCTTTTATACACTTTCATGTGTCCCTAGCATTACTGATGCGTGGTCCACTTGCAAAATTAGACAAGTTCAAAATTGTTTTCTTGGTGATGTATACAAACAATTTAGTAATTTTAGGTCTTATTATCTTTTGGTCCGCAAGATTTATAGTTGAAAATTTTAGGTTTCTAAATTATTTATATTTTGAAATCCATTAGTTCCATGTTTATACGATGAATTCTTTTAGTTGTATATTATAGAACATTCTTTAATCTTTCTATACAACTGTTCGACCAATGTTATTTAATTAAATGGCTACAAGATTTTAAAGTACATTATACTAGGGGTGTGGCAAAAAGAAGGTTTCCCTTAAAGAAATTTATAGGTACACCGACATAGTTTAACAGAAAATGCTAACATTTAATACACGTGCATGTAATGACCATTTTTCATAAGAAGCTCGAGAGGTATAAAAGTTTGAAGCTATGTATACTTTTTGAATTGATTTTGTGTTTTATATGCATACATAAATTAGGGAAATTCAAGCTGAGAAATAGAGTTTTATATCATTACCAACCACCACTGCTTGCATCTTGAATACCATCCCAGCACTTTGTTGTAAGAATAATGGAATCAGGTTTAAGTATGACTATCTGCAATCCTTAGTAAATCGAGTCTGGCAATAATTAACTATAGGAGCTTTTAATTTTTTATGACACAAACAAAGTAAAGGCACTAATCAAGCCATATTTCTTATAAATCAAGTTGTAATGATAGGATATAGAGCTATTATATGGTTGTAGTCTCAAAGTAGAAATGATTTTCTCTTTGAAGTATAAAAACATAACATGTTGTCAAATTTGGAAATTTGAAGAAACAATAGTAGCTTGGAGATAATTAAGTGTGTCGAATATAATGGAGAATCGCATAAAAGTCAAGACACGCTACCATTTATCTATTGAATAATAGTAAAATTTAGGAATTTATAGCTTTTTCACTGATTCTAAGAGTTTCCTCTTTATTTCTTAATTATTTTATTACTATTTATTTTCAAATCTTTTAATTGATCACTTTACACTTATTTTACTAATTCTCTTTCCTTATCTTAAATTTTGATACATACATATAAAAGTTTATACAACTATTTATAAATAATTCGTCAATTACCTCTCAATATTTAATACCCAAGTCCATATATTTAGATTAGTTTCATAATAAAAAATTTGAACCATGTATTCAGTTAACTAATATATATATATATATATTAATATTTCTAAATATATTTAAGTTAATTACATACTCCAAAATTTTAACTATTTAACTGATTACAGTTAACTAATATTTATTTATATTTTTAATGAATACTAATGAACGATAATTTCAATATGTATAACAATATTGTACTAACCAAAATGATAAAATTATTTTCTTCAGTCAATTATAATATGTAAATCACATGTAACAATAGTAATAAATTTGATTTGTAATCCATTTATCTCAATATGAAAATTACAATACGTACACTATATTCGTATACTAACGAAAATAGTAAAATTACATTTTTATTAAAGTAAAGATACACAAGTCATGTAACATAAAGCATATACATAAAAATAATAAAAAAACTCAATTTACAACCCATTTATATCAATAAATTCATCATATACTACATTGAAAAATTACGTTTATACCAAACTACCTGCATTTTGAAATTTCTATAACCATCCACGAAAATCCCTCATATTTAGCTTAATATTTACATTTAAGCTCATGCATTAGTATTAATTATGTAACCTTAGAAGTATTAACATAAATTTAGTATAATATTATTCATTGATTTTTTTAATAAATTATAACAATATAAAAAATTCAATATTTATATCATATTCATATTAACTACAATGGTATAAAAAATTCATCTGGATATATAAATACATCAATCAGATACCATAAATTATATATATATAACTAATAGTTACAGAATTAATTTATAATCCATTTATCATGTTTTGCATTATAAAATTCTTTTTTATCGGCGAGTACCTACGTTTTTGGAATTCCTGTAGTAATAACTACAAAATGATTTTGAACTTTTCGAATAAATTCAATTAACATATATATATATATATATATAAATTCAATTAACATATATATATATATATGTGTGTGTGTGTGTCAATTCATGTGATAAATGCTAAAATATGATAGTTTTAATATATATATCATATTCATATAAATGAAAGCGGTAAAGCTATTTTTTCATTCGAATATAAAGATATATAAATCAAATTACATAAATAATATTAAAAAGTATTACTCAATAGATTTTTCATATATTGCGTTGCAAAATTCTATATAAGCTTTATATACCTATATTTTAACATTTCTGAATTTATTTACAAAACTCCTACACAAATCTTTCCTAATATTTTATTTTTAATTCCATATATTACACTACTTACAAAATCTCAAATTTTGACCATTTTTAGTCTAACTAAAATAGTTGATTTGATTTTCTAATAAATCCTAAAAATATTTACAATTCCAATATTGTATACATACATACGTCTATATATATATTCATATTAACAAAAACGATAAAGCTATTTTATCATTTCAATTATAAAGATATATATGATCACATAAAATAAATTACAAACATAAACAATAATGACAGAATTAGTATGTAAATTAATCATGTCAAGGACAATTAGCTTAAATGACTGTGGTAAAACATTGTAGGCTGTGAGGTCTCAAAGGTTATGAGTTTGAATCCCTCGGATATCAAAATAAGTGATATGCTTCAAGTACCACTTCTATTATCAAAAAATAAATTTGTAAACTAATTATAATTAATTTATCTCAAAAATTTAGCATAAACATACCAATTTCCTTTTTTTACTTCTAATACTTATGCATTAAAATTTCCATAATTTTTTACAAAAACCTTCTTAGTTCTATTATACCGTTTACCTTTAATCCATATAAATCAATTAATTCAATCAACATATGATCTTTTAAGTGGTAGGAAACTGATGTATATTTATTAGGTTCCTCTATTGACATATGGTAGAATAGTCAACGACAAATGCGATTTTAGATTTGTTTCCAGATCTATACTGAAATTAATCAATTCGTGAATCGCTTTGATATAATAGCCTTTTGTTCTTTGAAGGCATGCAACAACTTCAACGACTACGGTGTCGAAGGAGAATTTTCTATCTTAGTAGATGACTTTACTTTAATGTGGCTATTTTATTTTTTCCCAATCTAGAAGAATGAAATGGAAAAGAATAGTAGGTTTTAGACATGTAACGACCCGCCATTTTAGACCATTCGCGTCCATTATAAGTGTATAGGTAGACACTCATGCCGGAGTTGAATCGCTCAAAATACCGTGTTGTTAATTTAAATTTGGCAAAACTGAACATATACAGTAAATAGATATAATCACAGATCACAGACACAGAGTAATAAATGCAGCGGAAATAAAAGAGATAGTAGTTCATGAAGCTACTATATGAATATATAAAATACATCAGAGTTTACAACAGAAGAGTAATACGGTACATCAGATACAAATCAGAGTACATCACTGGAATCATCGAATACTGAAGCAGAATAGAAGGCTGGATCTTCAAGCAAAGCTCCAACTTCGAAGGTGAGTCTCGAAAGCTGAACCACTCAGTCTGACCCGAGCGTAAAGCAAAATACAAAACACTCGAGTCAGGATTAACATTCTTATATTAATAAATCCAACTCAAGTGAAATAGCAATTGAAATACAAGTAACTCAAAGGATGTTTGGAATAACCATCCTTTAAGGATCCGTCAAACTATCTACTATGTAGTAGTGTACGATAAGTAGATAATGTCTATCAGTAATATAAGATATCAAAGTAGGGTTAAGCAGGGCCCATACACCTCTTAACCTGTTTATTCCCAAAAGCATATACAAGACCGTAGTTTCCCCAAAACCGGAAGTCACCAGAGGGCAATCCATATACTCAAGGTACAAATCAAATTCGTAGTGGTCGCGCATAAATGGAATACAAGTATGACAAGGCACATGAGGCTATACCCAAGGTAGTGATACTACCGTTCGCCTGATCCGGGCTGGTGAGAACGCAACGCCGCAGCGCCCGCAACACCGTGAGACAACACTCCCAAAAATCAAGGGTGCACCAATCGACAACAAGTATAAGTAGTTCGAAGAAGTGTGTCCACTTGAGGTATCAATCCTCCATTGGCCCGGCACAGCTCCTGTTTTAGTCATTTCCAATTTGACACAAGTGTCAAGGCTATCCATTATCGTTCTCTTTCTTCAATCATCACGAACATCATTCCAACCACTTCATTCTGGATCATCACTCCGCGCATAGTTATTAAAGTGGTTTTCGGTTTAGATAGAGAGTATACCCATAACCGAATTCCGGTCTCTTTAATAACTTTCGTAATTATTTCACCGATTGGTCGTTTATTTATTTCAAAAAAACCAAATCAAATTCAATTTCAATTTCAATTCGTAAACCAACATTTCATTTGTCTTTCTAAACCAATTTCCAATAATTTACGTTTCAAAACTTCCAAATTCACAATTTCAAAATCTTATAATTCAATTTCAATATCTATTTAAAACAATTCAAATTTTGATTCAAGTTCATATATAAATTTCATTCCGAAAACATTTAAATTAATTTAATTTAACATTCAAATCAATTAAAATTCATTTATCGATTTCATAAAAATAGCTTTCAAACTTAAATCATTTCAAACTTAACTTAATGATTTCTCAAATTAACAACATTCTTTCAAACTTAAATCATTTCAAACTTAACTTAATGATTTCAAACTAAATCATTTCAAACTTAACTTAATGATTTCTCAAATTAACAACATTCTTTCATCAATTACATTGTAAATATTTTGTTTCAGATTATTAAATATTAACATTTTCCTTTCATAAAAATTCAAATTCAAATTTCAACTTCATTTCAAAACCATATTATTTATTCAAATAAAATCTTCGTTTTATTTTTAAATCAAATTATTGACCAATCGGGTTTTATTTAATTTTTTATCCTAGGTCAAAGTTCAATTTTGGGTATTTATCATTTCAACCCGATTCCAATTCAATTCAAAATCAAAAATATAACAAAGGGAACTTGCAGTGTGATAACTGGGATGGTGTCAAAGTAAATAAACAAGCAATAACAACAATCAATATCAATCCAATAATCAATTCAAATAATCCCGAAATAACCGTATTAATTCGCATTGTTATTTGTACGAATTAATAAAATTATTTCTAGAATCTACACTATCATTTCATGTAGATTAAAGATTATTACATTACGGTTTTCACTTGTCATTCATTTACAATTTCATACATCATCAATTTAACAACATACATTCAAATGGTTCAAGGTGTAATTCCATATTTCTACGTGTCAATAAATTCAACAGTTAAAGGGGTCATATTATACAAATGTCAGTTAATCAAATTTAACATTTAACTGTCCTATATCAAGTTCAATTTCAATACTATTTATCATTTTAACATTAACAATTTAACGTCCAATATAAACATCAACAATCAATCAATTATCAGCCAAACTGTATTATCATCGCATAAATAACTAACAGATAATGGTGTCAGATGTCATAGGTGAACTGATACAGGCAATAGCATATATAATAGTGTAATTAACTAACAGCAGCCTATTTCAATTGTCGTTTCAATTGAAATCAAATCTAATAAATAAAAGAACGTTAATCGTGAGTGAGTGCTCACCTTCCGAGGCTAGAGGAGAGAACAGAATGCGATGAGATACGAATCCAAGCACGAATTTCAAAGCAAAGCAAGACTGGCACGAAATCGGACGAACAAAGCTGATAAACAGTAATAGACGAATCAATCAGAACTGTATCGATGATGATAAATGGTATAAGTGAATTCATATATACCACCATATATATAACTATATACATATAACCCATATTCTAAATTCAAACACATTTTAAATTAAATAAATACTTATATATTACAAAAAAAATGCAAAATACTTGCATATATTATTCATTCATTATGAAAATATATATATATGTATGTACAATTTCCAACAAACCCAAACAGATCATAAAACCAATACAGACTAACATTTAAGAATCTATGTACTATATTTTATATAGCTTTCATAGTCGCAGCCTACATATAACTAACAATATATAAAGAAGTATGCAGCTTGTGTATATAATTGATCTATTCTACTAACATACATTACTAAATATATATGACAAGCTTTCAAACAAACCTATATTTTTAAACACATATGTAATTTAATATAAGTTACTGTATAACTCATACATGAATTCGTGTGCTATATATATAGGTATAAGCAAATGTATCCATGTGAACCAATATCAAAAACAAATCATTTTAATTTTTTTTTTTTTTTTTTTTTGAAATAGATGATAAACACTTAACATATAGTCTGTTACAACTATTCAAACACCTACGTTTTTTCAATCAAAACCAGTATTTATAAAATAAACTAAAATCTAAGCTCACTGCCGTACTTATGTATAAACCATGTAAACAAATACACATGCATAATGAAGCCGTGAGTTATGAACAAAGGAAGCCAGTCAGTACGCAACCCATATATATAAATAATACTTATAAAATTCAACTTTCCTACATTATCTAAAGTCTAAACTGTAATAATATAATATATAGCAACATGCCTCCACAGCTACTAAAATGATGTATATAAAGGCAGTATCTTTAAACCAATATTTAAATCCAATATTCCCACCACATATATTATGAAATCCATACTTCTAAGTTCAGTAACCTACTTATGTAACCCAATATACACGGTAAAATATTTAGTAAACAAACGAGTTTTTATAACTTATATACATATATTATAACTAAAATATAAATCGAGACTGTTAAATAAATATTTATATACTTGAACTTAAAACAAATTGTTACGTAACTATCAATATAACAACTAACCTATATATATGAATATATATATATAAACGTATATGGATATTGTCTTTAAAATATAGTATATACTTATTTATACACACAGATATTACATAACACACACCATAATATAGCATCTAACTCACCTATCTATCCAGTCAAAACATGAACCAGACAGGGGAAAACGGAAGCCAACCGAACAGCTTAGAGGTTGGTAGGAACGCACGACCGGAGAGTGATGACATGTCGTCAGTTCAAGTGGTAGGAAGGCGGGTTGATGAGGCTGTGCACGAGGTGTTCTCGACTGGTTGTTGGAGGGAGGAGGAAGATCTGGAAAGACTTCGCATGGGGTTGCAACTATGGTGGATACGGCCATGCTGGAGGGTGATGTGGGGCGAGTTCTGGTCGCGATGGAGTGGTGGGAGGCTTAGGTGGTCAGTAAGGCGGAGGATGAGCGGGGTTGGGTTGGACGGTGAGCAAGCATGGCGAAGGGAAGAAAAAATTGAGGGGAAAGGCATTGATATAATTTTTTCTTCAAGTGACAGACGAAAACAAAATAAAAATAAAAAAAAATATAAAGGATTGAAAGCAACAATCAATGATAAATGGTACCTAGGGAATAGAATCGTCACCTACGTTGAATTTAGAAGAAATAAATGTTAATGACCATTGGTTATCACGAGTGGCCAGTAGAGAGGTAACAAGAACCCAAAAGGCATGAAACGGTTACCGATACGGTAGGCGTTACGCAAAGTGCAACGTACACCGGAACTCCGAATTTGACAATCGAATATACCGTAGAGATCGGCACGACGAGACGATCAAAACGGTATATAGAAATCAGTGGTACGATCATCCGATAAAAATCGATATCGGTACCAGAATGTTGCATTTTGCAGAAAATAAGAACGACGGAGCAATAGATGTCCGAATTTGGAAAAATGACGAACTAACATCTTGCTCAGAAGATGGTTTAGAATTTTTCTATGTAAAAATATTTAGGTTCCGAAAACATTTTATTTTCATTACTTTTTAACTGATTAAATTGAAGTGAATTTACGCGCGAAATAAACTTTCGTATTTTTGGACGAAAATTTACCAGTTGCTATGTTTAACTAGACGTATTCCAAATATTAAATTTTTATTTCAAAATTTTATCGTTTAAAATTTCACAAAATTTCAACTAATTACGTTATTAAAACGGTTGAAATTTACGGGTCGTTACATTCTCCTCCACTCAAAACTTTTCGTCCCCGAAAAGGAACGAGGTAGGAGAATAGAAACAACCAGAAAGAAAACAGATTTGAAATATAAAATAACACTTAATTTAAACCATATAAATTCAAATTTAAATTAATTGATATTCAATAATTGATTTAATCCATTTGATTTCAATCTCAACTATTTCTAAATTCATTATCTTATTATCCAATTATCTTAAATTTACAATTTCTAAAACCATGGATTTAAATAGTCTTTTATTATAATCATATTTTTCAGCAATTTTAAATTCTTCTTTATTTCAAATTATTGTTAAATTTATTCTACTTAATATATCTAATCACATATATTTAATCCATATAAATTAATTTAAACCATAAAAGTTTTGATTTAAATTAATTTACATCTGTTAATTTCTTTTAAATTCAAGGTATTTTCATATGTTGATCAAATTCCAATTTATAAATTCTTTCAAAACAAATTTATTTGTCTCATCTATCATTCAATTAACTTATTATTCTATTTATTTCAATTAACATTTTATAATTAAAATTTAAGTATATAACATTTATTATAACCACTCAAATTTATTTATAAATTCAATTTATCTTATATATTATCCAATTACATATTCAACTTCTGAATGATTTAGGTAAGTTGTATTAAAATGCAGTTGAACAATATACAAATAAAATTTTCCCAATTCAATTATTCAAGATTAAATATTTTTCCAAATTTTGGTTTTATTTATAATTAAAATCATCCTTTAACAAAATTTAAGAATTAGATTTCCGATTAACTTTAAACAATTTAGAGATATATATAGTATATTTATATCAAATCAAATTAAAAATTTTAAAATAAGATTCCTGTATATATGTGAATCAAAATATACTGACGAAATTCAAATCAAAATATATTTTTTTCTTTTCTCACAACAAAACCGTAGCAAAGCTACAGAATAGTATCTCCACTTCGAAACTCAAAAATGAACGTCGATGATGCGGCCGCCATCACCGAAATTATTTTCCAGCGACAAAGAGAAGAGCACTGATTCAAACATTTAAAATTCTTTGAAATGATTTCAATTTGAAAATATTTAAAACTGTACACCTAAAACTTTCAAATCAAGTTGGAAATCGCCGAAAATTAAATTCTCAAATTTCTGAATTAAATTCATTTCAAATTCCAAATCAATTTATAAACCTTATTTATAAATTTATTTAGAACAATAAATGATAATCAAATATTATCATTTCAAACAACAATTTAATTAGCTTATTAAATTCCAGAAAATTTTACTTATATTTTTACAATATAATCAAACAAATTTATTTCATTTACCAAATTTGAAAATAATATTGTGTCAGTTTGCTCTGTTCAAGTGTTTTGGAAATCCTATCGATAGCATTGATCAGACGTATCGATCGGAAACCCAAATCAACATCAACAACTCAAACAACACAATATATAAAACATTTTAATATAAATTTACAAATACACTTCTCACTCGACGATACAAGAATGGATTCAAAGCAAGGATAGAGATTCAAATTTTGATGGACTCAAATCAAAGAGAATTCCGATTCGAAGACAAATTCGAAAGAAAAGATAAGATGATTCAATAACAGAATCGGGAGATGATAAGTTTATTTAATTCACGGGCAACCTTAACCGGGTCGTCCGTAACTTCAAAAATAAGATCGGTGTAGAATTCCGAGGTAAATCGGCATTCGATCTCAAGAAATAGAATTCAGGTATAGCAGGAGATAGATAGCATCGAAAACCGAGGATACAGATATCTCCGGTAAATCAACGCCAATTATAAAGGAGTTTCACTCCTTTACAAATCATTCGAAGATTGGCGAGACCGCCGATCTATTATAGACATCATTTGAAGTGGAGTTATGTGATGCTCCAGAATAGAAAGAAGACGAATAGTGAGGGACACGAATGAAATTTCGAAACCGAGGGGAACGTTCCAAAATTCGAAAGAACCGAATCAAAACGGAAGAGATTGAAACTCAAAATGAAAGTGATTCTGTAAATACATTTACCCTATATGTTAAGTTTTGCCTAGAGCTACCAAAGCTCTGATACCAACTGTAACGACCCGCCATTTTAGACCATTCGCGTCCATTATAAGTGTATAGGTAGACACTCATGCCGGAGTTGAATCGCTCAAAATACCGCGTTGTTAATTTAAATTTGGCAAAACTGAACATATATAGTAAATAGATATAATCACAGATCACAGACACAGAGTAATAAATGCAGCGGAAATAAAAGAGATAGTAGTTCATGAAGCTACTATATGAATATATAAAATACATCAGAGTTTACAACAGAAGAGTAATACGGTACATCAGATACAAATCAGAGTACATCACTGGAATCATCGAATACTGAAGCAGAATAGAAGGCTGGATCTTCAAGCAAAGCTCCAACTTCGAAGGTGAGTCTCGAAAGCTGAACCACTCAGTCTGACCCGAGCGTAAAGCAAAATACAAAACACTCGAGTCAGGATTAACATTCTTATATTAATAAATCCAACTCAAGTGAAATAGCAATTGAAATACAAGTAACTCAAAGGATGTTTGGAATAACCATCCTTTAAGGATCCGTCAAACTATCTACTATGTAGTAGTGTACGATAAGTAGATAATGTCTATCAGTAATATAAGATATCAAAGTAGGGTTAAGCAGGGCCCATACACCTCTTAACCTGTTTATTCCCAAAAGCATATACAAGACCGTAGTTTCCCCAAAACCGGAAGTCACCAGAGGGCAATCCATATACTCAAGGTACAAATCAAATTCGTAGTGGTCGCGCATAAATGGAATACAAGTATGACAAGGCACATGAGGCTATACCCAAGGTAGTGATACTACCGTTCGCCTGATCCGGGCTGGTGAGAACGCAACGCCGCAGCGCCCGCAACACCGTGAGACAACACTCCCAAAAATCAAGGGTGCACCAATCGACAACAAGTATAAGTAGTTCGAAGAAGTGTGTCCACTTGAGGTATCAATCCTCCATTGGCCCGGCACAGCTCCTGTTTTAGTCATTTCCAATTTGACACAAGTGTCAAGGCTATCCATTATCGTTCTCTTTCTTCAATCATCACGAACATCATTCCAACCACTTCATTCTGGATCATCACTCCGCGCATAGTTATTAAAGTGGTTTTCGGTTTAGATAGAGAGTATACCCATAACCGAATTCCGGTCTCTTTAATAACTTTCGTAATTATTTCACCGATTGGTCGTTTATTTATTTCAAAAAAACCAAATCAAATTCAATTTCAATTTCAATTCGTAAACCAACATTTCATTTGTCTTTCTAAACCAATTTCCAATAATTTACGTTTCAAAACTTCCAAATTCACAATTTCAAAATCTTATAATTCAATTTCAATATCTATTTAAAACAATTCAAATTTTGATTCAAGTTCATATATAAATTTCATTCCGAAAACATTTAAATTAATTTAATTTAACATTCAAATCAATTAAAATTCATTTATCGATTTCATTCAATATCCACTAAGTAAATTTTATCGTTCAAGACAATTTCTATTAAATTTCCAATTCAGTAAATCAATTCTTAAGTTCAACTTCATTAAATCAAAACTTACAATTTCGAATTAAATTAGATTCATCAAATCAATTCTTTCAATTTCAAGTCTTACATTAATTTCGATAAATCACATTTTATTTTTGTTAAAGAAATTCAAAATTCACTTATCTACTTACTCAAATAATTTTCCAAAACTTAATTTATAAAGAAAACTCAATTTCAATTATTTACGAAGTAAAGATTTTACTTATTCAAAAGTTCGATTTTACTTATTAAAGAATTCAATTCAATTTAATCATTAAATAATTCAATCTTATTTAATTATTAAATAATTCAAAACTAAATTATTAAATAATTTCAAAGTCTAATAATTTCAAACTTAATTATAATTTCAAACTAAATCATTTCAAACTTAACTTAATGATTTCTCAAATTAACAACATTCTTTCATCAATTACATTGTAAATATTTTGTTTCAGATTATTAAATATTAACATTTTCCTTTCATAAAAATTCAAATTCAAATTTCAACTTCATTTCAAAACCATATTATTTATTCAAATAAAATCTTCGTTTTATTTTTAAATCAAATTATTGACCAATCGGGTTTTATTTAATTTTTTATCCTAGGTCAAAGTTCAATTTTGGGTATTTATCATTTCAACCCGATTCCAATTCAATTCAAAATCAAAAATATAACAAAGGGAACTTGCAGTGTGATAACTGGGATGGTGTCAAAGTAAATAAACAAGCAATAACAACAATCAATATCAATCCAATAATCAATTCAAATAATCCCGAAATAACCGTATTAATTCGCATTGTTATTTGTACGAATTAATAAAATTATTTCTAGAATCTACACTATCATTTCATGTAGATTAAAGATTATTACATTACGGTTTTCACTTGTCATTCATTTACAATTTCATACATCATCAATTTAACAACATACATTCAAATGGTTCAAGGTGTAATTCCATATTTCTACGTGTCAATAAATTCAACAGTTAAAGGGGTCATATTATACAAATGTCAGTTAATCAAATTTAACATTTAACTGTCCTATATCAAGTTCAATTTCAATACTATTTATCATTTTAACATTAACAATTTAACGTCCAATATAAACATCAACAATCAATCAATTATCAGCCAAACTGTATTATCATCGCATAAATAACTAACAGATAATGGTGTCAGATGTCATAGGTGAACTGATACAGGCAATAGCATATATAACAGTGTAATTAACTAACAGCAGCCTATTTCAATTGTCGTTTCAATTGAAATCAAATCTAATAAATAAAAGAACGTTAATCGTGAGTGAGTGCTCACCTTCCGAGGCTAGAGGAGAGAACAGAATGCGATGAGATACGAATCCAAGCACGAATTTCAAAGCAAAGCAAGACTGGCACGAAATCGGACGAACAAAGCTGATAAACAGTAATAGACGAATCAATCAGAACTGTATCGATGATGATAAATGGTATAAGTGAATTCATATATACCACCATATATATAACTATATACATATAACCCATATTCTAAATTCAAACACATTTTAAATTAAATAAATACTTATATATTACAAAAAAAATGCAAAATACTTGCATATATTATTCATTCATTATGAAAATATATATATATGTATGTACAATTTCCAACAAACCCAAACAGATCATAAAACCAATACAGACTAACATTTAAGAATCTATGTACTATATTTTATATAGCTTTCATAGTCGCAGCCTACATATAACTAACAATATATAAAGAAGTATGCAGCTTGTGTATATAATTGATCTATTCTACTAACATACATTACTAAATATATATGACAAGCTTTCAAACAAACCTATATTTTTAAACACATATGTAATTTAATATAAGTTACTGTATAACTCATACATGAATTCGTGTGCTATATATATAGGTATAAGCAAATGTATCCATGTGAACCAATATCAAAAACAAATCATTTTATTTTTTTTTATTTTTTTTTTTTTTTTTTGAAATAGATGATAAACACTTAACATATAGTCTGTTACAACTATTCAAACACCTACGTTTTTTCAATCAAAACCAGTATTTATAAAATAAACTAAAATCTAAGCTCACTGCCGTACTTATGTATAAACCATGTAAACAAATACACATGCATAATGAAGCCGTGAGTTATGAACAAAGGAAGCCAGTCAGTACGCAACCCATATATATAAATAATACTTATAAAATTCAACTTTCCTACATTATCTAAAGTCTAAACTGTAATAATATAATATATAGCAACATGCCTCCACAGCTACTAAAATGATGTATATAAAGGCAGTATCTTTAAACCAATATTTAAATCCAATATTCCCACCACATATATTATGAAATCCATACTTCTAAGTTCAGTAACCTACTTATGTAACCCAATATACACGGTAAAATATTTAGTAAACAAACGAGTTTTTATAACTTATATACATATATTATAACTAAAATATAAATCGAGGCTGTTAAATAAATATTTATATACTTGAACTTAAAACAAATTGTTACGTAACTATCAATATAACAACTAACCTATATATATGAATATATATATATAAACGTATATGGATATTGTCTTTAAAATATAGTATATACTTATTTATACACACAGATATTACATAACACACACCATAATATAGCATCTAACTCACCTATCTATCCAGTCAAAACATGAACCAGACAGGGGAAAACGGAAGCCAACCGAACAGCTTAGAGGTTGGTAGGAACGCACGACCGGAGAGTGATGACATGTCGTCAGTTCAAGTGGTAGGAAGGCGGGTTGATGAGGCTGTGCACGAGGTGTTCTCGACTGGTTGTTGGAGGGAGGAGGAAGATCTGGAAAGACTTCGCATGGGGTTGCAACTATGGTGGATACGGCCATGCTGGAGGGTGATGTGGGGCGAGTTCTGGTCGCGATGGAGTGGTGGGAGGCTTAGGTGGTCAGTAAGGCGGAGGATGAGCGGGGTTGGGTTGGACGGTGAGCAAGCATGGCGAAGGGAAGAAAAAATTGAGGGGAAAGGCATTGATATAATTTTTTCTTCAAGTGACAGACGAAAACAAAATAAAAATAAAAAAAAATATAAAGGATTGAAAGCAACAATCAATGATAAATGGTACCTAGGGAATAGAATCGTCACCTACGTTGAATTTAGAAGAAATAAATGTTAATGACCATTGGTTATCACGAGTGGCCAGTAGAGAGGTAACAAGAACCCAAAAGGCATGAAACGGTTACCGATACGGTAGGCGTTACGCAAAGTGCAACGTACACCGGAACTCCGAATTTGACAATCGAATATACCGTAGAGATCGGCACGACGAGACGATCAAAACGGTATATAGAAATCAGTGGTACGATCATCCGATAAAAATCGATATCGGTACCAGAATGTTGCATTTTGCAGAAAATAAGAACGACGGAGCAATAGATGTCCGAATTTGGAAAAATGACGAACTGACATCTTGCTCAGAAGATGGTTTAGAATTTTTCTATGTAAAAATATTTAGGTTCCGAAAACATTTTATTTTCATTACTTTTTAACTGATTAAATTGAAGTGAATTTACGCGCGAAATAAACTTTCGTATTTTTGGACGAAAATTTACCAGTTGCTATGTTTAACTAGACGTATTCCAAATATTAAATTTTTATTTCAAAATTTTATCGTTTAAAATTTCACAAAATTTCAACTAATTACGTTATTAAAACGGTTGAAATTTACGGGTCGTTACAAGACATGATCAAACTAAAAAAAGAGTAGATTATTTCTGTAAGCATTAACAGAATTCATAGTTCAGTACTCTTTCCAAAATTCTCTGTTTAATTTTTTTACTTTTGTGATAATACACTTCTAATTGTAGCATATTGCTTTTTAATTATTTTTAGGTTTCGTATAGAGTTAGAGTTTCTTTTAATGGATCTATCATTGCTAATCTATCTACATGTATGTCCATGTGTGTGCGCATCTTTAATTTGTTTTACCTTCTTTATGAGGCTTAAAGAGTTCTCCCACAAGTCGCACTATAAGTCCAGTGTGTTTGAAATATTATTATAAATTGCCCTACTACTGTCCCTTGATAATAGAAACCATTTCTATTACTAGACATTTTCTTTGAATATTAATATGCAATTTGGTTTTCTCTTTTATAAGATTATCATGGTGGCTAAGATATTTATATCAGTTTCTTATTACTAGGTTTTCCATCTCTTCAATTGCTTCTTCCCTCTTCTTCCTTTTTCCTCCTCTTCAATATCCACTACCCCTAAATTTAATTTTCAACAATGGTCGTCAAATTAACACTATCATTGCTGACGTTTGGTCTGAAGAACGCAAGAGTAAGTGATTTTTTACATTTTAGATTGACCAGTCGCCATTCTGCTTTCTCCGTTAAAATATTTTCCCCTCCTGCATTTTAACCCATTTTTTTCCAATTTTTCAAGACTGATACAAAAGTAGGAGTTGCCCTTTGCATGAAGGGAGTGAAGAAGGCTGACGAATGAATCAACAGGTGCATGCTGGCTGAAGTATATTTCCAACAAATCCATGGTTTCATGACTGGGAAAGTAGGAACTATCTAATCTTATATTACACCTCATACAATAGAAACATATGTCCTTACTCTGTAACATAAAGTGAAAATGCTATCAATGTTAACCTATGTAATTTTTTTATCTCCACATACATGTCTATAAATTGACATCTGTATCTGTTGACAAATGAATTGTACTCATTCAAAAATGCGCTTCTTTTATTCCATCCTGTTACATGTTTATAGAACAATATGTTCATCTTTCCTTTTTGGTATTATGCTACTTGCTAAGTTAACAGAGTAGTATACAATAGTTTAGTTTCAAATAACAATATTTTATGTTTCTGTTGAAACAAATTATTGCAGGGTCAAATAACGTAAAATTTTACAATTTTTCCACTGCAACCTTATTATGATAATTCGTGTATGTAACACGGGTTCGCACTAGTATTATATATTGATATATACATATAAACAAACTAAAAATGTTATAGTTGATTAACTGTCTTAAATTAGTTTAAGATAAGCAATATAAAATTTAGGAAATTTTACATAAAATAAAATAAATTAATTAAATACGATTTAATAAACAAAAATTAAAATCAATTAAATAACATTTAATTAATAAAATACATGTATATATTATATTTGCAAATTAAATTATAAAAGTTGTAAAGTTACTAGGGTATTTCATAAGAATACATTATTCCCTAAATGTAACGACCCTGAATTTTATATATATTTAAATTTATAATTAATTAATTTTTTGAATAAAATTTGTGAAATAAAACAATAAATGGATTGCGAGTTTCCTCGAATTCAAATAAATTTGTGTTAAATCATTTAAATTTAAATATTGTATACATATGTGAATATATATGTATATGTGATATATGAGTCAATTTGAAATTATAAATATATGTATATATGTTTGATTCGAATTTAAATCGTAAATAAATGGTTTTAAATTTAAAAGATACAAATTCTATAAGATATAGAAATATAAAATATAGACATTGGATAAAATCTAATAGCAAATTAAAAAAAAACTAGAAACTCACTTATATTACAAAATAAATATTAAAATAATTAGTATTTAATTTAGAGATAAATAATTGAGATAGAAATAAATATAAAAGTTAAATTATGATAAAATATAAAGTAAACACATTTTTAAACAAATTCTAACATTTAAGATTAAATATAGAACTTCATCCATATTCCAAAATAACAAGATTTAAAGCAAAGAAAAGAAACAAAATACACATAGATATGTAGACCTGGAAGGAACAAAAATAAAAATATATGTAATTGAGATTGCAAAAGAAGACAGCAACTATACATATTCATGAGCAAGCAAATAAAGGATAAGTGTGAACAAGACAAGTATGATAGTTGCCAGCACCAATTTATATCATCTCAGCCGAAGTTTAAAAATAAGACAAAGCAAAACAAGAGACATAAAGTACTCATATATTTAATGCTAGCAACATTAGTCAATTCGAATTGTATAAAGAAAAAAAATATCACTTCAGCCACCAACACAAGAAAAATTATCTGCTATTGTACAAACAAAAGAAAATATCTCTGATTTATGTTATACAAATAAACATCAACTTGTACAAAGAGGAATACCCTGTTAACTCCATTTCCAGATAGCATCTCTTCTCACTTCAATTTCATTCCATTCAAAACTGAGAAAAAAATGTGAAATAAAACATCATCTTAAACTTAAACAAATTTCAACAACAACTCAAATAAATTCAACTAGAAGTCAAAATGGTTTCGGCAAGCAAAGGATTCAAGCCTGCTTTAACACAAAATTGTTCTATGTTCTTCTTCTGGAAAACAAGGTGAGCAACTTTGTTTTTTTTCCAGACTTCTTTGTTTTCACCAGTGAGCAATCTTCTATTCTTGTTAAATGTTAAATCTATTTGAAATTGATGTTTGTGAGTAAAACACATCATTTTAAAAATATAAATCTGAGCATCTGATCCATGAGAAATATTGTGTTTGCATGTGTATTTTTGGATGTAACTCTGTATATCTGTATGTGTGGTTCTGAGCAAAAACACTTTACTTATTCTTCTCTGTGTTCCAGTCCCTGTTTCAAAATAAATTCAAAGCCTTTCCCATGGTGATTTTTTTTTGGGCTTAAGAATATAAACAAAATATGTTTATGAAATCAATACTCAAGTTTTAAAAATATTCTCGAATTAAAAGATCAAATGGTTTTACTGTAAACCAAGAATAGACAGTGAAAACACTGAACTATGTCAAAATTAAGTATTTTAATTTCTTGGTTCAATTATATTATATGTTTTGTTTTTGAAAGTTATGATTTTTAAGAGAAAGATCATGAATTTTAAGATTGGGAATCACGAGTAGTTGCGAGTTGAACGTAAATTGGATTTTCACGATTTTTCGATGATCCAATCATTTTCGAAGTTTGAAATTTGGCATGGAGGTGCTAGTACGGTCAGGGATTGAAGAAAAAATGCAAGAAAAATTTTAAATTCGTTATGAAGAGAGTTATTAATTGATTTAGGGTTTAAGTGCTATAATTTGCCGTCGGCATTCGAGAGGCAATTGGGATGGTTAGGTGGAATCGGGGGTCATCGCATATGGGGAATCGAAAGTGGGAGGTGCGAGGCAGCTGTAGGTGGTTCGGCGTGGATTCCAATTGGCGCGTTCGTCATGGCGAGGGGTTTCTTCTGATGGTTGTTGACTCCAACTCGAGGATAGAGGCTCGATTTTTATACGTGGGGGTTCTTGACGAGTTGGGTGGTCGGAGTTGTTGCCAGGGTTGTAGGCGACGTGTTGGGGTGCTCGACGACGACTGGAGGTGGTCGGCGGCACCGTGCAAGTGCACGGTGCATCTTCTTGTACCAGGTGAAGTTTGGGAGATGTGCTACTCGATTTTCTCGAGTAGTTTTGTGAGTGGTCTCGAAGCTGTGAGGGGTTTTACTCGTGAGTTTCTCGGGTTTGTACTCGAGAATCCTGAGCATCGGCCCGAGTTTTGTTATATACACGAATAATCCTGAGTTTTTATTTAAAAGCAACAGGTTTATACAAGTTGAAATTTGGTAAGTAACCTTGTACCAGGATTTAAAAGCAACCAGAAGATGAAAATTAAATTTTTAAAGTAAATTGTTAACCAAATTTACAAGTGAAATTATTTATACAAGTTTCAAAAGTAAATGTTTTAAATCAAAGGAAAATGCTAAATAAAGTTCAAAGGTAAATGAAATTTGCAAGTTTTCATAAATATGAGTTAACTAAGTTTTAAAGGTTCATTTGTGTTAAAAGGAAATGTATAGTTCATGTATTTGTTTAAACATTTAGAGATATGGGCCTGTTTCTCTTCGAAGCCCATTAAGGCTTGTCTGCATTTGTAAAGGCCTCGTTGCCTATTTAAATTGTTTTGCTTCCCTCTCTTAAAAGATAACCTAGTATGAAATAAAGAAAGATCCATGGCGTCTGATATTTTCTTTCTAATTCTTCTTATGCTCATTTATATTGATTACATGGTATCAGAGCAATAAAGTTGATCCAAGGGATTCGATATTCTGTTGTACTTTCTTCGTTTATTTTCAGATTGTAATTCTCATATTCCCTGTAATTCTCATATTCTGTTTGAGCAATGGCTGATCAGAAGGCTGTTGATGTTATGTCTATGATGCCCAAAATCACAGATCGGAAACTGAATAGCTCAAATTATCATGATTGGAATAAGACGATTCGCTTATACATCAGGAGCATGGATAAAAATGATCATCTAATCAAGGAACCACCTGGATCTGATTCAAAAGACAATGAAGATCAAAATTGGCTGAGAGATGATGCTCGTTTGTTTCTACAGATTCGTAACTCAGTGGAAACAGAAGTAATTGGTCTGATTAATCACTACGAAACAGTGAAGGAATTGATGGAATATCTGGAATTCTTATATTCTGGTAAAGGAAACTTAACAAGAATGTATGATGTGTGTAAAGCTTTCTATCGTACTGAGAAGAAGGAGTTGAGTCTGATGAATTACTTCATGGCATTTAAACAAACATATGAGGAATTTAATCGATTGTTGCCTATGAGCACAGACATCAAGACACAACAAAATCAAAGGGAGCAAATGGCAATTATGAGCTTTTTGGCTGGACTTACACCAGAGTTTGAAGGTGCAAAATCTCAGATACTTGCCAATACTGATTTAACTACTTTACATGAAGTATATAGCCGCTTGTTGAGAACTAAGAATGTGACAAATAGTGGTAATGCAGTAGCAAATACACTTCCTAGTGCTTTTGTAGGTAATAGTGGAAATATGGTTAATAACAATCAACCTGAGATAGTTAGAGGCAGTGCTCCTTATCAAACACAAAACTAGAGATCACAGAGACCACCACAAGCTCAATCATGGAGACCTCGACCACCTGGAAGAACACAAAGGCCACCCTGGAGACCATCTGTGAATCAAAACAAAATATGTAATTACTGCAAGCGTGTTGGTCATGTGATATCAGAGTGTAGAAGTTTACAGTGGAATCAAAGAAATACAACTCCTTCAAATATCAAAACTGTTTTAATGACAGCAGATGAATTTGAGAAATACTCTAAATTCAAGGTACACTGCATGACAAGCTTCCTGATTCTTCAAATTCTTTAGTATCCACATCTGTTGCAAACACAAGTACAGGCTTGCCTACTTCTAAGTGGATAATTGATTCAGGTGCATCTGATCACATGTCAGGTAATCCACATTTGTTTACTAATTTGAGAACAATTAGTAAGTCTCATCAAGTAACCTTAGCAGATGGGTCTCAATCATTAGTAACAGGAACAGGGGAAGTGTTAACTAATTCATCTATACCTATGACTTCTGTGCTATACTTGCCATCATTATCATTTAATTTATTATCTGTAAGTCAGATTACACACAAATTAAATTGTAGTGTTACTTTCTTCCCTGGCTACTGTGTGTTCCAGGATCTTGTGACGAGACAGATTATTGGTAAAGGAAGTGAATCTGGAGGATTATATACTCTTGACAAATCACTTGAATCTGTAGCTTGCTCTCTTTTGAATTCTGCATTCAAAACTCACTGTCAACTTGGTCATCCATCTTTCACTCTATTCAAGAAATTATGCCCTCAGTATAGCAGCTTATCTACAATAAACTGTGAAGCATGTCAATATGCAAAACATCATAGAAGTAGTTCTCTTCCTAGAGTCAATGAACGTGCATATAGTCCTTTCTCTCTTATTCATTCCGATATTTGGGGACCCTCATCAATTGTTTCTAAACCAGGTTATAGATATTTTGTAACATTTGTTGATGATTATACTCGTATAACCTGGCTATTTCTAATGAAATCTAGATCTGAATTGTTTTCCATTTTCTGCAATTTTAATGCTAAAGTTAAAACACAGTTCAATGCTTCTATAAAAACTCTTCGTAGTGACAATGCTAAAGAGTACATGTCTGTTGAATTTAGTAATTATTTGTCACATAATGGCATTATTCATGAGACTTCATGTGTTGATACCCCCTCTCAAAATGGAGTAGCTGAAAGGAAGAATAGACACTTATTAGAAACTGCAAGGGCTTTATTATTCCAGATGAACATGCCAAAAGTATTTTGGGCAAATGCCGTGTCCACTGCATGTTTTTTAATTAACCGAATGCCATCAACAGTCCTTAATGGTGATATTCCTTATCAAATATTACAACCTGACAAAGATATGTACCCAGTTAAACCAAGGATATTTGGATGCACATGTTTTGTGAGAAATGTGAATCAACAGTTAAGTAAACTTGATCACAAATCTCTAAAGTGTGTCTTTGTTGGATATCCTCGAAGTTAGAAGGGTTATAGATGCTATTGTCCTAGTTTGCAGAAATATATAGTATCATTTGATGTAACCTTCATGGAAGATGTACCCTTCTATCAAAATAATGCTCCAACTATACATGAAGATGAGGAAGAATTTCTAGTGTACTCAACCATACCAGGCCCTACTGACCTTAATACTACTAATGTACAAATAGAAGGTACATGTGCAGAACCTACTCAACAAACTGAGGATAATACAGATTTAAATTTGCCTATTGCTCTGAGAAAAGGAAAAAGAAAATGTACTTATCCTATTTCCTCCTATGTGACCTATAATAAACTACCAAGTTCTTCACATGTGTTTGTGTCAAAGTTAGATTCTATTATCATTCCAAAAACGGTTTGAGAAGCCATAAATTCACCTGAATGGTGTGATGCTATGAGAGAAGAAATGATGGCTCTAGAGCAGAATAAAACATGGACCTTAGTGGAATTACCAAGAAATAAGAAAGCTATAGGTTGCAAATGGATCTTTACTGTGAAAATGAATGCTAATGGAACAGTGTCAAGACTCAAGGCAAGACTAGTTGCCAAAGGTTATGCTCAAACCTATGGTATTGATTACTCTGAGACCTTTTCTCCCGTGGCAAAGATGACATTAATTAGACTATTCATTTCAATGGCTACTAGATACAATTGGAGACTTCATCAACTTGACATCAAAAATGCATTTCTGCATGGGGATCTAACCAAAGAAGTGTTTATGGAGCAACCTCCAGGATTTGTTGCTCAGGGGGAGATAAACAAGGTATGCAAACTTAATAAATCCTTGTATGGTCTTAAATAGAGCCCAAGGGCTTGGTTTGGCAAATTTAGTATGGCTTTAGAAAAGTTTGGCATTATGAGGAGCAAAGTTGATCATTCAGTATTTTATAAAAATACCGATAAGGGCATAATTTTGTTAGTGGTCTATGTAGATGACATAGTGATTACAGGGAATGATAATAATGGTATTCATGAGCTAAGGCAATTTATTCACTCTCAATTTCAAACAAAAGATCTTGGAGAGCTCAAGTATTTCTTAGGAGTTGAAATTACAAGAAATAGTGAAGGTATATATTTATCTCAAAGAAAATACACTCTTGATTTGTTGTCAGAAACTGGGAAGTTAGCAGCTAAACCTTGTAGTACTCCCATGATGCAAAATTATAGCTTAAGTGGAGATGGTGAATGTTTTAATGATCCAGAGAAATATAGAAGAATGGTGGGGAAATTGAATTATCTATGTGTTACCAGACCTGATATTGCATATTCTGTGAGTGCAGTTAGCCAATTTATGACAAAACCAACTGTGCAACATTGGAATGCAGTGGAAAAAATATTACACTATCTTAAAGGCACAGTAGGCAAGGGTATTTTGTATACCAATCATGGTCATATGAACATAGAAAGTTTCTGTGATGCTGACTGGGCTCGTTCCAAGGTTGATAGAAGGTTAGTGTCAGGATTTTGTGTGTTTGTTGGAGGCAATTTAGTTTCATGGAAAAGCAAGAAGCAGCCTGTAGTGGCTCGATCAAGTGCAGAATCTGAATACAGATCCATGGCAAATGCTATATGTGACATTATGTGGGTAGCTAACTTAATGAAGGAGCTAAATATGAATGTAAGGTTACCAGCTAAACTGTGGTGTGACAATCAAGCAGCACTTCACATTGCATCAAATCCAGTATATCATGAGAGGACAAAGCACATTGAGGTTGATTGTCATTTTATCAGGGAGAAAATTCAAAGTGGAATTATAGAAACAGGGTATGTTCGAACTGGAGAACAAATTGCCGATTTGTTTACAAAAGCTTTAAATGGATCAAGGATGGATTATCTGTGTGACAAGTTGGGAATGAAGAATTTGTACTCTCCAACTTGAGGGGGAGTGTTAAAAGGAAATGTATAGTTCATGTATTTGTTTAAACATTTAGAGATATGGGCCTGTTTCTCTTCGAAGCCCATTAAGGCTTGTCTGCATTTGTAAAGGCCTCGTTGCCTATTTAAATTGTTTTTCTTCCCTCTCTTAAAAGATAACCTAGTATGAAATAAAGAAAGATCCATGGCATCTGATATTTTCTTTCTAATTCTTCTTATGCTCATTTATATTGATTACAATTTGTAAATGTGATAAATTAAGGATAATCCATATGTTAAATAATAATTGATTGTAAAGGCTTAAATAAACTTAATAATATTAAAGGTTAGTTAATTAATATAAAGAATGTTTTGATTGTTAATTAACTTTTAAAGTCTAAGTTAAATTTATTGGTAAAGGAAATTAATTACTTGAAAGTTAATTACTTAATAAAAGTTATTAAGGTAAATTAACTAATAATTTAAGTTTGATTTATCAAGTAACTACGAAATAATTAATTAAAGGATGATTAATTACTTAAAAATAATTACTTAATAAAAGTAATTAAGGACGGATAATTAATGATTAAAGATTGATTAATCAAGTGTTCAAAGGTTAATTAACTTAAAGGGTAATTAATTAATGTGATTAAGAAAACAAGCACTATTGAAAATCAAATTTCCTCTGGAGTTCTGGTCCAGTCTACTTCACTTGTAGTGCAGGAAACTAATATGAAAGAAAATAACTCTAGTGGAAGTAACAAGCAAATTGGACTTGAAATTGCAGAAGATTTTGCACCTACTGATTCTATTGCCTCAAAACTTGACAAAACTTGGTGCAACTCATTTGAAACACAGATATCTCAATTAGTTACCTCCATGCACGCTGAACAAACTCAATCAACTTCCCAACCCCATTACAAATTTTCCATTCAACTCCCTGGATGGCCTTCCAATCATCCCAAACCTACCTTTGATAATTCTCAGCCATCCTCCCCCCCAAGCATGCCAAAAAGGAAGATTCAAACAAGATCTAGATCTCTGTCAGCCCAGAGAAGGAACATCACCACCACTCCTCTATAATTTTTTATGTATACAAAAATTGCAACATGGAATTTAAGAGGAGCGCATAGCAATCTGAAACTTGATCAAGTAAAGAAATATATCTCTGAGTATAATATCTGTCTCATTGGCCTGCTTGAAACTAAGCTAAACCTTACCCTTTCCCAAAAAGCAGCCAACTACATAAATCCAAATTGGTCCATACATCATAACCTTGATGCTGCTGCCTATGGTAGAATTCTGGTCATTTTTAACCCCTCTGAACTAACTATTTCTCCCATTCTGTCTACTAGACAATCCATTCATTTTCATGTGCTTCATTCCCAAACCCAGAACTCCTTCTACTTAACAATTGTGTATGCTGACAACTCATTAAACTCAAGAAATGCCTTTCTCAAAACATTGCCTCCATTAAGACAAGCTTCTCACCCTTGGCTTGTTTTGGGTGATTCAACACCTGTTATGGATTTTATGATAAGTTTGGTGGCTCCCCACTTACACCCAGAGAACTGGATCCTATCAATCTATCTGTTTTTGATTCTGAGTTAATATTAGTTAATAAATCAGGAGCCAAGTACTCATGGAATAATAGAAGTAGAAGTGATGTTCGTACCTTTACCACTATTGACCATGCTTTTTGCAATTTTCAAGCCCTAACTCTTTGGCCTACTCTATCTGTTTACCTCCCACATCCCATTCTATCTGACCACTCCCCTCTTATTTTGTCGCTTGGAAACCATTTGAGAAGAGAAAAGAGAAGTTTCAAATTTTTTAATGCTTGGGTTAAACATGAGCACTTTCTTGTTTTAGTTTCCCAAGTAAATGCAGTTTTTACTTGTTTTGGTAACCCAATGTTTAAGTTTTGCAGGAAACTCAAGTATATCAAGCAAGCTATTAAACAGTGGGCTACAACAACTTTTGGTAATGGTGGTCTGCTGTCTACAACTCTTACACAACAACTGAAGACAAAACAAGACTATATGATGGAACACCCACTTGACATTCAAGCAGCTGATGAGGAGAGGAGATTATTTATGGAGGTTAATACAGCTCTGCAATTAGAAGCCAACATGAAGAGACAGCAACTGCACAAAAGATGGATTGATGAAGGAGACAAAAACACAAAGTTTTATCATGACTCAATTAAAGTAAAGCAAGCAAGAGAAAACATACATAGAATAACTGATGAGCATGGCACACTGCATTCAACACCTGATACAGTTGACGAAGCTTTTATCCAATATTTCAAAAAGCAATTTGGAAATCATGATGGCTTTCTTCCTGATCTGGACTTAATATCTAATTCTGCTCTCCCAAGCATCACAACCCAGGAAGCAACAACTCTAATTAGGCCTGTCTCTGATGAGGAAATCAAGTCAACTCTTTTCTCCATGAACAAACATTCCTCAGATGGGCCAGATGGATTAAATGTAGTTTTTTTTACATCCACTTGGAGTATCCTTGGCAGTGAGTTTTGCAAGGCAATTCACAATTTCTTTAACAAATGCAAAATCCTAGGAGAAATCAACTGCACCAATATTGCTCTTATCCCTAAGGTCACTCCTGCTTCTAGTGTTACTTCATATAGGCCCATTTCTTGTTGTAATGTGGTGTACAAGTGCATATCAAAAATTCTTGCAAAAAGGCTAGTTTCTGTGCTTCCTACTGTTGTCTCTAACAACCAATCTGCCTTTTTACCAAATAGGGACATTATTGATAATGTGCTCCTGGCTCAAGAACTGCTCAAAAGTTATGGTAAAAGTTATGGATCCCCTGCAGCAGCACTCAAAATTGATATATCCAAGGCATACGATTCTATTCTTTGGGAATCCATAGTCAGGATTATGGCAGTGATGGGATTCCTAAAAATCTTTGTGTCTTAGATATATGTCTGTATATCCACTCCATCTTACTCTGTAGTATTAAATGGAAGACCTGTTGGCTGTTTTAGGGGTAGAAAAGGAATAAGGCAGGGGGACCCGTTATCTTCATACTTGTTTCTGTTGGTCATGGAGCTGTTATCTGTTATCCTCAGAGCTAGTTACACCAATAAGAACATAAAGTATCACCCAAAGTGTTCTCATCATCATATAACATCTATCATGTTTGCTGATGATGTTATGATATTCACAAAACCTGAGTTGCCTTCTTTAAATGGTATTAAGCAAGCTCTGCATACTTTCAACAAAATGACTGGCCTATCTATAAATCAAAACAAATCTTCATTGCTTGTTACTGGAATCAGTCCTGGTCTGGCTGCAGACCTCCACCTTCAGTCTGGATTCTCTAGCATGGCAAATGACATGAAGTACCTTGGTCTTCCTCTAATAACAAAAAGAATAACTAAGGATGACTGTTTTCCATTATACCACAAAATAACCTCTGTAATGTCAGCTTGGGAAAATAGGTACTTAACTCAAAGTGGCAGGCTTGTTCTAATAAAATCTGTAGTCTTCTCCTCAATAGTTTACTGGGCTCGCACTATGATTCTACCAGTTAAATTATTGCAACTTGTCAGATCAGCAATGAACAGATTCTTTTGGACTGGAAGTATACACAACAGAAAACTAGTGCCATGTGCATTTTCCAAATTTGAGACACCCTTGAAATTAGGTGGTCTGGGAGTTTTTGATGTCAAGAAGTGGAACATTGCAGCAATAAGTAAACAGTTTGATGCTCTCATTAATAGACGAAGTAGTTTATGGGTTGAATGGACGTGGCATTACAACATAAAGAACAAACATTTCTGGATTATGGAAATCCCTCAGCTGTGTAGTTGGACTTGGCGAAGCATGCTGAAGTACAGAGAAGTCTATCTACCAATGATACAATATCCAGTCAACTTCAGAGCGGCAGTTAATTTTTGGAATGAACCATGGGTTAGAAATGGCCTAATCTTATCTAAAAAATGTTCATACTCTCAGATAAATCAAACTGGTATCCAAACTACAGCTAATGCTAATGCTTTCTTACATAATGGTAAAATGCAGTTGCCTTACAGCAGTAACCATGTTATTCAGCAAATATGGTCAGATATACAACAAATTACCTTCAGTGACTTGCAAAGTGACATTGTGTTATGGCACAACAAAGCACACTCTGTCAAAGAAGTTTACAAATACCTCAATGATAGTGTTCCCCTGCCTGCTACTAATTGGTATGAAGTCATTTGGTCTACTGACTCTGTGCCACAGGATAATTTAATGATGTGGAAAGTGATAAACAGTGCCTTGCTTACTAGAAGCTGTCTGCATAAGTATGGGATGGCATGTACAACACAGTGCTTGTTTTGTGATCTACAAGAAGAAACTACTGAACACATATATTTTGATTGTCCTGCCTTGCAACATATCATACATAAGTTCGGTGGTCTCACTGGTATTAACCTTTCTGGTCATAATACTAGTACACTGTGGAGTATAATATACAAAGCTACTAGATGGAGAACTGAGCATGGTAGAGTTTTGGCAGTTTGCTTGAAAGTTTACATGGCTGTGATATGGAGTGAAAGAAATACCATAGTTTTTGAAAATGTCAGAAGAAATGAAACTGAGCTATGGAATGAAGTCAAGTGCCGCACCTACAAGCTTTTGAAGAATAGTGTTGGTGTTTTCCCTCAGTCTGTGATTCATGTTTGGGCTTGATTGTGCTGTATATTTTTTTGTTTGTATTTTCTATTTTTTTCTACCTTTTGTTCATCCTCTGTTGTTCTTTTTTATTGTTGTTTGCAATAAAACTGGTAGGGGCCCAGTTAACCCCGCTGGCTATGCCAAAAAAAAAAATTAATGTGATTAATTAATTAAGGTAATTAATTTGAGAATCATAATTAAAGGGTAATTAATTTATTATTAAAGGTAAATTAATAAATGATTAAAGAATAATTAATCAAAATGATTTGTAATTTATTGATGTTGATTAACCAGGATTAGTAATTCATAAGAAATTAATCTGATTTGAATTAATCAGACAATTAACTGACCTTACTTATGAATGTTTGGATTCTATTGAATGTGAATTGTTTGATATCCCTGATATATGATGCTTTGAGATACATCCTGATTTATGTTGTGATCCGAAATTTACTTATCTGTGATATATATCTGTGATCTGTGAATGAACGATAAGCGTGATAGTTAATACCGCTTATCAACTATATTTCTGTATTCTGATATGTGATGATTGAATGATATTGCACTATTGTGTTAAACCCCTGAACTACACCATACACACACAAATATGGATTTCATGTGGAAATCGGTTAAGTCACAGATAATTTAAATTTAATGTTTTTGAAATTGAAATTTTGATTTTAATTGATTTTGGAAATGAATTTGGGTTGAATGTTAAAGCTTTTGAAAAGGAAGTTTTTAAGATAAAAGTTATTTCGAATAACTTGGTAAAGTTTCCAATTGAAATAATTTAATTTGAATTCCATGTTGGAAATTATGGTTAAAGATGTTATAAATGTGTTTATATGAAATTAAACCATTTTAAAAGTATCGTTGAGAATTTGGACTTAACCCAAGAACTTTAACTCGTATAAATGAATCAGATTTCCAAAATGAAAACTGTTTATTTTCAAATGATAAAAGCTTTCATATAAGAAATGAAATTCCAATTTAATTAAAGGAATTTCATGTTTGAAATGAAAAATGGTTTTTTTCCAAGTTATGAATGAATTCTTTTTAAAAGCTATGAATTAAATCTGTTATTTTTAACAGATTTAAAATGGTGGTTTATTTAAACCATTCAAAATGAAATTGTTTTGAAAGCTATTAGTTAAATCTTTGTTTTAAAGGTTTAATGAGTTAATCAAACTGAAATGGGAATTAAATTGGAAAATCTGTGAATGAATCTTTTGTTTAAAAGATTAAAGTGTGGAAATTGTTTAAACCGTTGAAGGTTGTTAAAATGAATATTTTTTTAAAGATTTGAAAATGGTAATTTGTTAAACCATTTAAAAAGAAAGTTTTGGTTAAGTTGTGACTTAACTGAAATTCCATATCCATATGATTTTAAAATATTACGCTCACTATTCGGTTTAGCCGGGAGAGGACTTTTGTGTCATATAACCCATTCCGAATAGTGATCCGTCGTATATGGATAGCATTTGAAGACCGGTGTTGAAGATGGGGTGTTTGCGAGAACGAAAGGATAACCTATCGATTGTCTCTGCATTGAGTTGCTCCGGTATAGAGATTTCCTAAGTGATGGAAAGTCCGATCGGGATTGTGAATAACCGCATTGCAAGGGCTTCTTTGGAAGTGCCTTCGGTTCTGTTCGAACCCGGAACAGACTTGTATGGTTACATGTCTGACATTACATTTTGAGATATAAAGCAGATTTCTTTCAAATACATTTCTGTTGGTGGCAGAGAATTTATTCTCTTAGCTTAACACCCTTCTTTGAGACGTACGAGCTCAGAGGTTATGTAGTTGAAGGTTATCAGCGATATACTCCCAATTTGGTAATGTGACATGCTGAGTGTTGCTGTGTGATGATCATCGTTTGATCATTTGTGATATGATCATTTGTTTGATCATTTATCTTTGTGATCATTACTTTGATCATCTGTTGACCCAAAGCATGGCTTTGTGCCAAAGCGTAGCTTTGTGGACGAGACTTCGTCATGGCCTCACAACCCGGAAATGGTCGAAACAGGAATGTTGAGGCAAGGTTATGAGGGTCGTGCCCTTTAGGGTATGTCATTTCCTTCTGGAAAAGGGTGGTATCATGGTATGGAGCCCAGATACTTACTCATGTGGACACACTTTATTTATTATGTGTGATGTTGGTTACCAAGGCCTCGGATAAAGGTCCCAAAGGACCGAGGGATGGCATATTCGTGAGTTACCTGTTACAGGGGTAACCCGGCTTTGTTGGCAGAGAGCAGTTTGTCTCTCGGAGCATCCAGCCAGAGGCGTTTCCTACGTGGCATAGGAAGTTCCTTAGCCTGACCATTTGTTGGCAAATCCATCTTCCAATACGAACCCAATACGGTTTTAGTTGTGGAACCTGCCATCTAATATGGTAGCTATAGTAGGCATAGTATAATGGTACCTATGCTGGCTAAGATTAATATTGTACTTTCAAAATGTTTTCCACTATGCACTAATAATAATAATCTAATGATTTTGCGTAGTAAGCATGTTTGACTATCATAAGAAGAAATCTCCTCCAATTCTGCGTTTGCATTGTGTGTGTGGCGGGAGGTCTTATGGTAGTTTCATTTTCCAAAAGCATTGCGGATTTCAATGTTAAAAATCCTTTTGCGGTTTGTTTTAAAGATAAACTATTTTTGTTGCTTACACCAGTCCCACGACTGACCCGGAGTTCATTGTTCCCTTCCTAAACTCTGGGTGCCCACCATTTTCCACACGGGCAGTCTAGAGTTGGGTTTCTCAGATATTCAGGTTGAGTAGATTATATTGAGCTGGCTATGGATTGGAGCATTCTATCGGAGTCGTTGGATTCATTCTCTTTTGAAATGATTTGGAGTTATCACTTCTGTTATTTTCCGCTGTATCATTATTTATCTCTGATATTGTTGTATCATATTGATATCATTGTTGTATATCATTCTGGATATTGTATTCATTGGAGTTGTATATGATATCATCTATTTCTTTATTCCGTTGTGTTGTTATACTTAATGTTGTTATAAGCTCCGGCGACTCGGATTTGAACGGTCGGATCTGCGGCATTCGAGTACGATGTAAAGTATGGATGTCGATTTTCGAGCGGGAAAAATTCGCTTCGTTACATTTGGTATCAGAGCTGAGGGTAAAACTTTAGCTCAGGAGTATAACACATTAATTAGCTCATTAGAGATAGGGTGAAGTAAACCCTAGAATGAGTAATTCTCAGATATCCATCCGTATGCCTCAGGAAATTCTCTTACTATCCACTAATAGTGAGTATGAGTGCAAGAAGAGGATGAGATAGGGAACAGGGAAATACGACCATAAATGGTCAATACTCTGTAACAACAAGGAAGTGATCTTTTCTCTATCAATCTCTTTGGTTCAGTCATTTCTTTTCAATTCTTTAATAATCCCTGGTAGATCCAGGAAGAAAATTCGATATATTAAAATGGGACATAAACTCCGGATAGACCAAAATTGTTTGTTTGGATGAATTGGTTGCTTTGATTGCTATGATCGATAGGTATACTTTAGTTCTAAATTGAAAGTTTTGAAAATTTTATCCATATATCTATCGATTCTTTGGGTCTAGATATGTTCTACGAATGGTTAGTTATCCTTTTGGACTAACCGATGCCACTGCATATTTCTTAGATCTGGATGACCCGAGTATCTTGTGAAGTTTTAAAATAGATTCGTTCTTGTATCTATTGCCGATATTCTGATTTGGTAGCCAAATGCAGAATAGATATTCTGTTGATTTGATGAAATCTTCTTCATCTATCTTTGTGTCTCCCTGGCAATTTCGAGGACGAAATTCTTTTAAGGGGGGAAGTCTGTAACGACCCCAAATTTTATATATATTTAAATTTATAATTAATTAATTTTTTAAATAAAATTTGTGAAATAAAATGATAAATCGATTGTGAGTTTCCTCGAATTCAAATAAATTTGTGTTAAATCATTTAAATATAAATATTATATATATATATATGTGAATATATATGTATATGTGATATATGAGTCAATTTGAAATTATAAATATATGTATATATGTTTGATTCGAATTTAAATCGTAAATAAATGGTTTTAAATTTAAAAGATACAAATTCTATAAGATATAGAAATATAAAATATAGACATTGGATAAAATCTAATAGCAAATTAAAAAAAACTAGAAACTCACTTATATTACAAAATAAATATTAAAATAATTAGTATTTAATTTAGAGATAAATAATTGAGATAGAAATAAATATAAAAGTTAAATTATGATAAAATATAAAGTAAACACATTTTTAAACAAATTCTAACATTTAAGATTAAATATAGAACTTCATCCATATTCCAAAATAACAAGATTTAAAGCAAAGAAAAGAAACAAAATACACATAGATATGTAGACCTGGAAGGAACAAAAATAAAAATATATGTAATTGAGATTGCAAAAGAAGACAACAACTATACATATTCATGAGCAAGCAAATAAAGGATAAGTGTGAACAAGACAAGTATGATAGTTGCCAACACCAATTTATGTCATCTCAGCCGAAGTTTAAAAATAAGACAAAGCAAAACAAGAGACATAAAGTACTCATATATTTAATGCTAGCAACATTAGTCAATTTGAATTGTATAAAGAAAAAAAAATATCACTTCAACCACCAACACAAGAAAACTTATCTGCCTATTGTACAAACAAAAGAAAATATCTCTGATTTATGTTATACAAATAAACATCAACTTGTACAAAGAGGAATACCCTGTTAACTCCATTTCCAGATAGCAGCTCTTCTCACTTCAATTTCATTCCATTCAAAACTGAGAAACAAAAAAAATGTGAAATAAAACATCATCTTAAACTTAAACAAATTTCAACAACAACTCAAATAAATTCAACCAGAAGTCAAAATGGTTGGGGCAAGCAAAGGATTCAAGCCTGCTTTAACACAAAATTGTTCTCTGTTCTTCTTCTGGAAAACAAGGTGAGCAACTTTGTTTTTTTCCAGACTTCTTTGTTTTCACCAGTGAGTAATATTCTATTCTTGTTAAATGCTTAAATCTGTTTGAAATTGATGTTTGTGAGTAAAACACATCATTTTAAAAATATAAATATGAGCATCTGATCCATGAGAAATATTGTGTTTGCATGTGTATTTTTGGATGTAACTCTGTATATCTGTATGTGTGGTTCTGAGCAAAAACACTTTACTTGTTCTTCTCTGTGTTCCAGTCCCTGTTTTAAAATAAATTCAAAGCCTTCCCCTGATGAATTTTTTTTGGGGCTTAAGAATATAAACAAAACATGTTTATGAAATCAATACTCAAGTTTTAAAAATATTCTCGAATTAAAAGATCAAATGGTTTTACTGTAAACCAAGAATAGACAGTGAAAACACTGAACTATGTCAAAATTAAGTATTTTAATTTCTTGGTTCAATTATATTATATGTTTTGTTTTTGAAAGTTATGATTTTTAAGAGAAAGATCATGAATTTTAAGATTGGGAATCACGAGCAGTTGCGAGTTGAACGTAAATTGGATTTTCACGATTTTCTGATGATCCAATCATTTTCGAAGTTTGAAATTTGGCATGGAGGTGCTAGTACGGTTAGGGATTGAAGAAAAAATGCAAGAAAATTTTTAAATTCGTTATGAAGAGAGTTATTAATTGATTTAGGGTTTAAGTGCTATAATTTGCCGTCGGCATTCGAGAGGCAATTGGGAAGGTTAGGTGGAATCGGGGGTCATCGCATATGAGGGAATCGAAAGTGGGAGGTGCGAGGCAGCTGTAGGTTGTTCGACGTGGATTCCAGTTGGCGCGTTCGTCGTGGCGAGGGGTTTCTTCTGATGGTTGTTGAATCCAGCTCGAGGATAGAGGCTCGATTTTTATACGTGGGGGTTCTTGACGAGTTGGGTGGTCGGAGTTGTTGCCAGGGTTGTAGGCGACGTGTTGGGGGTGCTCGACGACGACTGGAGGTGGTCGGCGGCACCGTGCAAGTGCACGGAGCATCTTCTTGTACCAGGTGAAGTTTGGGAGATGTGCTACTCGATTTTCTCGAGTAGATTTGTGAGTGGTCTCGAAGCTGTGAGGGGTTTTACTCGTGAGTTTCTCGGGTCTGTACTTGAGAATCCTGAGCATCGGCCCGAGTTTTGTTATATACACGAATAATCTTGAGTTTTTATTTAAAAGCAACAGGTTTATACAAGTTGAAATTTGGTAAGTAACCTTGTACCAGGATTTAAAGGCAACCAGAAGATGAAAATTAAAATTTTAGAGTAAATTGTTAACCAAATTTACAAGTGAAATTATTTATACAAGTTTCAAAAGTAAACGTTTTAAATCAAAGGAAAATGCTAAATAAAGTTCAAAGGTAAATGAAATTTGCAAGTTTTCATAAATATGAGTTAACTAAGTTTTAAAGGTTCATTTGTAAATGTGATAAATTAAGGATAATCCATATATTAAATAATAATTGATTGTAAAGGCTTAAATAAACTTAATAATATTAAAGGTTAGTTAATTAATATAAAGAATGTTTTGATTGTTAATTAACTTTTAAAGTCTAAGTTAAATTTATTGGTAAAGGAAATTAATTACTTGAAAGTTAATTACTTAATAAAAGTTATTAAGGTAAATTAACTAATAATTTAAGTTTGATTTATCAAGTAACTACGAAATAATTAATTAAAGGATGATTAATTACTCAAAAATAATTACTTAATAAAAGTAATTAAGGACGGATAATTAATGATTAAAGATTGATTAATCAAGTGTTCAAAGGTTAACTAATTTAAAGGATAATTAATTAATGTGATTAATTAATTAAGGTAATTAATTAATGTGTTTAATTAATTTGAGAATCATAATTAAAGGGTAATTAATTTATTATTAAAGGTAAATTAATAAATGATTAAAGAATAATGAATCAAAATGATTTGTAATTTATTGATGTTGATTAACTAGGATTAGTAATTCATAAGAAATTAATCTGATTTGAATTAATCAGACAATTAACCGACCTTACTTATGAATGTTTGGATTCTATTGAATGTGAATTGTTTGATATCCCTGATATATGATGCTTTGTGATACATCCTGATTTATGTTGTGATCTGAAATTTACTTATCTGTGATATATATCTGTGATCTGTGATCTGTGAATGAACGATAAGCGTGATAGTTAATACCGCTTATCAACTATATTTCTGTATTCTGATCTGTGATGATTGAATGATATTGCATTATTGTGTTAAACCCCTGGACTACACCATACACACACAAATATGGATTTCACGTGGAAATCGGTTAAGTCACAGATAATTTAAATTTAATGTTTTTGAAATTGAAATTTTGATTTCAATTGATTTTGGAAATGAATTTGGGTTGAATGTTAAAGCTTTTGAAAAGGAAGTTTTTAAGATAAAAGTTATTTCGAATAACTTGGTAAAGTTTCCAATTGAAATGATTTAATTTGAATTTGAATTCCATGTTGGAAATTATGGTTAAAGATGTTATAAATGTGTTTATATGAAGTTAAACCATTTTAAAAGTATCGTTGAGAATTTGGACTTAACCCAAGAACTTTAACTCGTATAAATGAATCAGATTTCCAAAATGAAAACTGTTTATTTTCAAATGATAAAAGCTTTCATATAAGAAATGAAATTCCAATTTAATTAAAGGAATTTCATGTTTGAAATGAAAAATGGTTTTTTCCAAGTTATGAATGAATTCTTTTTAAAAGCTATGAATTAAATCTGTTATTTTTAACAGATTTAAAATGGTGGTTTATTTAAACCATTCAAAATGAAATTGTTTTGAAAGCTATTAGTTAAATCTTTGTTTTAAAGATTTAATGAGTTAATCAAACTGAAATGGGAATTAAATTGGAAAATCTGTGAATGAATCTTTTGTTTAAAAGATTAAAGTGTGGAAATTGTTTAAACCGTTGAAGGTTGTTAAAATGAATATTTTTTTAAAGATTTGAAAATGGTAATTTGTTAAACCATTTAAAAAGAAAGTTTGGGTTAAGTTGTGACTTAACTGAAATTCCATATCCATATGATTTTAAAATATTACGCTCACTATTCGGTTTCGCCGGGAGAGGACTTTTGTGTCATATAACCCATTCCGAATAGTGATCCGTCGTATATGGATAGCATTTGAAGACTGGTGTTGAAGACCGGGTGTTTGCGAGAACGAAAGGATAACCTATCGATTGTCTCTGCACTGAGTTGCTCCGGTATAGAGATTTCCTAAGTGATGGGAAGTCCGATCGGGATTGTGAATACCCGGATTGCAAGGGCTTCTTTGGAAGTGCCTTCGGTTCTGTTCGAACCCGGAACAGACTTGTATGGTTACATGTCTGACATTACATTTTGAGATATAAAGCAGATTTCTTTCAAATACATTTCTGTTGGTGGCGGAGAATTTATTCTCTTAGCTTAACACCCTTCTTTGAGACGTACGAGCTCAGAGGTTATGTAGTTGAAGGTTATCAACGATATACTCCCAATTTGGTAATGTGACATGCTGAGTGTTGCTGTGTGATGATCATCGTTTGATCATTTGTGATATGATCATTTGTTTGATCATTTATCTTTGTGATCATTACTTTGATCATCTGTTGACCCAAAGCATGGCTTTGTGCCAAAGCGTATCTTTGTGGACGAGACTTCGTCAGGGCCTCACAACCCGGAAATGGTCGAAACAGGAATGTTGCGGCAAGGTTATGAGGGTCGCGCCCTTTAGGGTATGTCATTTCCTTCTGGAAAAGGGTGGTATCATGGTATGGAGCCCAGATACTTACTCATGTGGACACACTTTATTTATTATGTGTGATGTTGGTTACCGAGGCCTTAGATAAAGGTCCCAAAGGACCGGGGGATGGCATATTCGTGAGTTACCTGTTACAGGGGTAACCCGGCCTTGTTGGCAGAGAGCAGTTTGTCTCTCGGAGCATCCAGCCAGAGGCGTTTCCTACGTGGCATAGGAAGTTCCTTAGCCTGACCATTTGTTGGCAAATCCATTTTCCAATACGAACCCAGTACGGTTTTAGTTGTAGAACCTGCCATCTAATATGGTAGCTATAGTAGGCATAGTATAATGGTACCTATGCTGGCTAAGATTAATATTGTACTTTCAAAATGTTTTCCACTATGCACTAATAATAATAATCTAATGATTTTGCATATTAAGCATGTTTGACTATCATAAGAAGAAATCTCCTCCAATTCTGCGTTTGCATTGTGTGTGTGGCCGGAGGTCTTATGGTAGTTTCATTTTCCAAAAGCATTGCGGATTTCAATGTTAAAAATTCTTTTGCGGTTTGTTTTAAAGATAAACTGTTTTTGTTGCTTACACCAGTCCCACGACTGACCCGGAGTTTATTGTTCCCTTCCTAAACTCTGGGTGCCCACCATTTTCCACACGGGCAGTTTATAGTTGGGTTTCTCAGATATTCAGGTTGAGTAGATTATCTGGAGCTGGCTATGGATTGGTGCATTCTATTGGAGTCGTTGGATTCATTCTCTTTTGAAGATGATTTGGAGTTATCACTTCTGTTATTTTCCGCTGTATCATTATTTATCTCTGATATTGTTGTATCATATTGATATCATTGTTGTATATCATTCTGGATATTGTATTCATTGGAGTTGTATATGATATCATCTATTTCTTTATTCCGCTGTGTTGTTATACTTAATGTTGTTATAAGCTCCGGCGACTCGGATTTGAACGGTCGGATCTGCGGCATTCGAGTACGATGTAAAGTATGGATGTCAATTTTCGAGCGGGCAAAATTCGCTTCGTTACATTTGGTATCAGAGCTGAGGGTAAAACTTTAGCTCAGGAGTATAACACATTAAGTAGCTCATTAGAGATAGGGTGAAGTAAACCCTAGAATGAGTAATTCTCAGATATCCGTCCGTATGCCTCAGTAAATTCTCTTACTATCCACTAATAGTGAGTATGAGTGCAAGAAGAGGATGAGATAGGGAACAGGGAAATACGACCATAAATGGTCAATACTCTGTAACAACAAGGAAGTGATCTTTTCTCTATCAATCTCTTTGGTTCAGTCATTTCTTTTCAATTCTTTAATAATCCCTGGTAGATCCAGGAAGAAAATTCGATATATTAAAATGGGACATAAACTCCGGATATACCAAAATTATTTGTTTGGATGAATTGGTTGCTTTGATTGCTATGATCGATAGGTATACTTTAGTTCTAAACTAAAAGTTTTGAAAATTTTATCCATATATCTATCGATTCTTTGGGTCCAGATATGTTCTACGAATGGTTAGTTATCCCTTTGGACTAACCGATGCCACTTCATATTTCTTAGATTTGGATGACCCGAGTATCTTGTGAAGTTTTAAAATAGATTCGTTCTTGTATCTATTGTCGATATTCTGATTTGGTAGCCAAATGCAGAATAGATATTCTGTTGATTAAATGAAATCTTCTTCATCTATCTTTGTGTCTCCCTGGCAATTTCGAGGACGAAATTCTTTTAAGGGGGAAGTCTGTAACGACCCCGAATTTTATATATATTTAAATTTATAATTAATTAATTTTTTGAATAAAATTTGTGAAATAAAATGATAAATGGATTGCGAGTTTCCTCGAATTTAAATAAATTTGCGTTAAATCATTTAAATTTAAATATTGTATATATATGTGAATATATATGTATATGTGATATATGAGTCAATTTGAAATTATAAATATATGTATATATGTTTGATTCGAATTTAAATCGTAAATAAATGGTTTTAAATTTAAAAGATACAAATTCTATTAGATATAGAAATATAAAATATAGACATTGGATAAAATCTAATAGCAAATTAAAAAAAACTAGAAACTCACTTATATTACAAACTAAATATTAAAATAATTAGTATTTAATTTAGAGATAAATAATTGAGATAGAAATAAATATAAAAGTTAAATTATGATAAAATATAAAGTAAACACATTTTTAAACAAATTCTAACATTTAAGATTAAATATAGAACTTCATCCATATTCCAAAATAACAAGATTTAAAGCAAAGAAAAGAAACAAAATACACATAGATATGTAGACCTGGAAGGAACAAAAATAAAAATATATGTAATTGAGATTGCAAAAGAAGACAACAACTATACATATTCATGAGCAAGCAAATAAAGGATAAGTGTGAACAAGACAAGTATGATAGTTGCCAACACCAATTTATATCATCTCAGCCGAAGTTTAAAAATAAGACAAAGCAAAACAAGAGACATAAAGTACTCATATATTTAATGCTAGCAACATTAGTCAATTTGAATTGTATAAAGAAAAAAATATCACTTCAACCACCAACACAAGAAAAATTATCTGCCTATTGTACAAACAAAAGAAAATATCTCTGATTTATGTTATACAAATAAACATGAACTTGTACAAAGAGGAATACCCTGTTAACTCCATTTCCAGATAGCAGCTCTTCTCACTTCAATTTCATTCCATTCAAAACTGAGAAACAAAAAAAATGTGAAATAAAACATCATCTTAAACTTAAACAAATTTCAACAACAACTCAAATAAATTCAACCAGAAGTCAAAATGGTTTCGGCAAGCAAAGGATTCAAGCCTGCTTTAACACAAAATTATTCTCTGTTCTTCTTCTGGAAAACAAGGTGAGCAACTTTGTTTTTTTCCAGACTTCTTTGTTTTCACTAGTGAGTAATATTCTATTCTTGTTAAATGCTTAAATCTGTTTGAAATTGATGTTTGTGAGTAAAACACATCATTTTAAAAATATAAATATGAGCATCTGATCCATGAGAAATATTGTGTTTGCATGTGTATTTTTGGATGTAACTCTGTATATCTGTATGTGTGGTTCTGAGCAAAAACACTTTACTTGTTCTTCTCTGTGTTCCAGTCCCTGTTTCAAAATAAATTCAAAGCCTTTCCCCTGATGATTTTTTTTTGGGGCTTAAGAATATAAACAAAATATGTTTATGAAATCAATACTCAAGTTTTAAAAATATTCTCGAATTAAAAGATCAAATGGTTTTACTGTAAACCAAGAATAGACAGTGAAAACACTGAACTATGTCAAAATTAAGTATTTTAATTTCTTGGTTCAATTATATTATATGTTTTGTTTTTGAAAGTTATGATTTTTAAGAGAAAGATCATGAATTTTAAGATTGGGAATCACGAGCAGTTGCGAGTTGAACGTAAATTGGATTTTCACGATTTTCCGATGATCCAATCATTTTCGAAGTTTGAAATTTGGCATGGAGGTGCTAGTACGGTCAGGGATTGAAGAAAAAATGCAAGAAAATTTTTAAATTCGTTATGAAGAGAGTTATTAATTGATTTTAGGGTTTAAGTGCTATAATTTGCCGTCGGCATTCGAGAGGCAATTGGGAAGGTTAGGTGGAATCGGGGGTCATCGCATATGGGGGAATCGAAAGTGGGAGGTGCGAGGCAGCTGTAGGTGGTTCGGCGTGGATTCCAGTTGGCGCGTTCGTCGTGGCGAGGGGTTTCTTCTGATGGTTTTTGAATCCAGTTCGAGGATAGAGGCTCGATTTTTATACGTGGGGGTTCTTGACGAGTTGGGTGGTCAGAGTTGTTGCCAGGGTTGTAGGCGACGTGTTGGGGGTCCTCGACGACGACTGGAGGTGGTCGGCGGCACCGTGCAAGTGCATGGTGCATCTTCTTGTACCAGGTGAAGTTTGGGAGATGTGCTACTCGATTTTCTCGAGTAGTTTTGTGAGTGGTCTCGAAGCTGTGAGGGGTTTTACTCGTGAGTTTCTCGGGTTTGTACTTGAGAATCCTGAGCATCGGCCCGAGTTTTGTCATATACACGAATAATCTTGAGTTTTTATTTAAAAGCAACAGGTTTATACAAGTTGAAATTTGGTAAGTAACCTTGTACCAGGATTTAAAGGCAACCAGAAGATGAAAATTAAAATTTTAAAGTAAATTGTTAACCAAATTTACAAGTGAAATTATTTATACAAGTTTCAAAAGTAAATGTTTTAAATCAAAGGAAAATGCTAAATAAAGTTCAAAGGTAAATGAAATTTGCAAGTTTTCATAAATATGAGTTAACTAAGTTTTAAAGGTTCATTTGTAAATGTGATAAATTAAGGATAATCCATATATTAAATAATAATTGATTGTAAAGGCTTAAATAAACTTAATAATATTAAAGGTTAGTTAATTAATATAAAGAATGTTTTGATTGTTAATTAACTTTTAAAGTCTAAGATAAATTTATTGGTAAAGGAAATTAATTACTTGAAAGTTAATTACTTAATAAAAGTTATTAAGGTAAATTAACTAACAATTTAAGTTTGATTTATCAAGTAACTACGAAATAATTAATTAAAGGATGATTAATTACTCAAAAATAATTACTTAATAAAAGTAATTAAGAACGGATAATTAATGATTAAAGATTGATTAATCAAGTGTTCAAAGGTTAATTAATTTAAAGGGTAATTAATTAATGTGATTAATTAATTAAGGTAATTAATTAATGTGATTAATTAATTTGAGAATCATAATTAAAGGGTAATTAATTTATTATTAAAGGTAAATTAATAAATGATTAAAGAATAATTAATCAAAATGATCTGTAATTTATTGATGTTGATTAACTAGGATTAGTAATTCATAAGAAATTAATCTGATTTGAATTAATCAGACAATTAACTGACCTTACTTATGAATGTTTGGATTCTATTGAATGTGAATTGTTTGATATCCCTGATATATGATGCTTTGTGATACATCCTGATTTATGTTGTGATCTGAAATTTACTTATCTGTGATATATATCTGTGATCTGTGAATGAACGATAAGCGTGATAGTTAATACCGCTTATCAACTATATTTCTGTATTCTGATCTGTGATGATTGAATGATATTGCACTATTGTGTTAAACCCCTGGACTACACCATACATACACAAATATGGATTTCACGTGGAAATCGGTTAAGTCACAGATAATTTAAATTTAATGTTTTTGAAATTGAAATTTTGATTTCAATTGATTTTGGAAATGAATTTGGGTTGAATGTTAAAGCTTTTGAAAAGGAAGTTTTTAAGATAAAAGTTATTTCGAATAACTTGGTAAAGTTTCCAATTGAAATGATTTAATTTGAATTTGAATTCCATGTTGGAAATTATGGTTAAAGATGTTATAAATGTGTTTATATGAAGTTAAACCATTTTAAAAGTATCGTTGAGAATTTGGACTTAACCCAAGAACTTTAACTCGTATAAATGAATCAGATTTCCAAAATGAAAACTGTTTATTTTCAAATGATAAAAGCTTTCATATAAGAAATGAAATTCCAATTTAATTAAAGGAATTTCATGTTTGAAATGAAAAATGGTTTTTTCCAAGTTATGAATGAATTCTTTTTAAAAGCTATGAATTAAATCTGTTATTTTTAACAGATTTAAAATGGTGGTTTATTTAAACCATTCAAAATGAAATTGTTTTGAAAGCTATTAGTTAAATCTTTGTTTTAAAGATTTAATGAGTTAATCAAACTGAAATGGGAATTAAATTGGAAAATCTGTGAATGAATCTTTTGTTTAAAAGATTAAAGTGTGGAAATTGTTTAAACCGTTGAAGGTTGTTAAAATGAATATTTTTTTTAAAGATTTGAAAATGGTAATTTGTTAAACCATTTAAAAAGAAAGTTTGGGTTAAGTTGTGACTTAACTGAAATTCCATATCCATATGATTTTAAAATATTACGCTCACTATTCGGTTTAGCCGGGAGAGGACTTTTGTGTCATATAACCCATTCCGAATAGTGATCCATCGTATATGGATAGCATTTGAAGACCGATGTTGAAGACTGGGTGTTTGCGAGAACGAAAGGATAACCTATCGATTGTCTCTGCACTGAGTTGCTCCGGTATAGAGATTTCCTAAGTGATGGGAAGTCCGATCGTGATTGTGAATACCCGGATTGCAAGGGCTTCTTTGGAAGTGCCTTCGGTTCTGTTCGAACCCGGAACAGACTTGTATGGTTACATGTCTGACATTACATTTTGAGATATAAAGCAGATTTCTTTCAAATACATTTCTGTTGGTGGCGGAGAATTTATTCTCTTAGCTTAACACCCTTCTTTGAGACGTACGAGCTCAGAGGTTATGTAGTTGAAGGTTATCAACGATATACTCCCAATTTGGTAATGTGACATGCTGAGTGTTGCTGTGTGATGATCATCGTTTGATCATTTGTGATATGATCATTTGTTTGATCATTTATCTTTGTGATCATTACTTTGATCATCTGTTGACCCAAAGCATGGATTTGTGCCAAAGCGTAGCTTTGTGGACGAGACTTCGTCAGGGCCTCACAACCCGGAAATGGTCGAAACAGGAATGTTGTGGCAAGGTTATGAGGGTCGCGCCCTTTAGGGTATGTCATTTCCTTCTGGAAAAGGGTGGTATCATGGTATGGAGCCCAGATACTTACTCATGTGGACACACTTTATTTATTATGTGTGATGTTGGTTACCGAGGCCTCGGATAAAGGTCCCAAAGGACCGGGGGATGGCATATTCGTGAGTTACCTGTTACAGGGGTAACCCGGCCTTGTTGGCAGAGAGCAGTTTGTCTCTCGGAGCATCCAGCCAGAGGCGTTTCCTACGTGGCATAGGAAGTTCCTTAGATTGACCATTTGTTGGCAAATCCATTTTCCAATACGAACCCAGTACGGTTTTAGTTGTAGAACCTGCCATCTAATATGGTAGCTATAGTAGGCATAGTATAATGGTACCTATGCTGGCTAAGATTAATATTGTACTTTCAAAATGTTTTCCACTATGCACTAATAATAATAATCTAATGATTTTGCATAGTAAGCATGTTTGACTATCATAAGAAGAAATCTCCTCCAATTCTGCGTTTGCATTGTGTGTGTGGCGGGAGGTCTTATGGTAGTTTCATTTTCCAAAAGCATTGCGGATTTCAATGTTAAAAATTCTTTTGCGGTTTGTTTTAAAGATAAACTGTTTTTGTTGCTTACACCAGTCCCACGACTGACCCGGAGTTTATTGTTCCCTTCCTAAACTCTGGGTGCCCACCATTTTCCACACGGGCAGTTTAGAGTTGGGTTTCTCAGATATTCAGGTTGAGTAGATTCTCTGGAGCTGGCTATGGATTGGTGCATTCTATTGGAGTCGTTGGATTCATTCTCTTTTGAAGATGATTTGGAGTTATCACTTCTGTTATTTTCCGCCGTATCATTATTTATCTCTGATATTGTTGTATCATATTGATATCATTGTTGTATATCATTCTGGATATTGTATTCATTGGAGTTGTATATGATATCATCTATTTCTTTATTCTGCTGTGTTGTTATACTTAATGTTGTTATAAGCTCCGGCGACTCGGATTTGAACGGTCGGATCTGCGGCATTCGAGTACGATGTAAAGTATGGATGTCAATTTTCGAGCGGGCAAAATTCGCTTCGTTACATTTGGTATCAGAGCTGAGGGTAAAACTTTAGCTCAGGAGTATAACACATTAAGTAGCTCATTAGAGATAGGGTGAAGTAAACCCTAGAATGAGTAATTCTCAGATATCCGTCCGTATGCCTCAGTAAATTCTCTTACTATCCACTAATAGTGAGTATGAGTGCAAGAAGAGGATGAGATAGGGAACAGGGAAATACGACCATAAATGGTCAATACTCTGTAACAACAAGGAAGTGATCTTTTCTCTATCAATCTCTTTGGTTCAGTCATTTCTTTTCAATTCTTTAATAATCCCTGGTAGATCCAGGAAGAAAATTCGATATATTAAAATGGGACATAAACTCCGGATATACCAAAATTATTTGTTTGGATGAATTGGTTGCTTTGATTGCTATGATCGATAGGTATACTTTAGTTCTAAACTAAAAGTTTTGAAATTTTTATCCATATATCTATCGATTCTTTGGGTCCAGATATGTTCTACGAATGGTTAGTTATCCCTTTGGACTAACCGATGCCACTGCATATTTCTTAGATCTGGATGACCCGAGTATCTTGTGAAGTTTTAAAATAGATTCGTTCTTGTATCTATTGTCGATATTCTGATTTGGTAGCCAAATGCAGAATAGATATTCTGTTGATTTGATGAAATCTTCTTCATCTATCTTTGTGTCTCCCTGGCAAATTCGAGGACAAAATTCTTTTAAGGGGGGAAGTCTGTAACGACCCCGAATTTTATATATATTTAAATTTATAATTAATTAATTTTTTGAATAAAATTTGTGAAATAAAATGATAAATGGATTGCGAGTTTCCTCGAATTTAAATAAATTTGCGTTAAATCATTTAAATTTAAATATTGTATATATATGTGAATATATATGTATATGTGATATATGAGTCAATTTGAAATTATAAATATATGTATATATGTTTGATTCGAATTTAAATCATAAATAAATGGTTTTAAATTTAAAAGATACAAATTCTATAAGATATAGAAATATAAAATATAGACATTGGATAAAATCTAATAGCAAATTAAAAAAAACTAGAAACTCACTTATATTACAAAATAAATATTAAAATAATTAGTATTTAATTTAGAGATAAATAATTGAGATAGAAATAAATATAAAAGTTAAATTATGATAAAATATAAAGTAAACACATTTTAAAACAAATTCTAACATTTAAGATTAAATATAGAACTTCATCCATATTCCAAAATAACAAGATTTAAAGCAAAGAAAAGAAACAAAATACACATAGATATGTAGACCTGGAAGGAACAAAAATAAAAATATATGTAATTGAGATTGCAAAAGAAGACAACAACTATACATATTCATGAGCAAGCAAATAAAGGATAAGTGTGAACAAGACAAGTATGATAGTTGCCAACACCAATTTATATCATCTCAGCCGAAGTTTAAAAATAAGACAAAGCAAAACAAGAGACATAAAGTACTCATATATTTAATGCTAGCAACATTAGTCAATTTGAATTGTATAAAGAAAAAAAATATCACTTCAACCACCAACACAAGAAAAATTATCTGCCTATTGTACAAACAAAAGAAAATATCTCTGATTTATGTTATACAAATAAACATCAACTTGTACAAAGAGGAATACCCTGTTAACTCCATTTCCAGATAGCAGCTCTTCTCACTTCAATTTCATTCCATTCAAAACTGAGAAACAAAAAAAATGTGAAATAAAACATCATCTTAAACTTAAACAAATTTCAACAACAACTCAAATAAATTCAACCAGAAGTCAAAATGGTTGCGGCAAGCAAAGGATTCAAGCCTGCTTTAACACAAAATTGTTCTCTGTTCTTCTTCTGGAAAACAAGGTGAGCAACTTTGTTTTTTTCCAGACTTCTTTGTTTTCACCAGTGAGTAATATTCTATTCTTGTTAAATGCTTAAATCTGTTTGAAATTGATGTTTGTGAGTAAAACACATCATTTTAAAAATATAAATATGAGCATCTGATCCATGAGAAATATTGTGTTTGCATGTGTATTTTTGGATGTAACTCTGTATATCTGTATGTGTGGTTCTGAGCAAAAACACTTTACTTGTTCTTCTCTTTGTTCCAGTCCCTGTTTCAAAATAAATTCAAAGCCTTTCCACTGATGAATTTTTTTTTGGGGCTTAAGAATATAAACAAAATATGTTTATGAAATCAATACTCAAGTTTTAAAAATATTCTCGAATTAAAAGATCAAATGGTTTTACTGTAAACCAAGAATAGACAGTGAAAACACTGAACTATGTCAAAATTAAGTATTTTAATTTCTTGGTTCAATTATATTATATAATTTGTTTTTGAAAGTTATGATTTTTAAGAGAAAGATCATGAATTTTAAGATTGGGAATCACGAGCAGTTGCGAGTTGAACGTAAATTGGATTTTCACGATTTTCCGGTGATCCAATCATTTTCGAAGTTTGAAATTTGGCATGGAGGTGCTAGTACGGTCAGGGATTGAAGAAAAAATGCAAGAAATTTTTTAAATTCGTTATGAAGAGAGTTATTAATTGATTTAGGGTTTAAGTGCTATAATTTGCCGTCGGCATTCGAGAGGCAATTGGGAAGGTTAGGTGGAATCGGGGGTCATCGCATATGGGGGAATCGAAAGTGGGAGGTGCGAGGCAGCTGTAGGTGGTTCGGCGTGGATTCCAGTTGGCGCGTTCGTCGTGGCGAGGGGTTTCTTCTGATGGTTTTTGAATCCAGTTCGAGGATAGAGGCTCGATTTTTATACGTGGGGGTTCTTGACGAGTTGGGTGGTCAGAGTTGTTGCCAGGGTTGTAGGCAACGTGTTGGGGGTGCTCGACGACGACTGGAGGTGGTCGGCGGCACCGTGCAAGTGCACGGTGCATCTTCTTGTACCAGGTGAAGTTTGGGAGATGTGCTACTCGATTTTCTCGAGTAGTTTTGTGAGTGGTCTCGAAGCTGTGAGGGGTTTTACTCGTGAGTTTCTCGGGTTTGTACTTGAAAATCCTGAGCATCGGCCCGAGTTTTGTCATATACACGAATAATCTTGAGTTTTTATTTAAAAGCAACAGGTTTATACAAGTTGAAATTTGGTAAGTAACCTTGTACCAGGATTTAAAGGCAACCAGAAGATGAAAATTAAATTTTTAGAGTAAATTGTTAACCAAATTTACAAGTGAAATTATTTATACAAGTTTCAAAAGTAAACGTTTTAAATCAAAGGAAAATGCTAAATAAAGTTCAAAGGTAAATGAAATTTGCAAGTTTTCATAAATATGAGTTAACTAAGTTTTAAAGGTTCATTTGTAAATGTGATAAATTAAGGATAATCCATATGTTAAATAATAATTGATTATAAGGCTTAAATAAACTTAATAATATTAAAGGTTAGTTAATTAATATAAAGAATGTTTTAATTGTTAATTAACTTTTAAAGTCTAAGTTAAATTTATTGGTAAAGGAAATTAATTACTTGAAAGTTAATTACTTAATAAAAGTTATTAAGGTAAATTAACTAATAATTTAAGTTTGATTTATCAAGTAACTACGAAATAATTAATTAAAGGATGATTAATTACTTAAAAATAATTACTTAATAAAAGTAATTAAGGACGGATAATTAATGATTAAAGATTGATTAATCAAGTGTTCAAAGGTTAATTAATTTAAAGGGTAATTAATTAATGTGATTAATTAATTAAGGTAATTAATTTGAGAATCATAATTAAAGGGTAATTAATTTATTATTAAAGGTAAATTAATAAATGATTAAAGAATAATTAATCAAAATGATTTGTAATTTATTGATGTTGATTAACCAGGATTAGTAATTCATAAGAAATTAATCTGATTTGAATTAATCAGACAATTAACTGACCTTACTTATGAATGTTCGGATTCTATTGAATGTGAATTGTTTGATATCCCTGATATATGATGATTTGTGATACATCCTGATTTATGTTGTGGTCTGAAATTTACTTATCTGTGATATATATCTGTGATCTGTGAATGAACGATAAGCGTGATAGTTAATACCGCTTATCAACTATATTTCTGTATTCTGATCTGTGATGATTGAATGATATTGCACTATTGTGTTAAACCCCTAGACTACACCATACACACACAAATATGGATTTCACGTGGAAATCGGTTAAGTTACAGATAATTTAAATTTTGATTTCAATTGATTTTGGAAATGAATTTGGGTTGAATGTTAAAGCTTTTGAAAAGGAAGTTTTTAAGATAAAAGTTATTTCGAATAACTTGGTAAAGTTTCCAATTGAAATAATTTAATTTGAATTTGAATTCCATGTTGGAAATTATGGTTAAAGATGTTATAAATGTGTTTATATGAAGTTAAACCATTTTAAAAGTATCGTTCAGAATTTGGACTTAACCCAAGAACTTTAACTTGTATAAATGAATCAGATTTCCAAAATGAAAACTGTTTATTTTCAAATGATAAAAGCTTTCATATAAGAAATGAAATTCCAATTTAATTAAAGGAATTTCATGTTTGAAATGAAAAATGATTTTTTCCAAGTTATGAATGAATTCTTTTTAAAAGCTATGAATTAAATCTGTTATTTTTAACAGATTTAAAATGGTGGTTTATTTAAACCATTCAAAATGAAATTGTTTTGAAAGCTAATAGTTAAATCTTTGTTTTAAAGGTTTAATGAGTTAATCAAACTGAAATGGGAATTAAATTGGAAAATCTGTGAATGAATCTTTTGTTTAAAAGATTAAAGTGTGGAAATTGTTTAAACCGTTGAAGGTTGTTAAAATGAATCTTTTTGTTTAAAGATTTGAAAATGGTAATTTGTTAAACCATTTAAAAAGAAAGTTTGGGTTAAGTTGTGACTTAACTGAAATTCCATATCCATATGATTTTAAAATATTACGCTCACTATTCGGTTTAGCCGGGAGAGGACCTTTGTGTCATATAACCCATTCCGAATAGTGATCCGTCGTATATGGATAGCATTTGAAGACCGGTGTTGAAGACCGGGTGTTTGCGAGAACGAAAGGATAACCTATCGATTGTCTCTGCATTGAGTTGCTCCGGTATAAAGATTTCCTAAGTGATAGGAAGTCCGATCGGGATTGTGAATACCCGGATTGCAAGGGCTTCTTTGGAAGTGCCTTCGGTTCTGTTCGAACCCGGAACAGACTTGTATGGTTACATGTCTGACATTACATTTTGATATATAAAGCGGATTTCTTTCAAATACATTTCTGTTGGTGGCGGAGAATTTATTCTCTTAGCTTAACACCCTTCTCTGAGACGTACGAGCTCAGAGGTTATGTAGTTGAAGGTTATCAGCGATATACTCCCAATTTGGTAATGTGACATGCTGAGTGTTGCTGTGTGATGATCATCGTTTGATCATTTGTAATATGATCATTTGTTTGATCATTTATCTTTGTGATCATTACTTTGATCATCTGTTGACCTAAAGCATGGCTTTGTGCCAAAGCGTAGCTTTGTGGACGAGACTTCGTCAGGGCCTCACAACCCGGAAATGGTCGAAACAGGAATGTTGCGGCAAGGTTATGAGGGCCGCACCCTTTAGGGTATGTCATTTCCTTCTGGAAAAGGGTGGTATCATGGTATGGAGCCCAGATACTTACTCATGTGGACACACTTTATTTATTAGGTGTGATGTTGGTTACCGAGGCCTCGGATAAAGGTCCTAAAGGACCGGGGGATGGCATATTCGTGAGTTACCTGTTACAGGGGTAACCCGGCCTTATTGGCAGAGAGTAGTTTGTCTCTCGGAGCGTCCAGCCAGAGGCGTTTCCTACGTGGCATAGGAAGTTCCTTAGCCTGACCATTTGTTGGCAGATCCATTTTCCAATACGAACCCAGTACGGTTTTAGTTGTAGAACCTGCCATCTAATATGGTAGCTATAGTAGGCATAGTATAATGGTACCTATGCTGGCTAAGATTAATATTGTACTTTCAAAATGTTTTCCACTATGCACTAATAATAATAATCTAATGATTTTGCGTAGTAAGCATGTTTGACTATCATAAGAAGAAATCTCCTCCAATTCTACGTTTGCATTGTGTGTGTGGCGGGAGGTCTTATGGTAGTTTCATTTTCCAAAAGCATTGCGAATTTCAATGTTAAAAATTCTTTTGCGGTTTGTTTTAAAGATAAACTGTTTTTGTTGCTTACACCAGTCCCACGACTGACCCGGAGTTTATTGTTCCCTTCCTAAACTCTGGGTGCCCACCATTTTCCACATGGGCAGTCTAGAGTTAGGTTTCTCAGATATTCAGGTTGAGTAGATTATCTAGAGCTGGCTATGGATTGGAGCATTCTATTGGAGTCGTTGGATTCATTCTCTTTTGAAGATGATTTGGAGTTATCACTTCTGTTATTTTCCGCCGTATCATTATTTATCTCTGATATTGTTGTATCATATTGATATCATTGTTGTATATCATTCTGGATATTGTATTCATTGGAGTTATATATGATATCATCTATTTCTTTATTCCGCTGTGTTGTTATACTTAATGTTGTTATAAGCTCCGGCGACTCGGATTTGAACGATCGGATCTGCGGCATTCGAGTATGATGTAAAGTATGGATGTCGATTTTCGAGCGGGCAAAATTCGCTTCGTTACACTAAATTTATATCACTAGGAAAAAATATATATGAAAGATTATGGATCTTTAATATAAGTTGTCCTCTACCATTTATATATTAACAGATTACTTGCATACTCTTTAATTGTTGAGCTTTCCTCGTGCTAGTGATGTTATGTTTGGTATAATTAATTTATTTATTAGATGAGGCAAGATACATTCATGTATTTGTTGAGCTTTCCTCAAGGTATATGCATTATACTTAGGCTATCACGAAATGGTGAGTATGACTGAATAATCTATTTTGATTTGTTGAGCTTTCCTCGAGGTCGAGATATGGTTAGGATAAAAACCATGGGTTAGGAGTTATATATGGTACAACCGATAAGGTGTCATCCATCACATGTGAGCCTATGATTTGTTGAGTTTTTCTCAAGGATAGAACCCTAAGGCATGCGAGTCAAAACTCCCAACAAAGAAATCAAAAGACTTATATATTTCCTCTTAAGGTTTTGAGTAACATAAAAGTCTAATGGGTGTCATATTAGAAAAATGAAATGGTAACATTTAACTTTTTTAATATTGTAAAACATTTGCTATACAAAGTAAAATAATATGCATTGATAAATTTGTGCAACTAATAAAATTGATAAAAAATTTATCAGTTAAAATATATGAATGAAGTAAATTAAAGCTTGAAAAAGAAATATAAAATCTACTTACCTTTAAATCCCTTGGCATGTTGCTGCTTCAAGGCCCACGCAAGAGCCAATTTGTTTAACCACGAAACATTCATGTCTCAGTCACTTAATTGTTTATTTGTACAAACTGTGTATTGTCTTCTACGAGTGTCAAACTCCAATAGCAATATAGGAATATGGATATTTGATCCATATTCAATCAATATAAATGTTATATAGTGAATGATCACGGTTTGTAATGTTCAAACTTCAATGCAATTAGTTCATTAGGAATAAGCAAAAAAACCGCAATGCAAAATCGTGTATTCAATATGATTGATTACAATAAGGATCTTATTTGAATGGTTCGACCATTTTGGAAAGGAAAGCAAATGTAGAAGAGTGGATGTAAATTTGGCACAGTTGGGATGAAAAGAGTGGATGATCACATCTGCTTTATAAAGGGACATCGGAAACGAGAACGTGTAAATACTAAAATATAATATGGAATTAGAAATGTGATTTCTATTCAAATTGTGTTATAATAAAGAAAATCATTTTCTATAAAGGTTATTTCTAAATGTTAAAGATATTTGATCAAAAAATCTCGACGTAAACTAGTTATAGTAAAAGAAATAAATAGCCTATATTAAGTATTTAAATAAAGCTTCATATTATATACGTTATTATAGTAATGGTGAAAATAATAGGAGCATGCCATATAATATTTATTATTAAATGCATCAAGATACAAATTATTTATTTATTTATGAAATAATTACTATTTTTTAGTATTGACTGAAAATAGATATAGTTTTATTTTATTGTGAATATTTTGAATTTTCGTTATGAAATAAATCCATTGGAACAAATGTATTTGTGGCAACAGCTACATAACACACAAAAATATAATATTTTATATAATTTTTTTGCAATTATGGAAAAGCCACAATTTTGAAAAATAATTCTTTAATCACGTGATTATGAATCATATGGTATTGATGAATTATATCTCAAAAGGTTAAGAGCGAAGCACCCATTTACTAGGAGCGACAAAAGAGTTGATAACCTCTTTAGATTGATACATAAAGGTGTATGTAGTCAAAAGTCTAATGGTACCAAAATAGATCCACTTACTTCGTTTAATTCACAAATGAATTATCATATAAATGAACATGTGTATTTAATACCCAAACAATATATTTATGATAAGTTCTTTAAATATAGAATGAAAGTGGAAAACATAACATGCAAAGGAAATAAAATAATTCAATTTCATCGAATAGATGAGCGTATTAGAAGGAGTTCCAAATGTACCTAAAAACGAATGTGATTCGATCTTAATAGTTGCTCCTCCTTAAGATACATAATGATATTTTGATAAGGAGTAAATGGACTTTGTTGGACAGAACACGATTAATGACGAGTGATGAGTAAAATTGAGTGAACTTCTTTCTGTAAGGCCGTATACTTAAGAGTAGGCAAATAAGGTTAAATTTAATTTCATCTAAAGTATAATTTACGAGATCATACAAGATAAGTGTTGACAACAACCCCTACATATCCTAAGTCAATGAGTTGACATGTTGTGTGAGTCAAGTGACTGCATGTAATACTTGTTTGCATGGGATCATGTATGGACCACCACAAATAAGTTTGGGACCGATCAATATTGATTGATCAATGTATGCTATAAGTTCTATAAACTTAAAAAGCAAATTAGTTTTATACATATATACAAGCAATTCATAAAGTGTATATGAATACCTATTCCGATTCATTGAGAAACAAACACCAACTTCATGAAGAAGGAATTTCTTTTTGAAATTATTGGTAGTAAAATGGATTTTGATACGATCCAAAAATAACTAATTACAAAGGATGAAATGAAATTGACCAAGCCTAAACTGATACGACTAATTATAATGTCTAATAAGAACTATTGCACATTAAAGAGAAACTATGATTTTCTTATCAGTATCAAGAAAAGATTTTCCTTAATTGTCAATAAGCCATTAGGGTATTGGCTTTGCCATACGACATGATGCGCAAATCTGAAAGTACATTATTAAAATATGATTTTAATGGTTGTACCCAAAGGGATATGACCCATCGGATGTAAAAGTGTCTCCAGAAAGAAGACCAATACAGTTGGAATATGGTAAGATGCATTGATAGAATAATATTGTAAATTTCAATCGCTGAAATTAACATAATAGATTCATCATTCAACGTACTTAAGTTAATTCGGATTTTACTCAAAAAATTATAGTTTGATACGTTTTTGAGTTTTGGTATATGTACGTTGAAGCAAAATTATAAATAATGATTTAGAATATGTTGTTTCTGCTTAATAACCAAATTGTCTTGAAGCCGGTGGGAGCAATTCTGAGTTTGTGGATTATTGGATATTATCTAAGAAATAATATAAAAGTATTATTCGATAAGCATCAGAATTAAGCAAGATTTTTATAGAGAAATCAAATAATTTGATTTCTTGTCAAAATTCAAAGGAAGCATGTGTTTGTAAGAATGAATACCAATAGGTGCTAAAATATTTCTAAAACCATAAACAAACAAAAACTTATAATTATTAATGATGGGTCCATGTTAAAATCATTTCAGTTTGGCTATTTAATTCTCGTTATAGGATTTGAAAAGTCATATTTTACAATCACTATAAAAGGATTTTGGGAATGTCCTAAAACGATATACACAGACAGTATATTAAATTATTTAAATGGAGCATATAAGATTGGTTCCTTATGCATTGGCTAGGAATTGTCATACATGCTATAATGTTTGTAATATAACTTTTTTCTTATGTATTTGATACATAGAGCAATCATTAAACTAGAATTAAGATTACTATATGATGGTTTAGAGTGTTCTCGAGTATTTATGAAATGTTAGAGAATTGTTTATAGAAACAACAAACTCCTTGTGAAAGAGTGCACAGAACTTCGTAAGTGATATCGAGTATAGTGTGTCAATGCTAAGTTTATGTTCAATCTTAAGTTAAGAATTTTAAGTTGGAAATGTTTCAAACAATAAGTAGTGGTAATTCAACTAAAGCTAAGTACATCGCCTTGAATAGCCTGTAGTGTTATAAGTATAAATAAATGCAAAAATTTATAATCAAGCTAAGAGTGATTCTAAATATTGAGAATCTCATGTCATTATTATATGATAATTAAAAAAATAGCATACCCATTCACTAAGGGACCAACCCGATTAGTTCTTTAAAAACCAAATTGAAGGAGTTAGAATAAGATTCCATAATTGACCCTAGGTGTAAGTGAGAGGTTGATAGAATTTAGGGTATGCCTTAGGGGCAGTTATGCAATTTGTAATATATATTTATTTCGATAACCAAACTTGTTCAAAATAAAAGGCATTTTCTTTCTATTATACACATGTTACATTATGATATAATTAATTAAGTAACTAAATTAAAGATATTAAATAGAAAATCCTTAAATGATATGTTATCTGATGGTAATTACAATGTGTTGTAATCATGAAAACCTTATCACATAGAAAAATTACATATTATTTTAAATATTTCTAGTCGAGATATTTCGAGAAAGGATATCGATTCATCCGTTGAGACTAGAGTATGTAACGACCTCCAAATGTTAGACAGTGTATTACTCATGGCCGTGGAGAGCACCAAAAGGTTACATACTGATAGTCATTGGATGACTATAGAATGACTCACTCTAGAGTTCTCTGTTGGTTGATATAAATAAGGTCAAACAGACAATCTTGAAGCAACGATGTTACATAGTTCCCTCGACTAGAATACCGTGGAACTTCAATGTGAACACTCCACTTCGATTATAGTGAAATCATGGTATGACATCCATTAAATAACTATAATTGGGTTGAATCTAGCGAAGTGAAATATTATTCAATAGAGAATTCGTCTTCTAAGTTACATGAAGTCAGTATCACAGTCAATTACAATCAACCCAAAGTCAAAGTCTCTGGCCAAAGAAGTACAGTAAATAATAGCTATTGCTATTGAACCAAAGATTTTGTGTTTGAACTAATTAAGTTGAATGTGGACAATGTTGGAATTTTAACTAAAACCTAATTCCATAAGTCAAATGTGATATATTGTTGACAAAGAGAATTGGAGAAAATAATTGTTGCTACCAAGTACCGCTCATAATAGTAAAATTAGATTTTTTACCAAAAAGATGTGTAAGTGATAAATTTAACCAAAATGTCACACCATCAGCTAAGGTGACATGTGAACTTTATTATTCGAACCATTCGAGTCCCTGACTGGATTTATACCTTTGAGTCGCACAATCATAATAATGAATAGTCCAAAAAACCACATGCTTTAATTATTTCTAATCGTTGTAAATTAATTGGTATTTGTGAAATATTAATTATTATATTTAGTTGATTTGATGTTTAAATGTCGTTAATATTTACTAAAATATATAAAAGTTATGTATGCATGTATCAATACATGATAATGATAAAATATTTGAATTAGATTTAAATCAATTCACTACTAAAGTTTTTGGAAATTTTTGAGGGCCCATGTGGCACCATTCTTAGCCGACCATACTTGGTAGAAGATAAAGAGGATTTTGTGAGATTTAATAAAGAACTAAAGAGGGAAGGTTTTAGGAAGGAATTAGAAAGATTTCAATCATTTCTTTAAAGCAAATCTGTAATAACCCACCCTCTCAACATCAGGTGCGACGCTCGAACCGATGCCAACACCCGAGGACCGAAAGGATGAACCGTTTGGAGTCGGTATAAAATATATACAACTATAGAAATATACTAGATATCAGATACAATTCTAACTAATACTATCTACTTTAAGAGTCCTACAGTGAAAGGAAGTAAATATAATAGATAAATAAATACAATGGCCACATCACCTCAACATGTCTACAATGTCAAATACATATGTTTGAATAATTCAAATACAACCCAGTTCACACATATAGTCAAATTCAGGTCACTACACTTGTATACATCATATACTATATACAAATGTATCTCTATCCCTAATACCATCTATGTAAGAACTCGCACCTAAATGGGCCCAATTTTCTAGCTAAATCGAAAACCCAGGTCCATTAGGGTACTGATCGTTGGTATTGGTAATATGTAATAAACACAAGTATATCAGGGAACTATCTATAAGACCTCACATGGAAATAGTAAAATATAATAAAACATATATACTGACTAAAGCTACTGCCTTAGAACCAATATTATTCGTTGGATATCTAGTTGCATTGTCAATGCCAAACATGAATGAGAAGATCCATCCACCTATCATTCCTATCTTGTACCGGTATCACGTCCCTCTAAATCTATTCTATGGGTTGTAACGAGGAGCGGGTCAGAATAAAGTTCTAGTGATTGGTAAATTACATACTTTATCCATAACACTAGTTTATGCCGATTGATTTCAATTTAAGTACTATGTCTACTATTCAAGGATTATTCATTTAATTCCATATGCACGTACGATATACCCAACCTACTCCAAGTTATAAGTACATATGCGCGCACACACACACACACATATATAAACATCGCTGTGCTCCCCAAAAGGAAACCCATGCCACTTAATAATTCTTAAATATGGAAGAGGCAGACCAAACAACCACTTAATACCTCAATCTCGAAGTGGGACCTCCATAATGTAATCGATGGGGTCAACCGGCCCTAACTATGAAGGCCGATGACTCATAGGCATGACTTTACAATTTAATGAGCCGTATAACTAATGCATCTCAAAGACTTATCTAAGGGTTAACTAGCCAACCTCCAACTAAACAAACAAGCAACCAAAATTTGAGGTCGATGTGTATCCCATACGGACTTTACACTAGTAGGAAGCGTAATCCATTTGGACGTAACCCAAGTCTTTGTTAACGATTTCTCGAGACCGCTGGTGGTCAGACCTATGCCCAGCCCCACTCCACTATGGGTTTACCAACAATGCAGACATAGCATCATCCTTTGAACCAAATCCCGTTTAGACTTGCCTAATACAAGTTAAGGAAAATGCCCACTCTCCCGGTTACTTAATACCTTTGGTTTGAAATTTAAGCAAACCCCACTTTCCTAATTGGGCACAATTATAGGTTATTTAAGACTTCTTAAATATGGACGAGGTAGACCCAATGACCATTTAATACCTCAACCCCGAAGTAAATCTCTTAACAACCCTTACGTACTTAGCCATTTAATACTTCAACTTTGAGGCAAACCCTTGGTAAATTTTTGCACAAACCTATACGGTAATGTATATCCCCCATGGGTTATATGGTTTAGAGATGTCCCATATTAGTAGCGCGTATACATAATTGCTAGCAACCCCTTACGGAGGGCAGACGTCTATTGTGTAACTCTACTGACCTTGCATCCCAACCTATACTAAATCAAGTTATTTATAATTAATCTAAATTTTAGGCTAGGCCCACTAAATCACACTTGCTCTAATGTATTATTGAGGCCGTATAATTTCAACTGTGGAAATTATTACGCCTCCTAAGTTTATTTATTCGTATTCATTTATTTACTTGTTATGAACTTCTTTTTATTTTATACACTTACTATCCCTAACTTCAATCCTCATTAATGTTGTTAAATGCCAATTATTTATCCGTTTCAGAATTAATTTATCATGCCCTTTTAATTTCCTTCATAAATATCATATTTAATTTTGGAATTATATCCATTAAACGAATTTACATCCATATTTGCTTACTGTAACTTCCTATTAACTGTGTAACTAATTCTTATTAACATTTTGATCTTATAACTCCTTGATTATTATGTTATTTATATTTTAATCTTTTATACGTAATTAATATAACAACTGATGTTTATTTATTTATTTCTTAAACTTATACTTTACTACATATATATTTGATCAATGCTATTATAACTGGTTATTTATATTTTTTTTTATTATAACATTTTAGCTTCTACATTTAGGGATTTTTGTATATACACTTATGTGTAAATTCCACAAAAATATTTATTTCCACATTTAAATGCTTTGGAACTGTATATTTTCCATAAAGGAAATGTTACCGTTGCGACTTTCCATAAACTACCAAAAAGTGGGGTTGTGATACGTTTGTAATTATAAGAAATTATCTCTTCCTATTTTTATTGAAATAGACAGTGCAAACTACGAAAAAACATCCCCACTTTGCACATCTTATTTCTTTGGATATATGAATATTCCTTGTTATTTCAAACGACGCATTATTCATATATAAATGTAAAGTTAGACAGTTTATGGAAATTCACATGGAGGTCAATACAACTAGATTTTGCATTCTACAATTCCAATGAATTAAAATTTAGAAAATTTAAATCCCAAATAAAATTAAAACATTCCAATTGAATGATTTACAAGTTTAACAGTTTACAACTGAAATAGAAAAAATCTGGAAATAACTACACAATTCTATAATATCATACTTCATAAATTTTAGGGACTATTCTCCCTAAATTCCAAATCTAGGTTGTATATGTCATTTCTTCCAAGTTAAATAATTTTTTTCTGAATATGTGGGCAACAGTGTCAATTCAGTTTTGTTCAATTAAGCCTATAATCAAATGGATGTCACATTGGCATAATAACAAAAATAGAATTCCAATAATATAAATTTAGTACTTTGAAAATTACATAATTTTCCACTCACCTTATGTTCAAATCTCCAGACCCAAACCCACTCTTCTCACTTGACTCCTTTTCTTTTCAACCAAAAATAGATATTTAAAAGTGTATACATGCCCATTAGAATTTAAGATCTAAGAGGAGATTTGAGTTTAAGTGGAAATCTAAATTTATAATTTCTAAACTTACCTCTTTCATAGAATTGATTCACTCATTCTCTTTTATTTTCTGCCCTTCCTCGATATATATATATATATATATATATATATGTGTGTGTGTGTGTGCGTGTGTGCGTGTGTTTGTGCGTGCGTGCGCGTATGTACGTATGTATGTATATAAATTTTAAAATCCGTAGAAGTAGTGAAGAAGGAGAAACGGTAAAGCTTCGCTGCTCAGTTCAGAAAATACGAGAAGAAAGGTGAGGGGCTAGACCTGTATTTAGAGGCCCTCGAATCAATTATATTCGTTCGATTAAAATTTATCAAATCTGGGCAGTTCAGCCATGGTTTAGGGCATTCTGGCCTTAAACCGACCGATCAATCGATGGTTTAGAGTGGTCGATCGATGATATAGAGCTGTTGATTGGCTCTACTAAGGTGTCGACGGATGGGGACGAAATTAATGGTGTTATTTCTTTTGCCGTTATTAATTTTATATTATTATTATTATTTTACATCCATTTGAATTATTTTAATCCAACATCTTCAAACGTTTATAACTTCTTCATTTGAACTCCAATCACAATACTTTATATACGAAAGTTGATTAGAAGAGTGCCATGAGCGCAATGGTGCAAGTTTCATGGCCAAATTCCGATGTTTGCTCAATTTCCATTTTTAGCCTAATGAATTATTTTTTAATTATTTTTAATTAATTACTATTTATTTTATGAGGTGTTACACTCTCATCTCCAACTCTATCAACTTGGACACATGTGTGCGCATATGTATATATATATAAAGGAAAAATAGGAGTGGGTCAGACATAAGTCATGTGAGTGAGCCATAATTTACCCAACATATACTACAAAAACAAAATTATAACGTAATATGATCTATCGCTCGATTAGCACACGTCTTGTCACCACATCTCGTCATACATAACTATCAAATACATCTAGTATACCATGTCAATTCTATATGGACTCACTTCCTTGGACCAACCACATGCCCTACAGGGTCGTCTATTGTCCATTGCCACATAAACCACGTATAGGACTCACTTCCGTGAACCGACCAAAGTCTATAGGGTCACCTGTTGTCCTCGTGCTACCTAATTGGACTCACACTTTAGACCGCCCGTAGTCTACAGGATCGCTTAATATCCACCTCCTTCACCTGGCCTGCCGAAGCACCACAGAGGAGCAACATCATTTTCGGATGACCTGCTTGTGTTACAGGGCCGTATTCATACTCGTATATATATCTTGGGATATCTACATACGCTCCAGTCTTGTTGCTATCCACATCCATCATCGCATCATATCTCCATACCATAATAACATACATATAATCATTTCATATAGCAACCAATCACCACACACATTCATCCATTTCGTAATGTTGTCATTTTCCTCATTACTAGTCTCCATTTGTCTTTCGAAACAATAGAGAAACATGACTCAAATTGTTCGTTATTTATTTATACAGGTCATTCTGGGTTTAGGTTCAACTTGTGCCTAGAATGGACCACTGGTGCTCTAGTCCATGTCACTGGTGGACGTGTACATGATTTTTGGCAGTTTCAGATTTCAAGAAGTTGATATTTTCTTAGTCATTTTTCTGCCTCTAACTGCCTCCGCTCTGCCTATGGTTGCCTGTGAACGTTCCTAGTATCTAACCCTACATTTCTAAATCCGGTTTGATTATTTATTTCACCAATTTTAATATAGAATCATTAAGTTACTATATTTTTATAAAACCCGGTTTCTAAGGGCTGTTATCAGCCAAACCCCTCAAAAATTCCTCTTGAATCCGAAACTAAGTGTTTTTAGATGTTAAACTAGCCAACATGTCATAGATATAGGATTATAATCGCACTTTATGAAGATAAGAGGATGAATCACTCACCAAAGCTCAAAAGTTGCTCCTACCTTCACTGTTCTTCCACTTTCCAACCAAGAATCTTTGTTTTTTTGCACAACTCCTTTTTAGATCATAGTCCTCATCCATACGGTCGTTTCGATGTCGAATTATGTTAGGAAATGAAGAAGATATGTCATTTTGAAGTTGGACATTGAATGTTGAAAATGAGTTACATGATTTACTCCATTATCCCTTGTTGTCAGGCCTACTGCATTCGCATGCTTGGTATTTTGCCTCCCAATCATTTCAAGTTTGTAGTCCTCTTTGATAGTTCGCGACGCCGCTAGTTTCGTGAATTTTCGTTGAGTTTTGAGAGAGATATTAAGGTTTGCTCTTTGCTAGGTTTAGAGGAAGAAGGAGGAAGAAGGAGCGGTTGATTGGTTTTTCTGAAATGAAGTACATTATTTAGGATTAAAATTGAGGAGGGAAATTGATTTGTCCACTCAAATTCAAATTCAAATTCAAATTCAAACCTTCCATTGTTTACGTCCGTTCGACCGGATATCGTTTCTTCCATAATTTGTTCATACAAATTCCAAACATGGCAAATCAAAAACCGGGTAGATCAGAAAAACGAAATGGTCGCAGTGGTGCTAGTTTCGTCATCAAATTCCAAAGTCGGAAAAATGACCATGTTACCCCTCCTTATATTTAATTTATTGATTAATTTACTAAATTCAATTATTTCTGCATTATTATATTATTAACATTTAATAAAATATTTAGCATTATTTTTGGGGTATTACATTCTTCCCCCTTAAAAGAATTTCGTCCTTGAAATTCTTAAGGGACAAAGAGTGCATGACATTTTCTCGTACCACATAAATACATTAGCATACAAAATAAATCATTCAATCATTCATCCAAACAATTATCCACACAACAAGGAAGCTAATCAAACCAAACATCCATACATTACACAATCTGAAATCAAATAGGTGTACGTATTCATCTAACGTATAAAAATACATACGTGGTGTTTTATGTACTTTTATGAACCAATAACATAATATCATGATATGTATGTAGATGAAATATGACATTATATAAATGTTGATATCTAAATTGGGCCCTTCTATATGAATGAGGTGATATGACATATATGGTATGTACGCAAGTATCCTAGTGTGAACATATAAATTCTATATGTATGCACAACCAATAACATCAACATAACATACGGTGAATATATATATATATACATAATGAATTATATAATGTCAAGACATATAAAACAGATCTAGAACAATACGCACATAAATAAAACAATCTTCCAATGTAACCGATATCAAGTAACAATAGTAAAACAAAAGTGAATCCAATCAATTATTCAATCAAACCTATATGTTGACTAAATTAACAATCAAGCAAATGGAAAATGTTTTGGAAAGGAATCATATTAAAAAGGTCAGATCTACTCCTCCACTTTTTAATTTTCTCTGACCAAATCGTTCTTCTTAAAATAATCAAATAAATTCTACTACTAGAATAACTTATCCCAAAATACCAATCTCAATCATACGTGAATGTCTACAACTTCTATAACCCCTAATAACTCTACAATTCATAACATGGGTAGCCCTAGCACACCGTGACCATATGCAGTCTCTCTCAAGCCATTTCTAAATGCACACACCTAACGGTTAAATCATCTAGTAGTAGTTTCCTTAATTTGTTTTCCGGACTGCTAAGATAAGACAACTTAAAGTAGGCAGCGTCTTATCCAAACAAAGTCGAATAACTTGATTCATCACATTATTCCTTCTTCACCCAAGAACACCTAAAATGATCAATGTCTTAACTTGGTGAACGTATCATATCTCCCATCCAAGCCTCCAATCTAACTCAAGTGGTATCATTACGCTTATGATATCACTTTTCCAAATATCCAATAAGTTTTTGATACACAAAATATCACCTCCTCAATTTTACAAACATTTCACACTAAATCCTATAACTAAGCAAGCATCCAACAAGAGAAAGCCTATTCTATTCAACTAATACAACCATAGCAACTAACCTAAGATAGTGATAGAGTTAAAAGAATTGATTATACAGTACATTATTTACATGCACCTCATGTGCAATGTAAACTCTGTACCTTTAAGTTGCTACTCCAAAAGAGTTTTCTTTAAATAGACAGTCTCTCTTCAATCCGAGGAGTGATTGAAAAGAACCCATCTACTCCTCACTCAAGAACATATCTGAATCTTTTAAAGATTTTATTTCATAAAATCACCTTCGCGTCCCTTATACATACTAACCATAATACTCTTTTCCCGACCTTTCTTAATAATTTCCTTCAACTACTGTGAAACACTTGTATTCACACTAATTGACTTCCTTATTTTACCTTAGTATCCATTCAATCTAGAATATCTTTTCTTAAATTTCAAAAACCAGGTTTTATCTCAATAGCTCAAAATCCTTTATCCGAATCATTTATCTAAATTGTTTATCCATAACAGTCAAAATTTACTCCTCATATTATCCTTGCCATTAATCCAATTTGGAATATCTTTTACAAACAAATTTCTCAACTTTTCACAATTCTTTAATATATAAATCATACCTATCTATACAATTCCATAGACTTCATTCCATTTATCAATAATACACTTATATGATCTTAATATTCATCCTTCATACCAAAATACTTATCTTTATAAAAGCTTAGTACCCATTCAAATCCAAAATATCCTTTACGATCAAAAGCCCGAACTAAATACCGTTCATAACCAAAATCCAAGTTCAATTCATTTTCTAATAATAACTAGTCAATGGTATCTTTCTCATATATTATTTCACTTACTTACTATTCTTCCATATTATGGATGATACAACTCAATAAGAGCGGCGTCTCGCTATATAATCCAAATCGCTCAAATATTGGCTTCTATAACTATAGCCTAAAACATATACAACAAATGATCATTTGCTGGGAGAACAACATCTATCCAAGCTATATAACATAAATGATGTAACTTTACTTACAACATCAGGTCAATGACACCAATCCATGAATTCAACTCAAATAATCTACATTTACTATGATATCAACAGGGAAGCATCTTGAATATCATTCACTTCCATTCCCGATCATTGCCGCAATGAAACTAAACAAAAGAATGTGAACATCAACTATCTAAATTCCTGCACTATGGACCGATCATCAAGTTAGATCTCATAGTAGCATCATTGGGTCATTGTAGGACCCTGTCTTAAAATAAACTCTAGGCCCACAACAAAAATCTTCATCCACATCTCCAAACAAATTAGTTAATGGGATTTAATCAATTGAAATTCCAATACCACTTGCGCCTCATACACTAATCGGTTTTCTGAATGAAATTCTATTTCAGCTACATCTTTAAAAACATTCCATTGTAAAATAAGTAAAATTTAAGCCTAAATCTCCTTCATATGATATCTTACTAATTTATTTTTGCTATTAGGTAAGCATCTTTTCTCCATAATGCTTCAACATAATAATTTGAATTTACTTTTCTAATTATACCCACAATCTTTCATTAAAGGCATATGGGATCTCGTTCCTATCTAAACTTCGACTCTCCTTTATTGTCATGTGCCTAAGTGGCATATCCATATATCTTATTAATTCTTATTTCTTTGGGGAGGGAGTTCAGAATCTTCTTCGACAGCATACATAATGTCTATCTCCATCTAATTTCGTTATAACTATCGGGATTATGACATGATAATATCATGCCCAGTCTGATAATCCTTATTCAAGCTATATATCTATCTTCTTCCAACATTATCTCAGTACTAATCTTTCGATCTACCCCAAAGTCGATTGATCCACGCACTATGTGAGATTTACACATGAACTACTTACTGTCACATTAGTTATCCAATATCAGAACTCACATCCTTTCACGATCTATTTTCCCCATCTTTATAATAGGTGGTGGGACATTTGCACTTGGGGCTACCTCTAATGCATAACCCTTCTCTTCCTTTTTCATTTTCCAACCCATCAAACATATTTTAATTTAACCATTCAAAACTTCTTCTTATACTTTATAACTAAGATAAAGGATTTGCTATTAGAAACTTATCACGATATCCAAATTTAAAACTTTCACTTATTTTTAAAATAAATCATCACTTTTCAAAATATTTCTTTACTAAAACATCTCATTTACTTAAAACCATAAGATAACACTTTTTCATCAAACATTTACTTTGTCTTTATAATTTAATTTCAACACTAATAACTTCTTTACCTTTAATGTTTTAATATTAACCACTTAAATTAAATAAACTATACTTGTCTTCCAAAATAATTTTTCTTTATTTCAAAACATCATTTCAAATAATGTATAGTAATTTTACTAATATATAGATAACTATACATAAATTTATTTTGTATAATAGAAAGTTTTCTAATACTTTTAAATAATACATCATACATATATTTTTAAAGATCCACTAAGGCTATGAACCATTATCATTTCAGTTTAGAAAATCACGTCTCACTCTTTACATCATACATTAACATACATTTATATCACGAGCCTTTACATTTTCGTTTTAAAAATATGTATTAAACGGATAAATTCCATTTACTTTTAAAACAAAAATTTTTAATCCATTTTTCAAAACTCTTTAAACACTTATAATACAAATATGATACTAGTTCATAAACTCTCTTATTACATTTTTTTATAATTTGCAATTTCATAACTAATTTCCTCTTTAAAAATTCCTTTAAATTTTTACTCTTAAAAATATCTTGCTTTCAAAATCAATTCTCCTACCACACTCATTAACTAACTATCCAATACATCAATCCAATCAGATCCAAAAGTTTGCATCTATTCTCAGAAGTGCTTAGCCACGTCCCAATTACCAATTATGGTTCAACTCCAACATATGACCAAAAACTATTATTCATACACTAATTGCAGGTACTTTGGGGTTTATACAGTATAACTCATTGCTTACAGATATCGATATAACCAAACTTGGATGTTCACATCACAATTTCCAAAGTATCGATTCTAGTACTATCTCTAGTTTCGGTCATGCCGCACTAATATCTATCTTTGATCTAGTTTCCATCCTCAGTAACATTTTTCCATATTTTGCTATCCATAAATTGGGATTCATTAGCAACTCCCCAATAAGTAGGTGCTCAACTAAAACATTTACAACATATTCGACACACACACACACACACACACATATATATATATATATATGAAATAGAAAATACGAATGGGCTCTCTCAATACGTACCTAGTTCCTATGCTAGCTTCTAACCTACGCTTTGATATCAAATGTAACAAACCACCCTCTCCACCTTTGGTCCGACGCCTGAACTGATGAAAACACATGAGAACTAAAAGGACGAGTCATTTGGGGTTGAGATAAAATACATACTACTACAAACATATATCAAATATTAGATATAGTTTAACCAACAGTATCTACTTTTAGAGTCTCATGGCGGACGGAAGTAAATATAATACATAAATAAATACCATATTCACATCACCTTAATATGTGTACAATGTCAAATACATATATCTGAATAATACAAATACAACCCAATCCATACATATACTCAAGTCCAGGTCACTACACTTATATACATCATATACTATATACAAATGAGTCTCTATCCCTCATACCATCTCACCTCCAACTCTATCAACCTGGATATATATATATATATATATAAAGGAAAAATAAGAATTGGTCAAACGTAAGTCTAGTGAGTGAGCCATACTCTACTTTATATACACTACAAAAGTAACATGATATGAATCTATCGCTCGATCAACACACGTCCTGTTGCCACATCACATCATACCTAACTATCAAATTACCGCATCATCTGTATATGGACCCACTTCCTTGGACTGACCTCATTCCCTACAGAGTCACCTATTATTCATTGTCACATAAATCGTGCATATAGGACTCACTTCATTGGACCATCCAAAGCCTATATGGTCACCTGTTGTCCTCATGCTACCTAATTGGACTCACGGTCTAGACCGCCCATAGCCTACAGAGTCGCTTAACATCCACCTCCTCCACCTGGCCCATCGAAGCACTATAGGGAAGCATCATCATGCCTGGACCATCTACGTATGTCAACTGTATTCATACCTATATACATGTATTGGAATGTCAACCTCTACCCCAGTCTCATTCCTATCTATGTCCATCATCGCATCATATCTCTATATCGTAACAACATATATAATCATTTCAAATAGCAACCGATCATCACACACATTTATCCATTTCGTAACGCCGTTATTTGCATCGTCACTAGCCTCATTTTCCTTTTAGAACACAAGAGAAACAAGACTCGAATCATTCATTATTTATTTATATAGGCCCTTCTGGGTCTAAGTTCAACCCATGCCAAGAACATGCCACTAGTACTTTGGTCTAGCCCACTGGTGGACCGGTGTATGCAATTTCTGATAGTTTTAGATTTCCAAAAATTAACGTTTTCATCGTCGTTTTTCCATCTCTAACCACCTTCGCTCCGCCTATGATCGCACGTGAACATGCATAGTATTTAGCATTAAGTTTCTAAGCCCGGTTTGATGATTTATTTCACCAAATTTAACATATAATCATTAAGTTACTGTATTTTTATAAAACCTAGTTTCTAAGGGCTGTTATTAGCCAAATCACTCCAAAATCCCCCTTAAATCCAAAATTAAGTGTTTGTAGATGTTAAACTACCCAACATGTCATAGATGTAGGATTATAATTGCATTATATGAAGATAAGAGGATGAATTACCCACCAAAACTCTCAAGTTGATCCTGCATTTGATACCCTTCCATTTTCTAGCCAATAACCTTTATTTTTCAACTCCAATTCCATCACGTAGTCCTCACCCATAAAATCGTTTCAATGTACGGATCATCAATTTTCGTTAAGAAACGAAGAAGATGTGCCTTTTTAAAGTTGGATGTTGAATACTAAAAATGAGTTATGGGATTTACTCCATTGCCCCCTTGTTGTCCGGCCTGCTGCACTCCCATGCATTAGTATTTTGCCTCCCAATCATTTCAGGTTTGTAGTCCTCTTTGATAGCTTCACAACGTCGTTGGCTTTGTGAATTTTGTTGAGTTTTTGAGAGAGATATTAAGGGTTGATCTTTGGTAGGTTCAGAGGAAGAAGAGGGAGTGGTTGGTTGGTTTTTCTAAAAATTGAGCAAGTGATTTAGTTTTTAAGATAAGGAGGGAAATTGATTTTTCAGCTCAAATTCAAACCTCCCATTTTTTGCGATCTTTCAACCATATACCTTTTTGCCTATAATTTTTTTATACGAACTCCAAACTAGATAACCAAAATACTATGCAAATCAGAAAAACGAGACGGCCGCAATTGCACTAGTCTCACCATCAAATTCTAAAGTCAAACATGGCCATTTGCCCTTTTTTATTTTAAATTTATTTTTATTTATTCGTTAAATTCAATTATTTCCTCATTGCTATATTATTAATATTTAATTAAAATACTTACCTATTTTTTCTAGGATATTACAAAACCTCCTTTCATTTCTTTAGTTTTATTCTTCTCGACAAATTCATTTTCTTTCAATTTCTCTTTGCTATTCCTTAATTGCCAAAATTATAACGATCCGTGTTTTACATACCAGAAGATCGTAGAATATTATTTTTAAATCCATATTGGCTCGTATGACATTATAACTTTAGAAAATGTTGAGTCGTGACATTTTTGGCCCTTAGAAATTTTAATGAATGATTCCGACCTTGAAAAATTGTAAGGTCTATAACTTTTGGTAAGAGTTGAATTAGGGGTCGAGACCATTTTCATTGAAAGATACGATGGTTTCTCTTTACGTAGGATGAACATAATAGCGTTTTGGACTTATCATCTAGTAAATATGACCATTTGAAGTTTGGATAGTTTTTGATTAGGTTAGCGGGTAATTTATTAGGCTTGAATTAGGTCTGCTAACCCATTTCGGGATTTGTGCTGAATTGAGAAGATCAGACAATTCCTAATCACTTTCCTACTTTCCAAAAACTGATCTAAATCTCCATTAACCATTTTGTGGCCAAAAAACACCATATTTCCTTACTTAATTAGGTTAAACATGTCATTAAAGGGTAGGTAGCGAAGGGATTGAAGGATTTACAGTTGGACCACCTTGTGGTTCATGCTTTTATTGTTCATTCTCAAATTTGCTTAGGATTCGTGTATTTTTGGTTTAAGGTGAGTGATTTTGCATACCTCACTGTTCTATGTATGTTGGTATAAGGAAATAATGATTTTTAAATGATTTTTGATGCTAAATTGTTTTTAAATCTAGATCCAACTTTATTAACACCTTTAAACCGATTTTAAAAAGATAAAGTAGCATTTTTGCTCGATTTATACCTCTCACAAATCAGGCCATCATTTTTGTATATGTTAGATATAATAAAATATGTATGTTTGAATTACATTGGATTGCTTGTATATGATTCTTGTATGGAATTGTTTGATGTGTTTGTTATTTGTTTTAGTGTGGTTAGAATCAAGTTGTCATTTTAGGCAAACCGATCAGAGAGATGTTCAAAAAAAGATGTGACTGAAGTATGTTATTCCTAGAAGTCTAGGAGAGCTATAAAACAAATCGTATGGGATTTAGATGAAGTTTGATAGTGAAACATCATGTCAGTGGCCATGGTCAAAACATATTGGGTGTGGTTTCTCAAACAACTTGGTGGTCAGTGATTTCATGGATTTAAAGGTTGGTTTTGGTCCGAGGCTTTGACGCTTCAGGGTTGAGAGTAGGAAGCATCGAGCCAGGCTAAAGACCCAAGGAATTGGAAGTTTTGGACCTAGGAAAATATTCGGCTAAGTGAAATTGTCAGCACTAACATGATGCGACCTGAGAAAATTTTAGTAGAACCTTTAAGAAATGGAGGAGCGAGTTTCAAACTTGAGCTTGGATGTGAAAATTTAGCAAAAATTGGCTGAGTAATCATTTCGGCTCTGACACGATGAATCATGTCGGTACCGGCATTATTACAGGTGGCTAATTTAGGCCAAACTTTAGGGAGGTTATGGTGATGCCTTGGGAAACATGTCATCTGTGTTCATCTGTTTGTTCAACATTATGACTCAAAAAAGAATGACAGCTCTTGATCATGAAGGAAATGACGGGATGCTTCGATATGATAGCTTCAGAAATATGGTATGAGGATTCTACAGCTTATGAGGGATGTCTAGAGATGTTCCGATGATGATGATCCATAAAGATGAGTTCGATGAAGGGAGCTCGTAGGTAGAACAATGATTTATTCTATAATAGAGATAAATGGAATGATATGGAACAATGAGGGATACAACTATGAGGTTATGTGCGAAGGGATCATTGATATGTGAAGATTTCTAGAGTGCTCATATAAAAGGGGCATCTGGGGACGCTCAACTAGATTATGATGGTGTCCAGATCTTATGATGGTAGGTTGCCCTGCACTTATGGATTGTAAGTCTACTTCTTGGCTGTGCAAAGTGGTATGGATTCAAGCATCGAGAAATTATGACTTTTCTATGGGTCTCTGGTTTATGATGATGCCATATAGGTTATCTTATATTCAATGCACCTGAGTGATGTGAGGATTGTTTGATGGCTTCTTTGATTGCTATGTTTGTTTATCACTCTAGGTATGTCACCTGGCATAGGTATTATTTACTTGAATATTTAAAACTCAACATTGTACCTAGGTACAGTACACCTATATGATGATGATGGTGATAGTATATTAGCATGTACTATTATGTACTAACTCTTTGGATGTAGGGACATGTAAGGTATGACTCTTCATACCCTATTTCTTATACTATATCGACTTTCATAGTATTTTGAGATTGTTTATTGCTCACACAAGACTGTTGTCTGACTCGAGGTTTTATGCTTTGCTTCTTCTCATCTCAAGTATTCTTAAACTAGTATGCTAGATAATAGGTGTGGGATAGTGTGTAGCATAGTAAAGATGTGCTAGCAGAAGGTTACATTTTCATGTATACTATATTTTTGGAGCTTTTACTATTTTCGTTATGCAACACTATGGAGCCTTCATAATGTTTGACTTTATGTGGAGATAGTTCATCATTTAGGATTTATTTATTAGTTTTACAAACTCTATTGCTACCATTTTGCACAACTATATTGAACCTATCCTCTGAACTATGATGGTTTTTATGGTAACATTTATGTCTCGTCAGTTTTATATCTGTGATTGATATTATATTTTATCCCATCGCCATGAGGTATACGATAGGTCCTATGATTTTTTTAGATATTATACCATCCTGGAAATTGTCTTAAACTAGCCAAGCACCATTTTAGCACACTATATAGGTATTTTGGGCGCCGAAGGTGTAGGGTGATCATCACATTTGGTATTATAGCCTAGGTTGCATAGTTAATCTTGGGGATACCAGGATCCATCATAGATATGGCATGAGTTATCACTCTAGCATGGATCCAGAATATATGAGAGAGTGTACTTGTCATATATTTTGATTTTCGAAACCATATAATAGTGTATATTTAAGTCGTATTGCATATACAAGTACCATTGATGCAACTATTCTTTATGAGAGATCTATCATTCTTATTATAGATTAAGAATGATCTAGCATATAAGAAACGTTGTTTAGAACTCCATCTCTGGAGTTGAGGAGGGGATAGGGTCAAGGGCGGCTAACCCTGACATATAGAACATGTTTACTGAGATAGTGCGAAAATGGTTTCAATGCCATGTCGCTCCTAATAGTGATGTTGCTCAAATGCAGGTGCATAGGGTTGACTTTACTAAGTTGACAAGGGATGACTCTAGCTTAGGAGGAAAATTGTTCCATGAAATGCAATCGGCTGTAGAGGTCCAAGATTGGATCGACACTTGTGAGAGGATATTTGAGGATTTGGAGTTTCAAGACCCAATGAAGAGGATATTGGCTTCTAGACAGCTTCAAGGGTGAGTGATGGGGTGGTGGGATACCATCAAGATCACTATTCCTGAGGATTAGATTACTTGGGAGCAGTTTAAGATGAGGTTTGAGGAGAAATTCATACTTGCAGCAAAGAATCAAAACTATTCCATAAATTTGCTGATTTAAGGTAGGGAGATATGTTTGTGTCAAATTATGCTGTCGAATTTGATATGTTGTTGAAGTACATCCTATCTTTTATTGATAACCCACTAAAGAAGAATTAGAAATTCATTATAAGCTTGGATAATTATCTAGGAGAGAAGTTGGAAGGACATATCAATGACACCTTTGAGAGCTAGCGAAGAAGGCTCTCTGGCACGAGAGTCTGTATCCTAAGTCTAAGTCTACTGTTGTTGTTTCCATAGATAAGTCAAATCCAAAATCTAGTAAGGAGGAAAATGAAGGTGGAACAACAATAAGAAGAAGCAGTTCTAGAAGGGTGGCCAAAAGAAGGGCAAGTAGGAGCCTACTTGCAAAAATTGTGGTGAGGAGGGTCGCTTGAAGTCAAACTGCAAAGTTGAAGGCAAGAAGTGCTACAACCGCAACAAATTCGGGCAAATTTAGAAGGACTATCATGAACTAGTAAAGCAGAGGTAGGTGGTTAAGCCATATGCATTGGATGTTGTTCCAACTTCGTTGAGTGCTCCATCGACGAAGGAGAAGGGAAAGAGCATTACTATCTTAGATATGCTTTCAATTTATGATATTACAGTACGTGTTTTATTCGATACCAAGGCTTCATATTCCTTTATATCTAACGATTTGGTAGATAGATTAGGATTGAGACCTGACATAGTAGACCATTCTTTGATTATGATGAACCCTGTTGCAGCTCAGCCAGCCTGTGCATGGTTTGTCGAGACCCAGTGTTATCGAGTCATAGAATTTTTTTTGTGTGTGGATGTTTTATTTTGGGTTTGTTGGGTTCGGTATTATTTTGGGGATGGACTGGCCGAAGAGGCACGAAGTAGTGGTGGACTGTGAGAGGTCATTAGTGACAATTGGGATTGAGGATGGGTAGTGTAACAACTCGCTATGTTCAGATCTCTAATTTCCGACATAAAACAATAACTTTGACCAAAGAAGTCAAAAACGACGGATCGTTAGGTGATTAGTAAAAGAGAACGAAACAAAAACTATCTATTTTGTCTTTCAGAACTCATGGCCAAAGGAACACAAAATATAATAATTAAATACTTCATATGTCATTTCTAAACTAATCCATACATAGTTTCATATGTCACTGATATGTGCGCCCGTGCATGTGTGTATACAATACAAATACAGATCCACAAAATACTTCAAGTATATTACTTATATATGCATGTCATCGCACACACGTACTAACATATATATAACACGCCTTCGTCACCTAAGCCTCCAGCGTCATCATAATATGAACTGTCTCCATCAACCTATCACATATCATAAACAAAGGAAACAAGGTAGAGATGGGCATTGGACACACAGTCTGGTGAGTGAATATAATTGAATTCAACATTTAATAAACTTGTTTCATAATATAACATGATCAAAATGATAAGCTACCATATCATTATACTTTTTAGTTCATATTCAACTCATATCAAATTCGATATACAATTCATATTTAAAAAATTTCATATAGTCATACTACTATATCCGTTCTAAAATGAGGTGACTACTTTCACAGTCGTACGTACGTAAGTTGTATAATAGTATCATGAATAAACCAGAAAAACCATGAACCCCGCTATAACTAGTAACAATTGTGTTGCAACCAACCCGCAACATCCAAAATCAAGATTCACTCCCATTCCGACTCTATTCCATTCAAATGCCAAACTAAACCGAATAACTTATAAACGTCGCCCCACCAAGGCATGTGATATCCATGTACTGACATGCATTGCTACATAGGCTAGGGTATGTCCTCTACCCACGAAGAATCCATAATTCAAGTCAAAAATGAAGGCATGTGATATCCGAATAACCAAACTAAATCGAATCAAACATGAAATTCAAGTCAAAAACATAGCCTAAGCGTTGCCCGATTACCCCGGAAGAACCCCCGATCAAAACTCCATCAATCTGGGCCTATTTGGTCAAGAAACCTGACCTAGAAGGTGCCTACTGATGCACCTGTGGTGTCCTCCAGTGCAACTGTTGTTGCTAGCTGAACAGGGGCAGCCTGCTCCTATTAACATTAATTATATGTATTTTTCAGTTTTTATTTTTCTTGTTTCTCACTTGTTTTTGATTCGATTCTTGATCCGTTTTTTCCAAATCTAGATATGTTTCTCCACTACCTTTCTACTTTCATTTCATCAAAAAATTCTAATAGAAATCAGTTCAAAAATGTTGTATAAATTGGTGTTTTCAAAACTAGTTTTCAAAAAATAGAAATATAACTTTTTCACACATATATATCTTCAAATTACCTTTAAAAATCATTATAAATCCAAAACAAAATTATTGTATGGCCTGGTATATCATTTGGCACTTTATAAATATTTTTATATAATTTTTACGCACACACACACACTCACATAAACATATTTTCACCCTTTATCGTATTTCCACTAAATAAATCATATCTATATAAAATATACCTCCATAAATCTGAGATAAATTATTCATATAAACACATACTTTAAATTAAAAAATTACTTTCGTGCCACTTTTATATGATTATATACAGCAAATCATTAATATACAATTTTTGGCTTGCTTTTCACATATTATAAAATATATACTTATAAATTTGTATGAACTGAATTAAATTATGAAAAAAGAAATATCTTTTAGACCTGAAATCATCGTATCTGATCTTAGAAATTAATATCATGTCAATTTGATATATTTTAATATCCCAAATCATCAAATTCATAGTTTTGGACTGCCTTTGTACAAGCATGAAAAATCACCATATTAATTCATAAAAATTAGATAAAGATAAATAATTTTTTTATTAGGACTACTAATATCATATTTCATCTCAGAAATTTATTTTTATAATTTCCTTTCATTTTACTATGAGTGTCTTAAATATATGTCTCCAATTTGCCCAATTCTACATATAATAATCACATATGCATTATATCATTATACTGACCCAATTAATAACCAAAATTCATTTATTAATCTGGTTAAGAAAGGTTTATAGAATTTACAAAGATAATTTTTGAATTTAATTACTTAATTACCCATTTTAATCATATTAGACTAAGAAATCAAACGAGTAAATATTAAATTTAGGCAAACCCACTCACCCTAGTCGATTCCTACCAATCCCAACCCTCCAGCCTCACCTTTATTCGCTATCTAGAGATAGATTTCCCTTTAATTCATTCTTCTAACACTTCTTGAGACTCCCATGTGCTAGTCTTTGCTTCTCTCTTTGATTTGGTGTTTTGATTTCTCAATTTGATCTTGGATTTTGGGGGTTAGGATTTGATCAGGGAGTTAGGGAAGAAGAAAAAAGAAACGGGATTAGTTTATGAAAATGAGATACGTGTTTTTAGTTTTTAAGTTAGGTTAGTTAGATAACTGTCCGATCGCTCAATTTTAAAACTCAAACCGCGTAACACCCATTCAACTAGACGTTGTTTCCGACCGAATTTCCTTCATACGAGCTCCAAGCGACAAAAAAATACTACATGAACCAGAAAAACAAGACGGTCGCAATATCGCTGGTTTTGTCATCAAATTCTAATATCTTAAAAATGACCATTTTGCCCCTCCTTATTTTAATTAATTCATTAATTACACTATTTTTCATATTATTATATCATTATTATTTAATTAAAATATTTTTTGATTTTCAAGGTATTACATTCTCCGCTCTTAAATAAATTTTGTCTCGAAATTACTAATGTTGTATCTGAATCAAACACTCACAACATTATTCAAAATCAAACATATCAATATAAACTATAGCAACCATTTAAATAACCATCCATACCAATTACAAACCATTTCCATTATTAAATTTTCTTAATAAAGAAATATTTTTACAACAAAGTAGCAACATATATACAAGTATGCATGTTTATGTCTTATAATACTTGATCGAATGCAAGAACAAATTTCATTAGTCGGCCTTCTGGATATATGCAATATAGATGACATATAGGCATGATGCAATATAACCTTAATATCAATATATATGAAATCTATATGAACACAATTATTTATATCATATCATGAGTCAAGGGTATAAACATTCCAATAATCTATAGTAATTAAGTCAACCACGAAGCAACCATATCTAAAGCATCCAAAAATCTAACATCCAGACTTAGATACTAACTAAACTAACGATCAAACAAAGGGAAAACACTTTGGAAAGGTATCGTATTGAAAAGATCGAATCTGCTCCTTCACTTTTCAATTTTCCCTGACCAAATTGTTCTCCTTAAATAGTCTAACAAAGTTTACTGCTAGCATAACTCATCTTAAAATACTAATCTCAATCATATGTGCATATCTATCACCTTTGGCATCCTTGCTATAATCTCAAATAAACAATGCCACAATGCATAACAACAAATAGCCTTAGCACCAATATGCCTAAACCAAATTAAAGCTTCTCATATCATTCCTAAATGCACACACGTAACATTTAAATTATTAGCTAGTACCTTCTTTGATTCATTTCTTGAATTGCTAAGATAAGAAACTCAAAGTGGGCAGTGCCTTACCCAAACAACTTGAATAACCATACTATTCATTATTTTAGCCGAGGATAGTAAAAAGATCGATGCCCCAACCTAGTGAGCATAACATATCTCCTATCTAAATCTCTAATCCAACTTAAGTGATATCATTGTACTTATGAATTATTTTCTCATAAATTTTTCTTTAATTATATAAGAATACTTATATCCGCACTAATCAGTGGCACTTTCTCATTTTAGCTCAGTATCCATTCAATCCAGTATATCCTTTTATAAATCTCTCAAATCACATATATTTAAAAAGTTCCAAATACTTCATCCTGTTTATGGATAACTCAAACTCATATAATGTCAATACCCATTCATATTTGAGTAGTTCTACATACTCATCCAATATACTGAAATACTCATGGTCTTATATCAAATCTAATCTGAAATATTCTTTAAAATTGACAATTCATGCTCAATGCCCTTTACGAACAAAATCTAAGCCTAGCTGATTTTCTAATGATAATCAGTAAATGGTATCTTTCCTTATATATCATTTCACCTACTTATTATTCTTCCATACCATGGACGAGACAACTCAATAGAGAAGGCGTCTCACCATATAAATTAAATTGACGTAATATCGAGAAATCATGGTAATCTCGTACCTAAAACATACCTAGGAACATCAGAAAAAGGAATGATATCCTAACATAGTGAACATACCATCAAATTTATGTCACACTCTATCCAAATCGTCTGAAATAATATAGCCCATCTGAACATCTCAACTTTTATACTTCATTATATCAAACCTTTCCTTTATATAAATCAGTCTTTATTGAACCATCCCATATAGTTATATATGATTATATATAAATAATCATATGTACATTGCAATGAACATGCAATTCCTAACACATAGTTATTATGGGTGCTTAGTCCAGAACACATAGTTCTCCTAACAACAATTTCAATATTATGAGCACTCAGCCCATAACACATAGTTCTCTACACAACAAGTTTCAATATTATAAGCACCTAGCCTAGAACACATAGTTCCCTTAACAACAGGTTTCGATATTATGAGCATCTAGCTCAGAATACATAACTCTCCAAAAAAATGAATTTCAATATAATGAGCACCTAGCCTAAAACACATAGTTCCATTTTTAAATCATTTATCAACACAAAATTTCTTAATTATCCATCAACAACCTATGTTACAGTTTATAAAATCATTTATTGGTCCCATAAGGGGATTCAGTCTAAACTATTATTAAGGTCATATTCCTAATAGGTTTTATTTTATTAATTTGTAATATATTTTTTCCACAAACGTAAAACCCGTAAGGATCTTGTATCACATAGAATATAGGAATATCCAAACCATAAGATAGGCGTACCATTTATCAAGAAATCATTCCCTTCTCAAGAGTAAGCGCACTCGATGAAGGAGTAGCATTCAATGCATATGCCTTAAAAATCCACTTCTCTTTATTTCCTATGGGGCACTCGCTTGGAATATGTCTAAATTGATGACATATCCTATATTTCCACTTTGTTTCATTAGCTTTGCATTCCTTTGCGATGTGTCCCTTAATACGACATATATAACAATTTGTATTTCTCTTCTTATTATTACTAAGATCGTCATTAGACTCATGTTGATTATTTCCTTTACGTTTCCAAAAATTATTTTGCTTCATTTCCTTCTTAGGTTGCTCTTTAGTCGCCTTTACCTTCATAGCATTTAGTAAAACAGCCTTGACTAAATTCGAGCTCTATATTGTACTTGGTTTAATGTCATCTTCCTTAGGGGTGCATTCAATCCACTGGAGAACCTCATCGCCTTCTTGAAAGGGGTGTTAACTAGCTCATATCCAATTCTTGATAATTCGTTAAACTTGTTTACATACTCGGAAATTATCATCTCACCCTACTTCGGGTTGATAATTTTTTCCATCATATATCAATTTTCCACCTCAAAAAAATATTTGCTTTAAACTTCCTTTGAACAAATCCCAAGTGATATCCCTCACATTCACCTCAATTGTAATAGTCTGCCACCATACACCAGTTCCTTGCTTCAGATGCTATGTGACTAAACGTCTCTTCTCGAAATTACTTATTTCCAATAATGAAAAAAAATCTCCTTACATGTGCTTAGCCATGCCTTAGTCTCCACGTACGACTTGATTCCATTAAAATCCTTCTTACCTAGGTTGATCAAATCCTTACAATTCTTGATGAAATTGTCAGTAGGTGGTTGATAAAGGGGAACTTCTATGGTTGCAGCAGTAGCAGGCACAATTGGAGTCTCATTAACCTGATTCAAGGCTTGCATCATGCGGTGGAAACAGATCGGGATGTTTGCAACAGGAATATCCAATAGGTTCGGTCTGGCTTCAGCTCCAACTATAGCCACTATTCCAGTCGCTTATATGGAGTTATTTATCCTCAAGTACCTGAAAAATGGGCTATCTTAGTACTTTCCCATAAAATAAGATAATAGATTGGAACAATAAAAAGATGTATATGTATGTATTTCTATTATCTGTAAAATACAACTACAAATACGCTTTCTCATACGTGCCTAGTCCTACTGTTTTGCTCTGATACCAAATGTAACAACCCGTTATTTTCAGATCTCCGGTTTCCAGCATAAAACAATAATTTTGACCAGAGAAGTCGAAAAACAACGGATCATTATGTGCTTGATATAAGAAAACAAAAAAACTATCTATTTTGTCTTTCGGAACTCATAGCAGAAGAACACAAATATAATAATCAAATAATTCTATATTGTTTCCGAATAGATCCATAGAAATTTTTATATTTCACTGATGTGTGTGTCTGTGTGTGTATACTACAAATCCAAATCCACACAATGCTTCAAGTATCTTACTTGTATACACATGTCAACACACACACACATACTAACATATATATAACATGCCTTCGTCACATGAGCCTCCAGCATCATCATAATCTGAACTGTCTCCATCAACCTGTCACATATCATAAATAAGGAAATATGGTGGAGAGGGGGTTAAACACAAAGTTTGGTGAGTAATATAACTGATTTCAACATTTAATGTACTTGTTTCATAATATAACTTGATCACAATGATAAGCTACCATATCATTATGCTTTCCAGTTCATATCCAACTCATATCAAATCCGATATACAATTCATATTCAACAAGCTTCATATAGCCATATTACTATATCTGTTATAAAATGAGGCAACTACTTTCACACTCAAACGTACATAAGTTTTATAGTTGTATCACAGATATACCAGACAAAACGTGAAACCCGCTATATCTAGTAACAATTGTATTGCAGCCAACCCACAACATCCAGAGTTATAACTCCTTCTCATTCTAGCTCTATTCCTATTTAATAACCAAACTAAATCGAATAACGCGTAAATATCGCCGGACGAAGGCATGCAATATCCATGCATTAACACAGGTTGCCACATAGGCTAAGGTAGACATTCTTCCCCCAAGGATTCAGAATTTATGTCAAAAATGAAGGATATGATATTTGAATACCAAACCAAATCGAATCAAACATGGAATTCAAGTCCAAAAATTAGCCTAAGCGTTGCCCGAATACCCCGGAAGAACCCCTGATCGAAACTCTGTTTATTTGGGCCTATCTAATCAAGAAACCTGACCTAGAAGGTGCCCATCGATGCACCTGTGGTAATCCACCAGTGCACCTATTGTGGTCAGCTGAACATGGTACCTGCTCCTATTGACAACACTTATATATATTTTTCAGTTTTTATTTTGCTTGTTTCTCGCTCTTTTCTGATCCGATTCTCGATCCGGTTTTTTTCAAATTTAGATATGTTTATGTAATACCTTTATACTTTCATTTCATTAAAAAGTTTAAATAAAAACCAGTTCAAAAATGCTGTATAAATTAGTGTTTTCAAAACTAGTTTTCAGAAAATAGAAATATAACTTCTCACATATGTATATCTTCAAAATACCTATAAAATCCTTATAAAGTCAAAATAAAACCATAGTATGACTTGATATATCATTTTTCACTTTGTAAATATTTTTATATAATTTTAATACATATTATATATATATAAATCATGTATATACTCATATATACACATTTTCACCCCTTATCGTATTTTCACTAAATAAATCATAACTACATACAGTATACCTCTATAAATATGAAATAAATTTTCTAAATTTATATAAACACATACTTTAACTTAAAAAATTATTTTCTTGCCATTTTGATATGATTATATACACCAAATCACCAATATACAATTTCCAGCCCGCTTTTCACATACTATAAAATATATACATATAAATTCATATAAATTGAACTAAATTACAAAAAAATAACTTTTAGACTTTAAATCATCATATCAAGTCTCAAAAATTTATTTCATATCAATTTGATATATTTAAATATCCCAAATCATCAAATTCATAATTTTGGACTACCTTTGTGCAAACATGAGAAATCACCATATTAATTCGTATAAATTAGATAAAAATACATAAATTTTTTATTTAGGCCTATTAATATCATATTTCATCTCTGAAATTTATTTCTATAATTTTCTTTCATTTTACTATGAAATTTCTTTTATATATATGTGTGTGTGTGGGTGTGTGCATCTATGTCTGTGTATATATCTCAAATATGTCTCTAATTTGCCAATTTTTGCATATAATTTTCACATATGCATTATAACATTATACTAACCCACTTAATTAACCAAAATTAATTTATTAATCAGGTTAGGCCAGTTTTCCAAAATTTATAGAGGTTATTTTCTAATTTTAATTACTTAATTACTTGTTTTAATCATATTAGACTATGAAATCAAGTGAGTAAATATCAAATTTAGGCAAACCACCCACCCTACTCAATTCCTTCCAATCTCAGGCCTCTAGCCTCACCTTCCTTCACTAGCTAAAGATAGAACTCCCTTTAGTTCACCATTCTAACACTTCTAAATACTCCTATGCGCTAGTCCTTGCTTCTCTCTTCGATTTGGTGTTTCAATTTCTCAATTTGATCTTGAATTTTGGGGGTTAAGGTTTGATCAGAGAGTTGGGGAAGAAGAAAGAAGCATTATTAGTTTCTGAAAACGAGAAATGAGATATGCATTTTTATTTTTGAACTTAGGTTAGTCCGACCAATCAATTTTAAAATTTAAATTTTAAACAGCGTAAAATTCATTCGACTCGATAACATATCCGACTGTATCTACTTCATACGAGCTCGAAACAATACATATAAATATACCATGTGTTCAAAAAAATGAAATGGTCGTAATAACACTTGTTTCATCGCCAAATTCCAATATCTTAAAAATGACCATTTTGCCCCTTTTATTATTTATTTATTTAATTAATTCAATAATTCCACTATTTTTCATACTATTATATCATTATTGTTTAATTAAAATATTATTCAAAATTTTGGGGTATTACAAGTGGATGGTTGAGTTTGGCTGCCTACTAAAGGATGAGTTATGGTTAGCTTTCTATATCCATTTTAGGTCCCATAGGATGAGTTGTCGTCTATGTTTATAGCCAAGAAGTATCCAAATGTATCTGAGGAGGTTATCAGATTGCCTACTTAATGAGATAGAGTTCAGTATAGATCTGGTTAAGGGTGCTAGCCTAGTGGTTATGCCTTTGATGCGTATGGTACCTAAGGAGCACCGAGAGGTTGAGGTGCAAGTCAATGACCTGTTGATGCGAGGGTTCACTCATTAGAGTATGTCTAAGTAGGGAGTGCCCATAGTGCTCGCCATAAAGGCAGATTGTGGCTATTGTGGGATTCAATCCGCTACCGCCCTAGAAAGCAACGCCATGCACCAACTATTGTGCCAAAAGATATTTATGTTAACTTTCCAAAAGCAATGTTACAGACTATACCCCTTAAAGTGTCAAACATCCATGTTGGCTGACCATTACACACCATCTAGGTGTTGTGTTTGTAACCTACATCAGTACCACACCAACAGACATCCACAACATTACAACACATGGTTTTGACTGGGTACTGGCTTTGATACCAAACGCAACTGTCATGGGATTCAAACCCCTTTCACCCCAGAAAGCAACACCATGCACCAACCACTATGCCAAAAGATCACTGTGTTAACTTTCCTAAAGGGATGTTACAAACTGCATGGAGAAGGAGACTTAATCGAAGATATACTTATTTATAGTTATTCCCATATGTACCTTATTTCATTTATCATATAGACTTGTATTATATTGTCATTTGGAGACTCTATTTTATTAGTATTTGTATGGACCTCGGTTATTCTAAGACAATGCTGATTAGGAATTATTTTTAGTAGTCATTTTTTATTTCCTTCAACTATAAGATCTGAAAGCGTAGAATGTCTTAAAAATATTATTTATCTCTATATCATGCAAACCATAAAAACCTAACTATTCATCCTTCTTGGCTCAACTCGAGTTCAAGTGCCATTTTGGGCCTTGAAATGGTGTGTCCACAGGTATGGGTTATTGCATGGATGGCTCCTTGAGATTATGTATTGATTATCGTGAGTTGAGTAAAGTGACAAAGTTCTGCATGTTGATGACTTATTTGATCAGCCTATGGTGCTAGGGTGTTCTCTCAGTTGGACCTTATGATAGGGTTTCGCCAACCTAGGGTGGGTAGACAGAGTGTGCCAATTACCTTTTCACAAGCCTTTTGAATTTGATGAGTGTCTAGTTGTGCCGTTCAGGCTAACCAATGCACCAACATACTTTATTGATCTCATAAACCATGTCTTCAGGGATCAGCTAAATAAGTTTATGTTTGTGTCCATTGATGATATTCTAGTCTTTTCATGGATGGAAGGGGAACATACAAATACATTTGAGGATTATCATATAGTGGTTTAGGAAACATCAATTAAAGGTGAAGTTTTCAAAGTGTCAATTCTAAAGAAGGGAAGCGAGATTCTTAGGTCACGTTGTTTCCAAGGAGGCACTGCCATAGATCATGCAAAGGTACCAACAATTTAGGATTGGAATCAACCCTAGAATGCTATAGGTGTGAAGAGTTTCCTTGGACAGGTGGAATATTGTAGACGTTTTATCTAGGACATCTCTAAGATAGCAGCACTATTAACCAATTTGATAGAGAAGAATCAGACTTTTGTTTAGGACATGAGGTGCAAGCATGGTTTTAAATCTCCTATATATCGCTTGAGATCTCCTCCGTGATCTCCTTTTCACACTTAAACGAGACGAGACATCAAATCTCCTCCATATCTCCCTCGACACTCATCTCGTCCGAGATATTCAAATCTCACCCGAAATGTGGATCAAAATCTCAATCCGAGATCTCACTTGAAATTATACATTTTTCTTATTTTTCATAATATTTTTTATTTTCATATTGATTCAAAAGAAACTACTCAATCCAATTATAATTTACCAACTTCTTGAACATATTCTTTACTTTTTATCTTAATGAGTCATAGCAAAAGGTTTCACTTCTTTATTATGTTCAAATAAAAGGATATTATTCAATCATTACCAAATCAATTAAGCTAATCAAGCTACTACTCTTCTAAAAATATTCTTTTTTCTATGTAAATCAAGTATGTTGCCATTTTTATTTTTACTAAGAAAGTTATAACCGTTAAATAAAATTTTGACACATCAATTTTAGACACATAAGTACATCCGAGATATTCCCAAGATGCATTATAAGACCCGAGTGTACACCCGATATGTACTCATCTCGTCCGAGATCTCCCCCGATACGAGATAACTTATGTAAAAATTTCAAGACGAAATGTGACCGTAATCCGATATTTAAAACCTTGGGTGCAAGCACACATTCATGAGTCTGGAAGAGAGGTTGATGATTACACTAGTGTTAGTCATTCCAAGTTGGAATGCGGAGCTAATAGTATACACAAACGCTGTGGTACTGGGCTGGGTGCGACATTGATGCAAAGGGGTAAGGTTGTCACATATGCTGGTCGGTAGCTAAGTCGCACGGGAGGAAGTATCCGACTCGTGATTTAGAGTTGGCGGCGATAGTATTAGCTTTAAATATTCGAAGGCATTATCTACTAGGAGAGAGGTTTGAGTTATTTAAGTACCACAATCATTGAAGTACCTCTTCTCCCAGAAGGATTTCAACCTTCGTCAGTAATGATGGTTGGAATTCTTGGCTTCCTACAATTTTGACATTTCTAATATGCCTGGTAAGGGAAATGCGATCGATAATGCTCTAGTAGAAGACATGCCAGTTTAGGAGAAATGTTACTAGAGTAGACACAACACGAGTTTATTTTTGGTTATGACTTTAGATCTCGATGTGACTTAGAGCCAGAGATGTTGGCTAGTTTGACTATCAGACCTACTTTGATTGAGAGAATCAAATTTAATCAAAGGCATGATGGTAGACTAGCAGATGTTATTGCTAAGGTTGAGAGCGGGGTAGTGTCTGAGCATATAAAGCAGTATAGAATTAACCGTGATGGTTGACTCCGCAAGAACCGAAGATTATTTGTACCCGATATCGATGGGCTAAGGGATGAGGTGCTATGAGAGTGCCATCATTCGAGAGTGACCATAAATCTCAAAGGCAATAAAATGTAACATGATATGAGGCAACCATTTTATTGGGAAGGGATGAAGAAGGATGTTGGGGCATTTTTCTCGAGGTGTATGAACTGCCAATTAGTGAAGGTAGAGTAGAAGAAGCCAAGCGAGTTAATGCAACCGCTTGAGATTTTCTAATGGAGGTGGGAATATATATATTGATGGACTTCATCAATGGATTATCACAATCAAGAGGAGGATATGATAACATCTGGGTCATAGTCGATACATTTATGAAGAATGCTACATTTATACTTGTAAATTCTAATAGGATAGCAACCAAATTAGCCAGTTGTATGCGAGTGGATTATGCGATTCGACGATATATCGAAGGGCATTGTGAGTGATCGAGACCCTTTATTCACTAGTGGATTTTGGAAGAGCATACAATGGATGTTGGGGACAGAGCTGTATTTTAGTACGACTTGCCACCCACTAATTGATAGGCAGCCTGAAAGGGTGAATCACATCTTAGAGGATCTCTTATGAGTTTGTATTCTCGACTTTGGAGGCTCGTGGGATGATCGTTTACACTTGATAGAGTTTGCATACAATAATAATTATCAGTCTAGCATTAGTATGGCACAATTCGAGGCATTATATGGCTGACATGCAACAATCTTTTGTGTTAGTGAGAAGTAGACGAGAAACTTTTATTAAGGTCAATGATGATTTGAGGCACATCGGAGAAGATCAAAATCATTTGGCAACGAATGAAAGTTGCTTATGATAGACATAAGAGCTACGATGATAAGAGATGTAGAGACTTGGAGTTCACTGTTGGTGATATGTTTTTTTTCAAGATCTCTCCATTAAAGAATATAGTTCGATTCGGTATAAAGGGGAAGTTGGCACCGAAGTTTGTAGGTCCTTCTCTGATACTCAAGAGGGTTAGGAACTAGTTTACAGGGTTGACTTATCATAGAAGATGGTGGGTGTTCATATGCATTCCACGTTTCTCACTTGCAGAAGTTTGCGCGTGGCTAAGGTGTGATAGTGAAACTAAATCAGCTTGATGATATCAAAGTTGACCCAAAAGCTTCAAGACCTCATAGGCCTATTCGAATCATCGAACATAATACAAAGCAGCTTGGGATGAAGATTATAACAACCCTGATTTTTCAGTATTGTTTAAATAAAATAAACAAAGATTTAAATTGGAAATTTAAATGAGAAATTTGATTTCTTAATTATTAAAGTTGGAGAAATTAGAATTTAAGTGTTTCATTAGAAAAATATTTGAAATTAGAATCTGAAACGAGAATTTTGAAATATGCATTTATTAGATAAGTAATATGCATAATTAACTAATATAAAATTCTTGTTTTAAAATTTGTTAAATATAAAGTTAGAATTTTCCAAATATCGTGTAAACTTTTTTTGAGTAAAAATAAGTTAGTTGTGTTCAAACAATAAAAGTGTTTTATTTGGCCTTTTAGTGAAAATGAAGCTTTATTATGTTTTAAATATTTAAAAAAAGAGGTTAAAATAATTGATTAAGTTAGTTTTCTTTCTTTCTAAAGAGGAGTTAAGAGATTGAAATATATTGTAGTATTTTTGTGCAAATTTTTAGAGGTGAAATCAGTTTGTAAAATAGTGTTTTAAAAAGTGAGAAAATTAGTGTAAAAGAGTTTAATTCTTTTATTTAATTTTTGGTTTAGGTTTAAATTTAATTCAGCGCATTGGTGTGTAAAAGAGAGAATTGTTCTCTTATGAACTTAACAAAATGAACAATACACTTATTATCTTCTTAGAATAAACAGAAACCGTTTCCTCCTTATTCACAAAACCAAATCTCAAGCAAAATCCAACCTTCTAAATTCAATTAAAAACCTGAAAAATCCAGAAAAATTAAGGTAAGCTCTTTAACCAAAACTACATCTACATCTGAAATCATTTGGGTAATCATTGAGTATATTTTCAAATTTTTGTATTTTGTGAAATTCAGTTCTAGGTTTAATTTGGGGAAATTGAGTTCTAGCTTGAAGATAAAGGCAAGGTCAAATTGTAACAAGGCTATAAGGTGGGTTAAACACTCACAACTATTTCTATTTTTAATTCAAGTTGCTGTTGTGTTGTTTTGATGAATATATGTTTGAATTGTTTTCAATTTGTGTGATATCTCTTATCATATGAAACCTTATTTTCAGTTTGTTGAAACCCACTTCATATGATCATGAATAATATTCAACTATTGATGTTTATAGGCTTGCATGTTAGCCACATTAGTGCTATAGAAGTTTAGACGAACAACACGGAAAAACTACCACCAACGGACCATCGAAGGGCCGCCGGCATTGCCTGGGGTTCAGCCCAAGTACAGCCACCAGTGGACCGGTCCCACTAGATCGATGAACTGGTCGTGACCTGGGTTGAACCGCAGGTCTGGCCGTTTCGCCTTCCACTCACGTTCGTTCATTTGTTTGCCGGTTGGTTTCCATTTTTTTAATTGCTTATTTGCTTTGACGTTTTGCTATAATTTTGGTGTCGTTTGAAGTTCGGTTATGATGAATTGCTTATGAATTTTTGAGTGCTTGAGCTCAACTTTAATGATCTTGTCCACAAGCAATTCTTGCTCTATGTTTTGTTGCTAAAAACACAATTAAATTGCACTGGTTTGCAAAGTTATTTATAAAGGAAATCTCGTTTGAAAATAAATTGTTTTCTATTTATAAATATATATCTGTAAAATATGTATATTTTGAACATGAATGATTTTAGAAAATATATTATATATGTACACACTTTCAATTTTAAAGTGCAATGTGAAGGAGTTTTACATAAGTATAGATATAAATTAAATTGTGTTTTCTATTATATATATATTATAAATCTTTTTAAATTAATATTTTTAAATTAGCTTTCAAAGAAAAACCATTTTATTATAAAAACACACTATCTTGCTTGGATGAAAAATTGAATTAAATGGTCTAGTAAAATAAGTGGTATGCATGCTTGCATTTTTTCACCCATTAATTCATGGACTAGTTCAAATGTACATTTATTTAAACGAGTAGAATTTACCAGCTTTTAGTAAATATTCGAGCGTCATCAAGTGGTCATGGGACATTAGCCGAGACTTTTATAATTACTAGTCGAAAGTGGACAGCACTTATCTATTTGTCGAGTTTTCAAACTCGATCTTGGGTAAATCCGTTTAGGCGGATTAAATGGGTTTTTAGGCCCATCTCGTGATACTCGTTTTCAAGCGAGTTATGATTTACAAAGTGCAACCTCTAGTATTGGCGCGAAGTGCGTGTCCCTTGTATTGACTTGCGAAGTGCATGTCTATTGCTTACATATATGGTTGTGATTTTCTATGCTCTTATTATAATGGTTGCTTTGACTTTGATGAATGTTGTAAATGAGCAAAAATTTAACTATAAACCATGAATTATTAAATGAAGTAGTATTATGTTAGTGAAGCACAATTTATGGAAATTTATCCTTGACATTTATGAAAGTTTATTATTATCAATATCTCACCTTTTGTGATAATTAGAGATAGTCTGACCCGGGTGTTATTTTAACGCTCGGGTCAGACCAAGACTTAACAGGTATAAGGACTCAATGACCTTGGATGTGAGCTAGCTTAAGAAGTCTATTTTGATGTCCTTTACATTTTCGATGTACCATTTGAGTCTAGCTTATATGCTTGATCTATGTTTGTATATGTGGTAGACTTTTGTAGTCATATGTATTGATACATGTTAGTGTTTATTTATGTTTATGTATAATAATGTGAGACTACTATTTCCTTTTGCAGACCTATACTTTTGAGAAGATATTGATGTATATTATTTCCATTGCAACGTTCGATTCTGTGTCGTATATTATGTTATGTATTGTTCTGAATTAGATTAAACCATTGTATTATCATTTTGCACCTGGATTGGATATGTCGAATTACCACTTGTAAGAAAAGAAAAGAAAAATATAGTCACATTATTCGACATATTTGATACTCGCCCAAAGCAATTTTACGAACGGTCGCTCCTAACCAGCCTTATTCTCTGCACTAATAGACAATATTACCAAGTAATACCCTTTGTAGTGCGGGTCTCGGGGTGGGGCATTATAGTTGTTATTAGAGCAAAGGTTTAGAACAATATAAAATATACGAAATATGAATCTTGGCCTAGACTAACTTAGAGTCCCGTCCCTTGGGTGCGTCGAGTAGAGTTTAGGATTTATTTTCTATGTAGGGTATGAGTATAAATGATTCTGATGAATAATCATTAGGACCACTTTTGTGAAAATTTTGAATTAATTGATAAATTATTTTTATAAGATGATTTTAAAAATTAAGGGTGGTATAGTGGAATCCTAATCCGTTGGTGATCAGAGTTGCGCAGTTGAAGCTGATAGGTTGTTCCCGCCGAGCACTGTAATTAATTAATTATTTATGGTTGATTGCATGATGTACACATGGATGAATGAATGTGCTTTTTATTTCCTATTAATTGATCTTCAATTATGTGAATATATATAAATTGAAAAAGAAATGTTTGGAAATTACTTTTGTGTTAAATTGCATGTTAAGTGCTTAAGAATTCTGGTCGATATGCTTGATCAACATTATCGATAGGGATTTCCTAAACACTTCGAGGAGACAGTTAGATATGGTGCTTTGAGTTTTAATATTTTATAAATGTTTTACAAAAGTTATAAATAATAATTAGAAAGGAGATAAAGTTTTAATTGAGTTAAATATTCTTTTGAGATAGGATAAATGTTTTGGAAAATATATTTATGTGTATATGTAATGAGTTTTGGAAATAAAAAATTATTTTGGGAAAAGTGTTAAGTTTAAAAGAAAGTATTTTGAAGATAAATAATATTTCCAAAAGAAATATTGTGCGCTGCACATTTCTTTTGGAAAAGAATATACTACATGGATTTTTAATAATATTAGAACATTTTGTGGAAATACATTTTTTAAAGAGTATTTATTTTCATGTAAATATACATGTTTAATAAATTTCAGTGGTTTGGAAAATTTTATTGAAAACTATAAAGATGTTTTATATGTAGTAATTTTGACGATGGTTGCAGCCAACGAGAATTAGCAATAGCAAGGATCGATGGTGAGGCAATGTTGATTTCTTAATCAACATTGCAGCCATCTGACAAAGCGATTTACTAGAAATAAATAGCAAGGCAACATCGTTATAGTATTTTGATATATGTGAAATTGTGGATGTTCATTTTTATTATGTGCTAAGAAGAAATTTTATGTGATGTTTGTACTTTGTTGCGTATATGATTTTATGGTTTATATGGATGAATTTTTTTGAGTCCAAATCTATAAGAAGTTAAAACAAAGGATATAAGTAATTGTGTAAATAATTTTGGAATTTCAATGTAAAAGAATTAATTGGAAAAGAAGATTAAATTTTATATTTTAATGATTTAAACCCTAAAAAACGACTCTTTTGAAAGAAATTGGTGTAAATAATTCCATAAGAAGTTATATTATTTGGAGAATATAAAGTTAGAAATTTATTTGGAAGAAAAGATTTATCTGAAACCTTGAAAGGAAGTTTGTGTTTAAACTATAAACTTTTATAAGATAAATATTTTGAGAGCCTTAGTTCTATAATATGGGGAGTAATAATAATCAATTTAGCATTATCGATTGGTTTAAATTCCCTTGAGTAACGCTTCATCGAATATTGTACAACTAATTGAATAGAATGTTTGAGTGGTACTTACTAGCCCATTAATGGATACTCAAATTTCACCGGGTAATATATGATGCCTTGGTTAAATTCTTGTGATTACTATTTGGAAGTATTTAACACCTTTGCATTGTATTATCTTTTGGTGTTTGGTAGGGTCGATAGATCCTTAAGGGAATACAGTTTAGATTTTCCATTATATGGATATAACTTATACCAAACTAATTTTTTTATAATATTGGTTTGATTATATGTAACGTCTTATTAGAAGTTAGTTTTCTAGTGTATAAACCTTAAATGAAGAAATTTGAATTTAATGGAATTAAAAATGAGCAATGGTTGAATACTTGTGATTTTCATGTTATGCAAAATAATTTCTTGTGATGATGTTTGGTTGCAAATTATTGCTTTTATGGAACAAGTACCATGATTAAACAAATTAATGATCCCAAGTGGTTATGGGACATTCAGGATCGCCTTATCAGTTAATTATATGAGTTGTCATATAGAATATTTGAGTAAATGGAACTTACGGACTAGTAGTAAATGTTAAAGTAAATCCGAGTGGTTATGGGACGCACATGCATTACTCGAATGATTACTATTAGAAGGTATTTGACACTTTTATGACGATATGTGAAGTGCATGTCATAGTCTTGCGAAGAGCAGTCAATTGTGATAGTCCTTGGTTTTAGATTTGCGAAGTGCAGTCATCTATGTTAGACTTGCGATGTGCAGGTAGAATTGCAAAGTGCAGTCATTTATGTTAGACTTGCGATGTGCAGGTAGACTTGCGGAGTGCAGTCATTTATGTTAGATTTACGATGTGCAGATAGACTTGCAAAGTGCAGTCATTTATGTTAGACCTGTGAAGTGCAGTCATCTATGTTAGACTTGCGAAGTGTAGGTAGACTTGCAAAGAGCGGTCATTTGTGATAGACCTTGGCCCTAGACTTGCGAAGTGCGATATTTGTATAGAAAAGTGAAGTACTTGCCTTTAAACATTCGATAAGCGAAGCGCTGTCTTTTGTGTTAGTTTACGAAGTGCATGCCATCATTGATATGATGGATTTATAACTTGCTTTTATGCTAGTTTATTGTGATGATATGAGTTGATTGTTAGCTTGAATGCGATGGGTGTTGATTGTGACCATGGTGTGACTTTAAGTTAAGATAAATCCGTAATAATGTTTTAAATTGAAGTACAAGTTGCGAAGTGCAAATTTTAGAGGAATTAATCTTTGCTTTTAAAATGGTACAATTGTGTTGTTAAACACCCACAACTATTTTTCTTTTTAATTCAAGTTGCTATTGTGTTGTTTTGATGAATATATGATTGAATTGATTTCAATTTTGTGTGGTATCTCTTATCATATGAAACCCCATTTTCAGTTTGTTGAAACCCACTTCATATGATCATGAATTGCATTCAATTGTTGGTGTTTATATGCTTGCATGTTAGCCAAATTAGTGCTCTAGAAGTTTAGAAAACAACATCGGAAAAACTACCGCTAATGTTTATATGCTTGCATGCTGTTTCGCCCTCTGTTGGCGTTTGTTTGCCCATTCGTTCATATATTGCTAATTGCTTGTTTGCTTCGATGTTTTGCTATAATTTTGGTGTCATTTGAAGTTTAGTAGTGACGAATTTCTTATGCATTTTTGAGTGCTTAAGCTCAACTTTAATGATCTTGTCTGCATGAATTTTTGCTTTATGTTTTGTTGCCAAATACACAATTAAATTGCACTGGTTTGCAAAGTTTTTATAAACGAAATGTCATTTGAAAATAAATTGTTTTCTATTTATAAATATATATATGGAAAATATGTGTATTTTGGACATGAATGATTTTTGAAAATATATTATATATATACACACACTTTCAATTTAATGTGGAACTTGAAGTAGTTTTATATAAGTATAGATATGAATTAAATTGTGTTTTCTATTATATATATATTATAAATCCTTATAAATTAATATTTTTAAATTAGCTTTCAAAGAAAAGCCATTTTATTATAAAAACACACTATCTCGCTTGGATGAGAAATTGAATTAAACGGTCTAGTAAAACAAGTGGTATGAAATGCTTGCGTTTATTTCACTAGTTAATTCATGGACTTGTTCAAATGAACATTTATTTGCATAAGTGGAAATTACTTGCTTTTAGTAAATATTCGAGCGTCGTCAAGTGGTTATGGGACATTAGTCGACACTTTTATAATTACTAATCAAAAGTGGATAACATTTACCTTTTTGTCGAGTTTTCAAACTCGTCTTGGGTAAATCCATTTAGATGGATTAAATGGGTTTTCAAGCCCATCTTGTGATACTCATTTTCAAGCGAGTTATGATTTGCGAAGTGCAACCTATAGTATTGGTGCAAAGTGCGTGTCTCTTGTATTGACTTGCGAAGTGCATGTCTATTGCTTGAATATATGGTTGTGATTTTCTATGCTCTTATTATATGGTTGTTGTGACTTTGATGAATGTTGTAAATGAGCATAAACTTAACTATAAACCATGAATTACTAAATGAAGTATTATTATGTTAGTGAAGCATAATTTATGGAAATTTATCCTTGACATTTATGCAAGCTTATTATTATCAGTATCTCATCTTTTATGATAATTAGAGATAGTCTGACCCGGGTGTTTTTTTAATGGTCGGATCTGGCCGAGACTTAACAGGTATGGAGACTCAATGACCTTGGATGTGAGCTAGCTTAAGAAGTCTATTTTGATGTTGTTTACATTTTCGATGTAACATTTGAGTCTAACTTAAATGCTTGATATATGTTTCTATATGTGGTAAATTTTTATAGTCATGTGTATTGAGATATGTTAGTGTTTATTTATGTATATTATAATGTGAGACTAGTATTTCCTTTTGTAGACTCATACATTTGAGAAGATATTGATGTATATTATTTTCGTTGCGACGTTCGATTATGTGTTGTATAGTACGTTATGTATTGTTCTGAATTAGATTAAACCATTGTATTATTGTTTTGCACCTGGATCAGATATGTTGAATTATCACTTGTAAGGAAAAAAAGATAAATATAGCCACATTATTCAATGTATTCGATACTCACCCAAAGCAATTTTACAGATGGTCGCTCCTAACTAGCCCTATTCTCTACACTAATAAATATTATTACCTAGTAATACCCATTGTTAATGTTGGTCTCAAGGTGGGGCGTTATAAAAATGGTGAAGTTAGTGAAGGTTCAATGCAGTGAAAGCAAGAGCGATTGCTAAGGGAGACCTAGGAGAGCATGAGGACCGCTTATCCTGAGCTCTTCACTTGGTAAGACTTTCTATTTGTCACACTTACTTTTGCTTTTAATATCATGTAGAGTAGTTTAGCATCCCACTACTAAGATAGGTGTACTTATGATTTCATGGTTGCTTTTTTGATGTTTTAAATGATTGGTTATGGTTGTTAGGCATGCGGGTAACTATGATTGACTTTAACTTGCTTGATTGGGGGATTTTGGAGGCAAAATTCCTAAAATGGGAGAGTGTAACGACCTGTGTTTTACGCATAGGAAGATTGTAAATTATTGTTTTTAAATCATTGGGTTATGACATGATAAATTTGTGAAATGTTGAGTAGTGATGTTTTTGACCTTTAGAAAGTTTATTGGATGGTTTTGACCTTGATAACTTGTAAGGCCTATAACATTTGATCAGAGCTGAATTAGGGGTCGAGACCAATTCTAGTATAAAGATATGATGATTTTTCTTTCTATAGAGCTATCATAATAGCTTATTGGACTTAACGTTTCCGATCGTCAATTAGGCCCGCTAAGCCATTTTACGATTTATTCCTAATTGGAAAGATAGGATAGTTCCAAATCACTTTTCCCCTTTTCATAATTGATCCAAACCTCCATTAATTATTTATTAGCCAAAACCGATATATTTCCTTACTTTAATTAGTGTAAGCACGTCATCAAGGGGTAATTAACGAAGGGATTGAAAAATTTACTATTTGGGCCACCTTGGGGTTTATCTTCTGTTGATCATTCTCGGATTTGTGCTTTTTTGGTTTAAGACGAGTGATTGTACTTCCCTAACCATTTTATGTATATTGATATAGAAAAACAATGATTTTTAAGGTGATTTTCAATATTGATTTTTTTATATGTCGATCCAACTTTGATAACCCCTTTAAAGCAAGTTTGAAAAGACAAAGTTGCGTTTTGACTCGTTTTACACCTCTCACAAATTAGGTTGTCTTTTTTTGTATATGGTCCGATCTAGGAAAATATATATGTTTGAATTACATTTGTTTGCTTGTTTATGATGTTTTGATGTTGTATGATGCTTGTATGGAATTTTTTGATGTGTTATTCATTTTAATGTATTTAGAATCAGGTCGTCATTTTGCCAAATCGTTGGAAAAGTTTTCAAAATGTGATGTGACTAAAATATGTTGTTCCTAGAGGTTCAAGGGAGCTATAAGACAAGTCACATGGGATTTGGATGAAGTTTGATGGTGAAAAATCATGTCGGTGGCAACGGTCAAAACATGTCGATGGTTGTTGCTCAAACAACTCGATAGTGAGCGATTTCATGGATTTAAAGGTTGGCTTCTGGTTAAAGCTTTCAGAGTTAAGAGTAGGAAGCATGGGGCGGGCTAAAGACGAGAGGAACTAGAAGTTTTGGACTTAGGCTAAATTTGGCTAAGTGAAAAAGATCGATACAGATATGATGCGACTCGAGAAATTTCAGTGGAAACTTCGGGAAATGGAGGAGCAGGCTTCTAGCTTAAGCATGGACATGAAAACTTAGCCAAAATTGGCTAAGTAACCCTGTTAATGTCGACATGATTGGGTGTTGCCAGTTTGGGTCAATCTCAAAGGAGTTGATGGTGATGCCTTGGGAGGCATGCTATGTATGTTCATTTGTTCGTTCGATGTTCGATTTTGACGTTATGGCACGAAAAAGAATGATGGTTGATGGCAGAGCAAATAGGGTGCTTCGATGTGATAGCTTTGCAAATTTTCTATAAGGATTCTATGACTTATTAGGGATGTCTAGAGATGTTCCAATGATGATGACTCTATGATGGGAGCCATGATGATGGCCCATAAGTAAGTTTGAGGAGGGGAGCCGGTGAGTAGAATGATGATGCGTTCTACTATGAAGATAAATGAAATGAGATAGAACAATGAGGGTTTGACTATGAGGATGTGTGCAAAGGGATCGTTGATATCTGGAGGTTTCTAGAGCGCTAAAATAGAAATGGTATGTAGGGATGCCTACTTGTATTATGATGGTGTCCAGGTCTTATGTTGGTAGATTACCCTAAACTTGTGGATTATAAGTCTAGTTCCTAGACATGCGAAGTGGAGTGGATTTGAGCATTGGGAAATCGAGACTTTTACATTGATCTTTGGCTTATGATGGTGTTATACGAGTTATCTTATACTCAACGCACATGAGTGATGTGAGGATTGTTTGATGGTTGCTTTAACTGCCATGTTTGTTTATCACCTAAAGGATGTCACCTAACTTAGGTATTTTTTACTTGGATACACGACACCCGGCATTATACGTAAGCTACATTACACCCATATGATGATGATAGTAAATTAGCATATAACGTTATGTGCTAACTCTTTGGATATAGGAATAAATTAGGTATGATTCTCCATACTCTATGTCCTATACTATATCAACTTTCATAGTATTTTAAGATTGTTTATCGCTCACACTAGACCGTTGTCCGGATTGAGGTTTTATGCTTTGTTTCTTATTATCTCTGATACCCTTAAACGTTTAGACTAGATAACAGGTGCGGAATAAAACACAACTTAGTAGGGATGGACTACCAGGAGGCTACGCTTTCACATATACTATATTTTTGAAGCTTTTACTACTTCCTCTGTACTACATTGTGAAGCTTTGGCATTGTTTGACTTTATTTAGGGACAATATATCATTTAGAGTTTATTTATCACTTGTATAAACTCTAGTGCTACCATTTTGTATAACTGCATCGAACCTATTCTCTATTATGTGATGGTTCTTATAGTTATTTTTCTCTCTTGCCTGTTTTATATATGTGATTAATGTTATATTTTATCTTACCGCTATGAGGTATATGATAGGTTCTCTGATTGTTTTAGATATTTTACCACCCAAACCATCAACCTACATTGGTCGGGCGCCATTTCAACGCACTATACAAGTATATTAGGTGCCAAAGGTATAGTGCGGTCGCCACTAAAATGAAAAGACCGACTAATTTTTTTTATTTATTTATAAATATTCAGTGGCCATTTAATCAAGAAAATATTTAATTCCAATTTTCTTCTATCCAGGACCTTTCTGACAATATAAAAATATTGGTTTACTCATTTTATCTTGAACTTATATATGTGAAGATATATAAGTCATTTTCTACTTAAATCAGAGTACAGAAATTTGAAAGTATAAATCTGTTTGAGTATTACTTAAGGGAAATACTCTCTACATAGCAACAGTGTTTCTCAAAACTAGATTTTTCCAAATAACTTGGGTTAATGCATGACTATTGATCTTATGTCTCAAGACTTATCAGAGTACATAAATTCCCCTAATTTTATTACTGGATAAACTGTGCTTTTACTTGTGCATGTGTGTGTGCATGTTTCTGTGCATGTGTGTGTCAGTGGGCAATTCAGGTGCCTTATCTTTCTTGTTAACAAAATTGTCTGAGTTTATCCTATACTTTGGGTTATGAAACAGATCTGAAAACTTAATTTAAAACCCTTGGTTGCTGGCTTAACCCAGGCTCAAGAAAAATGGCTATGTTAGCCCTATTCAGTTTTGCACTATTTTATAACAAAATACATGCTATTTTGTTTTCATTTCAAAGCAACTCGAAATCAGATTTTTTTTTTTGGACTTAAACATGGATTTTCTTATGTCAATTCTTTAGATATACATACAAACCACAAATACTTTCAATCTCAGATTCTCAACTATTTAAACTAACTGCTCTTTTTTTTAAGTTTTAGAATTTCATTCCTTAGCAAAGCATTTTACAAAACAAAGCACATAGTTTCAGCTGATACATATAAGTTCAACAACTGCAAAATAGTAAGTAACAATACATTGGTTTTTTTTTCTTTTTAAGCAACTTAACCAAAATAGCTAATTTAACTTCAGCAAATTCTTTAAAATAGCATCCAATTCCTTAGGCAGCTAACTCATCCAAGGCCTGCTTAACAAAATTCCTATTTACCTGCATGATCACCATGAACTGCCTCATATAAATATGAGACACCCAATGGTGCATAAACACAAAAGGGTCAGACTATTTGTCTGGTATGAATAATCTAACTGAAAACATGATCTTATTCAATTCTATTTATATTCCAGTACTTTGCATGAATAAGAAACTCAGTATCTTCTATGTGCATGTTTTTGTGAGGCATGTGCATTCATATCAGTGTTAAACAGATTATATGTGATCACAATGATTTAGTTCATAGAAAACAATCATAAGATTCATCAATAAGACATCATAAACCAACCAATGCCATCATCAATTCAGTCATCATGCCTTTTTTTTAATTTTACTGGCCATCAGGGATTTTACCCAAGCCTCTCCTGAACCTATTTCTAAAGTTCACTACCAAATATAATAGGGTCTTTAGCTACTTCCTCTTTTTAAACACACACTGCCTGGGACATCTCTCTGTTAACCCAACACACTCAGGCCCCTGGGTATAAACATACCATGTGTGAGCTTGCAATGTTCCCCTTGCCAAGCTATTTTTTGGTAGCCCTAAGATCCCAAGTCCTTAGTTAAATTACTAAGTGTTATTTCCTTTTCATAACTGTGCTAATCCCTTCTGCATCTCACTTTTTAATCAGAGAAATATAAACAATGCAACCAACATGTATTCATCCAGAGTTTGGTAAGTTATATTCTCAGAAGCAAACATTTAATCATGAAAATAGATGTGATTTCTTAGCACATTATTTTGCCTATGGGTTTCAATGGATCAAGATATAAGCATATGGTCCTAAGTAACTTACTAGTTATTTTTTTTTCTTACCTCTGGTTCAATCAGATTTATGATCTGGCTAAACCATAAGTATATTTTGATTTGGGTAGTTCATAAAACATAGAAGCTCAGCACATGTACAACATTGCACTTCTACATTTTCTTTTGTTTTAATTAACATGAGACATAAGCAACAACATAATGTTATAGCCCCATATTTCTTTCTATCTTTAGACCATATATCTACCACATGAATCCGGGGATTTTTATAAACAACTTTATAAAGAAAACTTATAAAAGAAATCCCTCCATCTCAAATTTAACCCATATCACAGATAAACATTTTAAACCATGAATCCATGACTCTTATCTTTCTGGGTAAATCAGAGAGGGGTTTTACACTTAAACAGATCATTAACAAACCAAAGTCATCAAATCATAAAACATAACTTGTAAAAGAAAATGAATGATTAGTTCAAATAGGCTGCCTCAATATTCAGGACTTAATGCCAAAGTTTTCAGTGAGGTTACTCACACTCAATTCCTTCTTCCTGAGCATTGTCTTCCTTTTGATCCTCTGCCTTCCTCTAACTCTAATGGCTGGTACTTCTTATTAATTTTTTTTTCTAGGTTAATGAAGAGCAAAATGTGTATGGTCTCACTATACTAAGACTTTTATATAAATCTTGGCTATTAGTAGGGTTTATGGAATTACCCAATGTCAGTTCTACCCCATACAAAACATAGCCTGCCTCTGGTTTGATTCAAGAAAATAAAAGGGTATGTGGTCCTTGTCTTCCTTTTCAGAAATCAGTTTCTCCCTTTTAATTTTCCCTCGGTCATGCCATATGCATGACTTCTTATTTTTCTTAATTAAAGAAATTACTGGAAATAGATAAAGTGTTTGTTTAAGGACTCATGCCATTTTCATGTAACTTCTGTTTTCTTCCAGAAATTGGTTGACTGTATACATGTATAACATATGTATACCTAAGTCTTTTATTTTTCTTTCTTTCTTTAAATAATTTTAAGTTTATTTCAGCCTAGCTCTTATTTTCTTTGTACTATATTTTATTTAAAGACAAAATTCTATCTTCATTCATATGTATTTCTAAATTAGTTATTTTAATTTATTTATTGATTTCTGCTAAATTTTATTACACAGAAATCTGTGTACATGTGTACACTGTCTTGTGCACATGTACATGTTTTAAACCATGTACCTGCAATTCAATTTCCCATTCCTATCTTTTCAATGTGATTTTTAAACAATTATAAACTAAATTAACTTATGAAATTATTCACAAAAATCAGGGTTATCACATATACCCCTCCTTTTAGGAATTGTGTCTCACAATTCTTGCATACTTAACTTAAGTATCATTACTTCAGAAAATGAATTTTCTGATTTCAAAACCATTCTCAATCTAACCACTTATTTAAGCACTATGCATATCAATACAAGATAAAAATCACAATGCATATTCAATCAACACATTCATTAGTATATATATAAATTTACCTTTCAATCAAACAGTTGTGGATAATCATTTCTGATTTTATCCTCCACTTCCCATGTGCAATCATTTGGGTCTAGACTCCATTGTACTTTTACTAATTTAATTTCTTTGTTTCTCAATTTCTCGGTTTCTCTCGAAACTATGCCCACTGGCTCCTTTTCATAGATCATTCTAGGATCAATCTGCACATCCTTAGAGGATTCTAGGATTGCCTCCTTATCATGAACCCATCTTCTTAGTTGAGACACATGAAAAACATCATGCATTGCTCTCATTTCTTCTGGCAATTCTAATTTATAGGCTACTGTCCCTATTCTTTCTAGAATTTTATATGGTCCTATATATCTAGGAATCAACTTTCCTTGTTTCCCAAACCTTAGAACCTTTTTCATAGGTGATATCTTGATGAATACATAGTCCCCAACACCATATTGTACTGCCTTCCTTCTTTGATCTGCATATTTCTTTTGCCTATTTTGGGCAGAAGCAATTCTTTTTCTGATCAAAGCTATCTTTTCAGAAGTCTCCTTCACATTTTCTGGTCCTAAGACCACTTTTTCTCCAGATTCATGCCAACTTGAGGGTGATAAACATGGTCTCCCATAAATTGCTTCAAAGGGTGCCATGCCTATACTACTATGATGGCCATTGTTGTATGCAAATTCAGCTAAAAAGATATGATCCTCCCAACTTCCTCCCCAATCCAATACACAAGCTCTCAACATGTCTTCAAGCAATTTGTTCACAATTTCTGTTTGGCCATCAGATTGAGGATGATATGCTGTGCTTAAGCATAAATCAGTCCCCATTGCTTTGTGAAAACTCTGCCAAAACTTTGAAGTGAAGATGGTATCTCTATCACTTACTATAGTCTTTGGTATACCATGCAGCCTGACTACTTCTTTAATAAACAATTGGGCTAGTGTACTTGCATTTCTTTCTGATTTTACTGGTATAAAGTGGGCTGACTTGGTTAACCTATCAACCACCACCCAAATACTATCATTTCCCCTCCTAGTTCTAGGCAAACCATCAATGAAATCCATTGATATGTCTTCCCATTTCCACTGTGGTATTTGCAAAGGTTGAAGCATCCCTGAGGGTTTTTGATACTCAGCCTTCACCTATTGGCAAATCATACATTTAGATACATAGGTTGCCACTGCACTCTTCATTCCACTCCACCAATAATTTCTCTTGAGGTTGTGGTTCATTCTTGTGCTTCCTGGGTGTATAGTATATTTGCTTTTGTGGTAAGCATCCAAGATTTCTTGCTTCAACTCATCAACTGCTGGAACACATATTCTTTCTCCTTTCTTCAAATGGCCTTGATCATTCAACTAAAAACCTTCCACTGCCTCACCATTTAATATTTGAGTCTTCTTTTCAAATAAAAATGGATCTTGGTTTTGTAGCATTACAACTTTATTCTTCAATTCTGATCCCAGAGTAATAAAACTTAATTTTCCCATTTCTACATTCCCACTACATAAGCTCATATTTTCTATGTTATTACTTTCTATCTCTGAATCAATTAATAATGATAAAGTGTTAAACTCTTCTATCATTAATCTAGCCACTTTAGCATGTTGTCTACTTAAGGCATCTGCTACTTTATTAGCCTTACCAGGAGTGTACAATATTTCAAAATCATATGAGGCTAAGAGTTCAATCCATCTTTGCTGCCTCATATTTAATTCTTTTTGTGAAAACAAATATTTAAGTGATTTATGGTCTGTATACACTTCAAATTTTGCTCCTAACAAGTAGTGTCTCCATAATTTAAGAGCATACACTATGGCAGCCAATTCAAGGTCATGAGTAGCATACCTTACCTCACTTGGTTTCAACTGCATAGAAGCATAAGTTATTACTTGATGTTGTTGCATCAACACTGCCCCAAGCCCTTGTCCACTTGCATCAGTATACACCACCAAGTTTTCATTTCCTTCAGGTACTTTAAGAATTGGAGCTTGTACCAATGCTTCTTTTAATTTCCCAAAGGCTTTTTCACATTCTTCAGTCCAAGTAAACACTTGATTTTTCCTAGTCAATCTGGTTAATGGAATTGAGATTTTTGCAAAATCTTTTATAAATCTCCTATAGTAACCAGCCATTCCCATGAATGATCTGACTTCAGTGACATTAGTAGGTCTTTTCCAAGCTTGCACTGCAATGACTTTATTGGAATCTACAGATATTCCTTTTTCTGATATAATATGACCTAGAAAATTCACTTCATTTTGCCAAAAAGTGCATTTTGAAAATTTGTCTTTTAATCCTTCCTGCCTCAGTTTCTTGAATACCATATGCAAATGATTTTCATGCTCTCTAACTGACTTAGAATAAATTAGTATATCATCAATAAATATCAATACAAACTTATCCAAGTATTCTCTAAAAATCCTATTCATCGAATCAACAAAGTAGGAAGGAGCATTTGTCAAGCCAAATGGCATCACTAAAAATTCATAAAGTCCATATCTGGTGTTAAAGGCTGTATACTTAATGCTTTCCTCTTCTACTTTCATCTGATGAAAGCCTAAAGCTAAATCAAGCCTAGAGAATATCTTTGCACCACTCAATTGATCAAAGAGATCATCAATTCTGGGTAAGGGGTATTTATTTTTAACTGTGACTTTATTTAATTCCCTATAGTCAATACATAATCTAAGGGATCCATCATGTTTCTTAACAAAGACTACTGGTGCTCCCCATGATGAGCTACTGGGTCTAATAAAACCTTTTTCTTCTAGTTCAACCAATTGCTTTTTCAACTCCATCAACTCCTTAGGCCCCATTCTAGTTGGTCTTTTAACCACTGGGTTAGCTCCTGGAATTATCTTGATTGAAAACTCAACTGGTCTGTGGTTTGGAACTCCTCTCACTTCACCAAACACATCAACATATTGATTAACTATGGGGATCTCTTCTAATGCAGGCATGGGTTTTTCATTTGATAATGTAGAAAGGTTGGCTATACTTCTATTTTTGTTTGCCTCACAGAGAACAACTATTCTTTGTCCATCAGAAACTTTCAATGATATGGTGGATGCCTCCATATTAATGATAGCCTTATATCTACTCAACCAATCAACCCCTAAAATAATCCCTATGCCCGGATATTGCAACACATATAGGTCTGACTCAAACACATGTCCCCCTATGTTTAATCCCAGTTGCTTACATATCATACCCAGAACACATGAACTACCTATAGGGCTTCTAATTAATAGTGGCTTATCAACAATCATACAATTTAATTTTAGTTGTTGTACAATATCATGAGAAATCAAGGAGTGTGTAGCCCCAGTATCATACATTACTACAAAAGGTATTGAGTGAATGAGCAAAGTACCTTCAACTTGGCCATGGTTCTCAACATTTGGTCCCTCAGTTGCTTTACCTTTCCCTTCCAAGGTCCCTACTTTTCCTTGCTTAAACTCTGGACAGTTCCTCCTTATGTGACCCTCCTTTCCACACTGGTGACACTTGAAGGATGCTGGTCTAGGATTGGTGCACCTATTTTTCATATGCCCCTCTTGACCACAGTTGTAACAAGTGATTTTCTTCTTAATTTCAGTAGCCCTGACTTCTTCTGGTTTCTTGGTGGAAGCTATGTCTGTTTTCTTCTTATCATAAGGGTGAAATTTACCCTTTCCCTTCTTGTTTTGATTATTTTTGAATGCCCTGAAATTCTCTCTAGCTTTATCATGTTGTTCAATGCTCAGAGTCAAATCCAAAACTTGATCAAAAGTCTTATCCTTGTATGGTAGCATGGCTCTACTAAGGCTAGGGTTCAACCCTTGAATATATCTGCCATTCTTAGCCTCCTCAGTAGTGATGAGCACTGCACCATACTTTGCCAATGATTCAAACTTCTGAGTGTACTCAGTGACACTCATAGTCCCTTGCCTCAATTTGATGATCTCCTCCAGTAAAGATTCCTTAGCTGATGCAGGGATAAATCTGCCTTCCAACATTGCTTTAAATTGATCCCATGTCACTTCTCCTTCAGGTCTTCCAGCTATGATAACCTCCCACCAATCCAAAGCTGCTCCTCTCAATTGCCTGGATGCAATCTGCCTCTTCCTTTGGTCTTCAACTTGCATGTCTGTAAAGATTCTTTCCAAAATTCTAAGCCAATTTTGAACCCCCATAACTCCTTCTGTGCCATCAAATGTTTTGCCTCCAAGATTGGTAAAAGTCTTGAGTAGTTTGGAAAGTTCCTCATGTGGATTTTCCTGCCTGTTGCCTACTCCATCTCTTATGGCCCTCATGAAATCTTGCACATTCACCATGGGTGGTTCACTTGTTCCTACATTTTGATGTCTACCATAGCTCTATGGATATAACACTTAGGTTAGTCTGTTTTGCCTAATGCTCTATAGATTAATTCATTTTAATCTATCACTTATTCTGTCATAATAGATATCAATAGTGTAAATATTAACAAACAAAACATCCAAAGCAGTAAACACTTCTATACATCAAATGCAAACAAATTCATACAAAAAATTTTGCTATGTTATTCAACAACATAGCTCTGATACCAAATGAAATGACCCACTAATTTATTTATTTATTTATAAATATTCAGTGGCCATTTAATCAAGAAAATATTTAATTCCAATTTTCTTCTATCCAGGACCTTTCTAACAATATAAAAATATTGGTTTACTCATTTTATCTTGAACTTATATATGTGAAGATATATAAGTCATTTTCTACTTAAATCAGAGTACAGAAATTTGAAAGTAGAAATCTGTTTGAGTATTACTTAAGGGAAATACTCTCTACATAGCAACAGTGTTTCTCAAAACTAGATTTTTCCAAATAACTTGGGTTAATGCATGACTATTGATCTTATGTCTCAAGACTTATCAGAGTACATAAATTCCCCTAATTTTATTACTGGATAAACTGTGCTTTTACTTGTGCATGTGTGTGTGTGCATGTTTCTGTGCATGTGTGTGTCAGTGGGCAATTCAGGTGCCTTATCTTTCTTGTTAACAAAATTGTCTGAGTTTATCCTTCATTTGGGTTATGAAACAGATCTGAAAACTTAATTTAAAACCCTTGGTTGCTGGCTTAACCCAGGCTCAAGAAAAATGGCTATGTTAGCCCTATTCAGTTTTGCACTATTTTATAACAAAATACATGCTATTTTGTTTTCTTTTCAAAGCAACTCGAAATCAGATTTTTTTTTTGGACTTAAACATGGATTTTCTTATGTCAATTCTTTAGATATACATACAAACCACAAATCCTTTCAATCTCAGATTCTCAACTATTTAAACTAACTGCTCTTTTTTTTAAGTTTTAGAATTTCATTCCTTAGCAAAGCATTTTACAAAACAAAGCACATAGTTTCTGCTGATACATATAAGTTCAACAACTGCAAAATAGTAAGTAACAATACATTGGTTTTTTTCTTTTTAAGCAACTTAACCAAAATAGCTAATTTAACTTCAGCAAATTCTTTAAAATAGCATCTAATTCCTTAGGCAGCTAACTCATCCAAGGCCTGCTTAACAAAATTCCTATTTACCTGCATGATCACCATGAACTGCCTCATATAAATATGAGACACCCAATGGTGCATAAACACAAAAGGGTCAGACTATTTGTCTGGTATGAATAATCTAACTGAAAACATGATCTTATTCAATTCTATTTATATTCCAGTACTTTGCATGAATAAGAAACTCAGTATCTTCTGTGTGCATGTTTTTGTGAGGCATGTGCATTCATATCAGTGTTAAACATATTATATGTGATCATAATGATTTAGTTCATAGAAAACAATCATAAGATTCATCAATAAGACATCATAAACCAACCAATGCCATCATCAATTCAGTCATCATGCCTTTTTTTTAATTTTACTGGCCATCAGGGATTTTACCCAAGCCTCTCCTGAACCTATTTCTAAAGTTCACTACCAAATATAATAGGGTCTTTAGCTACTTCCTCTTTTTAAACACACACTGCCTGGGACATCTCTCTGTTAACCCAGCACACTCAGGCCCCTGGGTATAAACATACCATGTGCGAGCTTGCAATGTTCCCCTTGCCAAGCTATTTTTTGGTAGCCCTAAGATCCCAAGTCCTTAGTTAAATTACTAAGTGTTATTTCCTTTTCATAACTGTGCTAATCCCTTCTGCATCTCACTTTTTAATCAGAGAAATACAAACAATGCAACCAACATGTATTCATCCAGAGTTTGGTAAGTTATATTCTCAGAAGCAAACATTTAATCATGAAAATAGATGTGATTTCTTAGCACATTATTTTGCCTATGGGTTTCAATGGATCAAGATATAAGCATATGGTCCTAAGTAACTTACTAGTTATTTTTTTTCTTACCTCTGGTTCAATCAGATTTATGATCTGGCTAAACCATAAGTATATTTTGATTTGGGTAGTTCATAAAACATAGAAGCTCAGCACATGTACAACATTGCACTTCTACATTTTCTTTTGTTTTAATTAACATGAGACATAAGCAACAACACAATGTTACATCCCCATATTTCTTTCTATCTTTAGACCATATATCTACCACATGAATCCGGGGATTTTTATAAACAACTTTATAAAGTAAACTTATAAAAGAAATCACTCCATCTCAAAGTTAACCCATATCACAGATAAACATTTTAAACCATGAATCCATGACTCTTATCTTTCTGGGTAAATCAGAGAGGGGTTTTACACTTAAACAGATCATTAACAAACCAAAGTCATCAAATCATAAAACATAACTTGTAAAAGAAAATGAATGATTAGTTCAAATAGGCTGCCTCAATATTCAGGACTTAATGCCAAAGTTTTCAGTGAGGTTACTCACACTCAATTCCTTCTTCCTGAGCTTTGCCTTCCTTTTGATCCTCTGCCTTCCTCTAACTCTAATGGCTGGTATTTCTTATTAATTTTTTTTGCTAGGTTAATGAAGAGAAAAATGTGTATGGTCTCACTATACTAAGACTTTTATATAAATCTTGGCTGTTACTAGGGTTTATGGAATTACCCAATGTCAGTTCTACCCCATACAAAACATAGCCTGCCTCTGGTTTGATTCAAGAAAATAAAAGGGTATGTGGTCCTTGTCTTCCTTTTCAGAAATTAGTTTCTCCCTTTTAATTTTCCCCCGGTCATGCCATATGCATGACTTCTTATTTTTCTTAATTAAAGAAATTACTGGAAATAGATAAAGTGTTTGTTTAAGGACTCATGCCATTTCCATGTAACTTCTATTTTCTTCCAGAAATTGGTTGACTGTATACATGTATAACATATGTATACCTAAGTCTTTTATTTTTCTTTCTTTCTTTAAATAATTTTAAGTTTATTTCAGCCTAGCTCTTATTTTCTTTGTACTATATTTTATTTAAAGACAAAATTCTATCTTCATGCATATGTATTTCTAAATTAGTTATTTTAATTTATTTATTGATTTCTGCTAAATTTTATTACACAGAAATATGTGTACATGTGTACACTGTCTTGTGCACATGTACCTGCAATTCAATTTCCCATTCCTATCTTTTCAATGTGATTTTTAAACAATTATAAACTAAATTAACTTATGAAATTATTCACAAAAATCAGGGTTATCACATAAAATCACCATGGCTTCCATGGCAAAATTTCCCAGAACAATATCAATAAAAATAAATACAAAAGGTGGTACTTCGAATTGTTGCAATTTCTCGAGGTGATTCAATTGGATCTAGGAGCTCTCTTCATTTAAGGTGCAAATCAAAAGGTAATGTCAACAACGTAAAATTCAGTTAGTTTTATCTATATATTCCATGATATTGTAACTCTACTGGTTAATTCATTCTAACGAATTTATATATGCATTTGCTATCCCTTATAAATAATAAAGTGTAGATATTAAAGTATTTTAACTGTTATCATTTAAATTGATTTTGAATTAACTTTGATATTTTGATGATTTTCATTGATAATTTCTACTGATTTTGATTTAAGTTTAGATCTAGTAATTGATTTGTTATTTTGTATATTAATTAGTTCAATTATTTATGATAATTTACATTGATTCAAAATTAGTTTTCTATTTTAAGATACATACATATATAAGTATACATACACATACGTAAGAGTATGTTTGATTTACTCTATTTTATAATAAATCTCATATTGATTAAAGTACAAATAGTTAAAACCATTTATTAAATAAAATAAAATAAAACAAAATTTTATTCAAAACTATATTAGCTTGGATCTAATAACCCTTTAGATTTCATAGGCCCAATAGATCCAAAATAGGAATTTTTGTGAAATCTATTTATTTCACCCACTTCTGATTGACCCGGTTCCTTCAATAAATAGATGTGATAGTCATTTTTTATTATTATTCTATTTTAGCCTAAATCCCTTACCACTAAGATCTACTAATATCCATCAAATACCAAGAAATTAATAAAATCCATCAAATCCCATGCAAATTAAAAAATAAGTCATTTTTTCTTAATCGTTTCATTTCTTCTTCCTCTTCCGTCTTCTTCACCAAAATTTAAAAATTCATAGTTTCTTCATTTCTCAACGGATTTCAATGAAATAAGTGGAAAATTGAAGGATGCAAAAAATAGTGTTAACCAATATCACATTAGTGGCATAATTAGGAATATTGGAGTACAACAGACCTAGATAAAGACGAATATTGATGGAATCTCGTACATCATTATCCTCCTTCTCTATCAAACTTCAAAATGGTGTATCTCTCTTGTTTCATACCCTATTTTGATGATCTACCAATCGAAATGACCATGGAGATGAGCAATACGATTTGGTATAGGAATATGGGCAAATTACAGAGGTTTTTGGTGCCAAAGGCATGGTACAATGAATAACAATGGTAAAATCCCATGTGCCATTTTACTCCTTCTCTATCAAACAACAAACTAGCGCATCTCTCTTGTTTCTCAATGAATTTTGATTATCTATCCATCAAAAAGACCATGGGAATGAGTACTATAATTTGGTGTAGGAATTAGGGTAAATCACTGACGTTTCAGGCGTTAAAGACACATGATAATAGAGAGAGTGTTGTGTTCTTCATTTAAGAGTTCGGTGAGTTGGATTTTTCCTATACAAGTATATACCAATAAGACGCAGTAATTCACCCCTTATGGTCTTGAACCAAATTATGAATGATGAAATCTGATAGTAATAATGTTATTTGTAATAATTCATAATTAACATGTAGTATTCCATAACTAGTTAATTAAAAAAGTGATTTTTTTTCTAATTAGACATAAGTAAATCCCTCGTTAATCGAAAAAGTGTCATACATAAAAGTGCTCCAAATTCAATATATTATATATCATAGTTTTGGTTCTCAATGGCACAGGTCCATTGGTAATGTTCATTTTATGATATAAATAATATTGTTTAATTAATTAATTAAATTATGAAAATGCCTCTAAACTTCAAAGGCATATAACTCTCACACATGACTTTTGTTTACGTGCGGTTCTTAGCATTGAGATCATAGCAAGATGAGGAATATTTTGGTATGTTGTTTTCTACATTTTGAGATACTTTAGAAAAGTGTCTTAGTTTGACAAGTTCATTATACGTTAGTGATATGGTACACTTTTCAGAGGAGTAGAGTTCTCAATGTACGATTTGGCAATATCAAAATGAGATAAATAGTTCCTCAGTAGTAAGTCGCTTATAAATGGGTGATAGAGGGCTAAGATATATAGTTTGTTAACAGCGAGTCGCATATGATTTAATGATAGCGGGCTGAGACATGTTGGTGATAACGGGTTGATACATGTAGTTCTCAATAGAGTGTCACGTCGATTTGGCGATAATTGGTTAAGACATGTAGTTCTTAATAATAAGTCACATACAACTTGGCAATAATGAGTTGAGGCATGTAGTTCTCAATAGTGAGTCGCACACTATTTCGGGGATGATGAGTTGAGGCTCTACCCCAACCATGTAGTGATTCCTTTGGTTTCGGAATCCTGAGATGAGAGTATGATCCTTGATAAGGTTACTCTCGATGCTATTTTTGAGTGTTGGTTAATATTATGGTAGAACCTTAGCACACTAGGTCACTTTTATACCGATAGTATCATACCTTGTTCAGCTGACTTGTTAGGTGAAGGTGACAAAGGTTAAGATATGGTTTGCAAACATAAATGTTGTTTTATTAGCTTATTAGTATTATACGCTTATATAATGCATTTTACTCAGCAAAGGTATGGCTGAACCCTTTATCCTTTTCTCGGTTTTGTTTTACTTTGATAGGTCAATAGGGAGGAAAATGGTGATTTTGGAGAAGTGATGGTGCGATAGAGACATGCAATTATTCATTTATCAACTATATACTATTTTATTTTGGTTATTCCCATATATTTGACTATTTTCATTATTAGTATAGAGAGATATTGTAGTTGGAATCTATTTGATACTCCATTGTTTTATCTATTTAAGATTATATTATTGATTATTATAGTATATTCCTTCCTTGTGAGTTTCAGAATGTGTAGATTTTCATAGTTAGCTCTGTGATCTATTTATATTTTACCTTAAAACGATCCATTGCCAACGACATCTGTGATATTAGTGCCATTTTGGGTGTGAACCGCGACGTCGTAGATGGTAGGTTGTTTGAATTTTTTTAAATTCATGTGATTTTGATGTTAATAATACAGTTATCAACAAAATTTCCTAGTCTTCGAACATACTAGATTGATTAAACCAGGCTAAGAAAATAAAGAAGAAATGGGTAAAAACTACTTAAAATCATCACCAAAATGGAGTGGTGATTCATCAAAAAGATTGTTGAAAAATGGAACTTGATTTCTCAACTTAGTTCTCTCAACTCAAGCTAAGTTAAGATTAACTACGACCCTAGGAAATGTTGAAGTGAGTCGAAGCGGAAGGAAGAAATACTTGAGCAAGGAATAGCGAACCATGGAATAATGCAACTTTAAGTAAACTCAAATATACATCTCATAACCAAACACAAAATCCTAAATGGGATAAGCTAAAAGTCAAAAATGTTTATCTCCTTGCTAGCATAACCATCCTTAGGTCAACATGTCCTGTAACCTAAAATGTCTTGGCCTGGTCCAAGCATTAAAATAACAACCGAGTCAGACTATCTCTAAATAACCAAAAGGGTGAGAACAAGATATAACATAAGAATAAATGACATATAGGTAAATCCAGATGTCTAAAATATAACAAGTCACTTAGTTAATCTTCAAAGCACAGGGTTATATATTTAGGTCACAAACAATGATTAGTCACAAAACACAGAGTTACATAATAAAGCACAATATTCCTACACAAAGAAACCAATTTCATATCGTGGCAACAAACAATGTGGTATCACTCGTAATGATCTGATACCAAAGATGGGGAATACAAAATCTCGACGCGATCACAAGGATTGGGGAACATAGAATCTTGACACGATCACAAGGATTGGGGAACATAGAATCACGACACGATCACAAGGATCGGGGAAAACCAAACCTAGACCGATCAAGACGATCGTTGTAACCATGACTCGAAAACTCTAGATTATCCAATATTAGTGTGTGTGTGTATTGTAAAGAAATCCATGGGTATATCTCTTAAGGATCTATCGGTCCCACCGAACCCCAAAAGATAGTAAACTCTGAAGTGTCAAATACCAGAAGCTTAATCAAAACTTAACCAAAATGTCTCATATCGCCTGATGGAATTCAAGTATTTACTAGAAGCTAGTAAATATCACTCGTTACGGATACCACTGGGAAACCTGAACTATATTCTCTTACGGATCTATCGGTCCTACCGAACACCAAAAGAGAATATAACCCCAAAATGTTAAATATTTCCTAAAAGCAATCATAAGAACTTAACCAAGGCATCCCATACTACCCGTTGAAATCCAAGTATTCACTAATGAGCTAGTAAGTACCACTCAAACATTCTTTTAAATGAGTTGTACAATATTTGATGAAGCGTTAGTCGAAAGCATTTAAACCAATCGGTAACGCTAAATCACTTATTAGTACTCTCTATATTATAGAACTAAGGCTCTCGAAACATTTTTCTCTTTTGAGTTTAAAGTTGAGAAAGCAAATATTATAATTTTCCATAAATTCCTTTATTATTTAACTTTATATAAATATTTACTATTTGATAAATTTTTCCATAAATCCGAATTGTTCCAAAGTTGCACTTATATATACATAGTTGTCTCAAATTTCCATAAAGTTATACCGTTCACAAACCATATTACAAAACCACACACACACAGATATATATATATATATATACAATTAGCCTTTTATTTTGTAAAACCTTATTCATTACTCTTCCAAATCCATTTTAATATATAACCGTTTTTTTGGCAAAGCTAGTCGGTTTTATAGTGGACCGTCCACTTTCTATTACAAAGTAATAAAATGCAGTTTAAGTACAGGAGTAAGGTAGAAGTGCCTCAACTACTATATAAAAAGAGAAAATACAACACAGGAGTGTGGTTGAACTACTACAGCTGCTATAAATGACATGAAAAGCTAAGCTTTGTCAGAAGAGGAGAAGCAACCATCATTCGAAGACTCCGATGCTCTCACATTGGGGTCATCCCCAACGATGCTATGTAGAAGTAAATTAATATATAACCATTTTATTTAGAATCTAAATCCACCAAATCGGGAGAGAAAAGGAATGATTAATATATAACCATTTTATTTAGAAGTAAATTAAATTTATATTTCCAAAACCATATTTCCAAATCTATGTCCATTTTTTTAACAATACATAATGTATAGTAACTACCTGCTGGAAATCATTTATAAAAGAACTAGATTAATTTAAAAAACAAGTTTGATATTTGTAAATTTAAATAACTCTCTTTTATAAAATTATATATACAAAATTGTATATTCTTGCTTAGAAAATAAATAGATATAAGTTTATAATACTCCAAACCTTTGAATCAAAGTCCAAGGAACACAAGAGAATACACTACTACACATCACAAGATCATAAGAACAAATTGGTCCATAGGGTTCAACTCTATATCATTTCCAAACATACTTTTATTAATTTATTCTACTAGCTAATATGAGTTGAAATTATCTCCATAACATATTATAATCATCCATCCAGAGCATAGCAACAAACAACAATAAACAAAGCAACGAATGGACGAACCGAGGAAGGTTCCTGGAGCTGGAACTGCCCCAGGATACACCCACCGGTGGGGACAAATTCTGGAGCCATTCTAGCTCCAGAATCCCCTTTGGTCGATCCCTGGTGAAGTCGGTTTGATCGTAATTCTTGAGTGATTGTTCTAGGGTGATTCCTGAGTGCATGCATCCATATGAACAACTATAATTGTCAACTAATTAAGATCAAAAGGCTAGGGGTTTAGCAATTTATAAGTTAAAAAAATATGAAATATAAACAATGCAAAATTAAGAGCAACACAACCATAGATTCACCCAATTCAACTAAACATCGAATATACTTTCACTTAGAGATAGTAATGTGAGGTAAACTCACCAATTTAAGCTCGAATTGATTATAATAACTTGGATTCTCCTAGGCTGATGGCTTTCAGCAATTAATCCTAGGTTAAAATCAGAAACTGGAAAGACAAAGTTACAACCCAAGATAAAAACTGAGATTAAAACTCCAACTAATGCAATAGAGAATGAAGGAGATTACATGAGTTTTATGTCTTAAATTATTATCAAATTGCCCTTTGATTTGGATCCAATGTAGGGTGATTTAGGTCTAGGGTTTGTGAGAATGGAGATAGAGTAGTTTTAGATTTTGGTTTGGCTAAAATGATAATGAGAGGAGAATAAACGTACAAGTTTATTTCTTACTACTCATTCAACTACATGGGCTATTTGGGCCTAAGGAGGTTTATTAACCAAGAAATGAATCGATATTATCATGTCCTTTTTGATTTTTTTTCATGTTTACACTTATTAAACAACCGTTTACATATAAACAATGTTTACATAATTTGTAAATTGACTTCTCCAATTTTTAATAAAACAATCAACATGCTAAAAATTCACATTCCCTTTAATAATGAAGTATTTTATAAAAATCAATACAACTTTTGAAATCAAAACTTGTTCTCATGATAAAAATGGTTTAATAATTGTAAAATCTCATTTTATAATAATCTCGATATTAATAATTTTACCCTAAATGCCAAAATTAAATAATTGATTTAATAATGTTTTAGATTTAAATCGAAATCATATTTAAGGAATAAAAATCATTTCTCAAATAAATCAAATCAACTATTCCCAAAATCTAGATTTAATTTCATAATTAAATTTTCACAAACCACAAATTAGAATTAATTATACATAATTGAACTTAATTACTTAGGTAATTAACAATAGGGTTGTTACAGACTCCCCCTTAAGAAAATTACGTCCCTACAATTTCCTTAACGAAAGAAATCTATAATTAAATTTCCAAATTTACAAACTCTCATAATTTTTTATAGTTATAACTCTTTTCCAGCCTAAGATTTAAAGTAAAAGAAAACCCTTTTAAATTCAATTCTTTCTAAATTTCATCCTTAAATTCCAAATTTTAATTATTACTTCCAAACAAATCCTTCCAATATTTACATCTTTCTAAAGAATATAATCTAAATCATCAAGCATAAGGTTCCAAATCCCTTTTCCCATTAATCTTTTATTTGAAATTCCAAAATTTTCATCCATCTAAATTATAAAATGATATACACAAGAGATCAAAATTTATCACATATTATTCTTTTAAGCATATATCTTAAATAAAATTTCACAATTTGCAAATATTAAATAATAAAATGACGCTGCCTTGCCATCTATTTATAGCAAATCGCTTCATCAAATGGCTGTGATGTTGACAGTGAAGTCAATATGGCCTCGCCACTGGCCTCTGTTATTGCTAAGGTTACTGCACACGTCATCCAACATAATACATGTATAATGCACTTTTATAATTTCCATTATCATTTTCTAAATCATCAAACTTTTTAACAAATATATACGAGTAGATAAATTTCCCTTTAAATTTATTTCCTAAATTATTTTTCCAAAATTTCAACTTTCACAAACATTAATATCAAGTTTCAAATCATTTACTTAATACTATTATCAAAATTCCAATTAATATTTACTTTTAAAATTATCACATTCGTATATACTTTTCTATAAAAATATCATTTTACTTCCAAAATTTAATTTCAAAATTTCTTAAATTTTAACTTCTTATTAAATAAATAAGATTCATATATAACGATTTACTTTCGTTCAAACCAAAGAACTTGAAAGTTAAATTAACAGATGAAAGTAGATTTTCAATTATTCTCTTTTCAAAAGTTTTCCAATTAACTTCCACTTAACTTTATATATACCAATTCCAAAATTTAAATATTTTCCTTAATCTTATCTTATTATATAAAATAATATCAAGGCATGAAAATTTAATGATTCATTTCATCACTTGGCTGCAAAGTTGATTTCCTAAAATATTAACGTTGCCTCGCTATGCCACTTCTCACAATTTATTCGATGGTAAAATATTATTTTAAATTATTTTAACTTAGATATTTTTTAAATTATCAAATTAATTATTTCTGATGTCAAAACGTCTCGTTCGAAGTTTAGGAACTCCTATCGATAACATGACATCCCACACATCGATCAGAATCCTTAAACATTTCCTTGATAAGTCAACACAATAGATAATCACAAGTTTTCCATAGTTATATTTATTTTATTATCACTAGCATCCATGCATCCAATATAAATAAATACAACCAAGCAATTAATTCCTAATAGCCAATCAACCAAAACTAAATAGTCGCTTTCAACGTAACAATTATATTCCTAAAATCCCGCTGCGCAACTTTGATTATTTAAATTTTAAACTTATTTACTCAAATTTCCCAAATTAATTCACTCCAATCTACCTCTTTAAAATTAATTTCTCAATAACCCAAGAATAAATTTCCAAACTCTAAAAGATTTTAACATATACTTTCTAAGGTTTTTAATATCATAAATTCCAATTTATCTATACTAAAATTTTAAATCAAAATACGACCCAAACGATTATCCCGTTAATCATTTTATATTCCTATCCCTATATAGATAATTAATAAAACTATCTACCACACACCCCAGGGGAAAGGACCCTAAATCTCACTAGGTCTAAATCTATGATATTATATGCTATAATGTTCCGGCTAAGCTCTGATACCAAACTTTAACGACCCCACCGCCATGCCCATATTATTAAAGAACATTATAAATAATGTTGTCTAATAATACAGAGAATACGGCTTGCTAAGGGCGACTGAATGTGAATATATCTTTAGACTAACACTGACATGTCATACTTACATTTATTTTCTTAATCTCTGGAATAAAATTGGAAGTGTATAGTCTTTGTCCAAAGTAATAATCACAACAGTTTCTCAAAATCAAACTGTATATCATATAAACAGTAGTCATAGATCACAATGGAATAATAAACATCATATACATATAAAAACTGAGTGTCTACAAAATATAACACTAGACTCACATAATATACATCCGGTACAAATCTCTAACAAATCTCTAAACTAAAATATACGTCTCATAATCAAACATAAAAACCTAAATGAGATAAACTAAAAGTCAATAATGTTTATCTCCTTGCTAGCACAACCATCCACCTGTCTTGTAACCTAAAAAGTCTCGGCCTGACCCGAGCATTAAAATAACACCTTGGTCAAACTATCTCTAAATATCCAAAAGGGTGAGAACAAGATATAACACAAGAATAAATGACATATAGGTAAATCCAGATGTCTAAAATATCACAAGTCGCTTAATTAATTTAATTCAAAATTTACTTCAAGGCACAGAGTTATATATTCAGGTCACAAATGCAGATTTGTCATAAAACCTAGAATTACAGAATAAAGCACAATATTCCTAACACAAAAAAACCAATTCCACACCGTGGCCACAAACAAATGTGGTATCAGTCGTACCGATCTGATACCAAAGATTAGGAACATAGAATATCGACACGATCATAAGGATCGGGGAACATAGAATCTCGACACGATCACAAGGATCGGGAAAAACTAAATCATGACCGATCGTGGCAACCATGACTCAAAAACTATGGATCATCCAATATTATTATATATATTATAAAGAAATCTACGAGTATACCTCTTAAGGATCTATCAGTCCCACCGAACTCCAAAGATAGTAAACTCTAAAGTGTCAAATACTATCACTTTTAGTAATCATAAGAACTTAACCAAAACATCTCATATTGCCTGGTGGAATTCAAGTATTTACTAGAAGCTAGTAAATCTCACTTGTTACGGATAAAACCGGGAAACCTAAACTATATTCTCTTAAGGATCTATGGTCCTACCAAACACCAAAAGAGAATACAACCCTAAAGTGTTAAATACTTCCTAAAAGCAATCACAAGAACTTAACCAAGGCATCCCTTACTACTCGGTGAAATTAAAGTATTTTCTAATGGGCTAGTAAGTACCACTCAAACATTCTATTCAATGAATTGCACGATATTCGATGATGCATTACTCGAGGAAACATTTAAACTAACCGGTAACACTAAATCGATTATTAGTACTTGCCATATTATAGAACTAAGGTTTTCAAAACATTTTTCTGTTTTGAGTTTAAAGTTGGGAACGCAAATATTATAATTTTCCATAAATTCCTTTATTATCTAACTTTATATAAATATTCACTATTTGATAAAATTTTCTATAAATTCGAATTGTTCCAAGGCAACACTTATATATACATAGTTGTCTCAAATTTCCATAAAGTTATATTGTTCACAAACCATATTCCAAAACCATATATATATATATATATATTATATTTAAGTAGCCTTTTATTTTATAAAACCGTATTTATTACTCTTCCAAATCCATTTTAATATATGACCATTTTATTTATAAGTAAATTAAATTTATATTTCGAAAACTATATTTCCAAATCTATGTCCATTTTATTAACACTACATAATATATAATAACTACTTGCTAGAAATTATTTATAAAAGAACGAGATTAATTTAGAAAACAAGTTTGATATTTGTAAACTTAAATAATTCTCTTTTATAAATTGTTTTGTAACAGCCCGCATATTTTACGATTGTATATTTAAATATTTTATTTAAATATAGGATCGTTAGTCGGATTAAAGTCCGAAAAGCTACTTTTTACAAACAGTCGAATTAGGACTCGAGAACACTTCCATTGAGTCCAAAATGGCGTTTGCGATCTTTTTGAGTATAAACATTGATATGTTTGGAGTTGAGTAGAATTTTGACATTTTCACTTAGGGCTTTGGGCTTGGGTTTGGGTTTCAGCCCACTAACCCAACTCAACTTATATCCTAACTCCACCCCTTTCCTCTTCATTCATTCTATTATTTTCCTAACACTTCAAGCTTTAGTAAAAATGGGGGAAGAGATTGGAAACTAAAATCCTAAGCCCTAGCTTCCTTTGCAAATTCAAGTTCTAGCTCCAAAATCAAAGAGAAGCTTAGGTAAGCATCCTCTTCTTCTTCTCCATCTCAATCTCTCTCTAATTTCAGAAATTTCCTATGACCTAACTTAGGAAATATTCGTTGTAATATTAGATTGGAGCTTCTAGAGTTGAAGTTGAAGTGTGGTTGATCTTTCTTTTGATTTCAAAGCTTCTCATTCGTGTTTTTGGGTTTAAAGGTGAGTTCTTTAACTCACATCTACGTCTATAGCTATCATTGTTGTTAGGTATCAATTCCTAACATTTATGCATATTCATTTGCTTTTGATTTGAATTGATTTGGTGAATTGTCCAAATTTTGGTGTTTTGGTCCAACTTTATGAAAATCCTACTATGGATGTTTGGACATTGATATTTGGGGTGTATCGAAGAGCCTTTAAGGCTGGGTTGTCGCTTGGCATAAATCCTTAGTCGTCGTTGCTCGTCTGATCACTCCCGATACGTTTTGGCCACTTTGGCTTAGGCAAATTGTTGCCCAGACCAGGTGACCAGACGTCTGGTGACCAAGTCCAGACGTCTTGTTTGGACCTGGAGCAAAAATGTATGCACGTAAAATATATATAAAAAAAGTCAGAGACTAATTCCAGACGTTTGAAATTTAAGATCAGACGTCTAGATGAGTCTCAGACGTCTGACTTGAAGTTTCAGACGTCTGAGGTTTTCTGGATTTTTTCCAGAGAACAAAACCAGACGTCTGGATTCAAAACCAGACGTCTGGTCATGGCTCAAGCATCTGTTTTGATATTCCAGACGTCTGGGTGGTTTTATGAACTATTTCCAGAAAACAAATCCAGATGTTTGGATTCCAAACCAGATGTCTGGAAATGTTCATTTTTGCCTATTTAGGATGTTTTGTGTGGATTTCCTATTTTTAATCGATTGTTGTTGATCCAGATAGTTGTCATCACTTATTATCGACTATGATGACTTCTTTCTTTGGATTTTTGGGAATATCCATTTTGATGGATTTGGTATCGATTTCTTTGGATTTAATTCACGTCTTCGTATGTGAATCTTTGGTGATTGATTGTTTCTACAATCATTTTTGTGATTTGTCACTTCTAAATGCAAAGGTTTCTATACTAGTAGTAAATATTCAAACTCTTTCATCAAAATGATTTCAACATTTACTTTCAATATCAAACTCGCTTTTAAAACCGTTTTCCAATCTATTAGTATATGTAAACCTTTACCTCATTCGTATGAAAAATCTAATTAAACGACTTAGTAAAACAAGTGGTATGAAACGCTTGCATTTACTTCGTCGGTTAATTCTTGGAATTGTTCGATTGAACTCTTGTGATAATTTTCGAGTGGAAATCTACAATCTGTTCGTAAATATTTAAGTTAAGCCAGTGGTTATGGGACATAAAGCTAAACCCATTTATTTACTAGCTTAGTGTAATTGACACTTCTTATTGATCAATGGTGATCATTCTATGATTTAGACTAGCGATGTGCGATGTCTCTTTGTCCATGTGGGGGACTGTACCCAGTTCTTTTGAGCTTTGTCTCATTTCTTTTATGGCCTAGCGACCCATGTTCTTTTATGGTGTTTGGTTCATCGGATGTACCGTTATTGTACTACATCGATGTCCCGCCTTTTCGATTCATTGGACGTACCGTTATTGTACTGCGTCGGTGTTCCGAATTATTTGAGTTTCGGTTCATTGGACGTACCGTTATTGTACTGCGTCGGTGTTTCGAATTATTTGAGTTTTGGTTCATTGGACATACCATTATTGTACTGCGTCGGTGTTCTGAATTATTTGAGTTTCTGTTCCTCGGGCGTACCGTTATTGCACTACTCCGTTGCACCGGCTTTATGGTTAGCGATCATGGGATAGCATTCCGTTTGTGATACACGTGTTGGTGATTTTTCATGCTCCCGTTTGTGATAGGCCTTCCCCCTTTGTGATTTCTGGATTTCGGGATTGTGATTTCTAGAATTTTTGTTTCACCAATTTTCTTGGTTTGCCTTGATAAGCTATATCAATATTTGTGTTTTGGTGAATAATTTAAAAAATGTGATTCTTTTTGGTGTTTTGAGATGATTTGAGATATTGTATGATTTTTGTTGTTATTTGATGTATACTTGACACAGTATGGCATTATTGTTATCATACGTTTTTGTCATATCTCTTAGCCTATCTCATTTTATCTGATATTTATAGCTAGACTGATCCGTTTATTATTTTCTTCTTAAATAATACTCGGGTCAGACCGAGGTATTTCAGGTGCTTCTGTTTGACTCCTCATCTGGGACTATCATCTGACTTTTGGCTATCTACTTTAGATCAGTAGTTTTTTTTGTTATTATACATTTATGATAGAGACCCCTTGATGTATAATTATTCTTTTGTCTAGAACTTGTATCTATTCTTTTGTGATGTTGTGGATCTAGTTTGACCACTACTTTGATGTACACTTTTGTGTGATATATTCATATCTGATTCCGCCTTTGTGATATGAATGTCTATGACTGATTTGTGTTATGTTTATTTCTATATTTGTTTCCGAAGGCCACTTAGCCACTGTGTGGTAGCTTTGAGTTTATATTTGATATGTCGGATTTCCTCTCGAAATGAAATGTAAGTTATATTATCTGACATATCGGTACTCGCACAAAGCAATTACACGGATGGTCGCTCCTCAACAGCCTTATTCTTTATGCTAGTCGACGGCATTACCCCATAGTGTCATTGGCTAGCGTGAGTATAGAGGTGGGGCATCACAGCTTGGTATCAGAGCCAGACATCGGAACAATGTAGAATAATCTAGCAAGGATCATTGTCCTAAGTCTTTCTTAGGAATAGTGCCATAGGATTTAATTCGAGTCTTCGTACCGTTCTATCCTATATTCCTTATGATGCCTTGTTTTATCAATCAAATTTGTTTGATATTCATTTTGAGAATAACCTTTTTCCTTTTCTTTCTTTCTTTCTTTCTTAAAGAAGGGCAATGGTTAGACCAGACCGTCCCAGCGCCGGTCAATCTAGTGCTACTCCTCAGGATGGAGTATTTATGACTGCTCAACAACTTTTAGATCTTATGAACAATGCCCAAGCTGCCGGACCCATTCCAGTGCCTACTCACCCTAAATCCAAGTTTTCACGCTTGTGCAGAGATTATACCGCTTTGGGTGGAAGGCCATTCAAGAGATCCGAAAGTGTTATAGAAATCCAAGCTTGGCTTAGATCATGCGATCGCATCTTTTCCCGCATGGATCTTATTGATTCACTTCGAGTACAAGTGGCTTCTAGCATGCTCCAAGAAAGAGCATTAGATTGGTATGAGCTTTTGATTTCTGAGATTATCGAAGAGGATCTTACTTGGGAGCAATTCCAGGAAAGATTCGAGTTAAAAATTTTGCCGGAAGCTGAAAAAGTAACTTTAGCTCGATGCTTTATTGACCTTGTTCAAGGTGAATCTTCTGTGACCGATTATGTCGCATCTTTTGAATCTCTCTCTAAATAGGGGGTCGAGTATATTAATACCACATTGAAGAAAAATCAGAGATTTGTTTATGGGTTGAATAAGAACCTCAAAAAGCCCTTACTTCTGAAACTAGAAGTTTCTTTCGATCAGCTTGTAGATATCGCTCTTCGGCTTGAAGAGGCCGATGGAGAAAGTGATGTTAAAGTTGTGCAAGCCAAACAGAACTTCAACAATAACATGAAGAGGCCTATTAAGTTCAAAGGCCCCAATCCCATCAAGAAAGGGAAGCAAGAAACTTCGATAGCAAAGTCTCCTACTTCTAGTCATGAACGATGCTACAATTGTGGTTCTACGGACCACTATGCAAATGAGTGTCCGAAACCTTTTTTTTGTCGTTATTGCAAAGGTTTTGGACATCTTTTATCTTCATGCCCCAAACTTCCAAACAAGAGAGAGGAAAAGCTAAATGTTGTTCAAGTCCCTAGTGACACTTCTCTTGGTCAAGGTATTTTCTATCCTTGATGGCACTATTTTATTTCGTGGTTTTCCTATTCGAATTTCTTTTGATTCGGGCGCATCTCATTTTTTTATATATCAAAAGAACTTGTTGGGACTTTTTCTTTAAATATTACGGGCTTGATGACTTCATTGAGAATTGCGAATCCGGTTGGTGGATCCGCAACACTCAGTTTACTTTGTGAAAATGTCGAGATTATTTTATGTGATTATTCTTTTCGAGCCGATTTGCATGTTATGCGTTACTTAGGCTTCGAAATTGATTTTTTGGGAAAGGATTGGCTTAATCATTATGAAGCTCATATCCTATATCCAATGTGGACTATTCATCTTCGACATCTTCAATCTGTTAAGCAGATTTCTTTTGTTCTTAATGATTTTGATTTCCAAATTCGGTGATATCATTTTATTCTTTAAACCTACATGATGTGGAGAATGTTGTTTCTCTCATTTATGTAGTTTGTGAATTTTCCGGTATATTTGAGCTTGTCTTAGGGTTATCTCCTAAGCAATCTATTGAATGGTGCTAAGGTCTTTTCAGCTCGACATTGCCATCGGTTTTCATCAGCTACGGGTTGTGGAGGATAGCATTCCACTTACCGTATTCCGCACTCATTATGATTCTTGTGAGTGGTTCGTTATGTCATTCGGTTTGACGAACCTTCTACCTTATTTCATCCATCTTATGAATCGAGTATTCTACGAATATCTCGATGAGTTTATCCTTGTATTTATTGATTATGGATGAAAACAACAATTTAAAATTTGCAAATCTTTTTAATAAGATATTTATAAGTATGATTGGATTTTGTTCTAAAACGAGCAAAGAATATTTGTAAAAAATTTTAAGAGACATGTTTATCATATAGAAGATGATTTTGTGTCGTTTTGCCCATTGAGTGCTTTAAGAATTCTGTTCGGTGCGTTTGATCAATGTTATCGATAGGAATCTCCTAAACGCTATGATGAGACAGTCAGACACAATAAATTGACTTGTAATAAGTAAATTTTTCTAAAAAGATAATTACATAAAGTTAATTGTAATTTGGAATGTCTTAGCTTTTCGGGAAAGAGGATAAGAACTCTTTTCCGATGCTTTTATTCTTGCGATTCCCGAAGGGAACCAAGACTTTATTGTTTGTACCGATGCTAGTCGTATTGGTTTGGGTGTCGTTCTCATGAAAATGGGAACGTGTTATCGCTTATGCTTCTAGGCAATTAAAGCCTGCCGAGACTAGATATGTCATTCATAATTTGGTGCTCGCGGCCATTGTTTTCGCTTATAGAATTTGGCATCGTTATCTTTTGGAAGAGAAATTTGTTCTCTACTCCGATCATAAATCTTTGAAGTATTTATTTTCTCAAAAGATACTTAATTTGCGTCAACAACGTTGACTCGAGTTCCTTGCATCTTATGATCTTGATATTCTTTATACTCCGAAAAAGGGTAATCGTGATGCCGATGCCCTTAGCCGAAAGCAACAAGCAGTTGTTTCCATGTTGATATCCGAATGGAGTGATCTCGAGACTTTGTCCACTTGTGAGATTCGAGATCGTGAATCCAATTTATGTTCATCTCTAGTTTTGTGTAGCCTTGAGGCTCATCCTTCTTTTTTTGGACTGTACCTCTTTTGGCTAAACTCTATGTCAAATTAAATTGCATGGAGTTCCTACTTCTATTGTTAGCAATCGGGATCCATTATTTTACTAGTGGATTTTGGAAAGGTCTTCAAAAAGCTTTGGGAACAAAGCTTAATTCTAGCACCGCTTATCGTCCTTAATCCGATGGACAAATAGAGCGTGTGAATTAAACTCTTGAAGATCTTCTTCATGCATGTGTTCTTGATTTTGGTGGAAGTTGGGAAGATCATATTTCTCTTCTTGAGTTTTCTTCCTATAATAGCTTCCAATCTAGTATTGGTATGGCACCTTTCGAGGCACTCTACGGAAGGCCGTGCCGATTTCCTTCGTGTTGGCTTAAAGCCGGTGAGAAGCTGGTTTTAGATCTAGATTTTATTGGTGTTTATTCATGTTTCACCTATGATGGGTGTTGTGCGTTTCAGTTGATCGGGAAAGTTAGTACCTCGATATGTTGGTCCCTTTCCCATCACCGAACGTATTGGTTCCGTGGCTTACCGCCTTTTGTTACCGGCTCAATTTTCTGCTATTCAAGACATTTTCCACGTCTCTCAACTACATAAATGCCTTAGGGATTTCGATTCTATTCTTGAGCCTGGTGTAATTGAAGAAATTGAAGTTTCACCAAATTTGACTTATGAGCAACATTCTATTTGTATCATTACTTCGAAGGTTAAACGCCTTCGAAATAAAGATGTTCTTCTTGTGAAAGTTCAATGGTCCTCAAATCCTAAGGATTGCTCTTGGGAATCTTGAGAATTCATCGAGCAAACACATCCGGACTTACTCTTTCGTGTTCTTTAAGGTGAACTTCTTATTTCAAATTTTCTTTTGTGTTGATATGCTTTTATGGTTGTTACTTTTTTTCTCCTCTTAATTATTGCGAGGACGCAATTTCTTTAAGGAGGGGAGTCTGTAACAACCCGCATATTTTACGATTGTATATTTAAATATTTTATTTAAATATAGAATCGTTAGTCGGATTAAAGTCCGAAAAGCTACTTTTTGCAAACAGTCGAATTAGGACTCGAGACCACTTCCATTGAGTCTAAAATGGAGTTTGCGACCTTTTTGAGTATAAACATCGATATGTTTGGAGTTGAGTAGAATTTTGACATTTTCACTTAGGGCTTTGGGCTTGGGTTTGGGTTTCAGCCCACTACCCAACTCAACTTATATCCTAACTCCACCCCCTTTCCTCTTCATTCATTCTATTATTTTCCTAACACTTCAAGCTTTAGTAAAAATGGGGGAAGAGATTGGAAACTAAAATCCTAAGCCCTAGTTTCCTTTGCAAATTCAAGTTCTAGCTCCAAAATCAAAGAGAAGCTTAGGTAAGCATCCTCTTCTTCTTCTCCATCTCAATCTCTCTCCAATTTCAGAAATTTCCTATGACCTAACTTAGAAAATATTCATTGTAATCTTAGATTGGAGCTTCTAGAGTTGAAGTTGAAGTGTGGTTGATCTTTCTTTTGATTTCAAAGCTTCTCATTCGTGTTTTTGGGTTTAAAGGTGAGTTCTTTAACTCACATCTATGGCTATAGCTATCATTGTTGTTAGGTATGAATTCCTAACATTTGTCCATATTCATTTGCTTTCGATTTGAATTGATTTGGTGAATTTTCCAAATTTTGGTGTTTTGGTCCAAATTTATGAAAATCCTACTATGGATGTTTGGACATTGATATTTGGGGTGTATCGAAGAGCCTTTAAGGCTAGGTTGTCTCTTGGTGTAAATCCTTAGTCGTCGTTGCTCGTCCGATCGCTCCCGATACATTTTGGCCACTTTGGCCTAGGCAAATTGTTGCCCAGACCAGGTGACCAGACGTCTGGTTTGGACCTGGAGCAAAAATGTATGCACGTAAAATATATAAAAAAAGTCAGAGACAAATTCCAGACGTCTGAAATTTAAGATCAGACGTCTGGATGAGTCTCAGACGTCTGACTTGAAGTTTCAGACGTTTGGGGTTCTCTGGATTTTTTTCTAGAGGACAAAACCAGACGTCTGGATTCAAAAGACGTCTGGTCATGGCTCAGACATCTATTTTGATATTCCAGACGTCTGGGTGGTTTTCTGAACTATTTCCAAAAAAACAAATCCAGATGTCTGGATTCCAAACCAGACGTCTGGAAATGTTCATTTTTGCCTATTTAGGCTGTTTTGTGTGGATTTCCTATTTTTAATCGATTGTTGTTGATCCGGATAGTTGTCATCACTTATTATCGACTTTGATGACTTCTTTCTTTGGATTTTTGGGAATATCCATTTTGATGGATTTGGTATCGATTTCTTTGGATTTAATTGATGTCTTCGTATGTGAATCTTTGGTGATTGATTGTTTCTACAATCATTTTTGTGATTTGTCACTTCTAAATGCAAAGGTTTCTATACTAGTAGTAAATATTCAAACTCTTCCATCAAAACGATTTCAACATTTACTTTCAATATCAAACTCGCTTTTAAAACCGTTTTCCAATCTATTAGTATATGTAAACCTTTACCTCATTTGTATGAGAAATCTAATTAAACGGCTTAGTAAAACACGTGGTATGAAACACTTGCGTTTACTTCGTCGGTTAATTCTTGGACTTGTTCGATTGAACTCTTGTGACAATTTTCGAGTGGAAATCTACAATCTGTTCATAAATATTTAAGTTAAGCCAGTGGTTATGGGACATGAAGCTAAACTCATTTATTTACTAGCTTAGTGTAATTGACACTTTTTATTGATCAATGGTGATCATTCTATGATTTAGACTAGCGATGTGCGATGTCTCTTTGTACACGCGGGGGACTGTACCCAGTTCTATTGAGCTTTGTCTCATTTCTTTTATGGGCTTGCGACCCATGTTCTTTTATGGTGTTCGGTTCATCGGATGTACCGTTATTGTACTTCATCGATGTCCCGGCTTTTCGGTTCGTTGGACGTACCATTATTGTACTGCGTCGGTGTTCCGAATTATTTGAGTTTCGGTTCATTGGACGTACCGTTATTGTACTGCATCGGTGTTCCGAATTATTTGAGTTTCGGTTCATTGGACGTACCATTATTGTACTGCGTCGGTGTTCCGAATTATTTGAGTTTCGGTTTCTTGGGCGTACCGTTATTGCACTACGCCGTTGCACCGGCTTTACGGTTAGAGACCATGGGATAGCATTCCGTTTGTGATACACGTGTTGGTGAGTTTTCATGCTCCCGTTTGTGATAGGCCTTCCCCCTTTGTGATTTTTAGATTTCGGGATTGTGATTTCTAGAATTTGCGTTTCACCAATTTTCGTGGTTTGCATTGATAAGCTATATCAATATTTGTGTTTTGGTGAATAATTTAAAGAATGTGATTCTTTTTGGTGTTTTGAGATGATTTGAGATATTGTATGATTTTTGTTGTTATTTGATGTATACTTGACACATTATGGCATTATTGTTATCATACATTTTTGTCATATCTCTTAGCCTATCTCATTTTATCTGATATTTATAGCTAGACTGATCCGTTTATTATTTTCTTCTTAAATAATACTCGGGTCAGACCGAGGTATTTCAGGTGCTTTTGTTTGACTCCTCATCTGGGACTATTATCTGACTTTTGGCTATCTACTTTAGATCAGTAGTTTTTTTGTTATTATACATTTGTTATAGAGACCCCTTGATGTATAATTATTCTTTTGTCTAGCACTTGTATCTATTCTTTTGTGATGTTGTGGATCTAGTTTGACCACTACTTTGATGTACACTTTTATGTGATATATTCATATCTGATTCTGCCTTTGTGATATGATTGTCTATGACTGATTTGTGTTATGTTTATTTCTATATTTGTTTCCGAAGGCCACTTAGCCACTGTGTGGTAGCTTTGAGTTTGTATTTGATATGTCGGATTTCCTCTCGAAATGAAATGTAAGTTATATTATCTGACATATCGGTACTCGCACAAAGCAATTACACAGATGGTCGCTCCTCAACAGCCTTATTCTTTGTGCTAGTCGACGGCATTACCCCGTAGTGTCCTTGGCTAGCGTGAGTATAGAGGTGGGGCGTCACATGTTTATACAAAATTATGTATATTCTTGTTTAGAAAATAAATAGATATGAGTTTATAAAATTCCAAAACTTTGAATCAAAGTGATTTAAAGTCTAAAGAACACAAGAGAATACACTACTACACATCACAAGATCATAACCAAATTGGTCCATAGGGTTCGACTCTATATCATTTCCAAACATATTTTTATAAATTTATTCTACTAGCAAATATGAGTTGAAATTATTTCCATAACATATTCTAATCATCTATCAAAGCATAGCATTAAACATCAATAAACAGAGCGACGAATGGACAAACTGGGGAAGGTTTCCTAGAGCTGAAACTACCCCAGGATACGCCCACCAGTGCACCGGTGGGGACGAATTTTGGAGCTATTCCAGCTCTAGAATCCCCTTTGGTCGATCCTTGGTGAAGTCGGTTTGATCCTAAGTCTTGATTGATTGTTCTAGGGTGATGTCTGAGTGCATGCATCCATATAAACAACTATAATTGTCAACGAATTAAGATCAAAAGGTTAAGGTTTTAGCAATTTAAAGTTGAACAACATGAAATATGAGCAATGCAAAATTGAGAACAGCACAACCGTAGATTCATCCAATTCAACGAAACATCGAATATACTTTCACTTAGAGATAGTAGTATGAGGTACACTCACCGATTAAATCTCGAATTGATTTCAATAACTCAGATTCTCCTAGGTCAACGGCTTTTAGCAATTAATCCTATATTAAACTTAGAAATTGGAAAGACAAAGTTATAACCCAGGATAAAAACTGAGATTAAAACTCCAACTAATGCAATGGAGAATAGAGGAGATTACCTGAGTTTTATATCTTAAATTATTATAAAATTGCCCTTTGATTTAGCTTCGATTTGGGATGATTTAGTTCTAGGGTTTGTGAGAATGGGGATAGAGTAGTTAGTTCTAAGGAATGAAACTCATTTCTCAAATAAATCAAATAAACTATTCTCAAAAACTAGATTTAATTTCACAATTAAATTTCACAAACCATAAATTATATTTAATTATCCATAGTTAAACTTAATTAATTAGATAATTAACAAAAGGGTTGTTACATTTTAGAACTCCTGATTTTGACGAGTTGTGAATTACACTTCTGAATTACACTCTATTAGATCCTTACCAAGTTGTAAGAACAGTTTTGTAGAAATAAAGGATAATTAATGGAAATCGACTAAGTCAACATAGTGTTGAACCACTATAAAAATTACGTATTCTTTTCTCGCTTTTGCTCTCTTTTCTTTTTTATTTTTCATATTTGATATTTCATTACGTGTTTGTACCCTTTTTCGTCCAAATATTTTGGTGCTTTCATTGAGAGAATTTATCCACCTATGTAACTAGAGAAGTGATGAAATAATGATGAAGGAAATAACAAGTGCAAGGGGGCAGTCATGAAGTGTCCCTTGGATCAAACCCCTCATCCATCTATGTAACTAGAGAAGAGATGGAGATAATGTTGAAGGAAATGAAAGATAGGATGGTGGCTCAACAAGAGGAAATGCTGAATAGATATTTCAGGAGAATGAAATAGCAGAGAACGGTTGGAGTTGCTTTAAACTAGAATTACAGGCCGAAAGGCAGAAAAAGTGCACCTAAAAATGGAATGAAAGGATTTAGAATCCATCCCCTAGAGACCTCACAAGTTGGTGCCAACTCACGTTTACAAGTTGGGGTCGATCCACGTTTAAAAGTCGGTGCCGACTCAAGAAGTAAAGGGGAATGATTGATGTTGACTTAGGATAAGACAGAGCATGTTTGAGGTATGATGTTGAGCCACATAATGAAGGTCAAAACGTGAATGTACAACAATAAGAGCTGGAGCTAGTAATTCCTCGTAGGAATGGGCGGTAAGATGAAAGTATTGATCAGAGACTTCCATTGGATGACGACGAATAGATTGCTGAAATGATAAGATGGGTATAAGAGTGGACTCCAGGAACGGAGCTTGGAGGAAGTGAATAAAAATCCATACACCCCAAACATCTGATACGCAAGGAATCAACATGATTTCAAGCTAACAACGCTAGAGACGTACAACGGAAGGTCAGATCTGACCATTTGCTTGATGAGATATATCCAACATATGGAGGTGTTGGGTGCTTCTGAGGGGATAATGAGATGGTTTTCCTATTACATTTGACAGATTTGGCAGTAGTGTGGTTCAAAAAATTCGAGAATGGTCCATTAGCACGTGGACCGAATTGGTAGATTGGTTCATAAAACAGTTCAAAATTCATATTGCACACCCAAAGAATGAGATGATGCTTTCAAGCATGAAGCAAAGGGCCGAAGAGACCCTACGAAATTATTTGACCAGGCTCAATGTAGCAGCCACTGTAGTTCATAAGCCAGATCCATCGATAGTTCTGGTGGCAGTAGTTTCAGCAGTTGCAAGTAAGATTGATTTCAAAGTTTCTTTGAAGAGAGATCCACCAGTGGATATAGCGGATTTTTATTATCAAGTAAAGAGATATTTGCACCAGGAGGACACAAAGCTAAAACTACTAATGTGAATGCTATGAATGATGGAAGACCATCCAAAACAGGATATAGAAAGGCATTGGGAAGCGGAAAGGGGATGATGGCTTTGGAGGATCAAAGCGACAAAGGAGGGAGTCAAAGTTTTCCTTCTACAATAAACTGATGGAAACCTCAGAGAGGATTTACCTAGATACTAGAGGCAGATTTCCTACCAAAAACCAGTGAAAAGAAAGCCTAAGGATTGGGAGAAGAGATTTGGAAAAAAATTCTATTCCATGAGCTGGATGGGCACAAAACTAATGAGTGCAGGCGCTTGTGAGATTTGATTGCGAGGCAAGTTTGGGGTAATCGGCTACAATAGTATGTGAGAAATGAAATGCAATGGTGTAGCAGGAACAACCACTATCTACGGCAGATGTATCTGGACCTGGTCGGGGATCTAGGCCAAAAATGATTATCTCATGATCGAGATGAATTGGGATCGAGTACGATCTTTGCACTTTTGTTTTCTTTAAATAAGATTTGAAGGATTACTACCAAACTACATACAAGATTTGAAGGATTATTTAAAATTACCATTGGACCACATGGTGTCTACTCCTTCAGCATCATTCCAAAAGTCTTAACTAAACTTCACGTAATGACTATAATCCTTTGGCAACCACCCTACCAAGGTGCCTATAAAAGAAGTTAACCAAAGCTCGTTTTTCGATCTTAGGGTGTTGGTGTTTGATGAAAACTCCCCCCAATTATTTTATGCTAGAAGGAGGGCCTCCATTGCCATTTCCTTAACCAGAAAATTGACGATCTTCCTCAATCAGCTATGAATAGCTCCAAGAGTGAAGCTTTAGCTTAGGAATACCTTTAAATATGCAGATACAACTCGTAAAGGAAGTAATAATAAATGGTTAGCATCTCTCGTCTTGGCAAAGGAGAAGGCTGAAGAATACGATGAGGTCCACAAACATCAGGCTTTGTATACAATAAAGCTCTTGGGACATCTTTAGGAATCACTTTGGGAGTTCGCCTAACTCAGGAAAATAGTAAAGGCCATGAATTGTGAAATAAGAGACTTAGGTGTTAAGTTTATGGCATATGAAGATTGAACCCAAAATGCCAAGAGGCCTCTTTCTGCAACTACTACCAATGAACCCTGAAAGAAATTGAAAACGGAGCAACTTTTTACCCCACTCAATAATACTTTGTCCCGTATCTTTCTAGAAACTCATCACAAGCTCTTTTATTCGGACTATCCCTATTATCATATGAACGAGCATAAGACGGATAAATGACGTAAGCTTGCTTATGCCATTGAAAGAATGGAAATGGGAACTATAAAAAATTATTAAAAAATAGTTTTAGCACTTTACTTTAATTATCTTGCTTAAATTTTATTTGTTTTCCTTTTTGGAAAATCCTCATGCTACCTCTTTCGACAAATGAATAGAATATATATTTATTTTTTGGCAAATGCAAAACCTGCTTCTGAAATTCTACACTTAAGCAAAATGCAATGGGCCAAGTTATAAATCTTTTAAGGAAATTAGATATTGTTAAATTCTCTGATGATTATTACTAGGATCAATCTTCTTCTAACTTCATATTACTTCTCTCACAAGCATTAGGTATTATTTGATTTTCTATTATGGTCCGAGGCTATTACCCTTTCGGCCAAATTTATACTTAGGGGCACATATTGAATTTCTATTTTTATTCCTTGGATTTCTTTCAAAATTCTTAGATCCTCTATCTATGGTCTCTAACAAATGTCCTTTTTTCCATGTTTATACTTGGTGGGTGGGGGGCACTTATGGGATTTCTCTTAGATTTCTTTGATTTCTCTCGGTATTCGTGGAATTTCTATACGTTCTCTTTAGCAAATACCCTTTTTGCTAGGTTTATACCTAGGCGCACTTATTAGAATTCTTATTTTAGTATTCAAAAATTAAACAACCATTGTCTTACCTGACCTCCATTCTTTTCCCTTTGTTGTTAGCCATAAGCTTTGTTTCATGCAATTCTTTACAAAACTTCTTGTAAAATGTGAGACTGGGTCTTGATTAGAAGCCATATATCAAAATGGCCAAACTGAATAGATTAAAAAATGTTTTCGAAAATAGTACTCCTAAAAGTGCTATCTTGTAGAACTTTTTAAAAGCACAAGAAAAGCTGAAATATAACTTCGCTAACGAAGGTGTGTTTCTTTCAAAAGAAACCACCTTTCTCCTTTTGGTGCAATGTGATAGAAAAAAGTGAATTACTCCATTTAAACATATTATATATAAATAAAGCTTATTTGAAACGGTTAATTCCCACCGTAAGTGGATGTGCTACGCTGTGCAATTAAGGCACTTAGTGGTTTTATATTGGTGGAGATTTAAAAAGCTATAGCAGGTATAAATCGGCGGTATATCAAAAAATAACAGAGGTTTTGAAATCTTTATTGGAGATATAATAATATATCTAGGGTTGGATTATTCTCATTACCACATCATTTGTGTAGAAAAAAGAAGCACATTTCGCTCCTATATAAAGAAACCAAAGAATACCATGATCCGTGTAGTTCATACTTGATGAACGGAATAGAGTTCTAATTTATATTGTGCGCTTAGGACTTAAACTTGGACATATACCATAAATTTATTGATTTGATTTATAAGAAAACTGGTCAAATTAATCCTTTTATACTAAAGTTGTTAAAGCAAGTGTTAAAAGATCACTGATTTTGCAGGCACAATGGAAAATAACAGGCTTTAAGCGGATCTATTATTTGACGATGCAAAATTGAAAAAGCATAGCGGTCTAAGCGCATTAAGCACTTTAGCCGGGCATTAGTGTGGTTTTAGCGGGGATTTGACTACATAGGTGCTAGGTTAAAAATAATATTTTCATAAGTATTTCCAGGACTCAACCCTTTCTATCTGTAATAAATTAGTTTTGGTGCCCTTAGTCAAAAGAGGGTCGACCTTTGGATCCATTCACCACATACCACACACTAATGCGCCCTTAGCGAAACTTTTACAATCACCTATAAGAGAAGGCCATATCACTTGGTTTTCATTAACGGCCAACGTATGCATATTAGAGTGGGCCATAACCCAGTAGTACCATGCAAATAGGATGCGACGACCCATAAAATAATGAATAATTAATTATGGGATTAATTATAAGAATAAAGATTTATAAGATTTAACTAAGGAATTGAATAAGAAGACGAATGAATTAAACAATTAAGGACATTTATTTACTTATTATGTAACGACCCGATATTTTGGACCATTCGCATCCGCACATGTCGGACTTGAATAATTCAAAATACCAAATTGTTAATTTAAATTGGCAAAACTGAGCATATACAGTAAATAAATAATCACAGATCACAGACACAGAGTAATAATTGCAGCGGAAATAAAAGAGATAGTAGTTCATGAAGCTACTATATAAAGATATATAAGTTACATCAGAGTTAAATAAGGTACAACAGATGTCTCGAATACAATAGTCAAATACAAGAATCAGAATACAATCAGTGGAATCAACTGGATAATCTGAAAGCTGGATAGATAGCTGGATCTCCAAGCGAAGCTCCAACTCCAAAGGTGAGCATTGAATACTGGTACACTCAGTCTGACCCGAGCGTAAAGCAAAACACAAAACACTCGAGTCAGGATTAACATTCTTATATCAATAAATCCAACTCAAGTGAAATAGCAACTGAAATACAAGTAACTTAAAGGATGTTTGGAATAACCATCCTATAAGGATCCGTTAAACTATCTACTATGTAGTAGTGTACGATAAGTAGATAATGTCTATCAGTTATATAAGATATCAAAATAGTGTTAAGGCGTTACCATTATCCCCCTTAACACATTTTATATAAGCGTTATAGTCTATACAGCACTGTAAACTCCACCGTAAACTAGTGGGATATCAGGGAGTACTCCATAGGTATAACACAAAACAAATCGTAGTGGTCGCGTATATAGGGATACAAGTATGACAAGGCACATGAGGCAATACCCAAGGTAGTGAAACTACCGTTTGCCTGATCCGGACTGGTGAGAACGCATCGCCGCAGCGATCGCAACACCGCGAAACAACACTCCCAAATCAAGGGTGCACCAATCGACAACAAGTAACGAGTAGTTTTCGAAGAAGTGTGTTTGCTCGAGGTAGCTAGCCCCCATTTGGCCCGGCACGGCTCCTGTTTTAGTCATTTCCAATTTGACACAAGTGTCAAGGCTATCCATTATCATTCTCTTTCTTCAGTCATCACATACATCATTCCAACCACTTCATTCTGGATCACACTCCGCGTATAGTTATTAAAGTGGTTTTCGGTTTAGACAGTGAGTATGTCCCTAACCGATTCCGGTCTCTTTAATAACTTCCGTAATTATTACACCGATTTGTCGTTTAATATATTTCAAACAGAATCAATTTCAATTTCAATTAGAATTTATAAATCAACATTTCCTTTGTCTTTCAAAAACAATTTCCAAAATTTACGTTTCAAAACTTCCAAATTACCATTTCAAAATCTTATAATACAATTCAATTTTTATTTAAAACCATTCAAATTTTGATTCAAGTTCGCATATAAGTTTCATTCCGAAATCATTTAAATTAATTTAATTTAACATTCAAATCAATTTAAATTCCTTGGTCGATTTCATTCAATATTCATTAAGTAAATTTGTCATTCAAAATAATTTCTATTTAATTTCCAATTCATTAAATCAATTACTTAAGTTCAACTTACATATATCAAAACTTACAAATTGAATTAAATTAGATTCGTCAAATCAACTCTTTAAATTACAAGCCTTACATTCATTTCAATAAATCACATTTTTATTTCTTGTTAAAGAAAATTCGATTTCACTTATTTATTTACTTAGTTACAATTTCAAAGCTCAGTTAATAAAGAAACTAAATTTCACTTATTCAAGAAGTTCAATTTCACTTATTAAAGAATTCAATTTTATTTAATTATTAAATAATTCAATCATATTTAATTATTAAATAATTTCAAACTTAATTCAATCGTTTCTCAAATTAAACAACGTTCTTTCATCAATTACATTGTTAATATTTTATTTCATATTATTAAATATTAACATTTTCCTTTAATAAAATTCCAAATTCCAACTTTATTTCAGAAACTTATCATATATTCAAATAAAATCTTTATTTTATTTTTAAATCAAATTATTGACCAATCGGGTTTTATTTAATTCTCTATCCTAGGTCAAAGTTTAATTTGGGTATTTATCATTTCGACCCGATTCCATTTCAATTCAAAAATCAAAGCATAACAAAGTGAACTTGCAGTGTGATAACTGGGATGGTGTCAAAGTAAATAAACAAGCAATAACAACAACCAATATCAATCCAATAATCAATTCAAATAATCCCGAAATAATCGTATTAATTCACATTGTAACGACCCGTAAATTTTTGATAATTTTATTTGTTTATTTATATATTTAATTGAAATTTTGTGAAACTTTAAACAATAAAATTTTGAAATTTAAACTTGATATTTGGAATGCGTCTATTTTAAACATGACAACTGGTAAATTTTTATCTGATAATATGGAAGTTAGTTTTCTTGTATAATTCTATTTCAATTACAATCAGATAAAAGTTGATTACAATAATTTCTCTGTTTTTCCGTTTTGTTAAATTCTGATTTATACTTTTCAAAAACTGTAAATTTTCAGCGTATTACATGCGGTTATTTTTCGTATTTTATTTTCATATTTTACTTTATTTTTGTTTGAATTTATTTTGTATTTAGCTTGTTATTTATGGGTAGGCTATTAGGCTAGAATGGTAAAAGTCACTTGAATGGAAGTTGAGAAATGAGGAGCCATCCGTTGATATTGGTACACGTTCACTTTAATGCACATTCATTTTTTTTGCGTTCATATTTGTTTTGCCTGATGGTTCTCTTCATTCTCACTTCTTCTCATTTCATTTCTCACCTTCTTTTCTTTCTTCTCAACATCTGTTGCTCGTCCATTCTTCTGCCAAGGCAGCCCCACAACCGACTCTTAGTTGCCCTCTTTTCCAAGCATTTACACGCACGGCACCACAAAAATCATCAGCCGAGTTCGCACTCGCCTGTCAAACGCCTCCACCTTATGGCCACATCACAGCCACGTAAGCAATGACATCACCTTCCTGACTTCTCTCCCAAACCGAGACCCACCATCATCTTCACCATGGCCGAACATGTGCAGCCGGAACTTGACACACCCATGCCTCCACCTCGCCATCCTGCAAGCCTTCAACCATCACCAATCGGCAGCAGCCCGGCCACCGTTGTTGTCCCCTTCAATTCACCCGTGAACTTACCTGGTTATCTCGAATTTTCCCCAAGCTAAATACTTTAACCTTTTAACATCCCTCCCCTTCATCCGTGCCCAAACCACCATCAACAGCCGATTTCCATCTCATTCCTCCCAGCTTCTCTTTTAGCAAGGTATTATATATTTTATTTAGTAAGGATATATATATACATATGTTTACAAGATTTTGTTTTTAGCAAATATATTTGCTGCCTATGAACCTTGTTGTTTGGATTTCGTTATATATATATTACTGTGTTAATTTTATAAAATTTTAGTTATGAAATGTGTTGTTATAGGTGTTGATTGCTAGTATATATTTCATATAAAGTTGTATAAGATTTGGTTATAGTGTATTCTGTTATTGATATTTAAAAGTGTATAAAGTTATAAAGTTGTATTTGCTTTACTGTTTGATGTATATAAGTACGCATAGTTTGGTCAGTATGTATATATGTAAAGCTGTGGTCTTCCTACAGTTTTCACTTCTTTTTTTTAGTGTATATATTTGTTATTATATATATTGATCTTTGGAATTTTATAACGATAGTTTATATTTTTTTATGTATAATACAGTAATATAGGTGATAGTATGTTTGGTCCATTGAGTTTTATCTATCAGTTTATACATATATTTTTTCGAATAGATTGTATGCATATCTATTAGCCTGTGCACATATTAACTTATATATATATGTATGGTTTTAAAAATTTATGTGTTTAAAACTTATATATATGTATATATATATACTACATACTAGTCTGCATCTGTCTTGTTGTATTCTGGGATATATATGTCTATATATAAGTATATATATTTGTATGAACATAGATTGTATATAACTGTTATAGTGTAATTTGTATACATTTGTGTATAAATATATAGTTTGCACATATATTTTGTTTTGAACAGCTACAGACTCTTTCTATTTGTATACCAAATTTTATACATATATATTATAAGAATGATAAAGGAATATTTGTTTATATATATATTTCACTTAACTCGTTACTTTGTTTCGTTTATATGTTCTTGTTATTAGTCCATCTGATTTGTATAGATAGATAAAGTTATATAAGTATATATATGGTTTGTTTGAGTTTATAGAGATATTCTAATAAAGTAAGTTAATTTGACTTTTATATGGAGTATTGATTTTTAATATATTATATGCTCTAAATATATTGGTTTAAATTTAATAACGATCTTTAAAGGATATATGTAGATTTTGATCTAGATATATGCATATATGTTTAAATCTAACACTGATTTTTCCATATTATAAAGATTTTAATATGCGTTCGAATTTGGAATATGATTTCATATAATTTGTTATATATATATATATATATATAGTTACATATATGAGTTCACTTATGCCATTGACCTTCATCAATCCAGTTTGGTTGGATTTCGTCAATTACAAGTTATCAGCTTTGATCGTCAAATTCGTGCCCATCTTGTTTCGCTTTGGAATTCGTGTTTGGATCCACAAATCGTTTCCTTTCCCGTTCATCTCTCTAGCCTCGAAAGATGAGCAATCACTCACGATTAATGTTCTTATATTTATTAAATTTGATTTCAATTGAAACGTCAATTGAAATATACCGTTGCTAGTTATTTACATTGATATATACACTGTTATCTGTATTTGTTCACCTGTGACATCTGACACCATTATCGGTTATTTATATTGTTGATATATGCATGTTGCTGTTGTTATTTTATTATCATATATGTTATCACTCTGCAAGTTCCCTATTAGTATAGAATCACTATGGGTTGAAATGATACATACCCGAACGATCTGTAGAATTGGAGAAAATCGTTATGGGTTGAAATGATAAACCCAAGCGATTTTCATTGAATTGAATTTGGGATTGCGGGTTGAAAAGATATATACCCGTATATATATATTTTAAATTGCGGGTTGAAATGATAAATATCCATATCACTTGACCATAGGATATAAAATTATATACAGGCACCGTTGGTCTATATATAAATGTTTTGAAAATGATTTCTTTGGTTTTGAAAAGAAATATATGGTTTTGATAAATATTGATTTTTAAGCTTCATTAAAGTCGATTTAATAAAGTTGATAAATAATATGTTTAAGTATTTATTTAATATCTATATTTTCAAATATAGAATTTATAATGATTTGAAATTGACTGAAATTATATTTATTTAAGAATTATACTTAAATAAGTTTGATTTGAAATGTATTGAATTTGAAATTTAAAGAAGTGTTTTACAACTTGAAATTTAAAAGGGTGACTTAAATGGATATTTCAAACTTATATATATTTAAATGGGATATTTTGTTTATCTAAATTTGTAAATTGAAATTGTATTTAAATGTTATGGAAATGATTAAGTTAATATTTCAAAACTAAAAAAATTGTAAAGTGAATCTGATATGTATATAAATTTATTGAATTTAGTTTTGAAATGTTGAATATTTAAAGCTTTGAAATATATAAAAGTTGAAATGGCTTATTTTATGGTTCAGATATGTATTTGAAATCGATAATTTGAAATGGTTTATTTAGAAGCTAAATCGAGTTGAAACTGATGATTTGATTAAATTAAATTTTTGGAATTCGAGTTAATTTGAATCGATTTGTGAAATTTGAGGAAACTATTTTATTTTATAAAGAAATTTTAAATTATACTTAAAACTATCGATACTTTACTTTATAAATTATTTTAATATAAACTATTTTAATATAAATCATTTTTAATATAAATTATTTTATTTTAAACTATTTTTAACTTATAACTATTTATATAAACTATTTTATTTATAAACTATTTTATTATATATACTAATTTAAGATCTAAACTGTTTAAAAGGAAAGTGTTATGATTTCCAAAATACTATGATTTCAAAGCTGTGATTTCCAATGTGTTTTGATTTTTAAAAAGACTATGATTTCGGAAGCGTTATAACTTTGGAAAGTGATATGATTTTTAAAAATGGATATATTTGAAGTGAAAATGATATCGTATTAAATTGGGTTTTGAAATGATAATGATATTTTGGTTTGAAGGTATAAACTATTTTGAAATGACCACGGTGTTATAATAACGATTGGTTGTTAAAGAGACCGGGATCGGGTATGGACATACTCTCTGTCGATACCGAAAACCACTTTGACAACTGTGTACGCGGTGGAGTTTCCAGAATGAAGTAGGATGGTGGCGACGATCCTAAGGTATATACGTGGACCCAACTCCCGTGAGTTGGCATAAGGTGGCTAAAACAGGAGCGATCTCGGACCAGTGAGGTAGCACCTCTTATCGGACGCACTTCTTCGATTTCATTCTATTACTTGTTGATTTTTGGTGGCCACCCTTCGATTTGGGAGTGTTGTCCGAGGTGGACGGTAGTGGTTGCTATGCGCTCCATCAGTCCGTGTGCGTAATTGGTATATCTACCCTGGCATTGCCTAGTTGTGCCGTGTCACCTACCATATCGAGCTTTACTACGATTTGTGAATTCTCCCGTAGCCTGTGGAGTATCGAGGGTAGCCCCCATTTTTGGGAGTATGCTAATACTGGATAGACTACTGGGACTATTACGTGTTAAGGTGGAAAATGTAAAGCCTTAATGCTATTTAAAAGTATGTTTATTTTATATTAGAGATTATTATAATAGCAAATATTACTACATAGTAGATAGTTTAACGGATCCTTAGGGGATGGTTATCCCAAACATCCTTTAAGTTACTTGTATTTCAGTTGATATTTCACTTGAGTTGGATTTATTGATATAAGAATGTTAATCCTGACTCGAGTGTTTTGTGTTTTGCTTTACGCTCGGGTCAGACTGAGTGATACAGCATTTGAGACTCACCTTTAGAGTTGGAGCTTCGCTTGGAGATCCAGCTATCTATCGATTCTGCTTTCAGTTATTCAGTTGATTCCAGTGATGTATTCAGATCTTGTATTTGATTATTGTATTGAGACATCTATTGTATTCGAGACTTCTGTTGTATCTTGTTTAACTCTGTTATATATATATATATAGTAGCTTCATGAACTACTATCCTTTTGTTTCCGCTGCATTATTGTTATATTACTCTGTGTCTGTGATCTGTAATTATTTTATTTACTGTATATGCTGAGTTTTGCCAAATTTTATTTACAACGCGGAATTTTGAGCAATTCAATTCCGGCATGAGTGTCTACCTATACACTTATAATGGATGCGAATGGTTGAAAATATCGGGTCGTTACACACATTGTTGTTTGTGCAAATTAATATAATCATTTCTAGAATCTACACTATCGTTTCATGTAGATTAAAGATTATTACATTAATATTAATACGGTTCTTCACTAGATATTCATTATTCAATTTATACTACATCAATTTTATACAACATACATTCAATGGTTCAAGGTGAAGTTAACCATATTACTACGTGTCGAGTGATTAAACATTTAAAGGGGTCATATTATGCAAATTTTACAAATCAAATTCAACATATAGATCCAATTTAATTTGTGAACTATCCTATATCAATTCAATTGCATATTATTTACCACTTTAACATTAACAATTTAACGTCCAATATAAACATCAACAATCAATCAATTATCAACCAAACTGGATTATCATTGTATATATAACAGATAATGGTGTCAGATGTCACAGGTGAACTGATACATGTAATAGCATATATTTAACAGTGTAAATAACTAGCAGCAGCATATTTCAATTGTCGTTTCAATTGAATCAAATTTAATAAATAGAAGAACATTAATCGTGAGTGATTGCTCACCTTTCGAGGTTAGAGAGAATAGGCAATGAATGAGTTACGGATTCAGGCATGAAATCTCAAAGCAAAGCAAGATTGGACATGAATTGACGAATGAAGCTGAAAGCTTGGAATTGCCGAAACCCAATCAAACTGAATTGACGAAGATTAATGGTATAAGTGCACATATATATAACTATATACATCTAAAGTCATATTTGAAACTCAACACATTTTATAACTTAAATATATATGTATTTCGAAATCCTTGTTTAAACAAAACTCAAATATTGAGTTCAGACATATATATATATATAATGATAATTTTTTTTGAATCAATACATACAACTTAACCGTTTAACATATATTTTATATAACTTTATAAAATAAATCCAACCACTAAAAGTTTAAGACTATATATATATATATATATATTATCTATTTTAAAACAACATTTAATAAAAATCTATATAAAAAAATCAACTTAACTTATACATACTGACACACAAACTAACATATGAACTATGACTAAAACCATAAAACAACTTATCCTTTATACAATTACTGCAACATGCAACATATATTATACATCAAACCAAAGATGTCCTGACTAATAAAAGTATATTTTTTTAAAACATATACTGACCATAATGATGCACATGAGTTACCCAAAACTTTTAAACATACGAAAACAAATATGTTATACAGCTTATATAGAGATATCAAAATATACATACACGCTACCATATATAACCTTATTCGTCAAAACTCAACAGACAACAAATTTAAAATAGAATATAACTTAATATAATAATGTATATAATACTTTGATATATATATGTATGTATGTATGTATATATTGAAAAACAGCACATGTTTGTATATTACTATATTATAGCTAAGCAGGTTGCACTTTTTGTATCATAAACTTTAGAAATATATAGGATATAAACTATCAATACTTACATGCCAATATAAATAAACAGAAAAATTAAAACACTAAAAATATAGACAAAAATTGATATTGTAAAATATATACTGAAACATCTAAGCTTCGTACAACACATATATATAGCTTAATATAAAATTATACAACTAACAAACTTAAGACTATAAACATTTACATTTTACAGAACTACAAGTATATAATAGAAAATGCATATATATGAGCATAACAGACCAGAAATTTAACATAAAATATGTGTAAATAAAATACCCATTCTTCAAAGTACAAGTATACTACAAACAACATAGGATAAGCAGCTTACGAGTTGAAATATATGCGATTATAAAACTGTATATATATATATATACTATTGTAAATTCATATGTTACTGTAAATATATGTAAACAGTAAAACGTACATATTAGTATCATATACAGTTTATAAAATACCTTACAAACATATTATATGAACTGACATACAAATATAACAACAGACCAAAATAAAATATACCAAAATATAAAACATACATATATAAAAGTCTTTTCCTAATTCATATATTATATAACAAAACATATCACTCTTTATATAAACTCCTCTTATAAACTAATAGTATACTGTAACTATTATATAGCTCAAAATATGATTATATAACTTATAAATATAACACAGAAATTATAATATATACATAACACACGCATACATCTAAATATATATGTTAATATATTCTGTTAAAAGAAAAGAGAATTTAGCAAACCATTATATATATTATACGTGCATATGGTACAGCTCTTTACAAATAATATATACCATAAAAAAGGAAAGAAAGCTTGCCTGAGAAATAAAAGAGGGGAAGACTGTCACCAAGGGTTGTGACGATTGGCTGATGGAGGAAGAGGCGATGTGGTGGGAAATGAACCCAAGAGCTACCGGCGGTGATGAGGGAGAGGGGAGCAAGGCTGCTGACGTTCATGGGTGAACGAGGTGCTAAGATGATCGGTCAGGAATGGGAAGAAGAAGATGAAACATGAGGCAAAGAGAAGTGTTGGTTGTTCACGGCCGAACTATCCTCGCTATAGTTTTTTTTTCACTTTGAAGTGAAGGAAATGAACAAGAATAAAGGAGTGGTAAAGGAAGAGGTGGGGAGATGGAGGCGCGTGAGCATGAGGAGTGAACAGAAGTAAATGAAAAATCACGAACCGGTAAATAAAATGAACTATGGAATAAATTGAGAACATGGAGAATAGCAAAGGTTATAAAAGTTGAATCCAATGAAATTAAATGCCAATGACCTTTGGAATTTACACTGTGGTTAAATGAACAGACAACTGAATTCAAAAAGTTCAAAACCGTACCGATATGCTTACCATTCATGCGGATTCCACCGCGTACCTGTAAAAAAAAACAGTATTGAATATACCGTGGAGATCAACATGACAGGAAGATCAAAACGGTATATTGATATCAGTGGTATGATTGAATTATAAAAATTCGAATTTTCTACCAACGGAAAATGGAGCAAAAACGCAGAAAAATAAGATCGACGGAGCTAAAGAAGTCCGAATTTGAAAATACGAAAAATGATGTCTTGCTCTGAAGATGATTTACAATTTTTCTATATAAAAATATTCAGGTTTCGAAAACATTTTATTTTCATCGCTTTTTAACTGATTAAATTGAAGTAAATTTACGCGTGAAATAAACTTTCGTATTTTCGGACGAAAATTTACCAGTTGCTATGTTTAACTAGACGCATTCCAAATAATAAATTTTTATTTCAAAATTTTATCGTTTAAAAATTTCACAAAATTTTGACTAATTACGTTATTAAAACAGTTAAAATTTACGGGTCGTTACATATTAATAATAGGAAATCATTAAAAGAAAATTTAGGGAATTTAATTAAATGAGATATAATTAAATTTGATGGTGTATAAGAGGAATCAATTTAAATACGTGAATGGAAAATATTTTGTGTTAAAGGAAACAAATTAATATAATAAGGAAAGGAAAGATATTCCCAATCAAAACCCTTATTATATATATGCCACTAAATGTATCCTTCTTCTCACATATTCATTCTCTCTTCAAATTAAAATAAACCAAAACCTTGCTAGCCGCCATTGCTAAGAACAAAAGAAGAGAAGAAGAAAAAAGAGAAAAGAAAAGGACAAAAGACCAAGGAAACCTAAAAAGATTAAAGATCAAGTAAATCCTAAAGTCCACGTGAGTAATATCATTTCTTTTAGGTTGTTTTCATCCATATTGATTGCAACTTTGATTATTTATGATAAAGTTCACATAATATATGTTTATAAGTGATAAATCTTGATTTGATGAAAGTTTTGGGTTGAGATAGCTTTATTAGAGGATGCTTGACTATGATTCTTATCCTAATGATTTCTATATACTATGAAAATTTAATTGATGTTTGAAATGGATTTTTAGAGATGCGTTTCAAAGTTCAGAATTGTCCAACCTTAAACTATTTAGTTATGAATTTTTTAAGGAGTTCGTATATTAAATAAATTAGGGAAATTGGCCAAAAATTGAAATGTGGGTAAACATGAGCTAAAAAATTTATTGATGAATTGCTAATATTTTATAAGAATTTTTTGTAATTAAAATTTACTATTTTCCATAGAAAAATTGGGATGCCTAAACAAAATATAAGGCAATTGAGGATTATGTATGCATGCCAATTTCAAGACTAAGTAATAGGGGGTAAGATCCTATTGACATTGTTACTAACTAAAGGCGGAGGTAGAACGGATAAGGAAGTGACATAAGGAAAGACATGCACAGATGTGGGCAGTTAGTTATGCAAACTTTATTACGTATACAAAAGGGAGAGGTTAGACGAAGGTGTTATGCCAGAGGTATAACACCACAAAACTAAAATGAACTAAGAAATTATAAGGATAAAGTTATAAGTAAATGAAAAAAGTAGGAGCATAGTTGAAAGTGATGGTTGAAGGAAGTTCTAAACAAAGGCGATAGCGGAGGAAGATTGCCAAAGGAGTTCCATAGCAGAGTGCGTAAACAAGGCTTCCCTCAAATAAAACCCGAGGGTAGCGATTCAATCGTCAAGACCTACTGACTTTTGGGAGAGTTAATATCGAGACCAGTTAGCTTTCAAAGGAAAGCCAATACTAAAATTCAAGGCTTAAGATAGCTAAAGGTAGAACTTAGACTTTTCTAAAGCATGATGCATTATGAAAATAGTACCAAGGCTTAAGATAGTCGAAGGTAGGCTAGGAGCCTAATAAAGCTGAATGAATAGCTAAAAATGAAACCTAATAAATGAACAATTAGGTGAAGGTTGAAAAGTTAAAGACCACTAAGAAGTAAATAAGTAAGAACCTATAAATAATGCAGGTTCGAAAGGGCTACTAACGCCGAGCCGGGACACTCATTTGAATGTACGTTTTTTAAAAGGTAGGGTTCAACATTCGACTTCTAAAGGGATATATGACGTCTAGGCAGGTTGTACACATTCATGAGAGTGATTGTAACTCTCTTATAGGGTTCACACTATGGAAAAAATAAAAAACTACTTAAGGTCGTACTTCATAGTACGAAACTTAAAATGTGGAGACTGGTTAAGGTTGTACTTTGCACTATAAGACTTAAAGAATCGAGACTGCTTAGGGTTTTACTTTGTAGTATAAACATAAAGAAAACGATATTGCATAGGGTTGTACTTTGCAACATAAACATAAAAGAACCGCGACTGCTTGGGGTTGTACCTTGCAGAATAAACTAAGTAAAAGATTAACCAAGACTATTTAGGTTTGTACCTTGTATTATGAAACTAACAAATGGATTATGGGAAAGGGAGGGGTTGTAACTTTTGGTACAAAACTATAATAAAGGGTACCCAAAAGATAGTTTCGTAGAGAGTGTTTTAAAACCCAAAAGCCTAAAATGGTTTTGGGTGTAGTTTTGGTCAAGACATGTTATGCATATCTAAGTGAACATATAATTTAATATGACTTACAATGGTTTTATATTGATTGTGTAACCAAGGCTAGTGTTGGGGAAAACCCGTTCCATGCTTTAGTGGTGTTGTCCCACTAGTGGAGGAACTTGTTGGGAAATGATACTATTTACACCTTATATCTGACCCATGTGTTTATTGTTTTTCCTTGTAAATTTGTGGTTACTCTTTTGAGCAGGTTGAGGTTATAGGATTTTAGATTACAGTTATAAGTCGATGGTAGGATTTTGCCAATACTATGTTAAAGATGAAAATTGGAAGGAGGCCTGAATATTATCTTTTGTAGTAACTTAAATTCTATCGCGTAATGTAAATATTTATTAAGTCCATGAGACTACAAGGGTTTGCATCTTTTTATGTTAGGTCTTTCATGCTACTATGTAATGATTTATATTTTATCCCTACGTAGGCACGATTGGGATCTATGGAAAAAATGTAAAGTTTATTATAGTAGTGAACTCTATTAAATTGTTATGTTTGCTTAAACTGCAATATATAATAAATTAATTTTGTTATTGAATGACAATTACAAGATGAATGAGACACATTAGGTTCCATCTTTAGGTTTAGGAATAAGGGATGTTATCAGAGCTTAGGTTAGGGGATACTTAGGTAGAATAGAACTAGAATTAGTTACGTACTTAGTAGAAAACGTACACCTTCGGAAGGGTATACACTATTTCATATAATGTACTTATATTCTACTACATATACATAGGTGGATGTATCCATCCTTCTATCATTATTTCATTTACTTTATTTATGTTTCTAATAAAGACTTTCTTAACAGAAAATAAAGATGGAAATGAGAAGTGGACGAGTTACGGTTAGGAGGAGTAAATGCAAGAGGGAGACCGAAAGCACCCGGACTAATGAGTGAAACGAAGGTGAAATACCCATGGTTGAAAATGAAGTTGCTCCATTGACTAATGTAATGGGTACGGATATGAACACCTTATTCTAACAATTTATGGTCCAAATGATGAGGGAGAATATACCAGAGGCTATTGAGCCAGGGCCTGTAGTAAGAGAGGATTTCTCAAAAATGAACTAAGACTACCAAAACTTAGGGGAGAAGATGTTAATGGGGAAGGAGCAAGCGGTTAAAGTACTAAATTAGTTGAGAGTGTGGGAGCATATCTTTAGGGAACTGGGATTGAATGATGTGCAAAGGAGAAGGATGGCTTTGAGATAATTGCATGAAGATGCCTTAGATTAGTGGAAAATGGTGATTAGTGAGACCCTAGAAGAGAAGATCGCTTGGAACCAGTTTAAGGAGAGGTTTGAGATTTGGTTCATTTCTAAGTCTTAATAAGTTTATTGTTGTGGGAATTTATTGACATGAAGCAGGGAGACCTTTTGGTGGAAAGGTACATCTAGAAGTCCAACTGTTTGGCTAAGTATGACCGAGAGATAATTAATACTCCATTGAAGAAAAATGAGTAATTCATCCAGGTTTTGATGTAGGGTCTAGATCATAAGCTAATGAAGCACTTGGCAACTCCTTTTGTATTTTTTTGTGGACATAACTCGAAGATACGATGGAATGTATCGGGAAAAGAGGAGAGTCGAGACTAAGCAAATAATAGTGTAGAAGAAGAAGTTCACTTCTTATGCTAAAGGCAATAAGAGTATGCCGAAAAGAAGGACTTTCGAAAGTGCTATTGCTGAAGTTGCTTGTTTTCATTATGGGTAGAAGGGGCATTATGCATCTAATTATCCAACTCCAAGAACTCAAAGAATGATGAATTTTTTTAATTATGACAAAGTTGGGTATAGGAAGAAAGACGGTCCAAAGTTGCAGGCTAGAGTATTCACTTTGTTAAGGACCAAGGGATGAACTGTTTACCAAAGAGAGAGACAAGAATGCTATTTTGGAAGGAGTGACTTTGATTTGTAGTATTTCAATTAGATATCATTTGATAACGGTGCTACACATCCATTTATAGCTAAAGGCTTGATTGATAGACTCGAGTTAGGGGCTACATATTTAATCACTTTCGTACATGCAGAATCAAATAGAGGGATAGGCCACCCTTGGATTTTGATGCATTAACTTACAAATTGAGTTAGGAATGTGTAATTTTTTGTGTGATCCTTACATGCTTGACTTAATAAGCTTTAGAGTTATTTTATGTATGGACTGGTTGGAGTAATATGTCATCAGAATATACTGTGCCAAAAAGATAATAACATTGAGTCACCACCCAAACCGAAATGAAAGAGTATTTATAGTTTCGGAAAAGCCTAAACCTGGGTGCAAAGGGTACTGTTTACTTTAGCTTCAAAGGAAGGAGGTATCAGAGAAGTACAAATAGTTAGAGTCGTTCCTAATATGTTTGAACCAATCTCGAGTTTGCCACCTTAGAGAGCTGTTGAGTTCCATATAGAGTAAATACCTGAAGCCAAGCCATTTAGTCGACCCCTTATAAAATGCCTTCGAAGGAGATGGAGTACCTGAAGAAGCAACTAGTGGAGTTGGAAGCTTTGGAGTAAGGAGCGTGAGATGTTATTCTGATAGTGGAAGCTTTGGAGTAAGGAGCGTGAGATGTTATTTTGATAGTGGAAGCTTTGGTTGAGAAATGCTCCAGCTTTTGTTATATCCGAAGGAAATGAAGATATGATGTTTATACCGATGCTTCAGGTTTTTGGTTAGAAGCAGTGTTGATGCAAAGAAGCTAAGTAATAGCATCCAAGTAGTTGCGACCCCATAAAGTTCAATATTTGAAACACAATGCAACATCATTTATTCCAAAAACAATGATGGTACTCCAATGTGCTATAATCACCGTGGAATTATCTTTCAGCAACAGAGCTAAGATAATTTATAATAAATAGTCTTATGTAAATAGAGAACAATAACTAAAATTAAGAAACACATTATTACAATTCATGATTAACAATTTAGTTCCTAAATTCGTGCCCACGCAGGGGTCAAAAAATATAATACAACATAAATACTAGTGTTATGCCCAACATATGAAGATGCTATCATAAACACTTGGTACAAGAGAATCAAAATAACAAATAATATTCCTTGGTCTCCTACGTCATCTTCTGCTCCTTTATTTGTCTATCCAAAGGCATTCTATCTAAACCCATGAACTCAGCCCACTCGAATAAGTACTCATGAGTTTATGGGAAAAATAATAATAAACTATAATAATCCATATCTTTGACGATAGGAAATTTAAATAATTGATGTAAGTATTTAATCATTAATTAAATGAAGGCCTAAAAATATGATTTTTCACATAAGGTCGAATCAGGACTCGAGACCACTTCTATTGAGTTCAGATCGTCATTATGAATTAAAATGAGTATTAGGATCACTATATTTAGAGAACAGACGATCTGATGGCCGAAACGATCTCGAAATGCTGAAATTAGCATCCTAGGGCACAATCTCAAATAGCGATGAGATTTACACCGTTGGATCCGAAAAAATAAGGTAATGTATGCAGACTAGTTTCGTTGCGATCAGATGCGTCGTGTGATCATACGACTCGAAACGTATGACTGTTTATTTATGAAATCAAATAAACAAATAATATTATATTAATATAAATATTCCTAAATCTAATCCCTCCCTAATCTCATTTCCATTTTACTGTTGCATTGCCCAGTATTGACCGCTCCTTATATTTCACTTCAAAAAATAAAATTGAGAGATCTGCTCCACTAAAAATCGTGAAACCAGATCTAATGAGCTCGTATGGAAGAAGCTTCACTTTGATCATGGTAGAAGTTTGATCGATTGTGATTATCGACATCGACCTCTTCATGGTCCGATCTAGGGTTTTTCTTTACCGTTGATTGAAGATGAGATAGATCAAGGCGTTTGGAGCATTGGATTTCTCATCAAAAATGACATCTTTACATGAAATTTGGATGGATTCGATCGAGTATCTCAAAAGGCATCCATAGAAGGGGACCGTGTGTGGCATAGGTCGCGAGTCAAAGTGGATGATCGAGCTTTAATTCTTCGGGTTGGATGCATTGAGATTTCGCTGAGTGATTCATTGGCCAAGACGGATCACGATTTCGTCGAGTAATTAAAGAGAGATCGAAGAGAGAAGGAAACGAGGTTATGTGCATATCTGGTGCATGCACGACCTAGGTATCTTGATTGGAGAAGAAGGATTAAAGGGGTAATTAGGTAATTAATATTTGTAATTAGTGAATTAATTATTTAAATAATCTCGATCTTATATTGATTATATCTTTTGCATACAAGGTCCCTTTTGGATGTGGTTTCTTGCATTGCGCTCATGATGGAGAGGCTACGTTGTAGCAGTAGTTTTGACAACATTTGTTAAGGTAAGTGATATCGTCTCTCACCATACTATAATTGGTTGTATAATATTAGATCGACGTTCTGGAATGATTTTTAGTTTTAAAATGTGATTTTCCTATACTTATACACCTACTAGATTTTTATAAAAGAAAATAAAAGTATTTTAAAATGATTTATATCGAATATCACATATTTTTCATCGACATGCCATTTTTAAGGAATTATTAGATTTGAGCTATTTTTGATTTGATTTCCCTATTGGTTGATATGGATATATTATACATGTTGTATATATGCTGTTTTGGATGTATGTATCGTTATTGGTTTTATGTTTGGTTGTTTTGGTTAAAAATGCCGATTAGCGGTGATCGGGTGTTAGGGAAATATCTTGTACGTTTGGGTTTTGTACATGCAAAAATCCAATGAACGAGATGAGTTGTAGAGGAGGGTTAGGATATGTGTCGACGGATCTGTAGGTGGAAGATGAGGCTTCGGACTTCAGGATGGATGCCAGACGTTCTCGTTTGGTTTGTACTTATCTGTTTTGATTAAGTGCAAGACTAAAGTGGTTGGTATTGATCATTGTAAAGTGGTTGATGTCCATCACTATTTTTGATTGGTAATTTGGCCGATTTTTGGCTTGGACGTTGAGGAGATTTCATGGTGAGCGATTTGATGGTTTGTTCATGAAACTGACTTAGAGTCTTGATGCGATTGCTCTAAGGTGAGCGATTTAGATGGTGAGGCGATGATGTGGCACTTTGACATATGGGTACTTCAGACTATGACTCGAAGGTGCATGGAGTAGGTTCCGAGGTTGATAGTTTTAAGACTCTGTAGATCAAGCTAAAGGTGTTGGCTCATTCGCATCATGGGGGATGGCGATGTACAACATGATATAAAGCCTTGTATCTTCGGTTTGTAACTCATGGGGGTAGTAGATATTGAAGATTAGACACTCCGTATATTTGGTTTGTGACTCGAGTAGAGAGTAGATACCAAAGAGGCTCATGGTAGGAGTTTGGAGGATCGTGGTGGGTTCCGGATAGTGGGAATTGTATTGAGCAGTAGGACGAATGGATGTGCATGTGCTAAGGGATCATTGATGACTCAGAGTGTTTTCTGTTGTACTCGAAGTAGGGGTATTGTATAGTGGGGACACCCATGGATCATGTTGGGATTTGTATACCCTAGACCCTTTCGGTCTAGTGTTCAGCTTTAAGCTGCGAGACATGGGACAAAAAACTCAAAGTAAAGAAGCTTAGAGGCCTTTTTCCTCTCCTAGTACATTAAGGTGCGTAGCGCTGATAAGCAAGGATTAGCAGATGCAAACGATAAGACGAGTTGTTGTGTCTTCATCGTCTCGTCATAACCACCCCTAGGCTACGCAGAAGGCCCCCTTTCCGCGAAAAGACCATAATTTCATAGATAATGATAGCGACCACTAACTTGGGGTCCTACTCCTCTAAGCGGGGGCAATTCAAGAAGAATGAAGAGAAATTAGGTTCATATAGATACATTCACATAGAATCGGGAACTAATAAACCTATTCTCCAACAATAGGAAAGCCGATATATTAATTGGCAAGAGCACAACGAAAAACCAGAATTTCCACTAGTCTTAGGCATGGGAGTCATACGAGTTATCATATATCTAGAGAACACTCAGAGACAGTTAGTATTGTTTGATGGATACTATGTTTGTTATGGTTGCTTCACTAGCCACCTATCACCCTAGGGATGTCACTCGGGGTAGGTATTGTGCATAGGGATACCTAGACACACCGACTTTACTTAGTATGGAGTACGTATTGTGGATTGAGATACCTAGGCACCCTGACAGTTTACGGAGTACCTCTTTTATGATGTTGTAGAGTGCATGTCATCAATGTTATGTGCAGACTCTTTAGTTGTAAGGACAGATCATGTATGATTCATATACCCTCTATTTCGTAAACCACATCGACTTTTATTGTATTTTGAGATTTTTTGCCACTCACATTAGACTGTTGTCTGACCCAAGGTTTTATGCTCTGCTTCTTATTATTTCGAGTACTCGTAAATGAGTATATTAGAGAGCACGTGTGGATGGCGTATGGAGTTCTGAAGATGGACTAGTAAGAGGTGACGTTTACTCATTTTTATATTTGAGTTTTTCGTTGTATATTCAGTTGTATGGCACTTGGAGCCTTGACAGTGTTTGACCTATTATTATTAGAGATAATTTATTAGTTGAGTTTATTTTCCAATTGTATAAACTCTTTTACTGTGTTGTATAATTATGTGGATCTTATATTTTGATGATTAGTTCACACTGTTAGTGTTGTCTCGACAGTTTTATATCTGTACTGACTATTATATTTACTCTAATGCGATGTGAGATATACGACATGTTATGTGATTATTTGATGTATCCTTTTTCCATTCTCTTCTATTTCCTCTTCTTTACTTCTTTTTTTCCTTTGACAACCGTTCTACATCGTAGGTGTAGGGCGGTCGTTACATTTAGTATCAAAGTGAGGTTACATGATTAAATTGAGTTGATACTGTGATCCAGTAGAGATAGGGTAGGAGCTATCACCTTAGGATGGATCTAGAGTGTATCTACATATACGAGAGAATTCGTATTTGTTATATATTTTTGTTTTCAAAACTATATAGTAGTATATATAGTATATAAGTCGTGTTGCATACATGAGCACTATTGATGCAGTTTTCTTTTTGAGAGACTAATCATCCTTATTATAGAATATGAATGATTTGGCATATAAGAAATACTGCTATTGATTCCATTTTCAGAGTTGAGGATTGGACAGGATCATGGTTACTAACTATGTATGATAGGATATGTTCATAGAGATGGTGCGAATAATTTTCTAGAATTCCCAAGTTGCTCTAAATGATTATAGTGCTCAAGTGCAAATGGTTAGAGTCGACTTTTCCAAGTTGTATAGAGACTATGTGAGTCTAGAAGGCAGACAGTTCCTTGGAACAGAGTTGGCTGTTGAAAGGCAAGATTGGATGGTTACTTGTAAGAAGATCTTCGATAACTTAGAGGTAGATGATGCAGTGAGGTTGAAATTAACCTTTAGATAACTCCAGGGATTTGAACTAGTTGAGTACTTCTATAGCATCAATTCCAAAGGATCAATTTACTTGGGATTAGTTCATAGTTCGCTTCGAAGAAGATTTATCTAGACTTTTCCGAAGTAGGTTTTGGTTAGGGAGTTCGTCGATTTGAAGTAAGGCGATATGTTTATGTCAAAGTATGTGGCCGAATTCGACGTGCTATCGAAGTACGGTCTATTCTCTATTGATACCCCACACAGAAAGAATGAAAAGTTTAACGTTGGGTTGAGTGATCATCTTAGAAAGTGATTGATTGGTCATATTGATGAGACCTTTGAGAAGATGATCGAGAAGACTTTATGAGGAGAGAGCATGTACCCAGTGTAGAAGGGTTGTCCCGAACCAGCTTAGTAAGTACAAACTGTGGACGCATATGTATTGATCGTCGTTCCAATTTCGTTGAGTCTCCATTAACGAAAGAGAAGGGAAATGACATTACCATTTGAGCTATGCTTTCCACATATGGCATTTCCATGTGTGTTTTATTTGACGTCGAGGTTTCATATCCCTTCATATCTAGATTTGATGGAGATATTAGGATTGTGGCTCGAGATGGTTAACCAACCTTTGATTTTGATGGACCTGTTAGGGGCTCAGCCAGTTTATACATGGTTTTTCGAGATTTTGTCTTATTGAGTCATATATGTTGTTTGTTTGTTTATTTGCTATTGATTTGTTTTGGGTTTTGATTAGGTTCGGTATTATAGTCTAGGAATGGACTGGCTGAAGGGGATACATAATAGTGGTGGATTGTGAGAGGTCATTGCTGGAGATTGGGGTTATAGAGGAGCGATCAGTAGTGATTGGATACCTGTAGAGGATGGGGTTATGGTTAGCTTATTATATCCGCTCGATATTTCACATAATGAGTCATCATCTATGCCTGTAGCTAGAGAGTGTTCGTACATATTCGATGAGGTGACCAGATTACCACCATATAGGGATTGAATTTTGTATCGATCTGGTTAAAGGTGCTAGACCAGTAGTTATTCCTTAAAGGCATATAATTCCCAAAGAGTAGAGGAAGTTAAAGGTGCGAGCGGATGACCAATTAAGATGATGGTTCGTTCTAGGAGCATACTTGGGTAGGATGCACCTATAGTGTTTGCCACTAAGACAGATGGCTCTGTGAGGTTTTTTATTGATTGTCGGGAGTTGAATGAGACGACGAACAAGTATCCACTCTTGCTTATTGCTGGCTTGTTCGATTAGCTCTAAGTACGAGGATGTTCTTTTAGTTGGACCTTGCGATGGTTTCACCAACTGAGAGTATTTTGAGAGAGTGTGCTAATAATAGCGTTTTGTATGCTTTCATGATTTTTGATAGATTGGTTATGTTGTTCGAGCTAACCGATGTGTCGGCATGCTTTGTTGATCTCATGACTGTGTTTTGAGGGGTCACTTGAGTGAGTTGTGCTTATGCTCATTGATGATACTTTCGTCTACTCATGAATGAAAGAAGAGCACAAGGCACGATTAATGATTGTATCGTAGGTGTTGAGAAGACAACGATTGATGAGGAGATTTTGGTAGTATCACTTCTGAAGGAGGGAAGTGAGGTGCTTGGGTCACATTATTTCAGAGTATAACATCGTTGTAGATCCTTTAGTTATGGCAGTCTCGAATTTGAATAGACCTAAGGTAGCAGCATCGTGGACCTATTTGATGAGAGAGGATCAGACTTTATTTGAGATGTGAGGTGCAGAGACACGTTAGTGAGTCTAATCGAGAGGTCGATGAGTGCACCGATGTTACTCATTCTGAGCAGGAATGAGGAGGCAATAGTACACACATGCCTGTGGTACTTAATTGGATGCGATATTGATACTAGAAGGTAAGTTTGTCACATGTTAGTCGACTACTAAAACCACACGAGAGGAAGTATCCGACTCTTAATTCGAAGTTGGAGGCTGTTACCTGGCTGTTTGGCCCGGTTACGAGAGGCTCGTCAAGCAAGCACATCTTTCGGCATATAAACTTCACTCGGCTTGGATGTCGTTCGGCATAGACGTGTGGCTCAGCCTGAATGCCATTCGGCATGGACGAGCGGCTCGGCCTGAATGCGTTAAGCATAGACGTGTGGCTCGGCCTGAATGCCGTTCAGCATGGACGAGCAGCTCGGCCTGAATGCGTTAGGCATAGACGTGTGGCTCGGCCTGAATGCCGTTCGGCATGGACGAGAGGTTCGTCAAGAAAGTGCATCGTTCGGCATAGGCATGAGGTTCGGCCTGGATGCCGTTCGGCATAGGCATGTGGTTCGGCCTGGATGCCATTCGGCATAGGCATGTGGTTTGGCATAGACATTTTGGATCAGCTTGGATGCCGTTTGGCTTTAAAGAGAGGATCAACACTCAACATTGAGGAGGGTGTCGTCGTTCGGCATATATCGCTCGGCATACCTCACTCGGCAACTACGCCCGGTCATGACAGTACGGCATGCCTAGCTCGGCGCATACTAGAGGTGTTAACAAGTTGTCAAGCCCACGACAAAGTAAAGGCGATCGGCATGACTTCGCTTCGAGTAAACTCACTACTTGCTTCAGTTCTCCTGAGGGTTAACTTCGAGTCACTTGACGATCAACCAGACAATTCTCGACCAGCATTTCTCACTTGGCATGAACCGTTCGGCATGCCTGGCTTGGTGCACAGAAGTCACCTACTGTGGGCCATGATACCTTGTTCCTGGGCCCGTGAGGGAAGTCCAGCCTATCTTCGCCTATAAATAGAGGGGCAAGGGCGCAGTGAAAAGGGACCTTTTTGGGAGAACAGTTGGGAGACTCTGTCATTTTCAAGACTCATTCCTTTTCAGTTAGAACTTGTATTCAAGTTGTTGGTGTACAGATTGTATCTATATTCAATTATTTGAAAAAGCAATAAAGATTAAACTCAAAGTGGACGTAGGCAGTTACGCCGAACCACTATAAATCTGGTGTTCTAGTTTCTACAGTTATTGCATACATCCCTCTATTTCAATTTTCTATCCTCATTAATCCCTTTACACAAATCTCTCTTTGGGTGTTAGTGACCAATTTTGGTGCTAACATTTTGGTGCTTTCACTGAGAACTCTTTCTCAGGTTATTAGGATCTACTTTGTAGCTACTGGATTGAAGAAATCCCCCGAAGGAGATCCAAGTCATTCACAGGAAGTCCGTTGATTCTACTCAGAGTTTCTACCAATAACTCTACAATGGGAAGACCGCGTACTAGATCATCCTCCCACAACGCAGATGTCAACGAGACTGCTAGTGTCCAACAAGTAGGACCCAACAATCAACAGTTAATCTGGGCACAGGGACTGTCACCGCCCAAAACCAAATGGAAGCTGTCACCAGGACAGAATTCAACGAGCTGATGAGAGAACTCATGGAAAGCAGGAGACAACTTAGCGAACAGATCCAAGCTAACGCCAACCTTATGACTCAGCTTACTCAACAACAGCATCATAATGCTGGAGGAAGCCCCGCTCCTTACTCCTCATCCGACAGCTCTTGTTCGTCTGATGAACCTCCCAGGCGTAGACGTCATAGAACAGAAACAATGCAAGCAGGTGCTGCTGATCGATCAACCAGGGATGGTACGGGTTCCTTGCCTGGAGCAATGGCCCCTCACTTACACCAAGGAAATCACACTCAAGCTGGAACAGGAAACTTAGGATCTGGAATACGAGTGGAAGCTGGACAGCCGGCATACCAAGGTCCTAATGATGCTGGTCCTTAGGATACACACTTGGTAGATTGCCAACAGAGGAGACACCGACCGGAACGGTCTCGCAGGACAGACACCAACCTGCCATCTTCCATACAAACCCCATACCTATCAGCTATGGTCAGGCATCTGATGAGAGAGAATCAAGGCTTATCAAATGATGATTGGGGGATATCCAGAAGTCATACTCTGTTCACAGATGCTATCTTACAGGCTGGGTACCCCAGGAAGTTTAACATGCCGGCTATTCCGGCCTATGAAGGAAAGACTGATCCCCGACAGCATGTGATGAGATATGAATGGATGATGAACTCGGCTAGAGAAAACGATGCAACTAAGTGTAGATGCTTCCCAATAACTTTATCTGGAATCGCTACCGTGTGGTTCACCCGACTTCCTCCGCGGACTATCTCCAACTTTGATGAGTTAGCGACGAAATTTGTGGAACAGTTTAGGATTCATGCCACCCATCCCAAGGACATGATGTCCTTGTCCAGTGTGATTCAGGCTCCAGGGGAGTCATTAAAAGAGTATTTACAAAGATTCCACGTTGCCGCAACTGAAGTAAGCAACCCCAACGACCACGCTATTTTAATGGCCATGATGCGAGGAGTAAATCCAGATTCGAAGTTTGGTGATTGGCTGGCGGGAAAGCCTCCGACTACACTGGAACGTTTTTATTCAAAGGCACACCAATTTATAAGAAGGGAGGAAGCTAGGTGGACAAGGCGAGACAATGCACTAGTACCTGGCAAGGAGACTGTGCAGAGCAACATTGCTGTAAAACAATCCGGTGACAACTCTGGAAAGGTACAAGTCAATGTTCAAAACAAGCCTGAACAATCTAAAGGATCTGGTGGGGGAAATCCTGGAAAAAAAGGGAAGCCGGAAAGTGGAAACCAAGGATCCCAACTTACAACGAATACACTCCTTTGAACGCATCTTTGGAGAATATTTACTTGTCGACTTGTAATACTTTCCAATATCGAAAGCCACAACCAAAAGAGTCCACCGAAGAACAAAAGAAGCACCGGCTGAACTGACAACTGACATTCCAGTCAGCCATGATGATCCATCGCGAGTACTTAAGATTGGATCACAACTTGACCCCTCGATGATCGAGGATCTTACTGATTTCCTCCGGGCAAATCTGGATGTTTTAGCTTGGACACATTCTAATATGTGCAGGATTTCTCCCGCCATTGCGAGTCATATGTTGAACATAGACCCAAAATATGTGCCAATAAAGCAGAAAAGGAAGGGGATGGACCCGGAAAGGTCCGCCGCTCTCAGAGAGGAGGTGGACAAACTCAAAGCCAATGGCTTCGTCCGTGAAACCCTCTACCCTGAATGGGTATCTAACCCCGTGCTAGTGAGAAAAGCGAATGGGAAATGGAGGACCTGAGTTGATTACTCGGACTTGAACAAGGCTTGCCCTAAGGATAGTTTCCCTTTACCCAGAATTGACCAGTTGGTCGATTCAACAGCCGGGCATGAGTTATTGTCGTTTTTGGACGCATACTCGGGATACAATCAAATCCCAATGCACATTCCAGATCAGGAACACACTAGCTTTGTCACAGACGTCGGACTGTATTGTTATGTGGTGATGCCTTTTGGGCTGAAGAACGTAGGAGCGACTTATCAGCGCTTGGTGAATCAGATGTTTAAAGTCCAAATCGGTAGAACAATGGAAGTCTATGTGGATGACATGCTTGTGAAATCACGATAGTCAAACGATCACATTCGAGACTTGGCGGAAATGTTCGATATACTCAGGTGTTGTGGAATGAAAATTAACCCGCTGAAGTGTTCCTTTGGTGTCGCATCGCGAAAGTTTTTGGGTTTTATTGTCAATGCACAAGGAATTGAAGCTAACCCAGAAAAGATTCATGTTATTCGAGACATTCAAGCGCCCAGAACTATAAAGCAAGTGCAAAGCCTGAACGGAAAAGTGGCCATGCTGAGTCGATTCATATCAAGAGCGACCGACAAGTGCATTCCTTTCTTCGATGTAATAAAGAAAGGGAAGAGAAATTTTGAATGGACGCCCAACTACGAGGATGCATTCCGAGCTCTAGTAAGACATTTGGAAAGTCCACCGGTGCTGTCGAAGCCTATAGTCCACGAAGTGTTATACTTGGCCGTATCTCAACATGCCATCAGTACGGCTTTGGTTCGCGAGGAGGACTGAGTTCAAAAGCCGGTGTACTATGTCAGTAAACGTTTAACGGGGGCAGAAAGAAATTATCCTAAAATTGAGAAGCTAGCCTACTGCTTGGTGATTGCATTATGCAAGCTTCGTCCGTATTTTCAGGCACATCCGATCAGTGTTTACACCGATCAACCTTTGCGACAGGTGCTCCAACGTCTAGAGACCTCAGGAAGGTTACTGAAATGGAATATTGAGTTGAGTCAATTCGATATCACCTACCTGCCACGGAGGGATATTCAAGGACTGACGTTAGTAGACTTTATTGCAGAATTCACGATGCCTGTCGAGCAAAGTAATGAAGACATTATTCCCCCCATTCGATGGAAGTTATACACCGATGGGGCGTCAAATGACCGCTGTTCTGGAGCCGGTGTCATTCTTGTGACCCCTGAAAACCGATCTATTTGTTATGCTTTGAAGCTTGATTTCCTAGCTACGAATAACGAAGCAGAGTATGAAGCATTGCTCGTTGGCTTAAAACTTGTCAGGGAGCTCGGAATAGAAACGGTTGAAATCTTTTGTGACTCTCAATTGGTGGTGTACCAAGTGCGGGGAGATTATCAAGCAAAGGGGCAAAGGCTTGCTCCATACCTCGCTCGAGTTCAAGATTTTTTGGCAAACCTTGAATATTATGATATTTCGCATGTCCCGCGTGAACAAAATAGGGAAGCCGATTCATTAGCAAAATTCGCAAGTACTGGCGATGCACAACATATGGGCTTGGTTCCTGTTGAAGTTTTGCGATTTCCAAGTATAAACGAGATGAAAATAGACTTTCTGCTAGAAGCAGAAATTGAAAAGGAGTCATGGATAACCCCATTCAAGCAGTACCTATTACACAGAGCTTTGCCTGAAAAGAAGAACGAGAGACGACAAGTCATTCGCAAAGCCTCAAGATATGTGATGCAGGACAGAGTAATGTATCGAAAGGGGTTCTCAGTTCCATTACTTCGTTGCATCGCCTACGGCGAGGTAAAACAGGTCTTGAAAGAAGTTCATGAGGGCGAATGTAGCGACCATACCGGGGGGCAAACATTGGCAAAAAAGATCCTCCGCTATGGATACTATTGGCCCACTGTAAATCGGGATGTTGTAGACTACGTAAGAAAATGTGACAAATGTAAAAAGTTTGCGAAAATCCCGAGAGCTCCGCCAGCAGAACTCGCACAAATGGTTAGTCCCTGGCCATTTGCAATTTGGGGGATCGATATAATCGGTTCCTTACCAATTTCCAGAGGTGGTGCAAAATATGCAATTGTTGCAGTTGATTACCTTACCAAGTGGGCAGAAACAGAGCCTCTAGCCACGATCACCACCAAAAAAGTAGTTAATTTCGTTGTACGAAACATCATATGCCGTTTTAGCCTCCCACGAACTATCATCACGGACAACGGGACTCAATTTGAAAGTAGGGAGTTCAAAGAATTTTGCCAAAAATATCACATTGAGAAAAGGTTTTCGGCGGTCGCTCACCCTAAAGCGAATGGACAAGTGGAAGCCGTGAATAAAATAATCAAGTTAATATCAAAAAAGTGTTTGGAGAAGGCTAGAGGCAAGTGGGTGGATGAGCTTCCGACAGCGCTCTGGGCTTACAAAACCACCCACAAGTCCGCGACTGGCCATACTCCATTCACCTTGGCATACGGCACTGAAGTTGTGATACCCATGTAACTTGAAGTTCCTTCTCATCGGGTAACTTATTACGACCCCAAGACGAATCAAAATCTCCTATTGGAATCGCTGGACTTTGTTGATGAAAAACGTGAAGAAGCTGATTTAAGAGCGGCTGCCCATAGGCACCGAGTTGCTCGATATTATAATGAAAAGGTTCGACCGAGAATTTTCAACGTGGGTGACCTCGTTTTGAAGCGAGTCTTTCCGATCCCATCACATCTGAATCCCACATGGGAAGGCCCGTATGTCATCGAATGGCTTGGAGAAGGAACTTTCAAGCTAGCGACCGTAGATGGCGTGACACTTCCTCGCGCATGGAATAGCGAGCATTTGCGTCGTTGTTATACCTGGTCTATTTCTTTTTGCTTTTTAGTTACATTTATTTCCAGTGTATGTTCATTTCGCTGTTTTTAGTTTTTGGCATGTAATAAGACAATTCGGTTTGTTTCCATTTGTTATGATCAATAAAGGCTTGAAGCCGTCTTTTCCATAAACTATTGATGTTTCCGTATGTTACAATTCTGTAACAAAAACTAAATTACATTATTCTCTCTGGTGTATGAAAACACACTCAAATTGAAAAAATCTCTAAGTCCCCAGAGTGCGGACTAGAGTATAAATGACTTGAAAAAATCTCTAAGTCCCCAGAGTGCGGACTAGAGTATTCTGAGTCCCCAGAGTGCGGACTAGAGTATAAACGAATTGAAAAAATCTCTAAGTCCCCAGAGTGCGGACTAGAGTATAAACGACTTAAAAAAAAACTCTAAGTCCCCAGAGTGCGGGCTAGAGTACTCTGAGTCCCAAAGTGCGGACTAGAGTATAAACGACTTGAAAAAATCTCTAAGTCCCTAGAGAGCGGACTAAAGTACTCTGAGTCCCCAGAGTGTGGACTAGAGTATAAACGACTTGAAAAAATCTCTAAGTCCCCAGAGTGCGGACTAGAGTACTATGAGTCCCCAGAGTGCGGACTAGAGTATAAAGGACTTGAAAAAAATCTCTAAGTCGAGTGCGGACTAGAGTACTCTGAGTCCCCAAAGTGCGGACTAGAGTATAAAGGATTTGAAAAAATCTCTAAGTCCCCAGAGTGCGGACTAGAGTACTCTGAGTCCCCAGAGTGCGGACTAGAGTATAAACGACTTGAAAAAAATCTCTAAATCCCCAAAGTGCGGACTAGAGTACTCTGAGTCTCCAGAGTGCGGACTAGAGTATAAACGACTTGAAAAAATCTCTAAGTCCCCAGAGTGCGGACTAGAGTACTCTGAGTCCCCAAAGTGCGGACTAGAGTATAAACGACTTGAAAAAATCTCTAAGTCCCCAGAGTGCGGACTAGAGTATAAACGATTTGAAAAAATCTCTAAGTTTAAGAGTGTGGACTAGAGTACTCTGAATCCCCAGAGTGCGGACTAGAGTATAAACGATGAAAAAATCTCAAAGTCCCCAGAGCGCGGACTAAAATTGAAGCAATTCAGAAAACTTCGAGTCATGTGGAAGTGAGCAAGTACTTGCCTGACCCACATGACTTTGGATTTCAAACACAAGACGGATGGTGAAGCTAATCATCGAACATCATGAAAGGAACAAAAATTTTATTCACTAATCCCAAAACAGAATTCGACTACAATTCCTCCTAAACTCGGAACTAAAAGTCTATTAACATCGACTACGAAAATAAATAGAAATAATTACATGTTCCGGGCTTATTCACGCTAAACGAAGCATGATAGCTACTTCTTCGACTTCTTCTCCTTCTTCAGTTTCTCTGAAGACTCCTCCCCCACGCGTTTTTTCTTAGACATTTTGCTCGCTAGAGAAGGGGTGTCAGAGGAAGGAGGAGGAACTTCTAACGACCTGGTCCCACCTGGAATAATAACTTTTAAAGGCCTGTTCAGTGGGTCATCGAGTTCTACCACTTGAGACTCAGCCTTAATCTTGGTTTTCTTTTTCCCCTCTTCGATGATCTGTTCCTCCATGCTCAGCTTTGAAGTATGTTTGGAGGCGCCTGTAATTTCAACATCATAATGTTCTTCTAAAGGAGAAGGGTTTTCAGACTTTCTTCATCGAGCACCTCGATCATTTGAGCGACAGGTCCTGGAGTCTCTTCGGTCTGAATAGCCTCTCCCATTTTCTCCTCTCTCTCCGTGGCGACATCGCTCCTTGGAGTAGGTTCGGGATCTGGATGGCCTATGCGAATTCATAAGAAACAAATGTTAGAATACATTTATCATTCGCTGAAAACGAGAACCCTTTGAACTTTGAAGGAAAAGTTATGTACCAGTCTCTGGTTGACTCTCAACTGTTCGAGGAGTTCTGCCTTCTAGAATAGGCGATAGAACGTGAATGTTAAGTCCAGGGTCTTCTGGGTCATAGTCGATATGTTGCTCGAAGGGGTCAAGTGATGGGCGACACGACGGCTGAGCAAGGGGAGGAACCGGAGACTCAGTTCCGGATGGACCGGCAATGGCATCTTTTCCTTTTGATAAGGGGGAGTCTCTGCTATAAAGAGCCTTCGCCGCAGACAAGCCCGAAGGCTCATTCCCCTGAAGAAATTCCTTCACTAAAGCATCTTCGTCAATATCTTTCGCTCCCAACTCAACCTTTTGATTTTGATTAAAGTGTCCCATGCTTCGGCCAAAGATTCGAGATAACCCTCGCCAAGAAATGTTAAGTCGCGATGCATGAGAACTCGAGCATTATACTCGGCTATGAGCGGATCAAACATACACGTGATTTCCTCCCTACCAGCCTCAGTAGTCGCCTCAAGGCGAGAATCAATTCCTGAGAGCGCTATTCTTTTACCCTCCTCATGGGCTTCATCCTTCAGCGCTTCAACTTTGGAGAGGTCTTCATCGAGCTTTGTTTTCAGGAGTCGCGTAGCAACAATTTCGTTGCAATATCGTTGCGACTCCTCCTAAGCAGCAATCTTTTCTTCCTTCTCTTTGAGAAGTAGCTCTTCCAACTCTTTGACTCGTTGAGCGAACGCATCTCTCTCCTTTTGAACGGAGTCTTTCTCTAAAGCTAGAGCGCCACAGCGTTGGACAGCTTCATCGATCTCCTTTTTGTGTGTGGCCTCCAGGCGACTTACTGCCTCATCAGTATCTTTAGCGTTCTTCTGGGCGGCCTCAAGTTGAGATTTATACGTGGAAAGCTCTTTATCTTGGGCTCTAATGATGTCTTTGTCATGGATGGCCTCAAGCTTCAGACGATCGATTTCATGTTTGCGTTCCATAGAAACTTCAGACACTTTTTCTGCCAAGTGAACGAATGTGTCATGTTGGACGTAAACGTCGTTGTTGCAAGCAATGACACTCTGTTTGACATGCCCTGGAATAAAATGGATGGCTGGAAGAAATTTCAGTCCGTCAAAGCATATTTTTGGGAATGTGGCTTTAAGCTCGGTTAGCTTCTCCGCTATCGACGGATCAGGTGCAGGAGTAGAGGAAGTTTGTCTAGTCGAAACCGCGGACTTCTTGTGAACCTCCCGATATTGCCTAGTACTTAAGGAACCCGAATATTGGTCGCGAGGAGTTTCCGATTGTGATCCCCTTTGACCCGATTTCTCCCTGCCTTGTTCCAGTGGAGGAGGAGGATCGTTGGAGTACGATGAGTGACTGTGAATTTTCCTTCGAGAAGATGAATCTCGGGGGCGATAATCTCTATCGCTGTCATCATCTCTATCTCTACGTTTGCCATATCCAGAGTCTCGGCCGAAAGGATGGAAAATAGAAGAGCCGTGAAGGTGGTCGAATCCATGTGAGCGTCCCATATCACCTGCGCAGAAGTTAAGTGATGACAAGTTAGCAAAAATGGCATGATGGCTGAAGTTTAAGTGCAAGGTGAAGTGTGAGCGTTCACGTGTGTCCTAGTGTTTCCCCCCGACGGACCAGTTTCTTTAGCTTTACTTATTGGAGTTTTTTCTCCTTGGTGATCGGCTTGAACGCCTTCACTGCCTCTCGCCGGCGAACGAAGTTTTATGGCTTCCGGGTCATCGAAACCGTAGTTGAGCAAATTATCAGGAATTGTAAGGTCAGACAAGCCTTTCAATGAATCTTCTAAGTGTTGTGGAGACGGCTCTTTCTCCATTGAAGTAATTTTCACTTTCGAAGTTCCCCCCACTACCTTCTTCGTCAACTTGTAAGCTAGTTTCTTTTTTCCTTTTGAAGGAGGAGGTGATTTATCAGTGCCATGTGCTTCAACTGCTGGTTCCGGAGCAGGACTTACACTCTCGCCCGGAGCTTCAGCCTCCTTTATTTCACCTTCCTCAGATACATGGGGAGTCTCTCTTATCGAAGGCACCGAAGGCCCAGCTTGCCTTTTGCCTTTATCCGAGGCAGGTCTGGTTGTGGTGGCACTATGAGGAAGACTTATTCGGTGACCTTCCGCCAACAATCCAAATCTTGAAAGTGATTCATTAGAAATGAGGAATTTGATGTCTCGGTCTCCCGCGGGAACAGCTCAAATAGCTTCGACGACCTCAGAGTACCCGGAGCCTTCGGGACGTGGGCTAATACCTATAAAAATCGAAAAAAGGTTTAAAAAGAATGCACTTCCTACCACGTACAATTACTGATCTAGAAAAGGAACTTACTCACTTCAAGCCATCTCCTCGCAAAGCCAGGGGGGCAACGCACATAAAACCATTCCTGCTTGTATAGGGAAAATTTTCTCCACGCCCTTGTTATGATTTGGCACTTGGAGTGTGGCTCAAGGAATATGAAGATGGGCTATCGGACCGTCTCTTGAAACGATAGATGTATTAGATATCCTCGGGTGTGGGTCGTCTGAATAGAACACTCATGAAAAGAATACACGTGCCATAGAGGAACGCATGACTATTGGGATGTAATTGTGCTGAGGCGATTTGCATATACTGCAGCACATCACGAAGGAAGGAGCTGAAAGGTGGCACACTACCAACCCAGCACATGAATTTGTTGCAAGCCGTATACCCGGCTGGGGGCAGGTGGGGACGATCTTGTCCCGATGGAACCAGCACGTCATCAAAAGGGATTTCGTGGATTGAGCATAGTCGGCGAAGAGCATTTTCATTGATTCTCAAAGCTTGGGAACCGACCGGATTCTCGAGGATAATTACTCATCTATGGCATCAGGAGCTAAGTCAATAGTCGCAGTCGTTGAACTCGGGATATGTTGTGCAGGAGTCGTCGATGGATTCGAAGTTTCCACTACTTCCTGTCGAGAACTCGGCCCGGGTTTATCTGAAACTATGGTGGAGCTTAACTTTCTAGACATCTTCAATGAATGTTGAATTTGGTTAAACACCTATTTGAACTATACTTGAAAGACAATTGATATTAGTCATAACGACAAAAGTGCTTCCCCCGTGTGGTGTGTGAACTAGTGTGATGGTTCATATAAAGAATATAAGTAAATTAGGGTTCTGAAAAGTAAAGTGCAGCACGACGAGCTTTAAGTTACCATCTTTACAAAATTTTAAGTTCACGTTTATTATAGTTTCAATCGTGAAGTTATCAGTCCGAATCAGTTCGATATGCTTGTTTGCTTAAGTTCTTATCCTTGTTGATAGTCCTATGATTAGGCATGGGAGATAAGTGGATTTGACGTGTGTTGTGTTCAAGGTGGAATGATTTTGACTGTCATTGCCTACTTTAAGGCTTAATGCCGAGCGACTCTCAAAGTATACAATTGAACGACCCTCTAAACCAGAGAAGCCGACCCACTCACTCTCCCTCACTTCCTATCTCTCTAACAACCGAACGACCCTCTAAACCAGAGAAGCTGACCCACTCACTCTTGCTCACTTCCTATCTCTCTAACAACCGAACGACGCTTTGGACCGGACTCACCGACCCACTCACTCACCTCCACCTCACTTCCTCAGATCGCCTCAACACTCTCTTTCCCAAAACCGAATGACATCCCATTCCACTACCTCCATAGCATTACTCCCACGAGGGGATGACCGAGCGACAGACATTCACCCAAAATGCTAATACCGACTCACTCGTCCTCTCTCGTTCCTTGATTACCGAGTAGCTTCAATCACACACTTAGCCCTATCTCACAAACCTAGCGACCACTCTCCCTCACTCAGTGGCTTGACAAAAAAAACCCATGTCCAATTCTACCTCCCTCGTCTACAACATTTTCTGCTTAGAAATACTCACGAACTCGAGCCTCACGCAGAACCCCTTATTCGAAAAAGTCGGTTGGATGAAGAATTCATACCTAAGAGAACAGATCGAAGCTTGGGGGGCTGTTGGATTTAGGATTGAAGTTCGTTTAGATTTGTTATCGGGGAAGTTGAGGAGCAAATGTACTGGGCTCAAGATGAAGGAGGAAGATCGAAGAAGTAGCTGAAGTTTGGAGGAAGGTAGGTTGTGAGATCCTGTAGAGTCGAAGCGAAAGTAAAGAGAAAAAAAGGAGAGAAGTGTTGGCTTTTATATATGAAGAAGGGGAGGTGAACAGGCATTCACCAGTGGCCCGGTCAAGACTCAGTGGGTCGGTAAGCAATTGTGACGAGTGGTTCGGTATTTATATGCCAAACGGCCCCTTGCTTATGTATAAAAGAAAGAAGGGGAGAGAATAGACTTGGGACTGTACAAAGGACTGCCGTGTTTTGGCCTTCATTGAACACATTCAACTTTTGATAGTAGGAATTGGATATCGACTCAAAGCATGTCGTGTTGCCTCACACGACACACTTTGGGGGGCAAATGTTACCCGGCTGTTTGGCCCGGTTACGAGAGGCTCGTCAAGCAAGCACATCTTTCGGCATATAAACTTCACTCGGCTTGGATGTCATTCAGCATAGACGTGTGGCTCGGCCTGAATGCCGTTCGACATGGACGAGCGGCTCGGCCTAAATGTGTTAGGCATAGACGTGTGGCTCGGCCTGAATGGCGTCCGGCATGGACGAGCGGCTCGGCCTGAATGCGTTAGGCATAGACGTGTGGCTCGACCTGAATGTCGTTCGGCATGGATGAGAGGTTCGTCAAGAAAGTGCATCGTTCGGCATAGGCATGAGGTTCGGCCTGGATGCCGTTCGGCATAGGCATGTGGTTCGGCCTGGATGCCGTTTGGCATAGGAATGTGGTTCGGCCTAGACATTTTGGATCAGCTTGGATGCCGTTCGGCTTTAAAGAGAGAATCAACACTCAACCTTGAGGAGGGTGTCGTCGTTCGGCATATATCGCTTGGCATACCTCACTCGGCAACTACGCCCGGTCATGACAGTACGACATGCCTGGCTCGGTGTATACTAGAGGTGTTAACAAGTTGTCAAGCCCACGACAAAGTAAGGGCGATCGGCATGACTTCGCTTCGAGTCAACTCACTACTTGCTTCGGTTCTCCTGAGGGTTAACTTCGAGTCACTTGACGATCGACCAGACAATTCTCGACCGGCATTTCTCGCTCAGCATGAACCATTCGGCATGCCTGGCTCGGTGCACAAAAGTCACCTACTATGGGCCAAGATACCTTGTTCCTAGGCCCGTGAGGGAAGTCCAGCCTATCTTCGCCTATAAATAGAGGGGCAGGGGCGCAGTGAAAAGGGACCATTTTTGGTAGAACACTGGGGAGACTCTGTCATTTTCAAGACTCTTTCCTTTTCAGTTAGAACTTGTATTCAAGTTGTTGGGTGTACGGATTGTATCTGTATTCAATTATTTGAAAAAGCAATAAAGATTAAACTCAAAGTGGACGTAGGCAGTTACGCTGAACCACTATAAATATGGTGTTTTAGTTTCTGCAGTTAATTTTGCATACATCCCTCTATTTCAATTTTCTATCTTCATTAACCCCTTTACACAAATCTCTCTTTGGGTGTTAGTGACCAATTTTGGTGCTAACAGAGGCGATATAGCTCGCTTTGGGGATTTGGAGGCATTGTCTATTAGGAGAGAGATTCAGTTATTCAGTGATTCCACATCATTGGGGTATCTCTTATCCGAGAAGGATTTTGACCTTCTCCAGCAGTAATGGTTAGAGCTCTTAGCCTCCTATGACTTTGATATTTCCTATACGTCTGTAAAGGAAATATAGTTGTTGATGTTTTGAGTGGAAGATATACCAGTTTGGGAGCAATATTCCTAGAGTGGGCATTGCTCGAGTTTATAGTTAGTTATGACTTCAGAACTCAATGAGCTATGGCCAAAGGTGATGGCTAGTTTGACCATCAGACCTACTTTGATTTAGCGGATATGTACTAGTTAGAGGCGCGAAGCTAGACTAACGGAGATCATGGCTAATTTAGAAACACGAGCAGTGTCTATAGAGGTGGTGCAGTATGGACCCGACCGAGACTGTTGTTTCCGTAGAAATGAGAGATGTTTGTTCTCGGGTATGGGAAACATATATCTATAAGCTACACCGATGGATTACAAATGACCGGGGATGGTGTGATAGCATTTGAGCACAGTTGATTGATTGAGGAAGAATGCTATATTTATATTCCTTAAGTCTAGTAGAATGGCATCCGAATTTATCAGGTTATATGTGGGATGGATAGTGTGATTCCATTGTGTGCCAAGAGCATTGTAAGTGGCTAAAACCCGTTATTCGATATTGGGTTTTGGGAGAACTTACAAGAGGTTTGGGAATTTGGCACCTAATTGATTATATGATATTGAGACTGAACCATACACTTTGAGACCTCCTAGGCCTATTCGTACCGATAGACGTGATACAAAATAGGTTAGGAGGAGGGCATTGGAGTAGTAGAGGTTGAGTGGAGTGAAAGTGAAGGCGATATGATATGGGAGACCGAGAAGAGCATGAGGACCGCTTGTCCAGAGTTCTTCAGATGGTGAGATTTCATTTGTATCATCGGCTTTCGTATTGGAAATCGTATTCGATGTTTTATACTAGATAGTTTTGTACTCTGCATGCTAGGATAGGTATGGATGCTACCTTTTGATGTTTGATCATGTGTATGCATGTTTACTGTTGGATTGTTAGCATTTGAGATGATAGCCTTTGCTTATATGATTATTAGGCATGCGGGATAGTTATGGTTTGATATAGCATATTTATTTGAGACGATTGCTATATACGATCTGGAATGTTTAAATATATGTTGTGTGTGTATTTTTGTTGTATTGGGATTTTTCCTGGACCTAAACATGCAAAGGAGGTGCTACCGAATTTTTTCGAAATATGAGGGGCTTTGATGACCTATGGGTTAGGAGATGTTTTCTTGCTTTGTGATTCGGGGACGAAATCCTTTAAGGAGAGAAGAATGTAGTGGCCCGTATTTTTGATGATAGGATATTTAAATAGTTGATTTAAATATTTAATCGTTAATTAAATAAAGTCCCAAAAATACGATTTTTCGCATACAGTCGAATTAGGACTCGAAACTACTTCCGTTGAGATCGGATTGGCATTACGAATTAAAATAATTATTAAGATCACTATATTTGAAGATCACATGATCTGATGGTCAAAATGATCTCGAAAAGCATGAAATTAGCATTTTCGCACCAGTCTTAGATAGCGATGAGATTTATATCGTTGGATCCGGAAAATTGAGGTGATATATGTAGAAGAGCTTCGTTGCGATTGAATGCATCATGTGATCGTACGGACTCGAAACGTATGACTTTTTATTTGAGAAATCAAATAAACAAAGAATATTATATTAATATAGATATCCTCAAATCTGATCCATTCCTAATCTCATTTCCATTTTACCGTTGCATTGCCTGGTAATTGTCGCTCCTCATATTTCACTTTAAAAAATAAAACCGAGAGATCCGCTCTACTAAAAATCACGAAACCAGATCCGATGAGCTCGTATGGAGGAGAGCTTCACGATGACCATGGAGAAATTTTGACCGACTGTGATTGGCGACATCGACCTCTTCATGGGTGGATCAAGGGTTTCACTTCGCCGTTGATTGAAGGCGAGATAGATCAATGCGTTTGGAGCATTGGATTTCTCTTCGAAAATGAAACCATCTTCGAAATTTGGATGGGTCCCATCGAGCATGTCAAGATGCATCCATAGGAGGGGACCGCGTGTGGCTTCAGCTCACAACTCGAAGTCGATGATCGAGCTTCAATTCATTGGGTCGGATGCATAGAGATTTCGTTGTGTGATTCATTGGCGAAGACGGATCACGATTTCATCGAGTAATTAAAGAGAGAAGGAAATGAGGTTGTGTGCATGTCTGTTGCATGGATAGCCTGGGTATCTTGATTGGAGAAGAAGGATTAAAGGGATAATTAGGTAATTCATATTTGTAATTAGTGAATTAATTATTTAAATAATCTCGATCCTTATATTGTCCATATCTTTTGCATAGGAGGTCCATTTTGGATGCGTTTTCTTGCATTACCCTCGTGATGAAGAGATCTATGTTTTGGCACTGGTAGCATTTGTTGAGGTGAGTGATATTGTTTCTCATCATACTAAGATTGGTTGTATAGTATTAGATCGATGTTCTAGAATGATTTTTAGTTTTAAAATGTGATTTTCCTATACTTATACACCTACTAGATTTTTATAAAAGCAAAATAAAAGTATTTTAAAATGATTTATATCGAACATTGCATATTTTCCATCGACGTGCCATTTTTAAGCGATTATTAGATTTGAGCTATTTTTTATATGATTTCCCTATTGGTTGTTATGGATGTATTATACATGTTGTATGTATGTTGTTTTAGATGTATGTATCATTGTTGGTTGTATGTTTGGTTGTTTTGGTTGAAAACGTCGATTAGCGATGATCGGGTGTTAGAGGAATAACTTGTAAGTTGGGATTTCACACACATGAAAATCCAACGAGCAAGATGAGTTGTAGAGGAGGGTTAGGATGCATGCTGATGGATCTAAAGGTGGAAGATGAAGCTTCGGACTTTAGGATGGATTCCAGACGTTTCCGTTTGATTTGTACTTATCCGTTTTAGTTAAGTACAAGACCAAAGAGGTTGGTATTGGCCACTATAGACTGGTCAATGTCCATCACCATTGTTGATTGGTAATTTAGCCAATCTTTGGCCTAGACGTTAAAGAGATTTTGTGGTGGGTGATTTGATGGTTTGTTCGTGCGATCGACTTAGAGTCTTGATGTGATTGCTTTGTGGCGAGCAATTTAGACAGTGAGGCGATGATGTGATGCTTCAGCATAAGAGTTGGTACTTCGGATTATGACTCGATGGTGTATGGAGTAGGTTCCAAGGTTGACAGTTTCAGGACTCTGTAGATCATGCTGGAGGGGTTGGCTCATTCACATCATAAGAGATAGCGATGTACAACATGATGAAAAGATTGTCTCTTCGGTTTGTGACTCATAGGAGTAGTAAGTACCGAAGATCAAACACTTCGTATCTTCGGTTTGTGACTCGAGTAGGGAGTAGGTACCAAAGGGGCTCATGGTTAGAGTCATAGAGTGGAGGAACGTAGTGGGTTCCGGATAGTGGAAATGATATTGAGCTAGTATGGCTTGGATGAATGTGCATGTGCAAAGGGATCGTTGATGACTCAGAGTGTTTTTTGTTGTACTCGAAGCAGAGGTATTGTATAGTGAGGACGCCCATGAGTCATGTTGGGATCTGTATACCCTTTACCCTTTGGGTCCAGTGTCCAGCTTTAGGCTGCGAAACACGTATCCAACTTGGGGCTAGGAGATGCGAAAGTACAACTAAGAACCTGGATTTCCACTAGTATTTGGCATGGGGCCATACGAATTATCATATATCTAGAGCACACTGGGTGATAATTAGTATTGTTTGATAGATTCTATATTTGTTATGGTTTGTTCACTAGCCACCTGTCACTCTAAGGATGTCACACAAGGTAGGTATTGTGCATAGGGATACCTAGACACCCCGACTTTACTTAGTATGGAGTAGGTATCGTGGATGGAGATACCTAGTCACCTCGACAGTTACTGAGTATGGAGTACCCCTTTTATGATGTTGTAGAGTAGCATATTATCGATGTTATGTGCTGATTCTTTGGTTGCAAGGACATGTCAGGTGATTCGTATACCCTCTACTCTATATACTATATTGGCTTTTATAATATTTTGAGATTGTTTATTGCTCACACCAGACTGTTGTTTGACCCAAGGTTTTATGCTTTGCTTCTTATTATCTCGGGTACTCATAAATGAGTAGATTAGAGAGCAGGTGTGGATGGCATATGGAGTTTGGTAGATGGACTAACAGGAGGTGAAGTTTACTCATACTTATATTTGAGTTTGTTATTGTATTCCACTGTATGACACTGTGGAGCCTTGTCGGTGTTTGACTTATTATTATAATAGTTTATCAGTTGAGTTTATTTTCTAGTTGTATAAACTTTTTACTGTGTTGTATAACTCTATGAATCTTACACTCTGATGATTAGTTCACGTTGTTATTACTTTCTCGACTGTTTTATATCTATGTTGGCTATTATATTTAATCTGATGCGATATGTGATATACGACAGGTTATGTGATTATTTGATGTCTCCTTTTTCTTCTCTTTTATTCTCTTCCTTCTATTTCCTCTTCTTTACTTCATTTCTTTCCTTTGACAATCGTTCTCCATCGTAGTTGTAAGGCGGTTGTTACAAAAACACGACTTAGACATAAAATCTGGTATGAACAATATATTACCCTAAACACAAAACATAATGAGACTACGTCATCATAGCATATAATAAGTTTCCCTCACTATAACATAACATTCCTTTTCACCAATTTAGTACACAAATGAGGTCGAGGTAGTCTTAATTAGGATTCAAATGGCCATTTCATGCAATCTGCCATTAGTGATCATTCTCTTTTATAACCAAAACCTAAAACACTCTATCCTAGGCTATCATTGTGGCCTTGAGCCTTCTACAATAGATGAAATATTTCTTGCTATTTGGCTACCACTAAGGCCTTATGTCTTCACTTAACTCTACTAAATTCACCATCGATTTCAGCTGCAACTCCAGGCCTTATGCCTATTACACTTACGTTTTTGGTTGCCACACCCAGTGCTACACCTATGCTTTCATATTTCGATTGCTACTTCGGGCCTTGCACCTACACTCTCGTATTCTTCAAGTGAGAGACATGGAATACGTTGTGTATCCACATCATTTTTAGTTAAGTCGACCCTATATGCTTGGTTCTCAATCCTCTCTACTATAAGAAAAGGACCTACAAATCTCAGTGCAAACTTCCACCTACTACCGAATCGAATAACATTTTTCAATGGAGAAATCAAACTTCCACCTACCATAGAATCAAAAAACATTTTTCAATGAAGAAATCTTCACATACACCATATCACCGATAGAGAACTCCAAATCTCCATGTCTCTTATTAGCATGGCTCTTCTGCCTATCCTGAGCATCCTTCATTTGTTGTTGAATGATTTTGATATTCCTCAAGGTCTCTCTAATCATATTTGACCCAAGTATTAGTTTCTCACCTACGTCCCACCAACATGAAGGATCGTCACATGGTCAACTATATAATGCTTCGAATGGTGCCATACAGATACCACACTAATAACTATTGTTGTATGTGAACTCCACTAAATGCAAGTGATCATCCCATGAGCCTTTGAAATCGAGAATGCAAGCTCGTAAGAGATCCTCCAATGTATGATTTACCCTCTCGGTCTACCCATCGATTTACTGGTGCTAATCTGTACAGAGGTGCAACTCGGTACCCAATGCTCTTATAGGCTCTTCCAAAACCCACTGAATAAAGGGTCTCGGTCATTAACAATGCTCTTCAGCATACCTTGGAAACGCACCACCCATTTCACATACAACTCGGCCAATTTGGATGTTGTTCTACTAGACTTAACGGATATGAATCGAGTACTCTTCATAAATCTATCGAATATGATCCAAATGCTATCATACCCTCCTATGGTCCTTGGAAATCTATTGATGAAGTCCATTGATGCTTGCTCCCACTTCCTCTTCGGAACTTCAAGTGGATGTATCAACCCACTTGGCTTCTTCTGCTCTGCCTTTACTAACTGGCAGTTCATATCTTCAAGACGAATGTCCCGACATCCTTCTTCATCCCCTCCCAATAATATGTCTACTTTATATCACGGTACATCTTATTACCTTCAGGATGTATAGTCAATCTAGAATGATTGCACTTTGGTAGTACTTTATCTCGTAATCCATTAACATCGGGAATAAACAATCTCCCATCCTTACGGTGCGAACCATCTCAGCCAAGCCCATACCGCCTCATCTCATCACACTTTATTCCTTTTTCTATCTTTGCTATGATCTAGTATAGCATCTCGCTTCTGACTAGTGCCAATCCTCTCGATCAAAGTCGATCTGATGGTCAAATTTGTCAACATCTCTAGCTCTAACTCACAATAAGGTCTAAAGTCATAGCTAGTAATATACTCCAACCATTTCCACTTTTGGAACATTGCTTCCTAACTGGCATGCCTTCTACTTAGAGCTTCAACGACTGCATTTCTCATACTAGGCGCATAGGAAATGTTAAATTCGTAGATGGCCAGAAATTCCAACCATCACCGCCGGTGAAGGTTAAGATCCTTCTTGGAGAAAAGGAATTTAAAGGATGTGGGGTTAGTGAATAGCTTGAACCTCTCTCCTAGTAGATAGTGCCTCCAAATCTCCAAAGCGAATACTATCACTACCTCCTCCAAATATTGAGTCGGATACTCCCTCTTATGCGGTTTCACCTGTTGTCTAGTATATGTGACAACTATACCCATTTACATCAACAACACATATAGTCCAATACCACATACATCTGTGTACGTTGTTAACTCCTCATTTCCACTCGAGATGAGTAACAACGGTGCACTCCTCAACCCCTCCATCAGATTCACAAATGCGTGATTGCACCTTATGTCCCAAATAAAAGTATGATTCTTCTTTGTCAAATTGATTAACGATGCTACAACTTGGAGAAGTCCTTAACAAAACGTCTATAGTATCCTGCCAATCCAAGGAAACTTCTAATCTATAGCACTTTTTAGTTTGTCGCAATCCTAGACCGTCGCAACGTTTGTAGGATCTGCAATAATGTCATAGTCCAAAACAAAGTGACCCGATAATCTCACTTCCCTCCTCCATAAGTGATACTTCAAAAACTTTACCATTAATCGGTGTTTTCTTAACACCTTAGACATAGTCCTCATATGCATTTTTTGCTCCTCTGTTGTCCATGAGTAGACGAAAATACCATTAACGAATACAAGAATGAACTCACTTAATTGATCCCCCGAACACAGTTCATGAGATCAATAAAGTATGTCGGTGCACTGGTTAGCCCGAACAGTGTAACCAACCACTTACAGAGTCCAAACGACATACGAGACACTATGATCAAAACACCCTCTCTAACTACTCTCAGTTGATGAAACCACGTTGCATTATCCAACTGAGAGAACACCCTTGCTCCATAGAGATGATCAAAAAAGTAATCAGTATACGGGAGTGGATACTTGTTCTTCTTCATTGCTTTATTTAACTCTCGGTAGTTAGACACAACCTCAAAGAACCATCCACCTTATTGATGAATGCTACAAGTGCACCAAACTCAGATATGCTCTTATGAATGAACCCTCGCGTCAATAAGTCATCTGCTCCTACCTCTAGCTCCCTCTGCTCTTTGGTCGTCATATGCCTCAAAGGCATAACTACTGGTTTGACATCTCTAAACAGAGCGATACATAACTCTATCTCCCTCTATATAGTGGTAATTTGGTCACCTCATTGAATATGTTCGGATACTCTCTACCTACAGGCATATATGACAAATCATCATGTAATATAAAGAGCTAACCATCACCTCATCCTATGGTGGAAAGCCTAACTCTACCTGCCGCCATTCTCAGCCCCAATCGTCACCAACGGCCTCACACGATCCACAACTATTATGTACCTTTTCAGCAAGTCCATTCCCAAAATAGTACTAAACCCAACAAAACCCAAAACAAAGCAATCACAAGCAAAAAAAACATATATGGCTCGACAGCACTAGGTTTTAACAAACCATGCACTGGCTGGCTGAGCCCCTAATAGGGTTCATCACAATTTAAAGGTCGATCAACTATCTCGGTTTTGAATCCAAATCTATCTACCAGATCACTAGATATGAAGGGATGTGCAGTCTCGACATCGAATAAAACATGCATAGGATCATCATAAATGGAAGGCATACCTTAGATAGTAATGCCTATTCCCTACTCTTTCACTGATGGAGCACTCGATGAAGTCAGAACGACATTAAATGCATATGACTTCATGGTCTACCCTTGCCTAACTGGTTCGGGATAGTCCTCCCGCATTGGATATGGGCTCTCATGTCGTAAAGCCTTCTCGACCAACTTCTTGAAGCTCTTGTCAATGTGACCAATCAATCGCTTCCCAATATGATCGTTCAACCCAGTGATAAACTTTTCATTCTTTCTAAATGGAGTACCAACGAAGATGGATCGTACTTTGACAACATATCAAATTCGGCCACATACTCTAACAAAAACATATCTCTTTGCTTCAAGTTAGCGAACTTCCCAGACAACACAGCTTTTATTAAGTTACGGTAATTTCTCTTCAAAGCAAACTATAACTAATCCCAAGTAAAATAATCCTCGAGAGACACATCTCTAAGGGCATTCCACTAGTCCATTGTCCATCCCTCGAGTCATTTAGAGGCAAACCTCTACCTCATAGTGTTGTCTAACTCTAAGTCATTGAAGATCCTTTCACAAGCATCCATCCAGTCTTATACCTAAATAGCCGACTTCGTTCCAAGGAACGGACCACCTCCTAGACTCATGTAATCTTTATATAGCTTGGCAAAGTTGACTCTTGTCATTTGCACTTGAGCACCATTAACATTAGGAGCAACATGGGCATTCTAAACCATGTTTCGCACCATTTCAGCGAACATGTCCTATAAATCGGGGATAACGGCCCCCGAGCCTGCCCATTCCTCAACTTCAAAGATGGAGTTCCTAGTAGCATTTTTGGTATGCCGACTCATTCTTAATACAAAAGTGCTTTTTTGAATGGATTTATAAAGGAAAACATTTTTGTTGAACAATCACCTTTATTCGAACACGAAAAATTTCCAAAGCATGTTTCCAAACTTAAGAAAGCTTTTTATAGTCTAAAACAAGCACCACATGTTTGGTATGATCGATTACAAAATTATCATTTAGAACATAATTTTAAAATTGGGAAAGTGGATTATACATTATTCATTAAAAAACAACATAATGATATTTTAATAGTTCAAATATATGTAAATGATATTATTTTTGGTTCTACAAATGAAATACCATGTAATGAATTTTCAAGCATTATGAAAAGGGAATTTGAAATGTTATATATGGGTGAGTTAAATTATTTTCTCGGTTTACAAATCAAACAAATATACAGTGGAATTTTTATCTATCAAGAAATTTTTTGTAATGATTTATTAAAAAGATTTTGAATAGAAAATGTTTCTAGTAAGCCAACTCCTATGAATACTAGTCTTCATTTAGAAAAGGATGAAAATGGTAAAGAAGTAGATCAATTTTTTTTATCAAAGTATGATTGGTTCTATACTTTATTTATCGGTAATTCGACCTGATCTAATGATGAATGTTTGCGTGTGTGCTAGACTTCAAAAAAATCCCAAAGAATTTTACTTATGAACCATAAAATGAATTTTGTGCTACTTAACAAATACAAAAGACCATGTTCTTTTTTATCGAAAAGACCATGATTTTGAACTCGTATTAAATGGTGTTTTGTTAGAAAATTCACCAATATATTTTGATAATAACAATGCTTATCAAAAAATCCTATTAATCATTCACATACAAAACATTTTGATATTCGACCGTGATAAAGTAGAAAAATACATGGTTTTACTAGAATTTGTTGATTTGGAGCGGATATTTTTACTAAGCTACTTACCAAAAATATTTTTATATTTTTGTAAACTTACGATGAAAGTAAGGTATTTGACCTTATAATGAAACAATCGATAATAATCTAAATTTAAGTAAGTTATTTAGTCTTTGGTTTTTATTTAACTTAAATCTATATCACAAAAAATAAAGGAAACTACCTATTTTTAACTTTTCTAAAACGTATTTATATTTTGACTTAGGCTATATTTTCATCAAATTTGTTGGTCAAAATATATGGCTTTTAGAAAAGCTCTTCTTTGTTAGTTAGAGTAACTTCTTCAGAAGAAGAAGAATTAAGTGGCTATTCGTCCCAAGGTAAAAGACTTGAGGAGACAAATACATTTGATGTTTATTTAATACAGCGTATGATAAATTCGACAATCTAAGGTATTCGTAATGCAAATTTATGGAATGACATGATGTAGTCATCTCAAAACAAAGGAATATAAGATTAGAGGAACGATGAAAGGGCGAGAACTTGAATATTCTTCAAAGTACCTTAACTGCATTTTGTGGATCAACACATACCAGGAACAGTATTAGTAGTAAAGGAAGCATTCCTTCAGTAAAATCAAAACCATGAAAATTATAAATCCAAGGAAATTTCCTTCATTTGAATTAGATCCAACAACTCTGCCTGGATATCATGATTGGTCGAAGTCGTTTTGAAGAATACAAATTCGAACGTTTGACCAAGGACTACTTGATGTCTGAGATAGAATCAGACATTTGACCAAGGACTACTTAATGTATGAGAGACACTTAAACATCTGAGCTGCTTCAAAACTTTTTTTGAAATACGACTTTGAACTTGTTACTATGGTCAAACCCTACCAACCCCACTAACTCATTCACTCCAACAGCTAAAACTTTACCTCCACATCTCCTTTTCATTTACTTCCTCAATGGCACCAAAAGCTCCATCAAAGCCCAAAAATTCCAAGAAAAGGAAAACTGAAGAATCATCTTCCGATCAACCGCCTTAGTGACTCAAGAACAATTGAAGGAATGGCTACACAATGACCTGGAAAGCATGGAAAGGTATATAATCTTGAATAAAATGAAAATTTTCCATGGGCATTTTTACAAAGTTGATGATTTTCCCGCCTACAACTTAAGAGCTCTTACTGATAGGGCAAATTCCACTTCACTGATTAAATTTGGATCTAACAATGTTCAAATTGATACCTTAGCCATAAAATGATTCTACACGAATATGAAAGGGAAATTTGTTAAATTTCATAATAGCGAAGGTTATTTATGGATAAGTGTGTATGGTGAAGTCATAACACTTCATTTAAGTCATATTGGACAAATTCTTAGGATAGGATATAAAGGAATTGATTTGAAAGATGGTGACACAGAACATCGTAGACATAATCAAATAAGTCATCATCTTTGGGAAAATCAAGTGACAAAGGCTAATTTGAAAGATTTATGACCTAGACCTCGTTTGCTTAAACGTATGTTAATAAATACTTTTATCCCAAGAACTAGAAGTCGTGAGAAAATTTATGATAATGATTATAAGGCATTGTATGTGATTATTGGGAATATTAAGGTAAATTAGGCAAAATTCCTACAAGGTAAGCTATTATCATTCTTTAAGCATTCTAGAAAAACATTTTTTTATGGACCATATATTACTTGTCTGATGTTATCTAAAAATGTGCCTCTCATATATGACGATGCTGAAAATAAACATATGCGAGTAAGAATATATTTTTTTGCACTTATGAAGCTCCCCACTCTGGTTCCATCATACAATTCATATAAAGAATATATACAATGTCTTCAACAACAAACTTCGTCAACAAGTGCTACCATAAGAGGAAAAGGAATTGAAATTCATGAAGCAAGCGGTAAAGAGGAAAATGAGGGAAAGGCAGTATGATGATAGTATTGAATCCGTGAAAGTCGTCTCTTCAAACATCACTACCTTTGAAATGCATCAACTTCATAAAACATAAGTTCTTCTCTCTTAAAAGCAACAAAAATGGGAGAAACATCTTTATAGAACTAGTTCAAGAATAAAAGATATTGAGAAAGAACTTTTAGGAATCAATATTTTTTCAGGAAAAATTTGGAAAGATTTATCGGGAAAGTCCCATTCTCTATCGCCTACAGTTCCTCCACCTCCTCCACCTCATTAACATAGTATTGGAAATCTTCTCAATCAGTACAACTTTCAAAGCAAAGTCAAGATGAAAGTGATAGTATGGATTGTAAAACTGAAAGATAGGGTGGAAGAAGAAGAGGAATCTGCACATCAGTAAGCAAGGTATGGGGTAAAGGTAAAAAATGTCTTAAAATTTGAACTTCATTGTGTACATCTCTATATTTACATAACTTTTTATATGTGGGTGTGCATGGTTGTTCATTATGTGCTTTTTGTATTTTTTGCATGCTTGTTGGAATTTCTTCATTGTGTTAAGTTATTTAGTGAATTATCGCAATAGTTATTTGTTGTTATGTTTGTTATGTTTCTTTTGTAATGGGCAAAAACATTTGTATGGTTTTGTAATTTTGTGGGATGTTGTGGTCGTGTATTTTGGCGTGTGAACATTATTTTTAAATTCATTTATGGTGCTTGAATGTTTCGTATTATTTCGTGAGTTATGCTATCATTTATTATACTACACTTTATTCCTTTTTAGAATTTTTATAATGACAAGGGAGGAGAAAAATATGTAAAAAGTACAGGGCACAATGATGAGGGAGTAAAATTGTATATATTATAGATATATACAGTTGAAATTGTATATTATAGATATATATAGGTTTCATCATCAAAAAGGGGGAGAATGCTGAATCCTGCCTTTTTAAGTTTTGATGACATAATTATATATTTCTATAAATATTGTACAATTATAACCTTTGCAGGATAGTTCAACCAAACAACGACTAGCTGTTGTGCTTAAGCAATGAAGATCAATTATCAAGAATCTCGTCGTAGTAAGTCTGGAAAAATTATACAATATCCTTTTATGGTTCACACACGCCTTGAGATATTTTATAAACGATTAAAATGATTATTCAAACTCAAATTTTCAATCAAAATCATTTTTTTTAACTTTGATAGAAGTTAAACATCTGAGTGAATGTATCAGATGTTTGAATAAATTAAAATAAACCTTTGAACTCTTGGGTTAACACTTTGTAAAAATTCAAACGTCTGGTCTATTTTTCCAAATGTTTGACCTATAAAAACTTAATTTTCTGAAACCATTCAAATGTCTGATTGGTTTAATTAGACGTATGATGAGGATATCAGACATCTGATCAAATCAACAAGATGTTTGAATCAAGTCTTATTTCAACTCCTTTATGGAAATTAGCCAAACGTCCGAGCCATTAAATCAGGCGTCTAACCTTGAACTAATATATATATATATATATATATATATATATATCAGTATGCTAGGCACGTCCGTTGGACGTGTGCAAAGAAAACTGTGAGAGTAAATTTATTTATTATAAAATAATAGTTATGTACATGAATAATATTTGACATAAATAAACATGTGAGCTAACTTCTCTTTGTTGTAAATTACTATCAACAAATACACATAAAACTTATTATAATTTCGAGCATCAATTTAGCTTTATTTAAAGGTTGAAATAATAGGCGGGAAATGACTGCATGGAAATTTGAAAGAATTTGGATTGGAGGGAAAACACGATAGATAAAACAGTGAGGGTAATTTTGTAAATTCAAATATGAGAAAACTTAGGATAAACACAAAAAATTTACTGGTATAGTGATAAAAAATTTGTTATATCCAATTAAAATATTATAGCCCAAAACACCACTTAAAAAAACATGATGAAAACAAAATGATTAGTATTACATGATTCTTCTAAGTAATTGATAAAGATAATCAGTTATCAAATATATGAAAGATACGCAAACCAACATTCTGAAATTCCATTGCTTGTGAAAAAGAAATAAATTATATTATTTTAGTATATCTTTAAGGGTTAAATGTGCTTAGATATAGTCATAAGGTTATTCTTTCAAATGTTTATCCTTGTTAAATGCATTTAATTGATGTTAAATGTAAAGGTAAATTTGTTTGATAAATGAAACCTTGACATGCATGTATCGTTATACTATTCAATGCGCTTGCCATTAAAGTGGTACCTTTTTTATAGAGCACCATAAAAATATACTTTACTTGAATAAGAGTTGCATGCATAAATAATCATACAATGTCCCTACACTAATTCAAAATTGCATATTATATTATTATATTAAGTTATGCTAAAATTTGAACTTCATATTTGCTAGCACTTAATATTTAGCATAACCTATTATGGTGACCCGTTGGTAAGGTTTTAGAATACAGCTAACAATTGCTTAATATCAATTGTAATGGCTAATCAATATAAATGGCAATCAAATAACAAATGTTCGTTAACTTTCCAGCGTCACATGAGTCATTCCTTATTACTAGCAATCTTTATAAGTTGGATATTGTTAATAAAGTGACTCCATTTCTGGATATGGAAGGGAAAATTTTATGGGGACTCCACCTAGCAAAAATACTTTTATGGGGATCCCACTCGAATAAAACAGTTTACAATTTTTCCACTCATGCAAAAAAAATTCAGCAACAACATATCAAAAAATGAAAAAAAAATCGATGATGGTTTACCGAAAACTATTTTCAGTGGGGTCTTGTCGAAAAAAGTGAGAAAAGACGGTATGAGCATTGAAAAATTCAGGATAGCAACGGACTTTTATATGTTTTGTTTTCTTTTTTACATACTACATTAATTATACCATACATCGCTCATGACATTATAGAATAGAATTACTAAACCATCTTATAGCTATGAGTTTAAAATATTTGCTCTATACTTCAAAAACATAAGCAATATATTTCAAATATATACAATCTCTTTTGGCATCTGTATTTATTTCAACATCAACAAATAGTATTATATATGGAAAAACATTAAAAAAAGAAACATGCACTTCATCAGTAAAAATAAAGTCGCATGATAAAGTTGCGTAAGCATCTGGAATTATCCCTTCCGCCTAACATTTTGAGAAGCCTGAAGTGTTCTGAAATGTGGCACATTTTTTCTTGCATTTAGACATGTTTCTTTGACAACTGCTAGTGTACTATATTGTTAATTGATTGGGAATTTCTAAAACGTGCATTTCATAAATCTGATGAGGTTTAAATAACTTAATGAAAATGAAATACGCAATTGTAATATTTATATCAATATATGAAATTTGACTATATAGTGGATTCTTATTGTCACCCAAACGTTAACTTTAAATTCTGAATAGGAACATTTCAAAGTTAAACACGTGTTTGTTAAGCACCTCATATTAATCATCCCATTCAGTAATACAACTACGAAAAAAATTGAGTGTCAACAACTATTGAATGCAAAAGAACATTAGATGGATCATCAAGTTCAAAATATGGTTAGTGTGATATCATGAACTATTAATTGTCATGGTAAAATTTTCACTTTGTTGGCGTAGAAGTATTTGTGATATTTTCAATTAACAACTAATAAATAACGTATAATTAAGAGTTTGAGACCATATTCTTCTTAATTATAGAATTTTGAGATATGAAAAAAAAGATAAAAGGTATAGTACGTTAGAAAAACATGAATTAATGGATAATAATAACTACTATTTCTACCCTTCAACCTCATATTCCAAACTGTTATAATACTTTTCCTTATGAGGTAATGTATAATAAAATATTATTATCATGGCATTGAGTCATACATAACGTTGGTTTCCATATGAGTACCATCATAAATCTGTCAAGTGGATAAACATGATTTACCAAAACATTTTGGGAAAAAAAATCACATAATGATGCCTTTCTCAACTATAGAAAACAATAAATTTAGTCATTCATTATAAATGCTTACTCTAACTTTTAATAGAGACAGTTATTCTCAAATGAATGCTAACACCTTTCCTTTAACAAACTTTGATCGTCACAAAAAAACAGTACACTATAAATTGGAAAAGGATGGCCTTTCATAAATAGTGGATCATAACTCATGATAAAAAATCCCTTACTATAAAATATATGTCTTTATCATTATTTACATCACTCTTAAATAGGAAATAAATAAAGCTAAGAAATTCAGTACTCAAACATTTTTTAAAAAAACCGAGAACCATCTATTGCTTTTAAATATTCGTTTAATAAACAGAAAGATTGTAATATTTTCAGCTAACAACAAATAAATAAAGCATGTCAAACTATATTTTCCTCGGTTACACAATTTTGAGATAGGATGAAAAATCTAAGGCTAGTAAGCTAAATGGGTACTCATAACTACCATTTCCATCCCATAAAATTAAACTTTATATTTAGTGGATATTAACGATGTATGATTGAATGTTACAATTATGACATGGAGTCCGTAAGTAAGAGGGATCACCTGTTTGAGTACCACCGCAATTATGCTAAATGGTTAAAATTGTGTGTCGAAAGCTTATGATATTAGATAATGATACCGAGTTCTTAATATTTGGAGAAAAATTGTAAAAAGAGACCGGTTTGAAACTTATGCAGTAGATATTTAAACATGTATGTTAGGATGTGAGGTAAATGTATATTACAGATATTACCTTAATTTAGTGGTACTAAACTTACTAAAGAAATTAAAACTGGTTAATAACGGAAGTTAAAAAAGCTTTATCTGTAAACTGTTTACGTTATTACTGTGCATATATCATATAAAATTATTCCATGTTAAGATCAATTTACATCAAGCTTAACCTGTTAACTAAAAAAAATCAAATGTAACAAAACAAATATAACAAACTTTGTAAAAAATGGTTGTCAATCCCTTTCATCATAAAAAGTCTCAAGAACAATAGCTTCCGCTTCCGCTTCCTAAACTACTTTCCATACATCTTCCCTTCTTTTATTCTGATAACAAATGTCAATAATTGTCACAACTGCAAGATACCTCTCTCGACAATGCTCATACAATAAGGTTATTATCAATATATGTTTAGACACTACATACCAACACTTGTATCTAAGCTACTGAATTAGCCATATTCCCAGATGTCTTAAAACTTCTAGATCAAATATATAATTTATATCTCCGAAAAAAATGTACACGAAGGGAGAGAATTATAATCTAAAAGTAGTAGGAAAAATCATACCTTTATTATACGATGAAGAAAGTGGATCTTCGACCTTGTATCGATGAACCAAAATCTCCTAGATAACTATAACATCATTGACCAATAAATTCTTTGTTTGAATCTACTCGATTTTAGAGAACGTCTGTTATTATGAGGTTTGAGTTTTAATGATACCTTGATAACTTGGTGAAAAAGGAGATTCAGAACTGAGAACAATAAGTTGGGAGGATAGGGAGGAAATGTTTTAACCCAATTTTATTTAGAAAGAACGTGCGGACAAATGACCATAATATCCTATTGTATGGATGAAATTTTAAAGGGCTTTTCAGACATTTCAAAAGCTTCAAAATTAGGTATTCCTATTATATATAGATATATATTTGAAAGACACACACACAATATATATATATATATATATATATATATATATCCATGCCAAAGTCACTCTATGTCCAGCTCAAGTTTTCTTCAAATCCGGTCCAAAACGGAGTAAAATTCAAGTAATAGCTAATAGGAAGCGATCTGTGCCGATCATGCTTAAAATCGAGGATTCGTTGTCAAATATGACGGAAAAACGCAAAGTATTTTGTCCCATAATAAAGAGACCTCATTATGCTAAACACATATGAAACAAACATGATTGCATAGTTCAGAATAGGTCTTGTCATTTCTTAGCTGGATAGATTTAAGATGATCGGGTCTGCAACAGATAAGGTATCATGTATAATCAGGGATGGGCTCATTGTTCCTAAAATCAATAGTGCAATAGGAGGGTTAACCGAGGAAACTAGTCAGATTAAACTTAATCCTAATCTTGCTACAGATTGTTATAACTAGACTAAGGGGGCACATTCACATTTCAGGCAGACTGGGACAAGATCAAAGTACATTACCCAACACCAAACTAGACTAAGATCATATGGCATCACAAAAACTCAAGAAAAATGAGTTTTTGCACGTATAGAGCATGCCTGAACAGAATATACACTACCAACAGACTAAACGAGTGGGGTACTCTCCGAATAATGTTTGTTCCTTGTGCAACAAAGAAGAGCAAAAGCAAAATCACTTACTTTTTAACTACTCCTACAGTAAATATTTATGGTCTATTAACAGATTAGAACTAAAAATTATACCTGACCTGTCTAAAGATAGCTACAATATTTTGATTGCTGCGGAGGAAATTCAAATGAAATTTGCTTAACACGATCAAATCAGGGATGTGGCTTGTGCTGCACTAACGGCTACAACCTATTTTATCTGGCATGAGAGAAACGCAAGGGTATTTAGTCAGAAAATGATAAATAAAATACAAAAGGTGAAGATTATTGAAAGAGAGGTGGCGTACCTGATAAGCAGAAGTGGCAGTACAACTTGAAGAGCAGATCAAAATGTAGAGATTTTGATGTGGTGGGGGGTTGATTTGGTAAATACAGGATAGTGGCAAGCCACCATTAGTGTGAACAGGTTTAAGTTGAAGAAGACGTAAGTGGAAACAGATTAGTAAAAGCGGGTCGGGTTGTGGGCTATATTGCCTACTGTTGTTGTAGTTTGTGAAGATGTAAATTCCTTTTTTTGTTTTGTTTTGTTGAGTTATGAGCTAATACATGGAAGTGATATATACTCTTTTCCCTTACAAAGAACCCATCTAGGTTAGGGGAGTTGTAAGGTTTTGATTACGGAAGTATATAATTGGTTTTTAGTGATATTAATACCATTTTTCTCTGTGTGTGTATAAGTCAGACGTCTGAACCTAACTGTTGGACGTCTGAATTAGAACAAAAATAAACGTATTTCTTTTTAGAATATGTTCAGACATCTAACCTACTCATTTAGATCTCTTACTTGATTTAAATGTTTTTTAATATATTTGAGTCAGACGTCTGACCCACTTATTCAGACATCTGACCATATTTAAATGGTTTTTTTAATATATTTAAGTCAAACGTCTGGCCATACAACTCAGATGTCTAAAAATTTATAAATGGATATATTTTGAACGGACATCTATTTCCTAAAAATTTATTTCTCTTTATTGAAAGATGTGATTCTTTAAATAATCATAATCTTTCATCATAACTTTTCAATACTATAAATAAAGACTAGATTCACTTATTGATATCAAATTTATTGCTCTCGGACTCTCAAAATCTCTACTACTATTTTTGAAAGTAAAAGTGCTTTAAAATCTATTCTATGATTCCTATTTCTCTGCACGTTTGATTCAAAATCATCAAAGGATATTATAGAAAGGGTGCACTCAAACTTAACTTATTTGTGTCATGAAGAACACTTTGAAGATAGTAAGCAAAGGTTTTTCTTTATTGTGTTGTGAAGTCCTATTCAGCTGCTCTGGTAATTGTAAACCTATTCCTCTAGGTGAAGTGGGATTGTTAATAGTGAAATTCCTAAAGAGAGCTTAAGGACTAGTCATAGGACGAGAGGTCCAAACCTGTATAAAAATTCTGGTGTGATCATATCTTACTTTACTTATTTATTTATCTGCATATTTGTCTCAAGATAAAATTAATCCATAATACTCTAGATCCTTTAGAATTTAAAAGGACTCAATACTTTGCAATAGGAACTGATCTAATTAATTTCTAATAATATTGGGATATAGAAAGAGTACTAACTTAAATTGCCATTCAAGTTTGAAAATTTGCTAGCTCATCTTCTCATCCTGTTTTCTTTTGGGAAGCATGTGTAGTTGGTATTGTAGGAACATATATGAATAAGCAGAAGTGCGCATAGCATGTTGAAGAAGTCGCTCTTCCAAATTACATTACTCCAATTTCTCTAGCTTTACTTTCATTTCATCCTAAAAAAAGCAGAATAAAAAGTATAAATGAAAATTTAAAAATTGTCACAAACGTAATATGAATGTAAATCAAGATTAATAACCACACAAATATAGATGACTATTACTTATTTACTTTGCGATTTTAACTTGGAAAGTTGCAATCAAATCTTCTTACCTTATATTCTTTTGAGAAGCATGTCTTGTTTACTTTCTTAAAGGAACATGTATTGAAAAGCAAGAGTGCATGCAACTAGTTGACATTAAAGTCATCCTTTCATCTTGGATCCTTTTAATTCCTTTAGCTTTGCTTCACTTCATCCTTAAAAAGCTAACATAATTGCAAATGAAAAATGCAAAATCATCTGAATTATAGCGGTATGAATGCAAACCTAGATTAATCATTTGAAATATTGATAGGCAAGAACTTAAATTGTGAAAATTTCAAAATAAGTATAGATTCACCATCTATACTATGATGTTACCACTTAAGCATCATCAAAATGTTAGAAATAAAACCATAATGATAGTTTGGTAAAGTTTGTTAGAAGAAGCCATTAAGCAATATGATGTGTTACCCCGCCTTTTGGCAAGGCCAAGATACCATGGATTTGGAAAAACGGATTTTGTGATCATCAAGGCAGGAAACCCAAAGAGATGTTTGTCAGGATCGAAGATCGGTTATAAGCAAGGTTATGTATGATAATCAAGCAGATTCAGATAAATGGCATCCTAGAATTGGCTAAGTATGGATTGACACTTTCCTTAGGCAAGGGATCTGATCACTTCCCCTAGACAGGGGATCAGATCGAATCACTATGGATATGGACACTCAACTCAATAGATTAATTCATTAAATATTGATCGGTTGCTCTAGAAAACACTTAGGGAACTATACAAACACATCAGGAAACCAGGAGAAGGCAACATGGGGGATTCACCCTAGCGACCGCCAAGCCCCAGTCCCCCATCCTAGGGGATCAGCTCTGATCCCCCAATAGGGATTTGCACCGATCCCTCAAAGTGGGCCCAATGAGTCATATTTTTGGGGAGCAAGGTTGGCCTGGTCTGGAGGTTCTGCATGCGGGATTTTAGCTAGATATTTTGTCGTCTTCTCCTATAAATATAGGACCATTAGTTCAAGGAAAAAAAGCTTCTTCTTCTTCCGCTTTCCGGTTCTCTTGGCTACACTCTTCCAATTTTAATACTCAGATTCAAATCACTATAACTCTAATCATCAGTATAAATAAAAAGAAAATCTTTAGAGTGGACGTAGGCCGGAGTCAATCGAATCACTATAAAACCTCTTGTGTTCATTTCTAACTGTTTTAATTTTCTTTTCTTCATAATTTATTCTCTACTTCATTCTATTTGGAATTGGTTATTGAATTGGTGGTGCTTTCACATTGTTTGAGTGTTGGCGGCCATTGTTGATGCTAAGATTTTGGTGCTTTCACTTAGAAGACTTGCACCTACAGATTTGGAAGCTATGATCTTGGATTTGAAAGCTTGGAAACTTGGATCTAGGAAGCAATAGTTAGGCAATCAGTAAGGAGACCATTGGAAGATAAGAGTCATCATGGAGGGAGTTAGGAGGCATCCTAAAGAGCTGGAGCTAATCAACCCTCTGTCTACATCATTAGGAATGAGATGGAGACTATTATGGAGGCGGTGTAGGAGCGGATGATAAAGAGACAAGAAGAGATGATGCAGAATTTCCTCAGGCAAATCGGACAAGCTGGAGCAAGAGTTACTGGCAATCTGGATCAAGGAATTGGAGTAGCAAGAGTTATAGAAAATCAAAATCAAGAGCATGGAAATGGAGCTAACAGGCAAGGGAATAGAGCAGCCGACGGTGAACCCCGGGCAAGCAGGAGGGATCGACACCGATCCCCCTAGAGGGATCAAGATTAATCCTCTAGGCTTGGTGGGCACACCCCTGGGTCAAGTTAGATCAGATGTTGGGAGGCCAGTGGTCGGTTCTATGCAGATTGATGTGGATCGAAATTTGAAAGCATGTCCGTATGACTACGTTTTGGAACACCCTCGTGGAGTTAGGTGGCAGGCTGGCAATATGGATTAGAGGCCATCAATGGATAAAAATAAAAGGATGGCTATGGTGATCGGATGAGTTTTGAGAGGAGGACTGGTGAACAAGTATTTTGAAGATGTGAATAGGAGTCTATTCACTCTTAACATCAGGCGTGCTAGGAATTCACCGGAGTTTAAGTTACCAACACTGAAAACATATAATGGAAAAATGGATCCTACTATTCACCTGATGAGGTATATGAGGCATATGGAAGTGCTGGGGGCATCAGAGGAAGTGATGGCATAATGTTTCCCCTTGTACTTGGTAGATATAACTGCACTATGATTTAGTCAATTAGAGAACGGTTCCATTGGTACTTGGTCAGAGTTGGTGGATATGTTCATAAGGTAATTTCAGGTCCACATCACGAGACCCAAGAACGTGATAACGTTGATGATGATGAAGCAGAGGGCTGGGGAACTCCTCAGGAATTTCCTAACAAGGTTTAATGCGGTGGTTGCTTTGGTAGATCGGCCCAATCCATCGATGGTTCTGATGATGGAAGCATCAGGGATAGATGATAATACCGATTTTACTGTAGCACTGGAACGGGATCCTCCGATGGATCTTGGGGAATTTTGTCGTGAGGCTGAGAGGTTCCTGCGGTAGGAAGATGCTAAGGCCGATAGAGAGGAAGAGGTTAACACAGTAAGGGATGGAGGACCGTCTGGAGAAGGTTCAGGCAAGGACAAAGGAAAGAAGAAGCTGGATGATGGTTTCAAGAATGGGAATCGAAGTTCTCCACTTATTCAGATTTGACAGAAAGCTTGGAATGGATTTATCTGGACACAAGAGGGCAACTCCCTTATCGAAAACCACAAAAGAGGGATCCTACGGAGTGGAAACATATGTCTAAAAAGTATTGCCTATTCCATGAAATAGATGGGCAAACTATGAATGAATATAGGCACTTACAGGATATGGTTGAGGAACATGTTAGGGATGGTAGGCTGCCACAGTACGTGAGGACTCGGGCTGTTGTAGTGGAACATGAGTAGCCACCATCCATGTCCAATGGAAATGACCTTGGATCGTGGTCATAAATCGTCATCTCTTGATCAGGATGGCATGAACTAAATAAATAATAAACTCCACAATATAACAGCTAAGTCACTAACACATGTACGGGATCGATGTCAGTGCCTAAGCATGCTCTGAGATGATGATGAACCGTCGTGCCCGGAGATGCAACATTTGGTTTATCTTGTTTTTGGTTTTCTAGTTAAAAGAACTTAAATTTGATAACATATAATTTAATAAATGGATTTTATAACACTCAAATCTGCATTAAAATAATGAATGAAAGCAGGTCGCGGTTGTCTCGACCAGAGATATGTGGCAATAACTGCAAGGTGCGAGTCCCTTCGTCGGAGAGCCAAAGGATGGACTCACACATCATGGACTAAGTCCTTGACTAGGGAATCAAGGCTGGAGAATAAAACCCCACAAACCTTGTTATGTTCCGACTGGAGAGATGGAACCGCAGTGCAAGAATTAGGCCGCTTCGTCGAAGAGCGACAAAATAAGCCTGCTTATCATTGTACCCTCCTCATCGAAGAGTGAGTGGGGTCCAGCAAGGGTACGGGGAGACCATGGTCGACCCGGAGAGGCCATGATTCATATTTACATTGCTATATGTCTCGCTGGAGTGTCGAGGCTGGAGTGCAAGGGGTAGGTCGCTTCACCGGAGAGCGACAGGATCGGCCTACTCGTCGTTAAATTTGGATTGAACTTAGTAAGGGTCCAGAGAGACCACGGTAGTTCGGAGAGACTATGAACCAGATAGTTGGCCAGGTGACACCTTAGTATTGGCAAACAATCTGGTGAGATCGAGGCTTTGGATTTGGCAAACGATCTAGTGAGATCATGGATTCGGTTACTGGCTTTGGATGGATATGGATTCAGTTAAGGATTTTTTTGACAAGGCATGTTTTGGAGGGAAAATGTTATTCGGCCTTTTGACAAGGCCGTGATACCATGGATTTAGGAAAACGGATTTCGTGATCATCAAGGCAGAAAGCCCGAAGAAATGATTATTAGGATCCAAGATCAGTTATAAGCAAGGTTATGGATGATAGTCAAGAAGATTCAGACAAATGGCATCCTGGAATTGGCTAAGTATGGATTGGCACTTTCCTTAGGCAGGGGATCAGATCAGATCACTTTCCCTAGGCAAGGGATCAGATTGGATCACTATGGATATGGAAACTCAACTCACTAGATCAATTCATCAAAGATCGATCGGTTACTCTAGAAAACACTTAGGGAACTATACAAAAAACTCAGGAAAACAGTAGAAGGCAACATTAGGGACTCAGCCTAGAGATCGCTGGGCCCCACTCCACTATCTTAGGGGATCAGCATCGATCCCTCCTATAGGGATCGACACTGATCCTCAAAGTGGGCCCAATAAGGCCTATTATCGGGGGACGGGGTCTACTTGGTCTGGAGTTCTACAGGTGAAATTTCGGCTAGATATTTCATCGTATTCTCCTATAAATACAGGATCATTGACTCAGCGAAAAATGGGGCTTCTTCTTCCTCTTTCCGGTTCTCTTGGTTACACTCTGCTATTTTTTATACTTTGATTCACATCACTGTAACTTTAATCAATGGTATAAATGAAACGAAAATCTTTGGAGTGGACATTGGCCGAAGTCAGCCGAACCACTATAAATTTCTTGTGTTCATTTCTTACTGTTTTAATTTTCTGTTCTTCATATTTTATTCTCTACTTCATTCTGTTTGGAATGGTTATTGAATTGGTGGTGCTTCACACTGGTTGGGTGTTGGCGGCCATTTTGGATGCTAATAGGATGTTAACCTAGATTAATCACCAAACACAGTAAGGAAATAATATAATAAGTTTTTGTAGCGACTAACTAATTTTTTAGGAAGTACTAACTTGAATTTTGAAATACGAATAGATTCACACTTTGTATTTTCTTTTACAACATGAACAACTTAGAAATACAATAGGACATAAAACCTATAAAAAAATCAGTGAGGTAATACCTTTAGCTTATCACAAACCCAGATAATAGCCACATGCTCGTCGCCACACCCTATAGTCTATCGTTTTATCCTAGACATGCTTGCACAATTGAAGAAACTTAAGTGTCAGAGTTTATAAGTGTGGATGGATTTAATTTCAAAAGGGAAAATTGAATATATGTACACATGCACATATATATGTATGTATTTATATCGTCACCATATTATTGAGTTTGATATATTTGAAAATTTGCTGTGCTTGGTTATTTACATGTAGTCAACTTATACGACTTTTCAATTTTTCATCAGTCTATATATCTAACATCAAACTTTTTAACTCATTTAGTACTTACTTTTCCAGTACCTATAGTCCATCTAGTTATTTACATGTTATCGATATCTTTTTCTTTCAGTTGGCTAAATTTTGAAAATTAGTTTGGTTTAATAGCAAAAAATATCATTTTTGTTAGCTTTGACCGCAGGCCAATCAAATTGTCACACCACCTATAACTTTTTTAATAGAACAAATGAATGATAATATATATTCAATTAACAATCGAATTATGTGAATCTACCAACGTGCAGGTAACAAATGTAGCAGAACAAACTTTGCCAACAAATGTATTCTCCATTGCATTATCTAATTTTCCTCTATATATATCTATGTATATGTGTGTGCATTAAACAATTGAATGCAACCACCATCCAACTTTAACAAAAGAAAACTGTACAAAGAAAAAAACAACTGCCAATCAATTTTCCTCAAAGTAGTAAAACATAGGAATATAGAGAACAGAAATACCAATAGACATGATCTTGGCACTGCACTATAGTTGAAGTTTGACTAATACCAAAACATCTAGCCAAATCATTAACTCATTTGCTTTGGAATTTGAAGTCAACAAAAAATAAATAAAAATTGAATTTGACAGAAATTTGGTAATAAATACGATCTCGGTAGAAATTTGGTAATTAACTGAATTGAATTCGAAGAAGACCGCTATTTAATGAGTATGGGATGAGGAAGATCAAAATAGCTAGCATGGTGGAATAAGCTACCAAGGACGCAGGGTTAAGCTCCAAGGACCCATAGTACAATCCGAAAGAACCGACAATATGAAAAAGAATGCAGTGGGAAAGAAAATGTCCAAAGCATTGTTAGTTTGCGGAAGATGAATCTTACAGCTAATTTAACACTGGAGGGGGGTTAATAATGTTTACTGATTTTTGTGAATCTTTTTAAATTCTTTTAAGATTATAATTAAAGAATGCAAAATCAACAATCAAAAATGCAAACACAGAAAGATATGAATGCAGTAAAAGTAACAAGTAAAGAGTTAGAGAGATCACACTAGGAATTTTTATACTAGTTCGGAGTTACCCTACATCCAGTCCTATACAATTTCTTGTACTGATTTCTTTTCAAATATCAAAGTCAATACAATCTAAATTTTAAGGCTACAAAACACACCCTCTAGAATTTTCTGAGCTCTGGGTACACTTACTAGATTCGAATGAGGCACCAACACACCTACTTGGATTCAAATGGGACCCATAGTACACCCAATTGATTCAAACGGGACACAAGCACACTAGTTGGATTTCAAGGACACCAAGAACACCCAAAATTATAAGAGTATGATTTGATAGAATTTACAGACTCAGGTTCTTGATCTAGAGTACTAATGATCCTATAACCTTTTGAATAACACTTTGATCTTATTTTGAGTGATAAAGATGAGAGAGATCAGAGAGCAATTGATAGAGAATCAAATCAATAGAGTTTGGATTTGATTCTGATTGAATTTGAAAATATTTTTGTAACGTCCCCCACTTGAAGGCCCAAAACTAACGGTTACGGATGCTGCAGTCATCCATAGTTATTTATCCTCGGCGACCAGATACGGTAATGTTAGATACATTGATATTACAGAAACACAAGGATATGTAAAAAAATTAAAATCATTAAACAACTTTCACATTCCATTTCAAATCATTTCAAATTCATTACATAATCGCAGATTCGAGAACCATGTTTATAGGAAATATAATTATTACAACATACGCCAAGAGCGACATATGAAGATGCCCCCTTGGATGATCAGAGTCTAAACATAAGCAATTAAACAACTTTGCCTTTACAACAAAACACAACGGAATCAAAATAGAAAATAACTCCTACTAGCTAGCCTGCCTCCTGCACGTCTTCGGAAGCTTATTTGTCTAAAGAGATACCTGAAAACCTCAACTCTCAAACTACTCAAAGTTAATTGAGCACCCGAGAGTTTAAGGAGAAAACATAAACTTCGAGCCAGACATAAAGCCTGGTATGAATAATAATTTACCATTTCAAACCAATTTAGATATCTAGTGAGACCACGCAGCTTAGCGGAACGGGTTTTCCCCTCACTAGTATCCTCCAAAATTTTATAATAACCATATACTGTGCTCATGCATCCACAGTGGTTTAAACATAGCAATTCAAAATATTATGATGATATGCAAACATGTAAATCAATTCTGGATTTCCCATCCCCATTCATTTTGACTATCCATCTCAGTTATAGTTTCTAGGGTCACTATTAACCTATTAGTTTTCATGGGCTGACTAATAACCTGTTTAAAGCTTATGGACTCCCTATCCAGTTTCATAGTTTTCATGGGATCACTAAGAACCTATTGGCCCCTGCCAATAACTTCATTCATTCATGGGTTCTCCCTGAACCTATTGGTATCTCCAATGACTCTCTTATCATAGTTTTCATAGGTTGACTATGAACCTATTGACTTCTGTCAATAACTTAATACGGATATAGTTTTCATGGGTTAACTACAAACCTATTGGCCCCTACCAATAACACTTTCTAATCATAGTTTTTGTAGGTTTACTATGAACCTGTCTATCTGAAAACTTCTTTAATCAATATTTAGGCATTCTACATTCTGGTCTATCTGACCTCTTGGAAGCAATTCTACTCATTCAGGAGTTAACTTAATTTATATTCACTACCAGGTCAATCTAATTGGTTATTCTACCCTTAATCTCCCTAAAATACAGTTATAGGTCCATTATAATGTGAATATATATTAGAAGAAGCAAACATAATAACACAAATACCTGTGGTTTAATATCCTTCAAAATAATTTTCATATGAAACATGGTTAATCCCTTTAACCTATTACTTTATCAAGGAAAGCTTCTTCAAAAACTTCATACTTAAAAGCCAATTAAAACTACTTTATTTCTGCCATGGTTTTTCCTTTAAAAATGAGATTGGGTTTTTTGTTTTGAAAACTAAGGCTTTCAAAACCTTAAACCTTTACTTTCAAAACCTTTGGATAACCTTCTTCGAAAGCATTCAAATCTTCTTTTCAAAACACTAATCATATGCCTTTCGAAACACTTTAAATCATCTCTTTTGAAACCATCAAAACATACCTTTCAAAAGTATTAAAGTATTACTTATTAACTCATAGAAGCATAGCTTCAAAACCATTTGAAAGTACCCCTTTCGAAACCATTTGAAAGTACCCCTTTCGAGTCCATTGAAAGTACCCTTTCGAAACCATTGGGTTTAATCTTAAACATATCTTTTGGGTAAAAGTAAATATAAACAAAAGTACCTCTTTCGAAACCATTAACCTTCATATAAAAGAGTTTGGGGGAAAACTGATGGCTTCGAAACCATCCTTTCGAAAGCTTAAATCATTTAAGTAAAACATTTGACGGATAGCTTCGAAACCCCTTTCGAAGCCATTGCCTTCGAAACCATTAATCCCTTTCCAAAGCTTTAGGAAGTGGCTTAATACATTTATAAAGAAAAGCTACCTTTCGATCTAGTTGGTGACTTCAATCCATTCGAAAGGCATAAGGTCGGTAGTAGGGTTTCAACTGGGATGAAACTACCCTTTCGAAAGCATTGATTTAAAAACAAGGCAACTCATTCGAAAGCTATCTTTTCGGAACAAAATGGCGGCGACTTCTTTGAAAGCTATAGCAAACCCTTTCGAAAGCATTCTTTTGAAAACAAGGCAAGCATATTTCTTTAGATAGTAAAACGTAGGCTTCGACCCCTTCACATGTTAGGTTTCGACTCCATACCTTCCACCTTTCTCCAATCCACTACGTACCAATGCATTGATACCTTGTGTATTGGTTTCGACTTGGTTGGTTTCGACTTGGTTGAGGAGGAAGTATAGGATCAAAAGGTAGCGTCTAAACAAGGCGAAACATAATTTTCTAGGTAAAGACTATTTTAATGCCTTTTTAAGTAATTTCTTTTTAACTAACCTGCCTATTTGTAAACATTTAATTGGTTGCCATAAACTTTTCAAATTCTTTCCAAAACAAAACTGCCGCATTAATTTCAGATCTAAATAAAATAATTTAGCAAATAAGTCGTTCCTTAAGAAAAACAATTAAAACATTTAAGTCCTCCACTTAAAATAATTAAATTTTCCTTAGTAAATTACTTAGGAAAAATCTCCAAAAATCATAGAAATTCACTTTTAATACGTTATGTAATATCTATAAATTTCAGACCCAAATTCTTCATAATATAGCCGAAATTCATTTATAAACCCAATTGTTCATATTTTCCTTTGAAAATTCATAATAAATTTTCCATAGCTGGGAAAATTATGAAAATTAATACCTATCTCCAAAATAATGTTTTACATAACATGTAAATTCCTCATGGCATTCGAAACAATATATAAGTGATTTTAGCCTTAAAACTGTATATAACATTTATCAAACTTGTTTGAATATAACATATCATGAAACCCAAGCATATCATCATTAAAAATCATCATAATGGATTTAAACTTAAACCCGAAATCAAATGATCATTGAAAACAAAAGTAGAAATGGTTTTGATTATTATTCACCTTGATTAGGATAAGGAAGTTGAGATTTGATCCTTGATTAATTCCCCTTGCTTGATTGCTTAGCTTAAATTTGATTTTCCCCTTTTTCTTCCATAGATAATGGCCAGCTTTGAGCTTTTGATTTACGTTTTTCAGTTTTGCAAAATGAATGTGCAAAGTAAAGGAAACGAGATTTTTAAGGTAATGAGATTATGGTACGGTAATTACCTTTAAGCCCTTGCGTTAATTGTTTTCTTATTAATTAACATATGAAACCTTTCATAGCCCATTTATTTAATTAAGCTCAGCCTCTAGTTTAAATTTTCAAATCTCAATCCCCTTATCACTCTAATATTTACATTATTTTATTTTATTTATCTAATTAAATCTCCTGAATAATGTTATTAAAAATTAGGGGTGTTACAGGCTCCCATCCTTAAAATAATTTCATCCTCGAAATTCGGTAAGGAGTAAATACTAAACATAACAATTATCTGTAACAGCTCTGTTTGCGCCAAAAATGGTCACAAACACCCAATCATAGATGAAAGCACCAATTCACAGTCATAGATCATATATGGAATATATGAAGAGGATATAAATATGAAGAACAACAAAAATAAAAAAGAAAGCAGTAAAAAGACGATATTTATAGTGGTTCGGCTGACTCTGGCCTTCGTCCACTCCATAAATTCTTTTTATTGCAAGATAATTGGTTATAATTACAATGCAGAGTTTTTGAAACAAAAATAGCAGAGTAGCATTTAGGTAGTAGATGAAGAGAAGCAGAATCCAAATCCCTTTTCTGAAGCCCCGCCTGCCGCATTTATAGGCAAAATCCTAGTTACTGGGCTTCCTGAGTGATATGGGCCCACCAAAACCATAGCCGAACCCATACCCTTCATCACGACCGATCCAAAGTAATATATATGCCGACTTGAAAGTGTCTCGAGGATGACCCGAAGCAGATCCATCATTGACCCGAAGCAAAGTGCATGATGACTCGAAGTAGCTTGTGTCTTCCTCAATGCCGATCCCAAGAACGTCGACCCGAAGTTTCCTAAGCACCGACCCGGAGCTGATGCAATGCCGACCGGAAGTAGATTTAACACCGACCTCTCTCCATATGCCGATCCCATCCTGATGCCGACCCCTCGCTTTATGCCGACCCGGAGCAAGGTGCTCTTCGACCCGAAGTATTTCAAATATGCCGATCCCTAGAAACTTCACCATATGCCGATCCCATGCCTTGCTTGCCGACCCGAAGCCACAAGAGTGCCGACCCAAAGCAACACGCCGACCCTAAGTGTTATGCCCACCCGGTGCTCAATGTCGACCCCATCCAATCGATGATCCCTCCAAGATGAATGTCGCTCCCTTTACTCCACCGACCCGAAGCATACTAGATGCCAACCCGAAGTGTGATGGCTGCCAACCCGAAGTAAACACCGACCCCATGAAAACATACTGATCCCAAGTGACCCGAAGCAAGGCCTTATCCGACCCGAAGTAACCATCATGAAAACCCGAAGTAAATGCAAGAATGACTCGAAGCAAACTCCAAGCAACCCGAAGTGACTCGACTTTTGTCGAAACCTATATTTCAAGTATCCCACGCTTTTTTCCCATCGACTATGCCGAATCCCGGCCACATATTCATGCTTATCATCCATGATTGATCGTCTATCCATCATTTGAACCAATACCATTATATTCCATCCTCGATAACCGTGTAGCCGATTAGGTTAAATCCGCCTGTATGTTGCCTTGCCGAAAGGCGGGTTAACACTTTCCCCCTCAAAACATACCTTGCGATAGGAAGGTGTGTTTTGTATTACCATAAGCCCAAAATTTGAAGTCCAAAATCTATTGATCGCCATATCCAACCTTGAATCCAGTCCATTGCCAAACCAATTCCTTGATCTCTCTGGATCATTAACAAAATCCATGATTGTTCCGAGTCGATATCTATTGTGCCCATTTTTGGTACAAACACTTTGGTGCTTTCACTAAGAACAAACAGTTTTTTCTCTTGCTCCTTGGATCTCCCATCGACACCGGATTGCATAAGTCCAAGAGGAAGATCCAGATCTCTAATTCGGAATCCTTCCATCCTATTCAGATTTGCGTAAAGTCTAGGCAAGGACTCCACCACTCAAGATGGTTAGCACAAGAATTGCCTCTACGACTGCTGATCAAGAAGGTTGGGATAGGAAGAATCCTACACAGCAGCCACCATCTAATCAAGACAACACTGCTCACTCAGATCCGTCAGGACCAGTCACCAGACAAGAGTTCCAAGTGTTGCTCCAAGAACTGACTCAAAGTCGACAACAGTTAACTGAACAGTTGCGCGCTATGCTGGATTGACCAACCAATTAAACCGCCGAAGGCACAGGAGGACCAGGAGGGATGATGTTTCCCACTCGTCCATTGAAAGTTCTGCTTCATCTGACTATCACGACAGATCTACACGTCCCCGATTAGATGTGAGTCACACACAAGCTACCGGATATCAACCTGCCTTGACCGTAGGACAATTGAGGGTTGGACCGTCAACCGGCTTCCAGACCGGGCCCTCATCACGAGGAGGTGCTGTTCCACAGTATACCACAGACAATCGCACTGCAACCGCCATAGTAGAGACAAGGGTTGATACCCGGAATCTGTCAGATCCGAATAATCAGCAACGTGGGCGTACTCCTGAACCATACGTCCCGGAAGATGCCGAGCCAAGGAGGCGAGGCATGGGCCGTCGACAGCGTCCGGTCCAAACTCGCACTGTGGAACCCGACCACACCTTAGCGCAGCATGCACAGAATGCGGCTATGCCCGATATTTCAACCATGATACGTCAGATGATTCGCGAAAGCCAGGGGCTTACCAATGACGATTGGGGAATCTCCCATAGTCATACTCCTTTCACAGATGAGATATTATACGCTGATCCCCCTCGGCGATTCAGAATGCCAACTCTCCCAATGTACGAAGGAAGCAGTGACCCCAATCAACATATTTTGAAATATGAGTGGTCAATGAGCGCTGCAAGGGATGATGATGCAGTGAAATGCCGAAGTTTCCCCATCTCTTTGGGAGGAATCGCAACAATGTGGTTTACGAGGTTGCCACCTAGATCTATCTCTTCGTTCGATCAACTGGCTAAGAAATTTGTCGAACAGTTCCGTATGCATGTCGCTAGACCTAAAGACGTTAACACCCTATCTAGCGTCACCCAAGCTAAGGGAGAGACACTCAGGCGTTATTTAGAAAGATTCCACGTGGCATGTGTAGAGATTAGTAATCCCAACGATAAATCAATCTTGATGGCATTAACCAAAGGGATCGATCCTGATTCTGAGTTTGGAAATTGGTTAGCTGGAAAACCACCCGCATCGTTGGACCGTTTCTACTCCAAAGCCGCTCAATTCTTAACGTGAAACAGTCTAGGAAGCAGGACGATGCGAGGCCCAAAAGTGAAGGAATACAAAGTAACATAGCAGTTAAGCAGTCCGGTGAGAGTTCCGAAAAAGTTCAGTTAAATATACAGAACAAACAAACCCAGCCGAGAGGCAACAATGGTCAAGATAAGAAAAGAGATCAGAACCAAGGCCCACGACGTAGGGCTCCAATGTTTGATAATTACACGCCGTTGAATACATCATTGGAAAACGTGTACCTACAAACTTGCAACACTATGCAATATAAGAAGCCTGCTCCGAAGCCCTCATCGGAGAGGCAGGTTCAAACAGGGAAGTTTTGTTGATTCCATGAGAGTTACGGCCACAATACCAATGACTGTCGACATCTACAGGACCTCATCAAGAAGTTGATCAGGGAGAGAAAGTTAGATCAGTTTGTGCGGGCGCTGCAGTCTGGTGGTGCGGGCCCTTCAAATCAAAATCGTGTGCAGAACCAAGAAAGACAAGAAGAACCTGCTCGTACGGGCGGAAGGCTAGTTATAAACACAATAAGTGGTGGTCCCCACCCAGCAGACAGAAGCTGGAGGGAAATGGAGTCGTATGTTAGCTCTATCAGGCATGCGGACTTCGAATGGTGCAGTAATTGTGAAGATGGGGCTCCGGCCAAGCAACAAAAGACAATGTCTGATGATATCATATTTAGAAGCCGAGACGCTGATAAGGTCGAAGCCCCCACAATCGACCCATTGGTCATATCTGCCCAGGTAGGTCCTGCTTGGATGAAGAGGATCTTGGTTGACAGTGGGAGCTCCGTAAACATCTTACTTAAACGGGCCTATGATTTAATGAAAATGGAAGCGAAGGACTTAAAACCTTGTCAATCTCGAGTCCACGGAACTACCAGTGGAGTTGGGGGTTGGAGAACGCCGGAGAGTCCGGATGTTGCAGTTTGTTGTTTTGGACATTGATTCTCCTTATAATGCGTTTTTGGGCCGACTGGCCCTTGCTGAATTCAGAGCAGCCATTGCCCCATGGTGCTTGACTCTGAAGTTCCCCACCGATCACGGGCTCGGAGTCATTCAAGGAGATCAGGCAGCAGGGAGGGCCTGCTATGTTGTTGAACTACGAGGAGTACTGCGAAAGGAGAAAGGAAAGGGCGTAGAGGAATCTCGCTGCGTCCGTTTTGCTGATAATTGACAATTAGTGCCTGGCCCCGGCCCGGGCACCACGACCAATTCCATAAAGACCTTGACCCTAGAGACAACAAAGATAAAGACGAATCTAAAGAGAATCAAGCTTCCCCAGCCGAACTAACTATGGACGTCCCAATCAGTGAGGGTGATGATTCGAGGATGCTAAAAGTTGGATCTCAACTGGGCAAGCAGACACAACAGGAATTGGTTGAATTTCTCCGGGCAAACCTCGATGTTTTTGCCTGGACACACTCTGATATGTGCGGGATCTCACCGGACATCGCAAGTCACTCCCTAAATATTGATCCGCGATATGTCCCGGTCAAGCAGAAAAGGCGTGGTATGGATCCAGAGAGATCTGCCGCCCTTAAAGAGGAGGTTGATAAGTTACAATCAAATGGGTTCATCCGAGATGCTTTGTATCCAGAATGGGTGTCAAATCCCGTATTGGTTCGAAAACCGAATGGGAAATGGAGAACTTGCATCGACTACTCTGACTTAAACAAGGCCTGTCCAAAGGATAGTTTTCCACTTCCTCGAATTGACCAGCTCGTAGATTCAACGGTTGGGCATGAATTATTATCTTTCATGGATGCTTATTTTGGCTACAATCAAGTACCTATGCATTTGCCTGATCAATAACATACCAGTTTCGTGACCGATCTGGGACTCTACTGCTACAGAGTCATGCCTTTTGGTTTAAAAAATGCCGGAGCAACATACCAACGCTTAGTCAACCGGATGTTCGCCGACCAGATCGGGAAGACCATGGAGGTTTATGTGGATGACATGCTAGTAAAGTCTCCATTCTCTACAAATCACGTCTGAGATTTAGATTCGATGTTCTGCATCCTTCGAATATGGAATGAAGCTCAATCCATTAAAGTGTCATTTCGGTGTCGCATCTGGAAAGTTTCTCGGGTTCATCGTTAATGCTCGAGGGATAGAAGCAAATCCCAAAAAGATCTGGGCGATAAGGAACTTACAAACTCCAAGAACCATAAAACAAGTCCAGAGTCTCAACGGGAAGGTAGCAGCATTGAGCAGGTTCATTTCAAAATCCACCGATAAATGCATTCCTTTCTTCGATCTGATCCGGAAAGGAAAGCGAAACTTTGAATGGACCATGGAGTGTGAAGATGTATTCCGATCGCTGGTTCAACATCTTTCCACACCACCGATCTTGTCAAAGCCAGTTGACCACGAACAATTGTACCTTTATCTGGCAGTATCGGAGCATGCAATCAGCGCTGCTTTGGTTTGGGAAGAAGACCGAGGGTAGAAACCAGTCTACTATGTTAGTAAACGGCTAACAGGGGCTGAAAGAAATTATCCAAGACTAGAGAAACTGGCTTATTGCTTGGTCATTGCCTCAAGAAAGCTTCGCCCTTATTTCCAAGCTCATTCCCTTACTGTGTACACCGATCAGCCGTTACGACAGGTCCTCACGCGGCCTGAAACGTCTGGTAGGCTACTCAAGTGGAACATTGAACTGAGTCAATTTGATATCACTTACGCTCCGCGAAGAGCCATTCAAGAACAAGTCCTAGCGGATTTTATAGCCGAATTTACTGTTTCAGAGGATCTGCCTGAAACCACTATACCTCCTAAATGCATTTGGAAGCTGCACACCGATGGTGCATCAAACGATCAGTGTTCGGGTGCCGGAATAGTACTTGAAACTTCCGAAGGCCGATCCATCTACTACGCTTTGAGGTTCGAATTTCGCGCAACCAACAATGAAGCCGAGTACGAAGCTTTGCTTGCTGGGTTGAAACTTGCTTGGGATCTGAAGATTGTTGCTGTGGAAATCTACTGCGATTCCCAACTAGTTGTATATCAAGTTCGGGACGAATATCAGGCCAAGGATCGACGACTAGCTGTCTATCTAGCTCGAGTTCAAGAAGCACTAAGTCATTTTGATTACTATGCTATTTACCATATACCCCGAGAACATAATCAGAAGGCTGACTCATTAGCAAAGCTGGCAAGTACAGGCGAAGCACAGCAAATGGGACTTGTCCCCGTCGAAACTTTGTCCTCCCCAAGCATCGATCAAATAGAGACGAATTTTGTGTTTGAAACCGCTCCCAGTAGAGAATCATGGATGACTCCGTACCGAAATTACATCGAGAATGGGACGTTGCCTGAACATAGAAACGAGAAAAGACCAATTCTGCGAAAAGCTTCACGTTTCGTCATTCAGAACAGAGTCATGTATAGAAGAGGGTGGTCTGTTCCTCTCCTCCGATGTATCGCGCATGATGAAATCAAACGAGTGTTACATGACGTACACGAAGGAGAATGTGGCGATCACATCGGTGAACAAGCTCTCGCTAAGAAGATACTCCGGTACGGGTACTACTGGCCGACTGTGAACCGAGATGCGGCGAACTATGCCAGGAAATGCGATAGGTGCCAGAAACATGCGAGAATTCCAAGAGCCCCACCTACCGAGATAACCCAAATGGTCAGTCCCTGGCCATTTGCGATGTGGGGCATCGATATCATCGGCACGCTACCACTGGCTAAAGGTGGGGCAAGATATGCCATCGTTGCAGTTGATTACTTCACCAAATGGGCTGAAGCTGAACCCCTCGCAACCATTACGACTAAGAAAGTAATCAATTTTGTAGTTCGCAACATTATCTGTCGATTTGGACTCCCGCATACCATCATCACCGATAATGGAACCCAATTCAGTAGTGCGGAATTCAAGAATTTCTGTCAACGGTTTCATATCCATAAAAAATTCTCGGCAGTTGCACATCCTCAGGCAAACGGTCAGGTTGAAGCTGTTAATAAAGTCATAAAATCCATTCTAAAGAAACGACTGGAGAAGGCAGGGGAAAATGGGTTGACGAACTGCCTATGGCTTTATGGGCTTATCAAACGACTCACAAGACTACGACCGGACACACCCCGTTTTCCCTATCTTATGGCTCTGAAGCCGTTATTCCAGTGGAAATGGACGTGTTTTCCCATCGCGTGACTTATTATGATCCGAAAACCAACGCTATATTGCTTGCTGAATCTTTGGATCTACTAGATGAGAAGCGGGAAGAGGCTGATTTGAGAGCGGCCGCACATCGAAGTCGAGTCGTCCGATTGTACAATGCCAAAGTTCGACCTCGAACCTTTGAATTCGGTGATCTCGTCCTCAAGAGAATCTATCCGGTCCCTTCACACATGAAACCAAACTGGGAAGGACCATACGTGATTACACAAAGACTCAGAGATGGCACATTCAAACTATCGACAGTTGATGGTCTTGACTTGCCAAGGGCCTGGAACGGCGAGAGTCTCCGTCGATATTACACATGACAGGCTTTATTTGTTTCATTATATCTTTCCATTTTTTGCAATTTTGCTTCTGCATTTAGAAATTAGAACTTGTAACAAGGCAACTAACTTTGCCATATTTTCTTATTTCAGTAATAAAATGCCATTTCTTCGAGCCAGAGCTGTGATTAATTAAATACAATGTACGACATCACGACGCGCGGAGAGCTAAATTCCATCATACAGTGGAATTTATTCAAGTATGGAGTGGCTGTGATACGACCGGCCACTCGCTAAGTGAAACCCGAGCTCGGGGGCAAGCCATCACATCAGGGCTAAAAATGGGGTGATACACGACAATCCCTCACTCAACTCTGTATTTTCAGAGTGCGAGACGGAGTATAAACATTACACCACTCCGTCCTCCCAGCGTACGAGACGGAGTATAAACATACATCAACTCCGTACTCCCAGAGTGCGAGACGGAGTATAAACATACATCAACTCCGTATTCCCAGAATGCGAGACGGAGTATAAACATACATCAACTCCGTACTCCCAGGGTGCGAGACGGAGTATAAACATACATAAACTCCATACTCCCAGAGTGCGAGACGGAGTATAAACATACATCAACTCCGTCCTCCCAGAGTGCGGGACGGAGTATAAACTTTACTCAACTCCGTACTCCCAGAGTGCGAGACGGAGTATAAACATACATCAACTCCATCCTCCCAGAGTGCGGGACGGAGTATAAACATAAAACAAACCCCAGAGTACTCCGAGAGCGCGAGCTGGGTCTAAGCGTTAACAAACTCCGGAGTCTGAGAGCGCGAACCGGAGAATAAATGACCAAATACAGTCTCAAGGAAGGAGGATCCGTTCGCCAAGCGACTTCAACCACACCTCAATAGAGTTGCATCACACATTCGTGAACCAAGTTATTAACCAAAAAGCAAAATCCCCAGAGTATGGATGTTAACATTAAACCATGGATAATTTCACACAACGCCTATTACGGCTTATCCCCGAGGCTGGGGGCAGAACCAAAACAAATATTAAATTGAAGACAAAAGAGAATATGTTTTCATTTTAATTATCAACAAAAGGAATCCAATTACAAGCTAATTCAAAAAATTCCTACTAGCGGGGGCCGAGCCCGCATCTATACACGGTTATAGAGAACCAAAAAGACAAAACAAAACACTACCCCCGAATACGACAGATCAAACTAAAGAAGCGCTCAATCTTTCTTCTTCCTCGGTTTCTTTTTCGGGGTAGTACCGCTGGAACCGCTACCTGACTTCCTCCGCAATTTTTTTCTCTTCTCCGGTTCGTCTCCCGGTTGTGGCATGATGTCAACATCCTCCTCAAAGCTTGAGGCGACAGAAATTCTTTTGGAGGATGGAATTGAAGGTATGGGAGCTGTAACAGGAAGTGGAGCAGGAGCGCTTGCGATAACCACAGTGCCACCTGGCGATATCATCATTAATGGAGCTGGGCCAGACGGTGCCATGCCACCCCTAGAAATACTACCTGCTGTCACAGCCGCCATCTCAGCATTGATCTCGGCAAGAATCTCATCCTCTCGAGGTGCTTGGGCCGCGCTGGAAGTACTGGTGGCTGGCATAAAAGAGCTAATAGCTGGAGTATCCCCGCTCATGGAGAAAGATGGATCTACGAACGGGTCGCTGGGTTGACTAAGAAGTTCCTCAATCATCTGAGCATCGAAAGATAACATGCTCGTTTCTCCCCCTTCGCCGACCACGGTAGATGTCATAATCGCCTCGGTAACAATGGCCTCCTGCGTTTGATAAAGGACTTGAGATGCAGGAGGCGCAGAGATAACAGCCTCGGTCACTGAATGTAAAAAAAGCGAAGATTGTTAGCTAAATGTATTGCTTCAGATTCACCATTCTAAGTATATGCGGGAGGTGTTCAAATACCTTCCTTAGCATGACCCGGAGTGTGGGCAGGTGCAGAGACAGATGCTCCGATGGGAGACAACTGCGGCTGATCCGGATTATAAGCAGGAACAGGCTGGAGACCAACCGCGGCAGTGACTTCGGGCAATGTCGGAATTAAAACTTCAGCACTTGTTTCATGATGTTCGACCCCCGAGCCCTCACCGGTCTCCGTCTGCTGAACACCAAGCCTCTCCTTTTCCACGGAAATCATCGCCTCATGGAGAACCTTACTCTCCTCCTCAGTGAGAAAGCGCGTCTCAAGTTCAAAATCATCCATTGCTTCGTCCGGACGCGCTGCTTTCTTTTCCTCTATCAGCCTAGTCCAGGCATTGTACAAAAGCATAGAGTAATCCCCAAGCCAAGATAAATTTCTGCGCTCCAGCACGTTGGCGTTATACGTGACCAGGAGATCATCAAAATCAGCCTCCATCCTGGACTGCTCTGCCTTAATTTTTTCCTCGGTGTCTGCTTCCACAGACTTAACCTTTGCCACCGCCGCATCAAGTTCAGCTCGAAGTGATACAGCTTGATCGCATGCCTCCTGAGCAGCGGTGTTTGCATCATTCTTTTCCTTCACCGTTTCAATAAACTTGGCTTTAAGCTCATTCAGCTCTTTAACAGCGGCATCCCGCTCGGCTAATACGGTGGTATAGCGATGGCCCATCCCTTCTACTAAGGAACAATGTGCCTGCTGCATCCTTGCCATCTTCACCATGGCCTCGTCGACCTTTTCAAGCGCCTGAGTTTCTGAACTTCGAGACGACTCAGTCTCTGATTGAAGAACCTGGATGATGCGATTTTTCTGGGCAAGGTCAGCCTCGAGTTTCTCAATAATTTTTGCCCGGTCAAAGGCTACTTTCGAAGCTTTCACGGCTGCCTTATACCACTCTTTATATTGAGCATAAAAGTCACGAATATAGTCATGCACGATATTTTCGGCATCCGGAGGAATCCTCTTGAGATGGGGAGGGAAGACGTATGCATCCAGACAAATTTCTGGAAAATCCTTTTTCATTTGAGCAAGCTTGATGGCTCCTTCACTCGTCAGTTCTGTCGAAGCCTGTTCAACAATGGCGGCTGTCTGTGGTTCAACTCTTTGCCGCTGAGTTTCGGGCCTTGAAGATTGAGAAGGCTTTTGTTGCTGCAAAGACTCAAGGGGATCTATAGGGGCCCTAGGAGGCGGAGGAGAACGAGAACGTGATCGATATTGATGGCCTCTGTCTCTATCAAAACGCTCTTGACCAGAAAGGCCACGCCAGTAATCTCGATCTCTGTCATAATGCTCCTGGCTGATATAGCCACGTGCATAATCCCTGTCCGATTCCCTCTTACGGGACTCATAGTATGAGGAAGATCAGCGAACATTGCGGAGCCTATCAAGTGTGGATTCATGACCTGACATCTCACCTGCGATAAGAAGAAACCGCAGTTAAGCATCCTATAAAAATAATGTCCAGTATGCGGAAATCGTGTAGTGCTGTGGAAGTGTGTGTAAATGTGTAAACCCCCTGACCAACCAGAAGTGTTGACCGCACTAAAAGGAAAGGGCTCGCTCATATCTAAAACATCTCGGAATTCTTCCAACCCAAGATTGTGATGAATTGATATATAATCCGGGATGGGAATATCACCAAGCCCTTTGAAAATATCTCTCGATTGAGAAGGGGCGGTGTAATGACCCTAAAATAAAATAAAATAATACATATATTTATATTAGAAAATTCTGAGATATATATAAAAGTATATATATATATATTGCATTAAAACAGAAAAGAATTTGGCAATGAATAAAATTAAATGAGAGCTTCTGTTTGATAAAATGCAAGGAATCAAGGTAATTAGAAGAAAAATTGGAGCTCAAAATAAATATAGTTTTATGTTCAAAGAATTATGTAAATATATATACATTTAATATATATGGGGTGTTTGCTGTTTTATATGAAGATAAAATAAAATAAGGTTTAATATAAAGGTTTATATGTCTTATAATTGTGCCAGAAAATAATTAGCATAATATATGTGATTTTTAATTTAAAAAGGGAGTTGACTGATTTGACAAAAAGGCAGAAATATATATATACATATACAGAATCAAATAAAATTTCCATACCATATTTATTCCAAGCAAATAATTTGGGTAAATGATTTTTACATTACAAAGTATAGTAGTATGTCTGATAGAAAGGGGGTAATGGATAGGTAGAAAGAAAATATATACAAAGTAGATTTTCAGATTTCCTTAAAACTTAAAAAAAAAAAACTAAGGGTCACATGCTTATGGCATGAGTAGAAAGGAGTCATGAAAATAGTATTGAGTGTCTAAAAATGTATGATCCCCGAAATGGCTAATTTAAAGTATGCATTTCCAATTTATGATCACACAGAAATATGATGTGTACATAAACATCTAAGGGTATCAGGGGAATTACCCATTTTCTAAAACCCTAGAATGGATTTATAAATAACTGCACATAGCCAAAACCATCACTCTCTCGGGATCAAAACAAAAATAAAATAAGCAAGGAGAAACACTAGCTTGAGGCTTTGGGGGATTTGCTGTTCTAAGAAATTAAGGCAGTGAAAGAAGAAACATTATGTGAGTATTTATCTTTTGTATGCAATGGCATTAAGTCCTATTGCAGGCAGCCTAAAAATACTATGAGTTATTTGAATCTCTGAAATGATTTGTTATGGGTGATATGGGTGTTTGTTTGTGCATTTTTGTTTGGAGCATTGATCTGTAATTTGGCTTTCAGAGTTAACATGTTTTAAGTATTCTTGTTCTATCATCATTAAACATGGATCAAGATTAATAGGGGAACATGGGGTTGAGTCAGAAAATATGCAGGCAGTCATATTTCTCTGATAAAAAAAAAAACTAAATTGGTCACTTGGGGGTAGTCAATGATCTGCTTACTTCAGGTGGAAGCAAGTATGTGCATGGTGCAACAGCACCCTGAGGCCTTTGTGTGTTGGAATAATTTAAACAACCTGGGAGTTTCCATCACAATGCATACATAGTGTTCATTTGACAAGGAGTTAAAGACCATGAAATAAATGGGGGTAGGGGTTTAAAAATCTGGGTTATAAACTTTCAGATTTGGTGTTAGATTTAATCAAGTTAAACATTGTTCATTGATTAATTTGCTAGGTGGAAATTTGGAGTATAAAACAAAGATTACTTACCCAAGTTTTGATGAGGATGAATTAAAAATTTGTACACATGCTTAATCTTAACTGACTATTGTGCATTGTTTGATTTGTTGAATGTGGTATTGTGTCTTTTTGAATAAACCAAAACATGCTAAGTATAAGACCTGTTAATCTAGGAAGGCATTGCAAGATTACTACAATTATGTACATATATACAAAATTGATAAATGCTCATACCAGTGTAAACTGACCCTTTTGGTTGCCCTTGCAATCATCTGGGTGTCTCAAAAATTATTTGGGGCAGCTAAATGATTTGCTTGCAGGAAATTGAAGTTGGCTTGATGAGTAAAGAAGGCATTGGCTGCTAGTATAAATAAGAGAGACTTGTTTTAAATTTGCAGTTGCTTTGTAATGGAATTACTAGACAAATTCTATTTTCTACAATTGAAGTACTTGTAGGAAACTTTCTAAGTATTTGAGGATGAAAACTTGTACTTAAGTAAAATTCATTTTGAATGATATTTGATGGAGTTTGATTTTTATTGATGTTGTGATCATCTGATTTGGAGAAAACAAGGGCATGGGTATAACACATAAATATAAAATGTGAATGTAATGATCTCTGGTTTTATTGCCTGAGTTTATTCTATGATTTTCTTTAAATAAAATTATAATAGTTTTGACAAGATTTGAATAAGAAATATCCAAGTGGAATAAATGTATGCATGTCAGATAGTTGATACCGATATATGTATATGTATATATATATTTGAACCTCTGATTTCTATTGTTTATATTTTGTCTTATGGGAATTGAACTGCTAAGGGGATTTAATTTTTGAAATGAACTCTCAAGATTTTTGTAGAATATTCAAGTGAAATGAATTTGTGTATGGCAGGTAAATGATACTGGCATGTGCATGAATTCTGGAAACTTGTATAAATTTGAGTATTTAAATTTTCAGAAAGATCTTTGAGAATAGTAGACTTGAAAGGTACTGAATTTTTGATAAATGATTGAACACCTATAAGAATGATTTTTCCAGAAAACTTGAACTTGACATAAAAAGGCTTGGAAATTTAGGAGTAGCACTTTGTAGAAGTTTGTTAACATGAGGGATATGGGTTTACAAGTGGTAAAGGAGGGACTATGGCCGGCCTAGATGGCCATGAGTCAAACCCTTGGATGCCTGGAACCACTTCATTTCAATCAGTGAAGTGTAATGTGCTTCCGGGACAAATTAAAGAAAACACCAAGCAGCCCTTATATAACTCCAAGTATATCTCACAAACCACCAAGTTTGTAGGTCTGCATCATATTAAACTTTAAAATGCTAAAAGTACTCTCCCAATCAACCTAAAATGATAAATGGAAATAACTTATGAGTAGTGTTATGTGTATACCTGATAACACTGATAAGATTAAGGAAACACTGTGTTTGTGTTAATAGAATTATTTAGGCAGATTAATATTTATAGTCAGATAAAAGGTTTAAGTGTTGTAATTTGCTAAAATACACCTCTGGCAGTAGAACAAGATTCAGAAAGGAAATAAATGGCTTGTCAATAGATTGTATGATATTTTGTTTTCACTTTGATTTAAATTGACTCTGATATATATATATATATATATATATAATAATAAAGGAACAATTGTGTATCATCAAATATATAATTGGTTTAATCTTTGTATACTGATATGATTATATTAGTAATTCCAGGGTCTTGGGAAAAATAATTGGAAACTATATAAAAATTTAAATATAAAAGTATTTGGGGTTAGTGGTGAGTTCCTCTTGTAAAAAAAAAAAAAATTTCTAAGCATTTTAGGATGAGGGTCACCACAGTTGGTATCAGAGCTATGTTTTAAATAACATAGTAAATGTTGTTGTATGCATATGGATGTTTGAATGCATTGTTTGAATTGTTGGTGTTGAATGTTTTTGCTGTATGTCAAGAAATATATGTGTGTACATGTGACACATGCACAGTGTGCACAGAAATGAAAATGAACCAAGTAAAGACACCAAAAACTGATAGGGGTAAATAAACTAACATAAAAATCATATTTATAGCATTATGGTAGGACCAAGGCATCACACAGGTGCAGGATCATCACGTGAGCCACCTGTGATGAGCATGGAGGATTTTGTGAGAGCTTTAAGGGATGGAATGGCACCAAGGCAAGACAATCCTCATGAGGAACTCTCCAAACTGCTTAAGACTTGTACCACTTTGGGAGGAAAGGATTTTGAAGGTATTGAAGGAGCTATAGGTGTTCAAACTTGGATAAAAACTATGGAGAGGGTCTTCACAGATATGCAAATCAATGACCAAAGAAAGAGACAGATAGCTTCAAGGAAATTGAAGGGGGTTGCACTGGATTGGTGGGAAGTTGTGACAGCAGGAAGACAAGAGGATACCATTACTTGGAATAATTTCAAGGACATGCTTGAGGCCAGATTTGTCCCAGCATCTGCCAAGGCCACACTACTTGAAGACTTTATTAGATTAAGGCAAGGAAGTATGAATGTGAATGAATACACTCAGAAGTTTGAAGCTTTATCCAAGTATGGACTGGTGTTAATAGGGAATGCAGAAGCAAAGAATGAAAGGTACATTCAAGGCTTGAACCCTAGTTTGTCAAGGGCAATGTTGCCATACAAGGAAAAAACCTTTGATCAAGTAATTGATCTAACTCTCTCATTTGAGCAACATGACACTGCAAGAGAGAAATTCAGGAATATGAAGCTCAACAAGAAGAAAGGTGGTCAGAACAAAGTGCAACCTTATGACAAGAGAAATGCAAGTAAAGGAGTTAAGAAAGGGGAAGGAGCAACAGCACCTGAAAGCAAGAAGTTCACTCATTGTTTTAATTGTGGAAAAGCTGGACATTATAGTAACCAATGCCCTGACCCCAAGATACCCAGAGGAGGATGCTATAATTGTGGAAAGATGGGTCATCTCAAGAAGGATTGCCCAGAAACCAATAGGGGAACAGCAAGGGTAGGAGCTTTGGCAGCAAGTAACACTGGGAATGTTGGGCAACTTGAAGGTATAATTTTTATTCATACCCAACCCATATCAGTAATATATGACACTGGTGCCTCACATTCACTAATATCTTTGGAAATTGTAAAGAAGTTAACACTTGCATGTGTTTCCATTGATCAGCCCTTGGTTGTACACAGTCCCATAGGGAGTCATTGTATGTTGGGGATGAAGTGTTTGGGTCTGAAATTAATTATAGGGGGTTATGAATTTAATTCAGATTTATATACCTTAAATTACCCTGGTATTGGGATTATTTTGGGGGTAGATTGGTTAATGAGAAATAAAGCAATTTTAAATTTAGAAAACCTTACTATCTCTTTGGAAACAAATGAAGGCAAAAGAATTACCATCTTAAGTGAAATAGCAAAGAATACATGTTTTAATAAAATCTGGAGTATTAATGAAGTTCAGAAAGAATTAAAGATAGAGGAAATCCTAGTAGTCAATGAATATGTAGATGTGTTTGGAGAAGTGAAAGGAATTCCTCAAAACAGACCAGTTGAATTTAAAATAAAATTAATTCCTGGAACAAATCCAATCATTAAGAAGCCTTATAGAATGGGTCCAAAAGAGTTGGTAGAATTAAAACATCAACTAGAAGAATTAGAAGAGAGAGGATTTATAAGATCAAGTAGTTCCAGTTGGGGTTCCCCAGTGCTATTTGTCAAGAAACATGATGGAACAATGAGGTTGTGTGTAGACTACAGAGATTTAAACAAGGTGACTATTAAAAATAAGTACCCACTGCCTAGAATAGATGATCTATTTGATCAATTGCATGGGGCTAAAATATTTTCAAGGCTAGACTTAGCCTCTGGATTTCATCAGATGAAAGTTGCAGAGGAAAGCATTGAGTACACAGCCTTTAATACAAGGTATGGCCTTTATGAATTTCTAGTATTGCCATTTGGCTTGACCAATGCTCCCTCCTATTTTGTAGACTTGATGAATAGAATTTTTAGAGACTTTTTGGATAAGTTTGTCTTGGTGTTTATAGATGACATATTAATTTATTCAAAGACAGAAAATGATCATGCCATGCACCTACATTTAGTATTATCCAGACTTAGAGAACATGAATTAAAAGCCAAGTATTCAAAGTGTACATTTTGGCAACATGAAGTAAAATTCTTAGGACACATAGTGTCACAGCAGGGAGTAAGTGTAGATCCAAGCAAGGTCATTGCAGTTTAATCATGGAGTAGACCCAAAACAGTGACTGAGGTGAGGTCATTCTTAGGTTTGGCAGGGTATTATAGGAGGTTCATCAAGGATTTTTCAAGAATAGCTGCACCAATGACCAAACTAACCAAGAAGAACCAACCATATGTGTGGACTGAGCAGTGTGAACAAGCTTTTGAGAAATTGAAGCAAGCATTGGTGGAAGCTCCTGTCCTACAAATCCCAGAAGCAAATGAAGGAATGGTTGTATACACTGATGCTAGTGGGTCTGGGTTAGGTGCAGTGCTTATGCAACATGGCAAGGTATTGGCATATGCATCAAGACAGCTTAAACCCAATGAAACCAAATATGCAACTCATGATCTAGAATTAGCTGCAATAGTGTTTGCACTAAAATTATGGAGGCATTATTTGCTTGGGGCAAAATTTGAATTATTCACAGATCATCAAGCATTGAAATATTTATTTCCTCAAAAAGATTTAAATATGAGGCAAGCAAGGTGGTTGGAGTTTCTGGCTGCATATGATTTAGATATATTGTACACTCCTGGAAAAGCTAATAGAGTAGCAGATGCTTTGAGCAGAAATCATGTTAGATTAGCCAGTTCGATGATTGATGAGTTTAAAAATCTTGCAGTGCTTGGGGAGGCAGATATATACAGTAAGGATGCAGTGAATTTTAAAGAGCATGGTGATATGGTGGAGTATGGTACACTGGGAATAATCACAGTGAAGTCTAATCTGGTGGAGAAAGTTGGTAGCATGCAAGACCAAGATCAAAGTCTGAAGGAGAAGAAAGAAATGTTATTAAACAACATTGAGTCAGAGAATTTTAAAATAGATTCCCAAGGTTATTTGAGGAAAAATGATAAGCTTTGTGTACCAAACATTGCAGAATTGAAGGAAGAAATCATGAATGAGCATCACAAGACCAGGTACACCATACACCCTGGTGGTACTAAGATGTATCATGATTTAAAAAGAGGCTACTGGTGGCCAGGAATGAAGCAAGCAGTGGCAAGATATGTGGCAAAATGTTCCACATGTCAACAAATTAAAGCAGACCACCAAAAGCCCTCTGGCATGTTGCAACCTTTGGAGGTACCTCAATGGAAGTGGGAAAGCATTTCCATGGATTTTGTGGATGGTTTGCCTAGAACTAAGAAAGGCAATGATAGTATATGGGTAATTGTTGATAGACTAACCAAATCAGCTCACTTTGTTCCTGTCAGGTCAGATAGAAATGCATCTAGGCTTGCACAATTGTTTATCAAAGAAGTGGTGAGGTTACATGGCATACCCAAGACTATTGTAAGTGATAGAGACACTTTGTTCACCTCAAGATTTTGGGAAAGTTTCCAAGAAGCAATGGGAACACAACTTTGTTTAAGCACTGCCTACCATCCTCAAAGTGATGGGCAAACAGAGATAGTGAATAAAATATTGGAAGATTTACTTAGAGCATGTGTGCTTGATTTTGGGGGAAATTGGGAGGATCATATTCACTTGGCAGAATTCACTTACAACAATAGCTATCAATCAACCATAGGAATGGCTCCCTTTGAAGCCTTGTATGGGAGACCTTGCATGTCTCCTGCCTGTTGGTTGGAAGCAGGAGAGGGTGTAATGTTGGGGCCAGATCATGTTAAAGAAACTTCCAACATGATTGAATTGGTTAGGCATAGAATGAAGGCAGCACAATCAAGACAAAAGTCTTATGCAGATAGAAAGAGAAAGCCAATGGAGTTTGAAGTAGGAGAACATGTTTTTCTGAAAGTATCACCAATGAAGAAAGTGTTCAGGTTTGGAAAATCTGGTAAGCTATCACCAAGATTTGTAGGACCATATGAAATTATGCAGAGAATTGGTGCTATGGCCTACAGACTCAAGTTACCTGAGGAGTTGAGTGGTGTGCATCCTGATTTCATGTTTCTCAATTGAGAAAATGGGTGCATGATGAAGGAGCAATTCTGGAGTCACCTACTCAAGTTCAAGTCCAGAAGAATTTAGTTTATACCAATGAACCAGTAGGGATAGTTGCCAAGGAAGAGAAAAAGTTGAGGAACAAGGTGATCAAACTGGTGAAAATCCAATGGAGCTTGGACACTAATGATTGTACATGGGAGGTTGAAGATAAAATGAGGGCTAAATACCCCAGTTTATTTACTGATGGAGAGGTATGTCTAAGCAGCCTAAGATGATTTTTCTAAATATACTTATACATTGTTTGTTTTCATAAAATATGGGTATGGGGTTATGGAGTTAAAACAGGCTATGGATTAGTGTTTTTAATTGGAGAGATTAGGTGAAATTATGAGGACATAATTCCTTTAAGGGGGAGGGTATGTAATGACCCTAAAATAAAATAAAATAATACATATATTTATATTAGAAAATTCTGAGATATATATAAAAGTATATATATATATATAGCATTAAAACAGAAAAGAATTTGGCAATGAATAAAATTAAATGAGAGCTTCTGTTTGATAAAATGCAAGGAATCAAGGTAATTAGAAGAAAAATTGGAGCTCAAAATAAATATAGTTTTATGTTCAAAGAATTATGTAAATATATATACATTTAATATATATGGGGTGTTTGCTGTTTTATATGAAGATAAAATAAAATGAGGTTTAATATAAAGGTTTATATGTCTTATAATTGTGCCAGAAAATAATTAGCATAATATATGTGATTTTTAATTTAAAAAGGGAGTTGACTGATTTGACAAAAAGGCAGAAATATATATATACATATACAGAATCAAATAAAATTTCCATACCATATTTATTCCAAGCAAATAATTTGGGTAAATGATTTTTACATTACAAAGTATAGTAGTATGTCTGATAGAAAGGGGGTAATGGATAGGTAGAAAGAAAATATATACAAAGTAGATTTTCAGATTTCCTTAAAACTTAAAAAAAATAATAATAAACTAAGGGTCACATGCTTATGGCATGAGTAGAAAGGAGTCATGAAAATAGTATTGAGTGTCTAAAAATGTATGATCCCCGAAATGGCTAATTTAAAGTATGCATTTCCAATTTATGATCACACAGAAATATGATGTGTACATAAACATCTAAGGGTATCAGGGGAATTACCCATTTTCTAAAACCCTAGAATGGATTTATAAATAACTGCACATAGCCAAAACCATCACTCTCTCGGGATCAAAACAAAAATAAAATAAGCAAGGAGAAACACTAGCTTGAGGCTTTGGGGGATTTGCTGTTCTAAGAAATTAAGGCAGTGAAAGAAGAAACATTATGTGAGTATTTATCTTTTGTATGCAATGGCATTAAGTCCTATTGCAGGCAGCCTAAAAATACTATGAGTTATTTGAATCTCTGAAATGATTTGTTATGGGTGATATGGGTGTTTGTTTGTGCATTTTTGTTTGGAGCATTGATCTGTAATTTGGCTTTCAGAGTTAACATGTTTTAAGTATTCTTGTTCTATCATCATTAAACATGGATCAAGATTAATAGGGGAACATGGGGTTGAGTCAGAAAATATGCAGCCAGTCATATTTCTCTGATATAAAAAAAAAAACTAAACTGGTCACTTGGGGGTAGTCAATGATCTGCTTACTTCAGGTGGAAGCAAGTATGTGCATGGTGCAACAGCACCCTGAGGCCTTTGTGTGTTGGAATAATTTAAACAACCTGGGAGTTTCCATCACAATGCATACATAGTGTTCATTTGACAAGGAGTTAAAGACCATGAAATAAATGGGGGTAGGGGTTTAAAAATCTGGGTTATAAACTTTCAGATTTGGTGTTAGATTTAATCAAGTTAAACATTGTTCATTGATTAATTTGCTAGGTGGAAATTTGGAGTATAAAACAGAGATTACTTACCCAAGTTTTGATGAGGATGAATTAAAAATTTGTACACATGCTTAATCTTAACTGACTGTTGTGCATTGTTTGATTTGTTGAATGTGGTATTGTGTCTTTTTGAATAAACCAAAACATGCTAAGTATAAGACCTGTTAATCTAGGAAGGCATTGCAAGATTACTACAATTATGTACATATATACAAAATTGATAAATGCTCATACCAGTGTAAACTGACCCTTTTGGTTGCCCTTGCAATCATCTGGGTGTCTCAAAAATTATTTGGGGCAGCTAAATGATTTGCTTGCAGGAAATTGAAGTTGGCTTGATGAGTAAAGAAGGCATTGGCTGCTAGTATAAATAAGAGAGACTTGTTTTAAAGTGAATGAAAAACCCATTCATTTCCCAGTGTGAGGTGTGTGAGAATGATGTGAAATGCAATGCAACTAATACTTAGTGAATTCAACAAAATAAAAAACCGAAGACAAGATGAAAACCATCCAGCTACCTTGACTTTGTATCAATCAAAGCATATCACGATCGATACGAGCGAAGTCCTGTTCGAATCCAGGTATTATTGATGCCCTCGAATCCATCGAGTCAAAGCAACGAAGTCCACGGAACGATTCGATCCACTCGGCGAAAAAGGTGGATCGATACGAAGATTGCGCTCCACGTCATCATGAAGGCGCGTAACGCCATCGATTCGAAGCAATCGATTCGATTGAATCGATTCGAACAAAACAATCTGGCGAAGATCATCATCTTGAATCGACCATATCTCAAGATCCATAAGTCCAAATGCTATGAAATTTTCACAGAAGCTTGCGCACATGTTGAAGAATGTCCACACCAAATTTCAGCTCGATTGGACGTTTTCTTGATCGATTCGAATGGATTTCGAATCGATCCCAAAGTGGGCCCAGATTTCCTGAAGGCGGGCATATGGGCCCCCTCACGTGCCAGAAGTGGTCTCCTGAAATTTAGGCGAAATATCAGCCTCCTACACCTATAAATAGAGCCCCTGGTCATTCAGAAAAGGGGTCGGACAATTTTAAGAGCTAAAGAGCGCCCAGATTCTGCCAGATTTACTCCAGATCACCATTGCTGCCTTAGATTCAGACTATAATCATAAAATCTGTTGTACTACGCTATAAAAAATTGTAATCTACAAGTATCGAGCAAAAAAATCATCAAACTTCATAGTGGACGTAGGCGAAACGCCGAACCACTCTAAATTGTTGTCTTCTGTGCAATTTACTTTCTGTTATTTGGAGTTTTTGTTAGATAATCCTCATTTTCAATTTTCATCCTTCACTTTTATCTCTTCAAAAACTTCTGAAGAGTGTTGTGCCCATTTTTGGTACAAACACTATCTAATTCCGGATTCATTCTAAATCCATTAACCGAATCCACGATCTCTCTGGAGCGATTTGTCCAAGTCCGGGACCTCAGCGGGTCCTGTAATCCAAAGCCGGGACCTCGTCGGGTCTAGACCCAAAGCCGAGACCTCTTCGGGTCCATACCCAAAGCCGGGACCTCTCCGGGTCCATAACCAAATTCGGGACCTCTCTAGGTCACTTCTAAAGCTGAGACCTCTCCGGGTCCTGTAACTCAAATCCGGGACCTTTCCGGGTCCATATCCAAATCCGGGACCTCTTCGGGTCCATATCCAAAGCTGGGACCTCTTCCCGTCCTGTAACTCAAATCCGATACCTCGCCAGGTCCATATACAAATCTGGGACCTCTCCGGGTCCATATCCAAATCCGGGACCTCTCCGGGTCCATATCCAAAGATGGGACCTTTCCGGGTCCTGTAACTCAAATCCGGGACCTCGCTGGGTCCATATCCAAATCCGGGACCTCGCCGGGTCCATATCCAAAGTCAGGACCTCTCTGGGTCCAAATCCAAAACCGTAGACCCTAGCCGGGTCATTTTATGCTACTCCGACCTCGACTTTTCGATCGAGGACTTATCCATGGTTATTCTTCTTCGGCCTCGACTCTCCAGTCAAGGACTTAATCCGTGGAGAATCTTTTTCCGGCCTCGACTCTTCTGTGGAGGGCTTATATTCTCTAGCCTCAACTCTCTGGTCGAGGACTTTATATCCTCCGGTCTCGACTCTCCGGTCGAGGACTTTATATTCTCCGACCTCGACTCTCCGGTCGAGGACTTTTCATTCTCCGACCTCGACTCTTCGGTCGAGGACTTTTATTCTCCGGGCTCGACTCTTCGGTGGAGGATTTATATTCTCCGGCCTCGACTCTCCGGTTGAGGACTTTTATTCTCTGGCCTCGAGTCTCCGGTCGAGGACTTATATTCTCCAGCCTCGACTCTCCGGTCGAAGACTTTTATTCTCCGGCCTCGACTCTCCGGTCGAGGACTTATTCCGTGTTCGAGTCCATTCCATCGCTCTCCGGTGAAGGGACTCGTAACTCGCGGTTACTGCCCCGTCTCTCCGGTCGGGACCGTAATCGTGTAACCTGGAAAATCAAAGTTTGTAGTAAAAAGATAAAACAAGATTTCATAAACCCAAGTACCATGGTTCATCGTCATCTCAAAGCATGCCTAGGGGCCATTCTTGATCCCGTACATGTGTAAGTGACTTAGCCGCTTACTTATTCCAAACCATCAAGAGATGACAACCTGTGCCCTTAAGCCAAGCTAGCTCCGATTTGTGGCGGATGATAGCTGCTCCTGTTCCATCACCGCTATCCATTTCCAAACAAAGTCATCCAAATCCATACCCTCAGTTCCATGGGTATTTGTGCCAATCTATTATCCTTGGTCGAGATTTGCCCCCGGCTGATCCAATCCATATCCAAGCCTACTTATTTCCACGCCAAGTCTTGGGTTCCAATTTCCAGCTATTCCAGCATCCATAAGTGGTCTCCGATCACCATTTTCATCCTGCCCCTGAGTCCACGAGGGAATCCCAGATCATCCTATTCCAAACGTGCATCCAAGTTTTGTTCCATGCCAAAATCCATAGCTCCATCCAATATCTTGCTTGCTTCTTTTTCCTGGTTCTGATCCTGGATTTCATCCTCTTTCTTTAGCATCCTTTCATGCATAGCAGCCATCATTGTTTCCAGCTTATCCTTGCACTTTGTCTCCTTGTTGATTTCCTAACCATAGCTTCCAAAATCCGAGTTCCTAAGCTTTCAAATCCAAAATCCAAGCTTTAGAATCTCTGAGTGCTAGCTTTCTCAGTGAAAGCACCAAAATGTTTGCGCCAAAAATGGTCACAAACACCCAATCACAGATGAAAGCACCAATTCATAGTCATAGATCATAGATAGAATATATAAAGAGGATATAAATATGAAGAACAACAAAAATTAAAAAGAAAGCAGTAAAAAGACGAGATTTACAGTGGTTCGGCTGACTCTGGCCTACGTCCACTCCAGAAATTTCCTTTTTATTGCTAGAGAATTGGTTATAATTACAATCTAGAGTTTTTGAAACAAAAATGGCAGAGTAGCCTTTAGGTAGAAGATGAGGAGAAGCGGAATCCGAATCCCTTTTCCGAATCCCCGCTTGCCGTATTTATAGGCAAAATCCTGGTTATTGGGCTTCTTGAGTGATATGGGCCCACCAAAACTATAGTCGAATCCATACCCTTCATCACGACCGATCCCAAGTAGTATATATGCCAACGTGAAAGTGTCTCGAGGATGACCCGAAGCAGATCCATCATTGACCCGAGGCAAAGTGCATGTTGACTCGAAGTAGTTTGTGTCTTCCTCAATGCCGACCCCAAGAACGCCGACCCAAAGTTTCCTAAGCACCGACCCGGAGCTGATGTAATGCCAACCCGAAGTAGCTTCAACACCGACTCCATGTGATGCCGACCTCTCTCCATATGCCGATCCCATCCTGATGCCAACCCCTTGCTTTATGCCAACCCGGAGCAAGGCGCTCTTCGACCCGAAGTATTTCAAATATGCCGATCCCTTGAAGCTTCACCATATGCCGATTACATGCCTTGCTTGCCGACCCGAAGCCGCAGGAGGGTCGACCCAAAGCAACACACTGACCCCAAGTGTTATCCTGACCCGGTGCTCAATGCCGACCCCATCCAATCGCCGATCCCTCCAAGATGCATGCCGCTCCCTTTACTCCACCGACCCGAAGCATACTAGATGCCGACCTAAAGTGTGATGGTTGCCAACCCGAAGTAAACACCGACCCTATGAAAACATACCGATCCCAAGTGACCCGAAGCAAGGCCTTATCTAACTCGAAGTAACCATCATGAAAACTCGAAGTAAATCCAAGAATGACTCGAAGCAAACTCCAAGCAACCCGATGCGACTCGACTTTTGTCGACAACTATATTTCAAGTATCCCACGCTTTTTTCCCATCGACTATGCCAAATCCCAGCCACATATTCATGCTTATAATCTATGACTGATCGTTTAACCATCATCTGAACCAATACCCTCATATTCCAGCCTCGATAACCGTGTAGTCGATTGGGTTAAATCCGCCTATATGTTGCCTTGCCAAAAGGCGGGTTAACACGCTCCTAACTACCAGACTAGCCTACCTGACTAGCAATGGTCTATATAAAGCAAATATAGAACATACCCTCACAACTGATCAGGAAAAGTATCCCTAATCCTGTCTTCTGTCTCCCAAGTATAGTCCTTCTCGTTGTCGCTCCACTGAACTTTCACCAAATTGACTGTCTTGTTTCTTAACCTCTTCTCATCTCTCGCTACAACCCGAACTGGTTGCCTAACAAAAGTCAAATTAGGTTCCACTGTCAAATCATCCAATCCCGTCGGAGGAATAGTAGTCTGTGGATCATGCACATACTTGTGAAGATGAGACACATGAAATACATTTTGGACACCTACCATACTGTTCAGCAACTCTACTCTATATGCGAACTTTCCGATCCTCTCTATAGTTTGGAACGGGCCAACATATCTTGGTGCCAGATTCCTTGACTTTCCAAATCGCACCATACCCTTCATCGATGATACCATAATGAAAACCCTATCTCCAACTGAGAATTCTAGGTCTTTACGCTTCTTATCTGTGTAACTCTTATGTCTAAACTAAGCTTCCTTCATCCTTTCTTGGATCGACTCAATCTTCTCTGTCGTCTCTCTAACTAGATCTGGACCTAAGACTAATCTGTCTCCAGTCTCCAACCAACATGCCGGTGGTTTGCATGGCCTTCTATACAAATCTTCAAAAGGTGTCATTCCTATACTAGTTTGATAACTATTATTATCGAAAAACTCCACTAAATGGAGGTGATCTTCCCAAGATCCTCCAAACTCCAATACATAAGCTCTCAATAAATCCTCGAGTACCTTATTGACTCTCTCTGTCTGCCCATTCGTCTGAGGGTGATACCCAGTACTCATCTTAAGCTTGGTACCTAACATATCCTGTAGAATCTTCTAGAATTCATTAGTAAACAAAGCATCTATTTCACTAACTATAATACTAGGAATTCCATGCAGTCTAACTATGTTCTTCTTGAACAACTTTGCTAAAACAGGTGTCGTTCTGGTTGACTTAATTGGAATGAAATGGACACTCTTGTTCAACCTGTCATCTATGACCCATATACTTTCATTTCCTATTTTTGACCTTGGCAGCCCGTCTATAAAATCCATGGATATCGAATCCCATTTCCACACTGGTACCTCCAAAGGTTGAAGCAACCCACTCGGCTTATGATGTTCGGCCTTCACTTCTTGACAGTTCGCACACTGCCTAAACCACAAGCCAACAACCCTCTTCATGCCTTCCCAATAGAAGCTCCTCTTCATATCTTGATACATTTTTGGTTCCTCTAGGATTAATCGTAAATTTGGATCGATGACATTCCTTAAGAACTTCTTTCCTTAAGTCCTCAACATTCGAAACACACAGCCTTCCCTTCTTTCTTAACCATCCTCTCTAGTCAAGACTAAAATCTCTTAGATCATCGATCTCTGATCCCACCTCAAGCCTACTAATCCTCTCGGCTAATACTGGATCCTCTTTATGCTTAGAAGCAATTCTTTCGATCAACAATGGTCGAAGTTCCAAATAGGAAAAATGGCGGTGCTCTGACTAGAACTAGCAGTCGATCTTAACTGCACATTACAAGTAGTCAAAGTTTCTAAATATTTCCATTCTGCCAACATAGCTGACACCACATTCTGATCTCTTCTGCTAAGAGCAACCGCTATCTTATTTCCTTTCCCAGGTGTATACTCTATACCAGAGTCATAAGCAACTAAAAACTAAAGCCACCTCTGTCATCTCATAATCAACTCCTTCTGAGAGAATAAATATCTTAAGTACTTATGATCTATATACAGCTCAAATCTCTCTCCTAAGAGATAATGTCTCCAAATCTTCAATGTGAAGGTCACCGCAACCAGCTCCAAATCAGAGTATGATATCTTACTTCATGCGGTCTAAGCTGTCGTGAAGCGTAGGCAAAAACTTTACCCTTCTGCATCAACACAAATCCTAATCTAGTCCCACATGCATCGGTATACACCACTAACCCTTGGTTTCCGTTGGGAACTGCTAACAAAGGTGCGTTGGTCAACAAATGCTTTAACTTAAGGAATGCTTCCTCACATTTGTCAGACTAGACAAACTTCACATCCTTCTTGGTCAACTTAGTCAAAGGTGCTGCTATCCGTGAGAAATCCTTAATGAATCTCCGGTAATAGCCAGGAAGTCCAAGAAAACTTCTAATCTCAGTCACCGTCTCTGGTCTCTTCCAGTTATTAACAGCTTCGATCTTATTTGGATCGACTGACAAGCCTTTCTTTGAAACCACATAACCAAGAAACTTAACCTCTTTCTTCCAAAAATGACACTTGGAAAACTTCGCTTTCAGCTGATGCTGGCTCAGTGTCTCAAGCACTACTCTAAGATGATCTTCATGCTCTCTTTTATCCTTAGAGTATACTAAGTTGTCATCAATAAACACCAACACGAACCTATGCAAGTACTCTTGGAAAAGTCGGTTCATTAGATCCACGAAGAAAGCTAGTGCATTCGTTAACTCGAATGGCATTACTAACCACTCGTACAAACCATATATAGTTCGGAATGCTGTCAATGGAATATTGTTCTCTACCACTCTTAACTGATGGAAACCTATCGCCAAATCTTTGGGAAAATACTCTAGCTCCACACAACTGATCAAATAGATCATCTATTCTAGGCATAGGATACTTATTCTTAATTGTCTTCTCATTCAACTTACAATAGTCGATACACATCCTTAACGATCCATACGGTTTCTTCACGAACACCGCGGCCGCTCCCCAAGACGAACTGCTTGGTCTAAAAAAATTCCTCCCTTCTAGATCCACTAGCTGCAACTTCAACTCCTTCATCTCGGTCGGTGTCATCCTGCCAGGTGGTCTACTAATAAGTTCAGCTCCTAGCATAAGATCTATCCGAAACTAACAGCTTGTTTCGGTGGTAGTCCGGTAACCGACTTGCAAACATTTTCAAATTCTCTTGCTATCCGAACCTGACTTAACTCTTCTCCCACTTCCATAGCACTTAACAAAGCACAAACACTCCGGTCGAAATTCTCCACTGAGAATATGATTCGTTTATGGCTATCAGGGTGTCTCAATGATATTTTCCCATCTTGGAAAAATATCCTAGCCTCATATCTACCAATCAATCCATACCCAAATGATTCTGAAATCTACGAAATCACAAAACTACAGATTGCATGCAAACTTATAACCTAACAAATCAAGTTCTAACGGGTCACATCTCATCCCTAGAGTTGCATACCCTCCTATCGGATTCCCAGCCCTTAAGGAAGTAATAAGGTATGTGGGTTCTAAGCATAACCTATCGACCAAACACTGAGATATAAATGAATGTGATGCACCGGTATCAAATAGTACCTAACTGGTATACTCTGAATCAAAAGCATACCTTCCATTACAGTCTTCCCCTTTTAAGCTACAGTTGGCCTAGCAAATGATGGTCCAACAGCAAAGACCTTTCCCCTGTCCACCCTGACTGGTTCTGGACATTGATTCTTATAATGCCCAACTTGGTCACATTTAAAGCACTTCACGCTTTTCTTTTCTGCAGACTTCTTCCTCTTGCTTGTCCGGCATTCATGAGCATAATGACCCTTTTTATCACACTTGAAACAAACTAAATCAGCCTTTGCCTTCTTTAAAGCCTCTCCCTTCTGGATTGCCTTCTTCTTAAAGAACTTCCTCTTCTTTCCCTGAGAATCCTGGGTTTCAACTGGCTTTTCCTTCCCACAAATAGCAAGCATTTCCTTATGTCGGATTGCCATCTCTACAACAACATTACAAGGATCACAGAGATGTGGCAGGGTTGCCCTAGCAATCTCGGGTCTCAATCCCCGAATAAACTTCTCATTCCTTTTGGTGACGGTGTCAATGGTAGCATACCCATATCGGGACAGCTCATCAACCTTAGTAGCATACTCAATTACCGACATCTCTCCCTGCACCAAATCCATAAACTTTCTCAATAAAGCTGACTTAGCAACTTCAGACAAGAACCTCTGCTCGAATCTTCGACGAAATTCTGTCCAAGTTAACTCTTCCTCAGATACTCCGATAGTAACACTATTCCACCAATGGAGCTGTTGGCGTCAAAATTTACCACCAACACCCAATTACAAGCGAAAGCACCAATATCTAGTCACAGATCATAGATAGAGTATATGTAGAGGATATAATATGAAGAATAACCATAATTAAAATGAAAGCAGTAAAAAAGACAAGATTTATAGTGGTTCGGCTAACCCCGGCCTACGTCCACTGTAGAAAAATCCTTTTATTTATACTGAAATTTGATTATAGTTACAATCCGGAATTTCTGAAACAAAAATGGCAGAATAGCCTTTAGGTGGAAGATGAAGAGAAACATAATGAGAATCCCCTTTTCTGAAGGCACGCCTGCTATATTTATAGGTGAAATCCTGGCTACAGGGTCTCCTCACCTACAGGGGCCCACCATAGCAACCATCAAGCCTAACTCATCCAAATATGCCGACCTGAAGTAGACAACATGTCGACCCGGAGAAAACTCAGTGCAAACCCAAAGCAAACCTGATGATGACCCAAAGTAGATTTGTAGCCGACCCAAAGCATTGCCATATGCCGACCCCAAGCTCCTACTAAATGCTGACCCCAAGTATAAACGCTGCCGACCCGAAGTATGATGAACACCGACCCAAAGTTTCCTAAATGTCGAACCGAAGTGACGTGAAACATGTCAACCCCTAGCCATTATCTATGCCGACCCCAAGCCATTCCCAATGATGACCCGAAGTCGACCTTGATGCCGACCCGAAGTCCATCCTATAGCTGACCCCTTGAAGTGATGCAATATGCCGACCCCATATCTCCTGATGTCGACCCGAAGCCTTATCATTGCCGACCCGAAGGAATGCCGATCCCAAACAACATGCCGACCTGACTCCTTGCCGACCCGAAGCGCCCAGTATGCCAACCCAAAGTTGATGCCGACCTGACTCGAAGCAAGAGCAATGCCGATCCCTCAAAGCAATACCACCTTCAACCAAATGCCGACCACTTTACCAAAGCAATGCCGACTCGAAGTTGGAGCTACGCCGACCCAAAGCACCTCCATATGCCGACCCCAAGCAACAAACCGATCGAAAGTTGTCCCTTGCCAACCCGAAGCTAATCAGATGGAGACCCAAAGTGTAACAACCCGCATATTTATTGATTGTATAATTAAATATTTCATCGTTAGTCGGATTTTAGTCCGAAAAGCTACTTTTTGCAAACAGTCGAATTAGGACTTGAGACCCCTTCCATTGAGTTCAAAATGCCGTTTGCGACCTTTTTGAGTATAAACTTCGATATGTTTGGAGCTGAGTGGAATTTTGACATTTTTCACTTAGGGCTTTGGGTTTGGGTTCAACCCATTTGCCCAATTCTGGTTTTATCAACCCAACTCCACTCCAACTCTTCATTACTTCATTTCTAATTCCTAACACTTAAGCTTTATCAAAAATGGAGAGTGGAATGGGAAATTAAAACTCCAAGCCCTAATCATCTTTTTAAATCCAAGTTCTAGCTCCAAATTCAAAGAAGAAGCTTTGGTAAGCCTTCTCTTCTTCTTCTCCAACTCATTCTCTTAACAATTTCAGAAATTCCTAAACCTAACTTAGGAAATATTTCTCTTTTAAGCTTAGATTCAAGCTTGTTGGGTTGGAATTGAAGAGTGATGGTTCTTGCCATTGCTCTATAGCTTCTTCTTCATTTGTTTTGGGTTTAAAGGTGAGATTTTTATCTCACATCTATGTCTATACTATCTTTGATTATTGGGTATGAATTCCTAACACTTCTTCATTTGCATTTGCTCTTGATTTGGATTGGTTTTGTGAATATTTCAATTTTTGGTTTGTGAAGTTAAATTTGTATGTAAATCCTTTTATGGATGTTTGATCATGGTTTGGTAATGCATCGAAGAGCTTATAGGGCCGGGTCGTCGATTGGCATAAACCCCTAGCGCCTATTGCTCGTCCGGTTGCATTTTCGAAGAGATTGCCTCTTCATTTTTAGGCTGAAAATACTGGAAATCCTAGTTCAGTCGACTGACTCAGAGCGTTCAGTCGACTGAGCTGAAGCCAGGAAATTTCGTGGGGCGATATCAGTCGACTGAAATCTCTATTCAGTCGACTGAACCGGGAACCCGAAAGTTCCCAGGCATGATTCAGTCAACTGAAATCTCTGAGTCAGTCGACTAAACCTGGAAACAGAAAGTTTCCAAGACCTGAGTCAGTCGATTGAAATCTCTGAGTCAGTCGACTGAATTTGTTGTTTCTGCCCAATTTGCCTTTTTGGGATTGAATTTCCAATTTGAATCGATTCGTGATGATCCTATTTGTTATTATCATTTATTATGACTTTGATGACTCCTTTTTCGGGATTTTTGAATATCCATTTCAATGGATTCTTTATCGGTTTAATTGGATTTGATTCACGTCTTCGAATGTGAATTTTTGATGATTGATTGATTCTACAATCATTTCTATGGCTTGTCACTTTAAAAATACAAAGGTTTCTATACTAGTAGTAAATACTCAAACCCTTTCATCAAAATGATTTTAACACTACTTTTAAACACAAAGCCTGTTTATAAAACCGTTTTCTAATCTACTAGTATATACAAACCTTTACCTCATTTGTATGAGAAAAACTAATTAAACGGCTTAGCAAAACAAGTGGTATGAAACGCTTGCGTTTACTTCGTCGGTTAATTTATGGACTTGTTCGATTGAAACTCTCTTGTGACAATTTTTGAGTGGAAATTTACAATCTGTTCGTAAATATTTTAGTTAAGCTAGTGGTTATGGGACATGAAGCTAAACTCTTATATTTACTAGCTTAGTGTAATCGACACTTCTTGATGATCGATGATGATCATTTTATGGTTTAGACTAGCAATGTGTGATGTCTCTTCGTCCACGTGAGGGACTGTACCCAGTTTTATTGAGCTTCGTCTCATTTCTATTGTGGGCTAGCGACCCATGCTCTTTTATGGCGTTCGGTTCATCGGATGTATCGTTATTGTACTACATCGATGTCCCAGATTTTTGGTTCATCGGATGTACCGTCATTTTACTACATCGATGCTTCAGCTTTCGAGTTCATCGGGCGTACCGTTATTGCACTACGCCGTTGTTCCGAAATATATGAGTTTCTGGTCCCTTGGGCGTACCGTTATTGTACTACGCCGATGCACCGACTCAATGGTTAGCGACCATGGAATAGCGTTCCATTCATGATACACGTGTTGGGAGTTTTCATGCTCCCGTTTATAATAGGCCTCCCGCTTTTGTGATTTCTGGATTTCTCGTTGTGATTTCTAGAATTTGTATTTCACCAACTTTTGCGTTTGGCATTTATATGTTTGTCAATATTTGTAGTTTGGTGAATAAAATAAAGAATATGATATTCTTTTTGATGCTATGAGATTCTTGAGATATTGTATGACTTTTGTGGATCTTCTAATGTATACTTGTCGTGGTGTGACATTTTCAGTTATCATACGTATTTATCATATCTCTTATTCTATCTCATTTTATCTGATATTTATAGCTAGACTGACCCGTTTATTATTTTCTTCTTAAATAATACTCGGGTCAGACTGAGATATTTCAGGTGCTCCTGCTTGAATTCTTATCAGGGATTATCATCTGATTCTTTTGGCTTACTACTTTAGATTAGTAGTTTTTGTTATTATACATTTGAGATATGGACTCCTTGATGTATAATTATTCTTTTGTCTCGCTCTTGTGTCTATTCATGGTGATGTAGTGGATCTTATATGATCACTATTTTGATGTACACTTTCATGTGATATATTCATATCTTATTCCGCCTTTGTGATATGAATATCTGTGACTGATTTATGTTATGCTTATTTCCATATTTGTTTCCGAGGTCCACTTAGCCACTGTGTAGTAGCATTGGGTTTGTATCGGTATGTCGAATTTCCTCTTGAAATGAAATGCATGTTATACTATCTGACATATCGGTGCTCGCACAAGGCAATTGCACAGATGGTCGCTCCTCAACAGCCTTATTCTTCGTGCTAGTCGACGGCATTACCCCGTAGTGTCCTTGGCTAGCGCGAGTATAGAGGTGGGGCGTCACACAAAGTAAACCCTTTCCAGACCTAAAGAAAACCTTATGCTGACTCGAAGCAAACTCTAAGCAACTCATCTCTTTCCAAAATCCATATTCCAAGTACCCTGCGTCGTTTATCCATCGACCATGCTCAATCTTGGCTTCATATTCATACTTATCATTCGTAATTGATTGTCCATCCATCTATCCGAACCAAATCCATAATATTTCAGCCTTGATAACCGTGCAGCTTGTTGGGTTAAATCCGCCTGTATACTGCCTTGCCAAAAGGCGGGTTAACAGGAGCGCTGGTCCCTGCAACTGCCTAGAGGCTAGTCTCCTCTTCTGCTCATCATCCAATCCCAAATCAGCGAAGATTCTCTAACAATGTAACAGCTAATTCCTAACTTCAATGGCATCCTCCATTCCCACAAATGACTTCCCACCAAGACTGGTGTAATCCCTGCTCAACTTAGCATGGTTATTCCAAATTGGAGCCATATGATTAGCTCTCCCAACATTCCCAACAACTCCAGCAGCTGCTCCAGCTTGCATCAGATTGACAAAGAACTGATACATCATCCCCATATCCACTGGTGGATTTCTAGCACCCACATTGGCATCTGCATTTTGGTTAGCATTAGCCTGTCGACCTTGGTCCTTCATGGTGGGTCGAGCATTTCCGTTGGTTGTGGTGCTTCCTCCACCGAGATTTCTTCTTTCGTTTCCTGCCTCCATATCTTCTATCTCGTAAATCTGCATATACGAGCCTTAGTAAGATACAGAAGAACGGTCTAAGAGAGAGGGGAATACATATTTATATATATACATATATCAAATACAAGTACGTTACTATAACGTTAACCCAAACCCAGATTTTATTTTCTGATTCATTGGATTTTGTTTTGAAAAATATTTTAGGTTTAAATTTCTTTTAAGTTTTCATAAACCTATGCTCTGATACCAACTTGTAACATTCCCCACTTGGAGGACCAAAACTAACGGCTATGGATGCTGCAGTCATCCATAGTTATTAATCCTCGATGACAAAATACGGTAATGTTAGATACACGGATATAACAGAAACACATGGATATGTAAAAAAATTAACATCATTAAACAACTTTCACATTCCATTTCAAATCATTTCAAATTCATTACATAATCCCAGATTCGAGAACCATGTTCAGAGAAAATTTAATTATTATAGCATACGTCAAGAGCGACAAATGAAGATGCCCACTTGGATGATCAGAGTCTAAACATAGGCAATTAAACAACTTTTCCTTTACAACAAAGCACATCGGAATCAAAATAGATAAGAACTCCTACTAGCTAGATTGCCTCCTGCACGTCTTCGGAAGCTTATTCGTCTAAAGAGGTACTTAAAAACCTCAACTCTCAAACTACTCAAAGTTAATTGAGCATCCGTGAGTTTAAGGGCAAAACATAAACTTCAAGTCAGACATAAAGCCTGGTATGAATAATAATCTACCATCTCAAACCAACTTAGATATCTAGTGAGACCATGTCGCTTAGCGGAACGGGTTTTCCCCTCACTAGTATCCTCCAAAAATTTATAATAACCATATACTGTGCTCCTGCATCCACAATGGTTAAAACATAGCAATTCAAAATATTATGATGATATGCAAACAAGTAAATCAATTCTGGATTTCTCATCTCCATTCATTTTGACTATCTGTCTCAGTTATAGTTTATAGGGTCACTATTAACCTATTGTTTTCATGGGCTAACTAATAGCCTGTTTAAAGCTTGTGGACTCCCTGTCCAGTTTCATTATTTTCATGGGATCACTAAGAACCTATTGGCCCCTACCAATAACTTCATTCATTCATGGGTTCTCACTGAACCTATTGGTATCCCCAATAACTTCCCACTTATCATAATTTTCATGGGTTGACTTTGAACCTATTGACTTCTGTCAATAACTTAATTCAGATATAGTTTTCATGGGTTCACTACAAACCTATTGGCCCTTGCTAATAACTCTTTCTAATCATAGTTTTCATGGGTTTACTACGAACTTGTCTATCTGACACTTCTTCAATCAATATTTAGGCATTCTAAATTCTGGTCTATCTGACCTGCTAGATGCAATTCTACTCATTCAGGAGTTAACTCAATTTATATTCACTACCGGGTCAACCTAGCTGGTTATTCTGCCCTTTTTCTCCCCAAAATATAGTTATGGGTCCATTATAATGTGAATATATATTAGAAAAAGCAAATATAATAACATAATAACACCAACACCTATGGTTTAATATCCTTGAAATCATTTTCATATGAAACATGGTTAATCCCTTTAACCTATTATTTTATCAAAGAAAGCTTCTTCAAAAACTTCATACTAAAGCCAATTTAAAACTCCTTTATTTCTGCCATGGTTTTTCCTTTAAAAATGAGATTGGGTTTTTTGTTTTGAAAACTAAGGCTTTCGATACCTTAAACCTTTTCTTTCAAAACCATCGGATAATCTCCTTCGAAAGCATTCAAATCTTCTTTTCAAAACACTAAGAAAATGCCTTTCGAAACACTTTAAATCATTTCTTTCGAAACCATCAAAACATACCTTTCGAAAGTAATAAAGCATTACTTATTAACTCATTGAAGTATAGCTTTGAAACTATTTGAAAGTACCCCTTTCGAAACCATTTGAAAGTACCCCTTTCGAAACCATTTGAAAGTACCCCTTTCGAAACCATTGAAAGGACCCTTTTCGAAACCATTGAAAGTACCCCTTTCGAAACCATTTGAAAGTACCCCTTTCGAAACCATTTGAAAGTACCCCTTTCGAAACCATTTGAAAGTACCCCTTTCGAAACCATTTGAAAGTACCCCTTTCGAAACCATTGAAAGGACCCTTTTCGAAACCATTGAAAGTACCCCTTTCGAAACCATTGTGTTTAATCTTAAACATATATTTTGGGTCAAAGTGAATATAAACAAAAGTATCCTTTTCGAAACCATTAACCTTCATATAAAAGAGTTTGGGGAAAAACTGATGGCTTCGGAACCATCCTTTCGAAAGCTTAAATCATCTAAGTAAAACATTTGAAGGATAGCTTCGAAACCCCGTTGGAAGCTATTGCCTTCGAAACCATTAATCCCTTTCGAAAGCTTTAGGAACTGGCTTATTAGATTTATAAACAAAAGCTACCTTTCTATCTAGTTGATGACTTCAATCCATTCGAAAACCATAAGGTCGGCAGTAGGGTTTCGACTGGGTTGAAACTATCCATTCGAAAGCATTGATTTAAAAACAAAGCAACTCATTCGAGCGACTTCTTTGAAAGCTATAGCAAACGCTTTCAAAAGCATTCTTTTGGAAACAAGGCAAGCACATTTCTTTGAATAGTAAAACGAAGGCTTCGACCCCTTCAAAAGCTAGGTTTCGACTCCCTTCCACCTTTCTCCAATCCACTACGTACTAATGCATCGATACCTTTTGTATTGGTTTCGACTTGGTTGAGGCGGAAGTTTAGGGTCGAAAGGTAGCGTCTAAAAGAGGCGAAACATAATTTCTAGGTAAAGACTGTAATAATGCCTTTTTAAGTAATTGATTTTAATTAACCTGCCTATTTGTAAACATTTAATTTGTTACCATAACTTTTCAAATTCTTTCTAAAATAAATCTGCCGCATTAATTTCAGATCTAAATAAAATAATTTAGAAAATAAGCCCTTCCTTAAGCAAAACAATTAAAACATTTAAGTCTTCCACTTAAAATAATTAAATTTTCCATAGCAAATTACTTAGGAAAAACCCCCAAAAATCATAGAAATTCACTTTTAATACGTTATCTAACTTATATAAATTTCAGACCTAAATTCTTCATAATATAGCCAAAATTAATTTATAAATCCAATTGTTTATATTTTCCTTTGAAAATTCATAATAAATTTTCCATAGCTTGAAAAATTATGAAAATTAAAACCACCTCCAAAATAATGATTTACATAACATGTAAATTCCTTATGGCATTCGAAATAAAATATAAATGATTTTAGCCTTAAAACCGTATATAACATTTACCAAACTTGTTTGAATATAACATCTCATGAAATCCAAGCATATCATCATCAAAAATCATCATAATGGATTTAAACTTAAACATGAAATCAAATGATCTTTAAAAACAAAAGTAGAAATGGTTTTGATTATTATTCACCTTGATTAGGATAAGGAAGTTGAGATATGATCGTTGATTAATCCCTTACTTGATTTCTTAGCTTAAATTTGATTTTCCCCCTTTTCTTCTCTAGGTAATGGCCGGCTTTGAGCTTTTGAATTACATTTTTGAGTTTTGGAAAATGTACGTGCAAAGTAAAGGAAATGAGATTTTCAAGGTAAAGGGATTATGGTGCGGCAATTACCTATTAAGCCCTTGCATTAATCGTTTTCTTATTAATTAACATATGAAACCTTTCATAGACCATTTATTTAATTAAGCTCGGCCTCTAATTTAATTTTTCAAATCTCAATCCCCTTATCACTCTAGTATTTACATTATTCTATTTAATTTATCTAATTAAATCTCCTGAATAATGTTTTTAAAAATTAGGGGTGTTACAATTTTGAGTAGATTTCATTCTAGAAATCAAGAGAGTAAAAGTGGAGAGAAAATATCAGAAAGTAGTTAAAAAATTTCGTTGGAAACTCCTCCTATTTATAGAGAAACAACGGTCATATCCATTTGGAATGAGATATGATGAAAAGATACTTTTATTCAAAATTTGAATTTTCAAAATATCGGACTATCTGTCGACATATAGGTTCAATGTATATCGACATACTCTTTGTAAATTTGAAAAACACTTAATTAAAATTATTTTGAAAATATTAAGCTTTGTAAAATATTTAGACACTTTGTAAATCATTTAAACATAGTTTATACATTTTAATCATAATAAAACATAAGAAAAATTTATAAAATTATTTTGAAATATTATTAAAAGGACTAAAATATTAATTTCTTTTGAAAATAATATATATATATATATATATATATATAAAGTATGAGCCAATATATATTTAAAAACAAAGTTATAATAATGTTATAATATACTTATAAGCTTTTGGAGATCACAAAACTAAAATTAGAACAAGGTGTAAAAAGTTTTAAAAAACTTAATCACTCAAAATATAATAATCTTAAGAAATCATTTGAAAGCTATTTTGAAAGATCATTTTGAAAGATCATTTTCAAAATAGAGATTCTTTAAAATCATTTTGAAATTCAGGATGTTTGAAAACCATTGAAAATAAAAAATGAAGAGAGAGATCAAAGAAGTGCTACCAAGGTTTTAACAATGTTATCCGGAATTTTGACCCGGCTATATCCGAATTGATTGGAAAAGTTAGACTCTACTATCATCAAGGCCAGTAGCCCAGAGCGATGATTATGGGATCCAAAAACCAAACATAGATGATAATATGAAGCAGAAGCATGAAAGCTCACTACTCCCTGAAGATGGATCAGGTACGATCCATATTCAACACTATGGATCATATCGTACCGATTCCACAAAACAATTTTGCAGCGACGATGGGTCAATAACTCAAAATATACACATGTTATCAATATGAAACTTGGAGGACAAGCTTACTCCAACATGTGGAACACCCCCTAGAGATCTGATTCCAATTGGAGGAAGTTGGAGGGATCGGATTAACTCCCCTTGGAGGGATCGGTAGAAATCGAAATTCAAGTAACGCTACTTCATGGGAAATGTGATATCTCACAAACCGTACGTCGAATTGCATGAAATTTGGGGAGAAAGTAGCTAACATCATGGGACACCCCTTATAGGGAACACAGCCTATTTGGACACAATAATAGGGATTGGTACTGATCCCTATTTTGGGCCTGAAAATTTTTGGGTGGCCTCATCTTGGTCTCCCGAACCTTCTACCGAAATTTCAATCCAATCCGTGAATGTCTTCCCCTATAAATACAACAGGCATGGCGTCAGAAAAGAGATCCTTCTTTCTGCTGAAAAGGCTCTTCCATTTTTATTCTTCATTCTTGTACAAATGGATCCTAGCTGATCCAAACATTCTTGTGATCATAATCAAGTGCAAGATCAATAAAAATATGAAGTGGACGTAGGCCAAGATTGCCGAACCACTATAAAAATCTGTGTGTTCATTTATGATATTTTTTGTTTTAATTTCATTATACATTTAGTCTCTACTGGATTCTATTGGGTGTTGATGCCTATTTTTGGCGTCAACATTTTGTAGCTTTCAATGAGAATCGAATTATCAGCTTGATTGGATCTCATCATCTAATCGTGGATTCCCATATTCGCGAGATAAATCCAGCATTCTATAGGTAAACTTCCTATTCTACTCTAATTTGAAGGAAATCTAAAGGAAGCTGATAGCTATGTTTAGAAGAATTAAATCAACTTCTCGTGGAGTTAAAAGAAATGATGATGCTAGTGTTCTTGTTTGGAGTTGTTCATGTGTTAATGTCCATTTGGAAGGGATCATATTCACTAATGTAAGCAAGTTCTTGGGATCAGATGCTCAAGTTTGCACTCAGGTTAGCTAAAGGTCGATCCCTCTCTCAAGGCCAAAGTGGCCGATCATTCTCTCAAGGCTAGAGTGGACGATCCCTCCATCAAGGCCATCATGACCGATCCCTCCTTCTTGGGGTCTAGCACCGGTCCCTTCATGACCGACACCTAAATACATATACATGCTCAATACTGATCCCTCCAAAGACATCAATACCAATCCCTCAAAAGCAGCCATATCATCCCTTCAACATATATGTATCTGATCCCTCCACTATATATACTGATCCCCTATAAGGTAATATAGCGATCCCTCTCCAAAGTGTATATACCGATCCCTCTGCGAGGCGTATATACTGATCCCTCTACAAGGTATATATACCGATCCCTCTCCAAGGTGTATATACTGATTCCTCTACAAGGTGTATATACCGATTCCTCTACAAGGTGTGTATAACGATCCCTCTACAAGATGTATATATTGATCCCTTTGCAAGATGTATATACCGATCCCTCTGCAAGGTCTATATACTGATCCCTATATCACTGATCCCTCCTTAGCACTACAATCGATCGCATTCCAACAACCGTCTTCATGACAGACCCCTTCCGCCGATCGCTTATAGCCAATCCCTACATTCACTACCGATCTCTCCATACTCCATATGACCGATCCCTCTCATAAAACATTCAATACTGATCCCTATGTTGCGTTCATCTAGAACCAAACCCTTGTTCAACCAATCCCTGCACCACAATCAACTACAACCAATCCCTCCAGCCGATCCCTTTCGCATTCAAAAAGGAAACATAACCAAACCCTCCTTCCTGGGGGAAAATGGATTGGGACCGATCCCTCCTTCTTGTCGCACATAAAAAATATGGATCGGGTACCCGTGCCGCAGCACAGTGCCCCTGCATTCTGGATTCGGAGCTCAACTTAAAAACTGTGCATTTTATCTGCTTCCCTTACATCCTGTGGCTGACCGGGGCATAAGGGATCAAGCGACAGCTGCTGAGTTGCAGCCAAGGAACCACTACTCAAATGGTACACCCAAAGGCTGGAGAACCAAGATGATATGACACTAACTGGGATAGGTTACCGAATCAGGCTTCTAGGGTAGATTACGACTGCTCTTAACTGACCAGCTTCCAAACGCCTGACTTGCCAGCTATGATACGATAGCTCGTATGACGACCGCCCTATGCCGCTTATTATTCCATCTCAAAGTATAGCTATCCTTAATCAAAGTCGAACCTAAAGTAGTCATTCATTCGACTTGAAGCAAACCCAGGAAGTTCTGGCCCAAGGTAAAATTTAGGTAAAACCGAGATTTTCTCCAAGCAAACACCAGTATGACTCCAAGCTCCATTCTTCACCAACCCAACACTTCAAATTCAGCGACTCCAAGCGAAGCAGGGGCTGATTCCAAGAAAATAGCAAATTTTCTCAGTTCGGACTCCAAGTAAATTATCACCAATCCGTCACACGTTGGACAATCATGCATACACCATTCACAAGCATTACAAATAGCCGTAAGTTTAATATGGACTGGACTAACGACGAATGGAGCATTTCCCCTAGTCAAAACCCATCCACTAAATCCATTCAATATGCAAAATATCCTAAGAGATTCAATATGCCAACCATGCCGACGAATTCTGGAACCACAAACCCCTAAGAGCATCTCATGAAATATGAAGGGAACATGAATTCCGCTAGAGCGACGAACGCAATTAAATGCTGATTCTTTCCCATATTCCTGGGGGAGTAGCGATCGATCATGTGATTGATGAGATCACCGCTTAGGTCCATCTCCTGTTTAATCAGCTGGCAAGGAGTTCACCGAGCAATTCAGAATGCATGCGACTTGCCCCAAGGATGCGATGTTGTTATCCCCAACTTATCCTAAGCGCCAGGCGAGCCATTCAAAGGCTTTTGGCAAAGATTTAACACCGCTGTTACTAAAGTGATCAATCCCAGTGAGAATATCATATTGATGGCGCTGATAAGGGGAATCGACCCAAGACACACTTTGACGATTGGTTACCTGGAGAGCCTCATATGACCTTGAATCATTTATGTTACAAAGTGAAACAGAACTTAAGCAAGGAGGAGGTAGAGAAAAATAGGAAAAAGAACGATGCAGACCCGTTGGCTGAAGGAAGTCAAAACGAGGGCAGCATCGAGGCCTTTGATGAGGACTCAGATTCTTAGAGACAACCCAGATTCCCAAAATCTGATTCATATACTGCTTTGAACGATTCAATCAAAAACATCTACTTAGAGACTCACGACTCGAAGCAATACTGGAAACCAGCCTTGAGAGAGTCCACCAAAACCCAAAAGGAATCTGGGAAATGTTATATATTTCAAGATACACACGGTCATAACACTAGCGATTGTAGACACCTCCGAGATGTGATCAAAAAGTAGAGTCGGAAAGGAAAGCTTCAATAATATGTGCAAGCCCCACAGAATGGCGGGCAGGGAACATTCAAACCTTACCAATAATGACCTTTCATTATCAATTGGACCACCAACGGTCGACTTCCAACTGAGGAGGGCTGGGGCAAAGTGGAATAGCGAGCATTTGACTCTGCTTCATTTATCAATAAGATTTATTTCATTTTCAATTATGTTGTAAACTATGACTAACTTGAACTTAACTACTTCCAAACGATGCATGTGACTAAGTAATTAGATTTGGGTGCCAACCAACCTCCACGGACCATGATCAGACCTTTGGAGGATCATCAAGACAAGTGTGATTCAACCACTCATTAGCTACCATATGTCCTTGACTTGGGGCAAGGACTTGAATGGAAAGTGGATGTGACTAGAACATCCACTTCCTACTCCGTGCTTCAATTCTGATAGAACATCCATGCCTTACTCAGAGCCCGACATGGTCAGAATCTAATACAAAGTGGACACAACTAACTGTCCACTCATCATCCTCCATGTTTGACTTGAAGACCGGAGAAACACTTGGAGTGGATGCAACTCGACCATCCACTCCAAGCTCATACTTGAAGTTCGTCAAAATACTTATGCCTCTCCCGAAGCTCAGCATGACCGAGGTCCAACAAAAGTGGACGTGATTTGACCGTCCACACATTAAATCCTACCTTGAAAATAGGAAACAGTCTGGAAGCTTGACTTAAAGTAGGCTTGACTGACCGCCTACTCATTAACCACCGCCCTCAACACGTGGACACAAACTGCAACTTGAGGTGGGTGTGACTTGATCGTTCATCAAAAACTCTCTCCCTCGACTTGCTAGGAGGAGTACTAAGCAAATTCAATGAGACCTGACTGTCCAACACAGGCATGGATGTGATCTAGCCATCCATCACTTACTCCCTTCCTCAACTTGATTGGAGGAGCTCCAATCATCAAGTGGACGTGAATCGACTGTCCATTGGTCAAGTTTTTCCCTTGATGTTGGAAGCAGAATTCCATTCCATGGATGAACGTGGTTCGACGTTCATTCGACAACTCTTACCTCGACTTGACAACTGGAGTATAAATCAAAAATGGGTATGACTGACCATCCATTGACTAACTCTAGTCCCGAGAGTGCAGACTGGAGTATAAGCACCAAAGAGATGGATGCGGTACGACCGTCCATCGACCAACTCTGGTCCCTAAAGCGTGGACTATAGTATAAAAATCAAATGGGTGTGACTGACCACCCATCGACCAATTTTGGTCCCCTAAGCACGGACTGGAGTATAAACACCTAATGGGCACGACAAACTACTCATTGACAAACTTTGGTCCCCAGAGCGTGGATAAGAGTAGTGACAAAAATTGAACGTGGTTCAATCGTTCATCCATAACTCTCGCCTATTATACCATAGGTTAAGTATAAAACATAAGGCGGATGTGACTCAACCATCTGCCAATCAACTCCTCCTCACGATTCAATGAGGGAGACTTGAAATTAAAGTGGTCGGGATACGATCGACCACTCATCGACTTTTGCCCTTGATTGGGGGTAGAAGAAATGACTAAGGAAAATGTGGTTCAACCATTTTTCGAAAAAACTCTAAGTCCTCTAAGTGTGGACTGGAGTATAAACACAAATTGGGTGCGATTCGACCACTCGCCAACAAATTCTTATCCTAGAGTGCGGATATGAGGATAAACAAATAGACGAGTGCGGTTCGACCACTCAATATTCTATAAACTCCAACCTGAACTCGACAAAAGGAGTATAAACTCGCTACGGATGGAATTTGGCTATCCATGAACTAATTCTGCTAACCCAAGAATGGGAATGGGAGTACAAAACACTAAAAGTTGGATACGACGGCTCACAATAGCTCCGGCTCGTTCTTCTTTACGACTTAAGGAAACGACCGCAAGGAGGCCTCAACACAAAACCAATCAAAATGACGTCCGAAGTTATGGGTGACTGACTATATCGTGCCACCGGATCGACAGGCAATGTGATCCGAGCTTTCTATATCATGCCATTGGGTCGATGGTCAATATCAATCCACACCAAACACAAATGGATGTGACTCAAATGTCCTTCGAATTAATCCGATCACCAGAGCGTGGATAGAAGAATAAATCATGAATGATGTGACTTGACCATTCATTCTCCAATACCCTCCATCGATCTATCAGAAGGAGTATGAAACCGAATGAGCATGACCCGACTGCACCTGAGATAACTCTATTCCTAGATCTATCGGGAGAATATGAATCAAAATGGATGCGACTGACCGTCCGGCTCCGAATGAATGCAACGCGACCGTTCATTTGATGACACTTACCATGATCCGACTAGAAGAGCAATACAAAATGGTCATGGCTTGACCGTCCGCACACTGATCCTTGCCCTTGGTCCGGCAGGGAGAGCATCAGTTACCGATTGGACATGACTTGCCTTCCTACTTATCGACATAGGCCCTAGACTTGGGGGCACGAGTGAGAGACAAGATGAATGTAAACCGACCATTCATTAATCAACTCTAAGCCTTTGGAGATTAGGTGGGAGTATAACATGACTAGGACGAGACTCAACTGTCCATGCAGTACATTTATCAACCTAAGACTGTGAGTGGAACTGCGATCATCCAAAGACTGGCTGCGATAGCTCAATACTGTGATTCATACCTAGTGTTTACAACGATTCTTAGCTACGACCGAAAGGATGCCCAGAGATAGAATCATTGAATTAATGCCCAAGTTCATGGGCGACTGATCATCACTCCGACCCGAACGACGAGTAACGGATCATGAGTACGTTGAATGGAAAGCGCATTACTTAAATATAAAAGCGGATTCAAATGCAACGAAGAGCCAGCTATGTAGTTGCATGCAATACGAGGCTGAACCCTACTTGGCATTCGATTCAATGTGCTTCTAAACCTGATCTTCGACCATTTCCAAATAATCGCTCAAAGCATTTAGAGCCCTTCACTATCAGATTCAATAAATCATGACAAGACTCTGGGATTCGATCGGAATAACCATCATCATTGACCGTCCCAACCATATTTCACGTGGATTGTTATGCGAAATAGTTATGTTTGAACTCAAGGAATCCAAAACTGCACCCGCTGAGCTAACAATCGACATTATAGTCAGCCATGGTAACCCATCACGGGTTTTGAAGATCGAATCTTAGTGCAACGATGATGAAGGAATTAGATGGCATTGGATGAGAAAAGCTAATGGAAAGTAGCAATCATGCATCGACTACTTAGACCTGAACAAGGCATGCCTGAAAGACAGCTTTCAACTTCTAAGGATCGACCAACTGGAAGACTCAACCACTAGATATGAACTACTTTCATTTATAGATGTGTACTACAAATACAACTAGATCCCAATGCATGTCCCCGACGCGAAGCACACTAACTTCGCTATCGATCTAGGGCTACATTGTTATGTTGTGATGCCATCCGAACTAAATAATGATGAAGCTACTCACCAAAGACTGGTCAATATGATGTTTAAAGACCAGATCGGGCTATCAATGGAAGGATGGATGATAAAGTCACAATGATCAAACGACCACATAGATGACTTAGCGGAGATGTTCAGTGTTCTACGAAAATATGGAATGAAACTAAATTCCTTGAAATGGTCTTTCGACGTTGCAAATTTTGGGGTTTCATTGTCTACTCTTGCAGAATTGAAGCCAATCGCAAGAAGATTCAAACAATTCGAACCATCAAGTGCCGAAGACGATTAAGAAGGTACATAGCTTAAATGAGAAGGTTGCCGCCCTAAGTGTCACGAAAGCTTCACCATTACTTCCAGGCTCACCCCATCAACATCTACACCGACCAGCCTTTACGACAGGTCATACAACAACCTTAGACATCTGGAAGGTTGCTCAAATGGAATATCGAGCTAAGCCAATTAGAGAGCTATCTAGGGACAAACATTAGCAGACTTCATATTTGAATTCACTTTATCAGATGACTATCCAAAGTGCAGTAGAGAACTGACCAACCGATGGAAAATGTACACGGATTAAGCTTCCAATGATCGGTGTTCTAGTGTCGGAGTTGTGTTAATGACTCCCGAGGAACAATCGATCTGCTACGCCCTGAAACTCGACTTCCTTGCAACAAATAACGAAGCTAATATGAAGCCTTGATCTCCAGGCTCAAACTTGCTAGAGAACTGGAAGTGGAAAATTTACATATCTTTTATGATTCCTCATTAGTAGTATGCCAAGTCAAGGAAGATTATCTTGCTAGGGGGCAGGGTCTTGCTCCTTATCTCGTTCGGGTCCAAGAGCTACTACCCGACTTCAAGTATTACACTATTACACACATCCTTAGAGAATAAAATGAAAAAGCCGAGTCACTAGCCATGCTGGCCAGTTTTGGGGATGCGCAACAAATATACTTTGTCCCGGTTGAAGTACTTAACATTCCAAGCATTGACAGATGGAGATCGACTAGATCTTGGAGACGAAGCCAGAAAAGGAGTCATGGATGACTCATCAAAGGCTATCTACAATGGGGGAGCCTTCTTAGATGGAGGAATAAAAAACGACAGATCCTCCCCAAAGCTTCATGCTGCATCATTCAACAAGGAGTTAGTTATAGAAAGGGTTTCTTCGTTGCCCTGCTTTGGTGTGTCGTCCATGATGAAATCAAACAAGTCTTGAGAGTAGTCCATGAAGAAGAATGTGGCGATCATGCTAGGGGGCAAACCTTGACAAAGAAAATACTCTACTATAGGTATTACTGGCCAACTGTCAATTGAGATGTTGATATTCACACTAGATAATGTGATGAGTGCTAGATGCTTGCAATAATTCCAAGAGCCCCACCGACGGAAACTACTCAAATGGCCAGCCCATAGCCGTTTTCCACTTGGGGTATTGACATCATCAGCTTCTTGCCGATTCTAAAGGTGGTGCGAAATATGCTATCGTAGCAGTTGATTACTTCACCAAATGGGATGAACCAGAACTTTTAACCACGATCTCGACGAAGAAAATAATCAACTTCATTGTCCATAACATCATCTGCCATTTTAGCCTTTCATGAACCATTATAACTGATAATGGAACTCAATTCGACAGCGCTAAATTTAAAGACTTCTACCATCGACATCATATTGAAATGATATTTGCGGCAGTTGCTCACCCTCAAGCAAATGGATAGGTTGAAGCTGTGACCAAGATCATAAAGTTCATTCTGAAGAAACGTTTGGAAAAGGCTAGAGGAAAGTGGGTGGATGAACTCCCAATAGCATTATGGGCTTACAGAACCACCCACAAGTCCACAACTGGCCATACTCCATTCGCCTTTACTTCCGCTCCGAGGTCGTCATCCCTGTAGAACTTGAAGTCCCCACTCATCGAATGACTTATTACAACCCCTATTTCATTATAAAATAATATATAAACAAGGAATTGGAATCCAATTGCAATTAAACTAGAAGGAATTGGTGATGACTCGTGAGCGTACAAACACATCTGGGAGCCAATGACAAGAACATGTACCCGAACGTGCACGTGTATATTCAAAAAATTCAAATTCTTGAAATCGTAAGAATTTGAATTTTCACCTGTAGTTATTAAAGAAAAGACTGGATCTGATAGCCAAAGCTTACTAGCCCTATAGAACCGGACACAGATAGCAACTAATGGAATACAATCTTGAATTTATACTATTGGAAATCAACCAAGTGTCATGATGATCAAAAAGGGATACACCACTTTGGGAAGATAATTCAATAGAAGGATAGCGGCTATTCGAGAAATTGGATGGATTTCTTTCCGGTGACTCTAACTTGGTTCAATTCAAAACACATCATGTACGCAACAAGACGTACTTTAGGGGGCAGATGTTATCCGACAATATGACCCGGCTATATCTGAACTGACTGGACAAGTTAGACTCGACTGTCATCAAGGCTAGTAGCCCAAAGCGATGATTGTGGATTCCAAAAATCAAGTATATATGATAATATGAAGCAGAAGCATGAAATCTCACTACTCCTCGAAGATGGATCAGGTATGATCCATATTCAACACTATGGATCGTAACATATCGATTCCACAACTCAATTTTGGAGCGATGATCGGCCAATAACTATAAATCTACACATGTTATCAACATGAAACTTGGAATAAGCTTACTACAACATGTGGAACACTCCTTAGGGATCTCATTCCAATTGGAGGAAGTTGGAGGGATCGGCATGACTCCCATTGGAGGGATTGACAAAAAACAAAATTCAAGCAACACTACTTCACGGAAAATGCGATATCTCACAAACCGTACGTTAGAATTGCACGAAATTTAGGAAGCAGGTAGCTAACATCATGGGACACCCCTCATAGAGATCATAACCTCTTTGGACACACTAATAGAGATTGGTACGATCCCTATTGTGGGCCTCGATTGGCCAAGAAATTTTTGGGTGGCCTCGTCTTGGTCGTTCAACCTTGTGTCGAAATTTCAGTCTGATCCATGAACATCTTCCCCTATAAATACAACATGCATGGCATCAGAAAAGGGATCCTTCTTTCTGCTGAAAAGGCTCTTCCATTTTTATTCTTCATTCTTGTACTAATGGATCCTAGTTGATCCAAACATTCTTGTAATCATAATCAAGTGCAAGATTAATAAAATTATGAAGCGGACCTAGGCCAAGACTATTAAACCACTATAAAAATCTGTGTGTTCATTTATGATATTTGTTTTGTTTTAATTTCATTCTTTATTTAATCTCTACTAGATTTTATTGGGTGTTGATGCCCATTTTTAGCTTCAACAAATAATAATCTATGATTCTTTAACTTATCTGAAATATCTTGAATCTTCAGTACTCATGAGTCTTCAATCTCTAACTCTTGAATCTCTATATCAACCTCTTGAATCTGCTCTTGATTTGTACAGTCTTCTTAAGCAACACTCGTTCTTGACTATATACTATATATAACTTTATAAAAACATTAGTATCTATACTTTATATGATGTCATATGGTTGTTGTGATCACAAACTAATACCTAATGTACTAATAATCTCCCCCTTTTTGATGATGATAACCAAGTTTATAAAATATGATATAACTACCCTTGAGTTACAAAACTCCTTAATCTATGCCTAGGTATTTTATATATCTCTCCATCTTTTTCATCAACAAAAATTACAACCCAAACCCCCCAACTAAGGAACTAGATAATATACAAAAGTAATAAGACTGCTAAGAGTAAATAAGTGATATATTGTTTAAATAAGAAAAGCCAATTTTATTAATCAATGCAGTCAATACATATATTCAATTCAAATCAAACTAAACCAAAATCAAATCAATTCTAACCCTAATATAAGTGTATACACACCAATCCTATTATCAATGCAAACCAAATCTATCATACATATCGCACAATCTAAGAAACAACAATTCAAACAAATCAAATATCCTTATCCTAAACTATACTAACTTGATTTTCTAATAATTAGGGATTTATGAATAGGGCAGAAAGGATAATGAAGACAGAAATTCCCTTTTAGCTCGACCAAATTTCCATTCTTGTTAAGGCATACTTCTCCAGCACATTTGACCTTATCGTCATCGACATCCTCTTCTTCCTTCTCTTCTTTTTCTTCGCTGTTATTCATAAGATCATGGATAACCAAGTTTGCAGCATCATCCTCAATGACTATTGGATTTGTAGGGTTATCCGATAGGTATTTCTGAAGATTTCATAGAATTCTGCCTTGTTTCTCTTGTTCCTTCTTTATTCTCAATTGAATGGCTCCCATTTCAGAAAGCAAATTGAGAGTATGTGTAACAACCGTGATTTTATTACCGTCGTAATAAAATCTTAAAAAAATATGTGAACACTTTATGCTTGCTGTCACATTCATTTTATAAAATAAGTTGGAACATTTTCTTTGCCTTAGCTGACACAAAATGTTTAAAAAGTCAGTTGAAACACTTTGCTACCACTAATAGTATAAAACAAAGTTTGAATTCTCTGTTGCTACCATCATTTATTTCATGCGGCCGTATATAATCTCTCCTCAGACACACGTTTTCATTTAATGCCTATGTACCACAAAATTTGCCAGCTCTTTTTCCTTGACTTGTTCACAATATTGAAAAAAAGAGAACTCTGCAACATTATTTTGCTCATTTTTAGAAGCTCGGTGAAAGCATTAATGGATCTAAATCTAGCTTCAGGTGGTTCCGGTTGCTAACAAATTGTGAAGCAAAAATAAAATTTTTGGTGAGTTTAAAACTCACCTTGCTAATTTATTCAAGTGTGAAAAAAAAGAAGTGTCAGGCCTTGAATATATTTGTTGCATGCAAAGTGTATTCTGAGTCCAAGCCTTCTTCATTTTCATGCGTATATGAAGTACCATCCTGACTACATATTTGTTTAGTGCGCATGTATATAGCTTTCCCAAGTAATCGTGTTATTTCATTCTCACGTGTACACGAGATAATTCAAAATCTAAGTGTAATACAGTTTATATATTAATTCATGCATGAAAAATCATAGTGTCCAGACCTTCTTCATTTTAGTCTTTTGCATTAGGACGTCTCTTCATGTAGTTAGTTCGTGTCTGCATGAATATTCCGGTTATCTATTGTTTCATTACGTACGTGTCTGTATATCAAGTCAAGGCAACTCTCATTTTCACCTTATACTCCTATTTGCAAGTATGTGTAAGGTATTGCCTGTATCATTGTTTATCAACTTCACCTTTGCAATATTGTTTAGTATGGAGGCAAGTCCAAACCTTTTAAATTTTATTTCGGGTGCATGCAGTATTGTCAGAACATATTGATGTTTGGATTGCAAAGAGTGGATAGGTGTACATGTTTTAGAATTTCTTAGTACACAAGTTTAAGTTAGTTATAAATTGCATTCCCCATTACTTCGTATATTTAATCTGTATACATGGAAAAATGGCACAGGCTATATTATAAATTTGTTGAGTGCGTGTGTGGAGTTTGTATTGCAAAGGATAAGTATGCCTAGGTCCAAGCCATTTGATTTTGCAATTGTTTCTGGCACGCGTAAGTGGTTTATTGCATTTTACATTTTTGTGTATGACATCTTTGTGAAATAAAGTAGCATGTGAAAACCAATTTCAAAGCCATATTTTTCAATTCTTTATTTTCCAGTGCAATATTTTGATGAATATATATAGTAGTGAAATCTACTATTTAAATTTGCTTTGAACCGTGTTTGGTTTTAAGACATATTTTGTTGCCGTTATTTTATAACGGATTTTTACTCGGTGTTTATATTTGAAGTAGGTTGTTTTGATGAGATTTTTGACGAATAAAATTTACTGTTGTTTTGACTTCAGTAACCGTCAATTTAAAGTGAATTTTCAAGCGACTATCCCTCAACGCTGATTTGATATCCGTTTTTATGGTGTTTTATGAAGCGCAATTTCCTTATCGAAATTGCTATAGATGTTGCTGTTTTAATCACGTGTTTTAAAGTAAAAAAAATTTCCAAATTTTTTACAGTTTACGCTTTCAAAAGAATGAGGAATCGATTTAAACGCTTCAGCAAAATTAAGGACTATGAACCCTTACTTTTACTGATTTGGTTAATTTCGGACTTGTCCATTTGAGAACGTAAAATGTTATTTATATAAAATACACAATTTTGCACTTTCAAGGAAACGATGAAGGGATTTAAACGATTTAGCAAAATTGCGGAGTATGGAACCACACTTTTACTAATTCGGTTAATTCCGGACTCGTTAATTGAAATATTTGCTGAGGATTTGCTGTTTGAAGATTTTGTTGGACTTTCGAGCCACTTTGTTGAACCTTCGGGTAATCTGATGGACCTTCGAGTCAATTACCAGTACTAGACCTTCGGGTCACTCTGTTGGACCTTCGGGTCATCTGTTGGGCGCTAAAAATTATAGTACTTGGTAGGCTTCGGCCATTTGAGATGCACATGCGACGTAGCTTAGACTCACCATCGCTGGGATCGATCCACTTTTATGTTGATTTTCTAGTTATCTATTTTGATTTCTAGATTTTGTGAATTGTTGTTTTGAATTCAATTGTGAATTTGAAAGTTGATTTGATGAAGTTTAATGAGATTTCTTCATTTAAGCTATGTTGATTATTTATGCTGAATAGTCTCCTTCGAGATTATAATTAATTTGCTTTGATGTTGTTTATGATGCATTCACTTCTAAGTTTAAATTAGACTGACCTGTTTATTATTTTCTTTTAAATAATACTCGGGTCAGACCGAGTTATTTCAGGATAATCGCTATCTCTGATTCAGTTGCTGCTTCAGCTATTGGGATTTCACATCATCTTTTGTCTAGTCTTCGAGGTGTTACTTTTGGTGTATTGACTCTCATCTCATGTATGTTGATGACATGTATATGTATATTTGGTTCATATGAACTATCGATTGTTGTAGCATGTATCCAGACTTATCTTCCGCTATATATCTGATATTTCTGTTCTGATGTGATTATACTTATCTGTGTTATTGCTATTATGAGTTGTTCTGAATTTTTCTTAAGCCACCATAGTTTCATTTTAGATTTGGATTGAATATATATCTTTGGGAGTAATTTCCACAACTCCTATCGATGTAATCAATACTCGTCTAAGGCATAACTTACGAATGGTCGCTTCTAACAAGCCTTATTCTCCGCAATAGCAGACGTTATTCCTTATAATAACCTTTGTTATTGTGAGTATAGAGTGGGGCATCACAGCTTGGTATCAGAGCTGAGGTTCAGAACAAATTATAATAAACACAGAACAGAAGCAGAATGGAACATGTGTTACAACTATTCGAGGGTTTTATACGTGCCTTTCTAATCTATCCCTTCGTTGTTCTTAAACTTTTATCCACTCTAACATGTTGGAATATGTCTAGGAATATATCTCATATTTTCGTAGTATTCCATTTGTTAAATTCTTTATCAATCTTGTGTTATTTTAACTAATTCTTATCTTCTCTTGTTCTCTCAGCCTATGGCTGGAAGAGGTAGAGGGAACCGTTCTACTGCAGGTCCGTCTAGTGGTTCTCATTCGGACCGGAGTCTATATGTCAGCTGATCAGTTTATGGAGCTATTTAGGAGTACTCAACCTTCTGTTGCTACTCCCGTAGCTCCTACTCAAAAGTCTGCCTTCGCCCGCATGTGTAGTGACTATTCCCACCTTGGAGGCAAGTCTTTCAAAGGATCAGAAAGTGTATTGGAGGTTCAGTCTTGGTTGCGCGCTTGTGAGCGCATATTTTCTCGGATGGATCTTTCTGATCATCATCGCATTCTCGTGGCATCTAGTATGCTGCAAGAGCGTGCGCTTGATTGGTATGATCTTTTTACTGCGGAAGTTGATGAGTCCTCTCTCTCGTGGAATCAGTTTAAGGAATGATTCAAACTTAAGTTCGTTCCTGAATCGGAAAAGGCTAATCTTGCTCGTAGTTTCCTTGAGTTAAAACAAGGAAAGTCCTCTGTTTCTGATTATGTTGCATCTTTTGAGGCCTTATCCAAATACGGAGTTGAGTTCATTAACACTCCGCGTAAGAAAAATCTTAGATTTGTTGATGGTTTGAAGAATTATTTGAAGAAAGTTCTTTTGCTTCATCTTAAGCTCTCTTTTGAGGAACTTGTTGATTCCACACTTTGTCTTGAAGCTGTCGAAAAGGAACGTGATAGTGGTGATGAGGTTGAGGTTTCCAAGAACCCCAACAAGAAGAGGTTTCCATTTCATAAGCCTAATTCTTCCAACCAGAAGAAGAAGAAGCAAGCTACCTCTAGTTCTCAGCCTAGTAGTACACCTTCTAATCAGAGGGCGTGCTATAATTGTGGTTCTTTGGATCATCTTCTTCATAGTTGTCCTAAGCCTCGTATTTGCCGCTATTGCAAGAAAGAGGGTCATTGGATTTCTGATTGTCCTACTGCTTCTAAGGGTCTCAAATCTGGGAAGCTTAATGTTGCTAAAGCTTCTGGTGATTCTTCTCAGCCCAAAGGTATTCCTCCTTCTGTTTTGGAAGGTTTTATTTTATTTCATGGCCGTTCTATTAGAGTTCTTTTCGATACGGGTGCATCACATTCATTCGTGTCAAAGGAGCTTGTTGGTATTATTCCTTTGGATGTCGTTAGCCTTCGCGACCATTTGAGGATTGTAAATCCTATTGGTGGATCCGCTACTCTTGGTTTGTTATGTGTTGATGTTGAGATTATTCTTTGTGGTTTTTCCTTTCATGCGAATCTGCATGTTATGGATTATCTTGGTTTTGATATGATTTTGGGAATGGATTGGCTCGTCCGTTATGAAGTTCAAATCTTATGTCCCGAAAGAACTTTATATCTCAAGCATCCCGATGCTATTGAGCAGTTATCTATTATATTTCGAAGCATGGATCATACTTCGAATGCTCTCATTTCTTCCTTCGAATCGGAGGATGTCATAGCTAATATTCCAGTTGTTTGTGATTTTTCTGATGTCTTCGAGCCTATTTCGAGTTTGCCACCGAAGAGGGCAATTGACTTCCGTATTGATCTTATCTCTGGTGCTCATCCTGTCAGTCATCCTCCCACGAGGATGTCTGCTAAGGAAAATGGGGAACTCAAGCAACAATTATCTGAATTGGAAGCCAAGTAATTTATTCGTTCTAGCTCATCTCCTTGGGGCGCCACCGTTGTCTTCGTTAAGAAGCCAGATGGTACTCTTAGGCTTTGCATTGATTATCGCAAGCTTAACAAGCTCACTATCAAAAATAGGTATCCATTACCTAGGATCGACGACATGTTCGATCAATTAAGTGGCGCTAAGCTCTTCTCCCAACTTGATCTTGCTACCGGTTTTCATCAGTTACGAGTTGCGGAAGATAGCATTCCTCTTACCGCATTCCGTACTCGTTATGGTTCTTACGAATGTCTTGTTATGCCGTTCGGTTTGACGAACGCTCCAGCGTATTTTGTTGATCTTATGAATCAGATATTCTGGGAAGATCTCGATAAGTTCATCTTGGTTTTCATAGATGATATTCTTATTTATTCCAAATCTGAAGCCGGTCATATTCAGCATTTGGAGATTGTTTTGAGCACTCTTCGTCAGCATCAGCTTTATGCCAAATTCTCCAAGTGCCACTTCTGGGAGAATAAGGTGAAGTTTCTCGGTCATATTGTTTCTTCCGATGGTATCTCTGTCGATCCTTCCAAGATTGAATCTATTTAGAATTGGAAGAGGCCTGAGACTGTTACTAAGATCCGTAGTTTTCTTGGATTGGCGGGTTATTATCGTCCGTTCATTAAGGACTTTTCTGGTATTGCTTTACCGCTTACCACTCTTACGAGAAAAGCTGTTCCTTTTATTTGGTCGGATAAGTGTGAGATTTCTTTCTTGAAGTTAAAAGATCTCCTTACTCATGCTCATATCTTAGTGGTTCCCGAAGGGAATCATGATCTTGTTGTTTATATCGATGCCAGTGGTTTTGGACTCGGTGCTGTTCTCATGCAAAAAGATAGAGTAGTTGTCTATGCTTCTAGACAACTAAAGCCTAACGAGATTCGTTATGCTACCCATGATTTGGAGTTAGCCGCTATAGTCTTTGCTCTAAAGATTTGGCGACATTATTGATTGGGCGAGCATTTTATTCTCTTCACTGATCACAAATCTCTGAAATATCTATTCACTCAGAAAGAACTTAATATGAGGCAACAGCATTGGCTCGAATTTCTTGCTTCATATGATTTTGATATTCAGTATACCCCTGGTAAGGGTAATCGAGTTGCTGATGCGCTTAGTCGCAAGCAGCAAGTTGTTGTTTCCATGATGCTAGCAGAGTGGAATATGTTGAAAGCTTTATCTCATTGTGATATTAGAGACCATCCTTCAGTTTCTGATTCTCCCATGCTTTTATTTAGCATGGAAGCTCGTCCTAGTTTGTTGGATTGTGTTGCCGATGCCCAGAAACAAGATCTAGATCTCTCTCATCTTATTCAGAGTTGTAAATCGGAATCTCGAAGTGATGATCTAAAGGATTTCGATATTGATGTTCATGGTTGTATACGGAAGAAGGGAAGGTTGATCGTACCTAATGTTCCTAATCTTAGAAATGACATTCTTGAGGACTGTCATCGTTATAAGTATACTATTCATCCCGGCAGTAGTAAGATGTATGCCAACATGAAACGCTTATACTTTTGGGAGGGTATGAAGCGTGATGTTGCAAGTTATGTGAGTCGTTGCATGACTTGTCAACTTATTAAAGCTGAACACCACCATCCTAGTGGTCTTTTACAGCCTCTTGAGATTCCATTATGGAAATGGGATCAAATTTCTATGGACTTCATTGATGGTCTACCTCGTTCGAGGTCGGGCCATACTAGTGTTTGGGTGATTGTTGACCGATTGACCAAATCAGCCCATTTTATTCCTATCAAGTCCAATCGGACTGCTCCTTTTTTGGCTAAGATTTTTATTAAAGAGGTCGTTCGACTTCATGGAGTTCCTAGTTCCATTGTTAGTAACAGAGATCCGCTTTTTACTAGTGGTTTCTGGCAGAGCCTTCAGAAAGCTTTGGGTACTAAGCTCAATCTCAGTACAGCTTATCATCCACAGTCTGATGGTTAGACTGAAAGGGTGAATCAAGTCTTAGAAGATCTCCTTCGCGCTTGCATTCTTGATTTTGGTGGTAGTCGGGAAGACCACTTACCTCTTGTTGAGTTCTCTTATAACAACAGTTTTCAATCCAGTATCGGTATGGCTCCTTTCGAAGCCCTTTATGGAAGGCTGTGTCGATCACCATCTTGTAGGTTGGAATCACGGGAAAAGTTAGTTCTCGCCCCGGATTATATTCGTGAATCTTCTGAGAGGATTGATATTATTAGACAGAGAATGAAAGAGGCTCAGAATAGGCAGAAATCTTATGCCGATCATCGTAGGAAGCCTTTGGAATATTCTGTTGACGATCGCGTGTTCATTCGTGTTTCTCCGATGAAGGGTGTGGTGCGTTTTAGTAGCTCCAGGAAATTGGCTCCTCGATATGTTGGACAATTTCCTATTACGGAACGCATTGGCCATGTTGCTTATCGTGTATCGCTACCTATTCAGTTTTCGGGAATTCATGACGTATTTTATGTATTCCAGCTTCGTTGATGGCTTCGAGATTCGGATTCTATTATTGATCCCCGTATGTTGCAAGATCTTGAGATCTCACCCGGCTTGTCTATTGTGCAAATTCCTATTCGTGTGCTAGCTTCGGAGGTTAAACGCCTTCTGAATAAAGAAGTCCCTCTTGTGAAAATTCAATGGTCCGCAAATCCCAAAGATTGCACTTGGGAAACCAAAGAATTCATCGAGCGTTCTTATCCTGGTTTTCTCTCCTCTTCGGGTGGGGGTGAGCATTCTTAATCTATCTTTTCTATTTTAATCTTTGTTGTGGTGAATTAATTGGTGTCATAAAAAACTTCTAGTATGAAAATTGCGGGGACACAATTTTTATAAGGAGGGAGTTTGTAACAACCGTGATTTTATTACCGTCGTAATAAAATCTTAAAAAAATAATATGTGAACACTTTATGCTTGATGTCACATTCATTTTATAAAATAAGTTGGAACATTTTCTTTGCCTTAGCTGACACAAAATGTTTAAAATGTCAGTTGAAACACTTTGCTACCACTAATAGTATAAACAAAGTTTGAATTCTCTGTTGCTACCATCATTTCTTCCATGCGGCCGTGTACAATCTCTTCTCAGACAAACGTTTTCATTTAATGCATGTGTACCACAAAATTTGCCAGCTCTTTTTCCTTAACTTGTTCACAATATTGATAATAAAAAGAGAACTCTGCAACATTATTTTACTTATTTTTAGAAGCTCGATGAAAGCATTAATGGAAGATCTAAATCTAGCTTCAGGTGGTTCCGGTTGCTAACAAATTGTGAAGCAAAAATAAAAAGTTTGGTAAGTTTAAAACTCACCTTGCTAATTTATTCAAGTGTGAAAAAAAAGAAGTGTCAGGCCTTGAATATATTTGTTGCGTGAAAAGTGTATTCTGAGTCCAGGCCTTCTTCATTTTCATGTGTATATGAAGTACCATCCTGACTACATATTTGTTTAGTGCGCATGTATATAGCTTTCCCAAGTAATCGTGTTATTTCATTCTCACGTGTACACGAGATAATTCAAAATCTAAGTGTAATACAGTTTATATATTAATTCATGCATGAAAAATCATAGTGTCCAGACCTTCTTCATTTTAGTCTTTTGCATTAGGACGTGTCTTCATGTAGTTAGTTCGTGTCTGCATGAATATTCCGGTTATCTATTGTTTCATTGCGTGCGTGTCTGTATATCAAGTCAAGGCAACTCTCATTTTCACCTTATATTCCTATTTGCAAGTATGTGTAAGGTATTGCCTGTATCATTGTTTTATCAACTTCACCTTTGTAATATTGTTTAGTATGGAGGCAAGTCCAAACCTTTTAAATTTTGTTTCGGGTGCATGCAGTATTGTCAGAACATATTGATTTTTGGATTGCAAAGAGTGGACAGGTGTACATGTTTTAGAATTTCTTAGTACACAAGTTTAAGTTAGTTATAAATTGCATTCCCCATTACTTCGTATATTTAATCTATATACGTGGAAAAATGGCACATGCTATTTTATAAATTTGTTAAGTGCGTGCGTGCAGTTTGTATTGCAAAGGATAAGTATGCCCAGGTCCAAGCCATTTGATTTTGCAATTGTTTCTGGCGCGCGTAAGTGGTTTATTGCATTTTACATTTTTGTGTATGACATATTTGTGAAATGAAGTAGCATGCGAAAACTAGTTTCAAAGTCATATTTTTCAATTCTTTATTTTCCAGTGCAATATTTTGATGAATATATATAGTAGTGCAATCTACTATTTAAATTTGCTTTGAACCGGTGTTTGGTTTTAAGACATATTTTGTTGCCGTTATTTTATAACGGATGTTTACCTGGTGTTTATATTTGAAGCAGGTTGTTTTGATGAGATTTTTGACGAACAAAAATTACTATTGTTTTAACTTCAGTAACCGTCAATTTAAAGTGAATTTTCAAGCGGCTATCCCACAACGCTGATTTGATATCCATTTTTACGGTGTTTTGTGAAGCGCAATTTCCTTGTCGAAATTGCTATAGATGTTGCTGTTTTAATCACGTGTTTCAAATCGTTTTAAAATAAATTGTTTTCAAATTTTTTACAGTTTACGCTTTCAAAAGAATGAGGAATCGATTTAAACGCTTCAGCAAAATTAAGGACTATGAATCCTTACTTTTACTAATTTGGTTAATTACGGACTTGTCCGTTTGAGAACATAAAATGTTATTTATATAAAATACACAATTTTGCACTTTCAAGGAAACGATGAAGAGATTTAAACGATTTAGCAAAAGTGCGGAGTATGGAACCACACTTTTACAAATTCGGTTAATTCCAGACTCGTTAATTGAAATATTTGCTGAGGATTTGCTGTTTGAAGATTTTGTTGGACTTTCGAGCCACTCTGTTGGACCTTCGGGTCATCTGATGGACCTTCGGGTCAATTACCAGTACTAGACCATCGGGCACTTTGATGGACCTTCGGGTCATCTGTTGGGCGCCAAAAATTATAGTACTTGGTAGGCTTCGGCCATTTGAGATGCACGTGCGGCGTAGCTTAGACTCGCCTTCTGCTGGGATCGATCCACTTTTATGCTGATTTTCTAGTTATCTATTTTGATTTCTAGATTTTGTGAATTGTTGTTTTGAATTCAATTGTGAATTTGAAATTTGATTTGATGACGTTTAATGAGATTTCTTCATTTAAGCTATGTTGATTATTTATGCTGAATAGTCTCCTTCGAGATTATAATTAATTTGCTTTGATGTTGTTTATGATGCATTCACTTCTAAGTTTAAATTAGACTGATCCGTTTATTATTTTCTTTTAAATAATACTCGGGTCAGATCGAGTTATTTCAGGATAATCGCTATCTTTGATTCAGTTGCTGCTTCAGCTATTGGGATTTCACATCATCTTTTGTCTAGTCTTCGAGGTGTTACTTTTTGTGTATTGACTCTCATCTCATGTATGTTGATGACATGTATATGTATATTTGGTTCATGTGAACTATCGATTGTTATAGCATGTATCCAGACTTATCTTCCGCTATATATCTGATATTTCTGTTCTAATGTGATTATACTTATCTGTGTTGTTGCTATTATGAGTTGTTCTGAATTTTTCTTAAGCCATTGTAGTTTCGTTTTAGATTTGGATTGAATATATATCTTTGGGAGTAATTTATACAACTCCTAAGGATGTAATCAATACTCGTCTAAGGCATAACTTACGGATGGTCGCTTCTAAAAAGCCTTATTCTTCGCAATAGCAGACGTTATTCCTTATAATAACCTTTGTTATTGTGAGTATAGAGGTGGGGCATCACAGTATGCTTCAAATCATTCTAACTCTTAGTAACTTTGGCTAATGTAGAGTTTTAGAGAGAGTCCGGAGTGGGTGAATCGAAGGAAGGTGATGTAGAGTCATGCCTTGGACATTTGGAATGGTTAGGATCCATTAATTTTATTTCATTTGTGATTTTCAGAAAGAAGAAGATTGTAAAATGGGTTTGATTTTGAAATAAAATGATTATATATAGTATTTTTAATTTTTGATCTATATCTTTTGAATTTTCTTCCTTATTTAATTTTTTCATTTGTAGCCATGGGAGTTGGTTTACTATTGGTATTTGACATATCAAATTTCTTAACTAAACCTTTAGCATATTTTTCTTGATTTATGAAATTACCATTACTTAATTGTTTTGTTTGTAATCCTAAAAAGTAATTTAGTTTCCCATATGACTCATTTCAAATTCCTTAGTCATCGTATCATAGAATTCTTTATTTAATTTCGTTGGTTGAACCAAAAATAATATCGTCTATATATATTTGTATTAGTTGAATATCATTGTTGTTTCAATAAATATATCTACTTTACCTATTTCAAAATTAGATTGTAATAAATAGGATTTTAGTCTATCATATCATGCTCTAGGATCTTGTTTTAGACCATATAAAGCCTTCTTTAATTATACACGTAATTAGGGAGTTTTTCATCCTCAAAAGGTGTAGATTGTTCTACATAGACATCTTCTTTAATAAAACCATTTAAAAAAGCACTTTAAACATCCATTTGAAATAATTTAAAATTATTATGATTTGCAAAAGCGAATAAGATTCTTATTGCTTCTAATCTGGCCACGGGTGCAAAGGTTTCGTCAAAATCTATACCTTCTTCTTGACAATAACCTTGAGCGACTAAACTTGTTTTATTTCCTACAACTTCTCCTTGTTCATTCTTTTATTTATATATACCCATTTAATTCCTATTATAGATTTATCCTCGGGTCTTGGGACTATTTCCTAAAAATCATTTCTTGTGAACTGATTCAATCCCTCTTGCATAACAATAATCCATGAATCATCTGTTGATGCTTTCTTTTGATTTTTAGGTTCAATAGTTGAAATAAAAGTGACATTACTCATTTTATTTAATTGATTTCTTGTTTTAACAATAGATTCTATATTTTCTAGAATATTTTCTATAGGATGATCATTTAAGCATTTTGTTCTCTTATTTCGTTGTAAATTTTTGGAATTATTATTATTTTCACCATTAGTGATTTCATTATTAATAACTTCGTTTGTTTTATCAACATTTTCTTCTTCACTGACACTGGTATTATTTTTTTAAAATTTTCATCAAAAGAAACATGTAATGTCTCTTCAATAGTATCAGTTCTAGTATTAAAAACACTATAAGCTTTACTTCTGTTTGAATATCCAATAAAAATACCTTTATCTGATTTAACATCAAATTTATCTAAATTTTCTTTAGTATCTAATATAAAACATTTACTACAGAAAACTCTAAAGTAAGATACTTTAGGCTTTTTATTATAAAAATAATCTGTATGATGTCTTTTTAGTCAAAGGACTTGTTAAAATACTATTTAATATATAGCATGTTGTAGCAACTGCTTCAGCCCAAAAGTTTTTAGGTAAATTACTATCATTTAACATAGTTGTAGCGCACTCTTGAATCGTTCTATTTTTATGTTCGATTACTTCATTTTATTGAGGTGTTCTTGGAAATGAAAAATTACAGGTAATACCTTTCTTACTAAAAAAATTCTAAAATTTTCATTTTCAAATTCTTCACCATGATCACTTCGAATTGTTTCGATTTTAATAGACATGTGATTTTGAATTCTTTTACCAAAGACTATAAACATTTCAAAAGCATCATTTTTAAGTTTTAGGAAAATTGTCTACGTAAACATAGAAAAATCGTCTACGATTACAAATACATGTTTATTATGATTTATAGATTGTATTTGCGAAGGATCGGAAAGATCTAAATGAAGAAGTTCAAGGTGTTGAGATGTAGAAATTATATCTTTTGATTTAAAGGAACTTTTTCTAAGTTTTCTTAATTGACATGCATCACAAAAATTGTTAACATCAAAACTTATTTTAGGAAGACCCCTAACTTGATCATTTTTGGCAATTTTAGATAGGTGTTTGAATTTCAAATAACCAAATCTATGATGCCAAATCCGAGGATCACCTAATTAAGCCAAAAGTCATAAATTATCATTTGACACTTTCATACTTAATATATAGATATTTCTTTTTCTAATGCCTTCGAAGACTATGTTTAACTCGTTATCTTCAATGTGGCACCGATCTTTTTCAAATTTAATTTTAAAGCCCTTATCACACAGTTGACTAATACTTAGCAGATTATGTTTTAAATTACTAACTAATAAAACATTAGAAATAGTAGGAGTTTTAGAATTCTCAACATTTCCCATGCCAATCACATATCCTTTAGAGTTGTCTTCAAAATTAACTAATCCACCATCTTTGTAAATGATATCTTTTCAAGATCTCCGGATTTCTAGTCATATGCCTTGAGCATCCACTATCCAATATCCATTTATCCTTTTTGATTTGTAAAGTTTGATCATTAATTGTCTGTTCATCAAAGGCCATGTAACACATTTGTTCCTACAATCTATACCTTTCCAAAAGGTGAAGTGGCTTTTCATAATGAATGGATGCAAATTTATGAAACAAGTCATGTTGATTTTGCAAAATTGCTTTTCAAAAATAGTGTTAAAAATATTATTAATAACTTTTCCATTAAAAAATTTCAAAGATCAAATTAAATAATTTTAAAAACCAATGCCCTGATACCAAATGTTAGTTTACGGAAGATGGATCTCAAGGCTAATTTAACAATAGAGGGGGATGGATAGTGTTTTTTACTTTTGTGAATCTTTTTAAATTCTTTCAAGATTATAATTAAATAATGAAGAATCAACAATCACATATGCAAACACAGACATATATAAATGCAGTAAAAGTTAAAAGTAAAGAGTTGGAGAGATCACACCAGAAATTTTTATACTAGTTCGGAGTTACCCTACATCCGGCCCCATACAATTTCTTGTACATATTTCTTTTTAAATATCAAAGTCAATACAACCCCGATTTCAAGGCTATGAGACACACCCTTCAGATTATCCAAGCTCTGGGTACACTAAGTGGATTCGTACGGGACATCAACACACCCACTTGGATTCAAATGGGACACCAAGCACACCCACTTGATTCAGATGGGACACAAGCATACCCACTTGGATTTCAAGGACACCGAGCACACCCAAAAGAATAAGAGTATCATTTAATAGAATTTACAAACTCAATTTCTTGATCTTGAGTACAAATGATCCTATAACCTCTTGAATAACACTTTGATCATTTTTTAGTGATAGAGATGAGAGAGATCAGAGAGTAATTGATAGAGAATCAAATCAGTAGAGTTTGAATTTGATCTGATTGAATTTGAGAATATTTTGAGTAGATTTTCTTTTAAAAATCAAGAGAGTAAAAGAGGAGAGACAATATGAGAAAGTAGTTAAAAAATTTCGTTGGAAACTCCTTCTATTTATAAAGAAATAACGGTCATGTCCATTCGCAAAGAGATATGACGAAAAGACTCTTCCATTCAAAATTTGAATTTTCAAAATATCAGACTATATGTCGATATATGGGTTCAATGTATGTCGATATACTCTTTGTAAATTTGAAAAACACTTAATTAAAAGTTGTTTTGAAAATATTAAGCTTTGTAAAATATTTTGATACTTTGTAAAATCATTTAAACATAGGTTATACATTTTAATCATAATTACACTTAAGATAACTTTATAAAATTATTTTTACATATTTTTAAATATATAAAGGATTAAATATTAATTTCTTTTGAAAATAATATATATAAATTATGAGTGAATATATATTTGAAAGCAAAGTTATAATAAATGTTATAATATACTTATAAACATTTTGAGATCATAAAACTAAAATTATAGCAAGGTATAAAAAGTTTAAAAATTAATGACTCAAAATATGATAATCTTTAGAAATCATTTGAATGCTATTTTGAAAGATTATTTTGAAAACAGAGATTCTTTAAAATCTTTTTGAAATTCAAAATGTTTGAAAATCACTGAAAAGAAAAATGAAGAAAGAGATCGAAGAAGTGCTATCAAGGTTTTAACAATAATCTATGACCCTATAACTTATTTAGAATATCTTGAATCTTCAATACTCATGAGTCTTCAATCTCTAACTCTTAAAACTCTATATCAGCCTCTTAAATCTGCTCTTGATACTATATAGTCGTCTTATCCAACACTTGTCTAATATCCTACACTATACTCTATATATAACATGATAAAAATATTAGTATCTATATTTTATATGATGTTATATGGTTATTGTCATAAAAAACTATTGCTTAAGGTACTAACATGCATGAAAAAAGATTTGAAGAAGTAAACATTGAAACTCAGCCTTATCTAGAATAGGGAGGACATAATAATTAAGCATGACTATAAATCACTTTTATTTACGGGACTATTTCACTCGCCACTTCGTTTATTTGGTACCCATAGATTCTAATATAATTAAGAAAACCGAAGGAAACATGGAATGTGGCTTGATTGAAATCGAGCAAAAATGGCAGGTGGAGTAATTAAATTCTATTTATTTGGTGAAGAGAAGTCCAAGGAACATGAAATGCAAGTAAGCTTTAGACTGAAGAAAATATGGTGGAAAGTTAAAACTTTTTGAAGCAAATCTAGGTTTAATAAAGAAAGATATAATAATCGTTAAATGAACTAAAGTGCAGGTTAAGGCAGAAGCCAACTCTAGGTCACATGGAAAACGAAGGACGACATAAATCGGGAGAAGAACTGCTACCCTTGAATACATCACGGTCCACGCCTCAGATGGTCGAAGAAGACCAATATTAGCCGCTAATGAGATGTTAGATTTCAATGATACAAAATTTTCAAATTAAAGAAGACTTGGGAGATATTTAAGTCAATGCGTGACTCAAATTTATTGCTTGTTTTACTGAATTAAATAAGGCAAGAAATTACCTATACGAGAGGGAGTTATTTTGAGAGATTGAAGTAATCAACCAATTCCCAATTCAACTGATTAAAGAATACATTATCAGGTGCATGCAAATTGGAGGAAACTGAAAAAATCAAATGGATAAACATTTTACATATGAATAGGAGAATTGATGAGGCATTAATTTATTATCATAAATTAATTATTTCAACCCTAACTAATAATCTCTATATAAATATTGTTATTGTTTAGAGATTAATATCATCTTCTCAAGTTGTATTTCGTTATATTTGTTCTTTTTAGCCTCCATGGTCAATCTTATAATTTTATTTTCTTGGAAAGTATTCAAATCTCCTCAACTCAATGTGGAACCACTATAAATCCTATGTGATTTTATTTTCTGTTTGTGCATCCGTGATTGCTTATTTTGGGATATTAGTTTTTTGTTTGTTCTACATTACCATCAATATGATCCTATTATTTCCACTGTATTTTAGGTGTTAATCCAAATTTTCCCCAATGGTCTGGTATTAGAGCTCTTTAGTTGTTAAAGAAACATTTTAGGTGGTATGGCAGGAGATGAAGGTATCTCAGTTGAAGAAATACCCTACCTTAGAGGATCTTTTGTGGCATTAAGATTCTAGTTAGCGATAAAGAAGTAGAATGTGGATAATGACTTTGAGAAGTGACAATCGAGGATGAAAGCTTTTCTAAGAAGGAATATGGTTCAGTGGGTGGTTTTTGACGCTGAGAAGTTGCCCGTTGATATTTCAGCCATGGAGAAAGAGAAGATGCAAGAATATGCTTTTACTACTCTCCATTTGGCTATGGGAGAGAATGTTATCTCGGAGATTAATAATGTAACAACTGTTGGAGGAATTTGGAACAAGCTAGAGAAACTTTACCTGAAGAAATAGCTCACAAACCGTTTGATTTTGCTAAAAAAATTCACCATGAAGATGAGAAAGGGTGCTTCAGTGAAATCACATCTTAGTTTCTTTGATGATATTTTTATAAGATGAAGACTGTTGATTTGAAGGTGGATTAAGAGCAAAAGGCGATGATTCTTTTGTGTTTCCTTTCGAAGAGTTACACAGGTTTTACTAACAGTCTGATATATGGGAGGGACACTTTGACAGTAGAGGATGTGAAGTCGGGCCTTCTTTCTAAAGACTTGAGAGATCAGATGAAAGAGATGAGTGAAGGTGAGGATGGAGTAGTAGTCAAGGTCTAATCGTTGAGAGTGGAAAAAAAGGAGAAGAGAGTTGGATCAATTTGATGTGAAGACCGCTTTCTTGCATAGTGATTTGGAGGAGACTACTTACATGAAGCAGCTAGAAGAATTTGTTGTAAGTAGAAAAGAAGATTGGGTTTGCAAGTTGAAGAAGTCTCTTTATGGACTTAAGCAATCGTTTAGATAGTGATACAAGAGATTTGTTTCTTTTATGCTTTTAATTGGTTTTAATTATAGTATTAAAGATGCACGTGTTTATTTTAAGCATTTAAAGAATGGTCGTTAGGTTTATTTGCTCTTGTATGTCTATGATATGTTAATTGCTTCCAAAGATAAAGCTGAAATAAATAAATTCAAGTTGAACTTAAAAGCGGAATTTAAAATGAAAGATCATAGGGAAGCAAGGAAGATTTTAAGTACAGAAATCCAAAGAGATCAATAGCTTGGATTTTTTAGGCTCACTCAAAAGTAATATATTCGAAAGGTGCTTGCCCGGTTTAACATGGAGGATCAAAGACAATTATTATATGCATGCCTTTGCATATACGACTTTCTAGTAAAGGCTCTCCGATCTTAAAGAAGGACAAGGCCTATATGGAGATGGTGCCCTATGCGAATGCAGTTGGTAATCTTGATGTATGCTATGGTTTGTACTAAGCCTAACATAGTATAGGCTATTGGATTGGTTAGTAGATATATATCAAATTCGAGAAAGGCGCGTTGGGAGGTGGTGAAGTATAATTTTAGGTATCTTAGAGGAACTCCACACCATGGGCTTATTGTTGGCAATAGAAATAGAGTATCAGCTTAGCTGGATTTGGTGATTCTGACTATGCCGGAGATAGAGATCGAAGGAAGTCAACCTCAGGTTAGGTGTTCGCTCTTAGAGGGACTTCTACTAGTTAGAGAATTAGATAGTAGACGATGGTTTCTTTATCTACTGCAGAGGCAGAGCTGATAGCTGTTGAAGCAGCTAAGGAGACACTCTACTTGAAGCAACATTGTGTGATTTTGGCTTCGTATATGATAGAGTTGCGACGAGTTGTAGTAGTCAAAGTGTACTTCACTTAGTTGAAAATCTGGCTTTTAGCTCTAGGATGAAGCATACAGATGTGAGAGAGTCCTTGTCTTGATGAATAAAGAAAAGCTAGTTTATCTTTAAAAGGTTCATATGAAAGACAATGCAACAGATATGTTTACCAAGTCCTTGCCTACTGCAACGTTCGAGCATTATTCGAACTTGATCTGCTTGTTGATTTGCTTGGTGCCACATGGTGGCACATGGGGAGAGTGAGTTGGTAGATGGAGACATTTACTTTCATTATAGAGATTAATCAGTCCTACATGGAGAGGGTACTTTTAATGCTTTGTTGGCGAACGGTGATGTAACGACCCGTGATTTTCGATAATTTAAATTTGTTATTACATTGAGATTTTGGTAATTTAATATTGAGAGAAATAAAAGTTTGTAAATTAAAAAAATAAAATAATAACTAAGATGAAACATAACAAGGTTAATTAAAGTTAATAATAAATGAATTGAATGAAATGCCAATTAATGAAAATAAATTTAAATGTTATACTTGGCTATAAATTGAATATAAGGAAACAAATGTAAATATTCAATTCATTTATGAAATAGTATATAATAAATGATAATTGAATAAAAATCTTTGTTAGGTGAGTAATTATAATAATTGGTTGAAAATAATAAACTTAAGTGTGATTAAAAGTTAATGGTAACAATTATTGTATATTACCTATTTATTTAGCCTGTTAATTTAAATTGGAAATAAATTTCAATAAATGTAATTAAATATTATGTTAATGTAAATTAAATTAATATTTGGAAATAATGTTAATTTTATTCATAATATGACAATTGGTTGAATAAAAAGAATGGAAATCAAGATTTATTAATTTATTGGAATTCAAATTATAATAATTAGATTAATTACAAATAAATGAGATTAAATATTTAAATATTACATTAATGGAAATTAAGATGAAATTTGAGAATATTAATGTAATAAATCATGAACCAATGTTAATTTCATCTATTTGATAATAATGGATTGAATAGTAGGATGAAAGGTCAATTAAATGGAATTATTGAAAATTTAATTTATAATTTCTGAATTTAATGAAATTGAAATTAAACACTGAAATTGATGGATTAATCAACTTTAAATTGACATCTAAATTTGTTTAAATTATTGTAAGTGATTAAGAAATCAAAAATGATAGAAGTTGTAAATTATTAAAATTTAAACTGAAAATGTGATTTAATTAATTTAATATTAATTTATTTAATTAACTGAAATATATTCTTCTTGGCCACTGACTTAGATTTCGACGAAACCAGTTTCATCGGATCTGTAACAGTAAATTATTGTAAGATTTCAAGTTTCGTAACGATCGGACTTGTCGTTTGATCGTACAGACTCGAAACGCCTAGAAACCAATTTAATTGAAATCAATTTGAAATAAGCTGATTTTAACTTCTTCATACGATGGAATTAGGACTTGAAACCTGTTCCATTGATTTTAAAATTATCAAAAACATCTATTTGGATATATGGGTTGATCCATTTTCGTTCCGGAGTCGAAATGGGTTTTTCGGGTCGTTTATCATTCAATCAAATCTGGTCCATTCTTTCTGTTTTCAGCTCTGCCTATAAATACATGTTATAAACCCTAGGTACCTCTTAATTTCATTTGTCTATACCTACATCTCCTTCTCAACTCCTCATTCCAATGGCAGACAAACCAAACAGATTTCTCAATTCAATTCCAATTCAAAATCCAACATCAAAATTCAAACTTCTCAAAAAAATATAAAACGAAGATCTCAACGATACGAATTTGCATCTGGTGTCTGTTTCTGAAAGCATTGCTCGAATTGACCAGAAATCTTGGTCAAAGCTTAAATATCTCGAAATCGTAATTCAATTTTGGGTATTTTTAATTCGAGAATATTTTGGCAAAATTGAGTTATGGGTACCGTAGAGGTCACTGCGTGGAGTCGTTAGGAGGTGGTTGCACGGCCTGGAACGTCCTGTGGCGCTGGAATTTGGCCATGGATGATTGAAACGGTGCGGCGGCTGGTGATTGTGTGGGGCGATCGCATGGGTACAGGGAGGTAGAGCGCGGCACGCGCTGGCGAATGGTGGTGGTCGGTGGACGTGGTTCGTGGCAGAGGGGCGGCAATCATCGGTCAAAGTTGGGTAGAGGCTGCAGTTTTGAACAAGCGAAGATGAGGGTTTCGCATTCCTTTGGATGATGGGGGCAGGTGACGTGGCGGGTTCGTATATGTGTATCTTTTTTTTATTTTGTTTTGTTCTTTGTTTTAAATATAAATTGTTTAGAAATTCTAATTTACACAACTTTTTAATACGAGGTCCATTTCACGCGTGGTTTGATCCGCTGGGATCGTATTGAAATTTCAGACATTTTAACGCTGGTTTGGACGAATTCTGAGACTTTTCAAATTTTGGGTTTAAATTTGATTTCAAATCAATTTAAATTCAAAAGGTTAGTGTTTTAACCCACTCACAACTTCTAAAATTTCTTATGTTTGTTAAATTAAATTTATGATGTGATTAGAAATTTATTTATGATTGTTAAGTATATTTTAAATCATCATCTCAGTTAATTTGAATTTATTTGAATTAAATTGTTATTTAATTTATTCTCGAATTTAAATTGCCAGTTAAATACCTGTTATTGATTATCGGTTCTATATTGATATTTAGTGATTGAGTTGGATGATGATCGTAATGGATGTTGATTGTTGATATTGGAAGAATGGATGTTTTATTTTATATCGTTATAAACTGCAAGTTCAGTATGGGGTGAAATGATACATACCCGAATGGTCTATAGATTAGGGAAAAATCGTTATGGGTTGAAATGATAGATTCGAGCGATTTTATGGATTTTCTTATTAATTCGGGATTGCGGTTTGAAATGATATATAACCATAACATTTTAAATTGCGGATTGAAATGATAAATATCCGTATCACTTGACCCTAGGGTAGAAAATTTTATACCGACACCGGATTGTTAAATTTAATGATTTTGAACTTCATAATTTTTGAATTAATTAAATGATACCTTGAAATAAAATTTGATGTATATAAATTGAAGTATTACGGGAAAATCAAGTTTATGATGAAATGTGAAATGGTTTAAAAGGAATTGCTTTAAGAAATTAAATTGGAAGTTTAAAGTAAAATTTTAAGTATAAATGAAATTCTATTGAAATAGAGTTATTGAATTTGTTTGAAAATAACTTTGAAATATTTTGAAATTGGAGTAATCCGAATTGATATTTGAACATGGACTGAAATGATATGAAATTCAATAGTTTATTGAAATGTTAAATTGAAAGGTTTGGAATTTGGTTTGTTGACTTGGAAATTGAAAATGGTCCAAATGTGTTGAATTGAAATTAATAGTTTAATTTGATATTAATGCCAAATTCATGTTTTAATATAAACTGTTTTAAAGATATATTATTTCAAAATTTATAATTTTTAAGATTTCAAAGTATTAAACTATTTTAACCTATTCTAAACCATTTAATTTATTTAAACTAATTAACCCGTTTTAACTTATTTTAAATTTAATTAATCTATTTTAAAGCTATTTAATCTATTTTAATTATATTTAATCTATTTTAAATCTATATTAACTATTTAAAACTATTTTCTGCGAAATTCCAAACTAAGTAAAATGGATGGGTTTATATTCAAATTTTCGATTTTTAAGTAAATGTGGTTAAGCGACATTATAACCTAAGTTGGGATCTAAATAGTATATTTGGTTTAATATGATAATTTTGAAATGAGAGTCACTATTTTGAAAATATGACTTTTGAAAGAAATATAATTTCGAACTATGATTCAATGTGATATAATTTCGAAAGTAAGTAATGATTTCGAAAATGATATGATTTGAATTGAATATGATATTTTGATATCAATTATGAAATGATTTTGGAAATGTAAAAGAAACATCTGGTGTGTAATAAGCGATTGGTTGTTAAAGAGACCGAGATCAGATATTGTCATACTCTCTGCCAATACCGAAAACCACTTTGACAACTGTGTACGTGGTGAAGATTCCAGAATGAAGTAGGATGGTGGCGACGATCCTAAAGGTATATACGTGGACCTAACTCCCGTGATTTAGCATAAGGTGGCAAAAACAGGAGCAATCGACGGGCCAAGTGAGGTCATTCCTCCGATCGGGCACATTCCTTTGATACTATATTCTGATTTGCGATTTTTGGTGGCCACCCTCGATTTTTGATTTGGGAGTGTGTTCCGAGGAAGGCGGTAGTAGCTGCTATGCGTTACCACTAGTCCGGAAGTGTAATTGGTATATCTACCCTGGCATTGCCTAGTTGTGCCTTGTCACCTACCCTAGCGCGCCTTCTACGAGTTTGTTTTATGTCGTACCTTTAGGGTATCCTCTGGCGGCCCCAGTTTACGGGGAGTTACGGTACTGTATAGACTATTGGCATTATAAAATGTGTTAAGAGGGATATGGGTAACACCTTAACGCTATTTTAATAGTTTATCTTACTGTAGACATATTATAATAGCGTATTGTACTACATAGTAGATAGTTTAACAGATCCTTAGAAGATGTGAATCCTGAACATCTCTTAAGTTACTGCACTCACGTTAGACACTGGATATGAGATGTCAAACCCCGTAAACATCTCTGACGCCGTTCCACTCATATTTATTTACTGTTGATTTAACTTACATAAGATCTTTTAGTTCTGACTCGAGTGTTTTGTCTTTTCAATTCGCTCGGGTCAGCCTGAGAATTTCAGGATTCGAAGACTTGTTTCTGGAGGACGAAGACGAAGATTGTATTATTATTTACTATATTATTCCACTACATCATACTATTCCGCTGCATTATCATTTATTTATCTCTGATATGTGTAACTCTGATTTTTTATTATATAAGTATAATCAAATGTTTTGTAAAACAGCTTCGTGAACTGTTATTTGATTATTATATATTGTCATTCCGCTGCGAGATTCTGTAATTGTTTTTTTCTTTCTCTGTTTTTTTCTTATTCACCCCAATAACAATTCGCCCTTCTGTATGGTTTGAGTTGGCATGTGTGTCTACTTAAAACGTCCAAAAAGGCGGGATGTTACAAGTGAACTTCCCGAGTTCGGTTACACAGTGCAATGGGTAATGGCCATGCCGAAGCACATTAGGAAAGTATTCATGGTATCTTTTTCGAGAGTCCCTTGGAGTATGAGGATTTAGGTGGAGTTGGTAGGCATGCTCGAAAATATAATATCAAGTGAAGATTGTTAGATTTTGGTGATACAATATTTTCATATTAAAGAGGATTTAGGAGATATTTGAGTCAATGCGTGACTCAAATTTATTGCCTATTTTAATGCATTAAAGAAGGCATGAAATTATCTAAATGAGAAGGAGTTATGGAGTTGTTTTGAGAGATTGAAGTAATCAATCAATTCCTTAATCAGTTGATTAAGAAAGGTATCATATCAGGTGCATGCAAATTGGAGGAATCTGGAGATGTCAAATGGATAAATGTTTCCCATATGAATAGGAGAATTGATGATACTTTAACCCTAAGTAATATCTCTATATAAAGGTGGTCATTGTTTAGGGACTAATATCATCCTTGCAAGTTGTATTTCTTCATATTTCTTCTTAGCCTCCATTATCAATCTTGTAATTTTATTTTATCAAAAAGTAATAAAATCACCTCTCCCCAAAGTGGATGTACACTATCTCGTGATAGTGGAACCACTATGAAACCTGTGTTTGATTTTCCTTTTTGTTTATGCATTTGTTGTCACGACTCGATTTTTCAATGCCCGAAAGTCGACATCAATACATCCATTATATTACATGCCGAACAATCGAATGCCGGAAAAACCAGACCATAAGGGAAAAAGAAGGAGGTAGAAGAAGAAAATAGAAAACAACATCAGAATCTCACAATCGCAGCGGAATAATATATAATAGGTAATAACAGATCTTTATACAAAAGAAACTATAACCGTTTTTATAGATTACATCATCAGAGTACAACACAAAACAATAGCACAATACTGGACAGTTATAATAACTTGTCCTCACAAAGCTGAATATATAGCATACTATACACAGCGGAATATACACCAAGTACGTGTGATACGTCTCGTCATCCAGCTCGTCTGCTAAGCTCCATAGCATCCTATCCAGTAACTGTAATACTCGGTCTGACCCAAGCATTATAGTAAAATAACACCCGAGTCAGTCTAGAAAACCAGCATGAGAAAACTCACTCAATTGAATTATTAAAGTTTTCAAAATCTTTTGAAATCAAAGGTATCTTGTAAGACCACGCCACAAATAAGCACGATGGGTTTTTACCTTACGATAACCAAAACATTTCATATCAAAATCCTATGATATTATAGTAGTATCTAAGTACAATTACTTATTCAAATAGCTGAAATTTTTACATTAATTAAATTCCAGCAATACTAGGTTCTACAATCAAAACCGTAAATGCATGTAGGGAGAATGGATTTCCAACTGAATGACTAGGCATTGGGGTACCACCTGTCATGGTACCTAGTCTAGATCAGCATACTGAGGACCACTCCCAATCCTCGGAAACACAAGACCGGACTACCCCTTACTAGATAGCCCGATTAAGATCACCCCGCGGTTGGGATCAGCAACCGCCACACAACCGAAATAAAGGGACTCTAGATAGGGGAAATCTTACCCTACTTGGGTGCTACCCACTTAGCCTTGCTGCATATCCCCTGATTTTCAGTCATTCCCAGTTGATGAGGCTCAAGGCTAAGCGTTACCTTTTTAGAAACATTCACTTAGAATGCTCATTGTCCTCCAATGACAATGTATTGATAGCATTCATCCATACAAGTCCGTTCCCGGTCCAAACAGAACCGAAGGCACTACTCCAACTACATCCATTTGGAATCACCCTCAGGATTAGTAGCGATTAGCCCTTGCACTTCACTGCTCCATCTTCGACTTCAAGCTCTTGTTTTCATATCGAAATCGTACTCGTTGGATCGAAGTGGTTTTCGAATCACAAATCCGATCCAGGTAAACTCACCCTCAGTTCTCTAGGAAATAAATAGACGAGAATAAGATCGAAGATCACCTCCTAACCATTTGTAGACGGATTTCCTTATAAACGCCCTAGAAGAATGAACGAGTACGTATAGTATAACACCTCGAACGGTAACTATACCATATAATTCTCGTGTTTCCTCTAGATGTTTCCAAAGTTATATTCGGGTCTAGATTTGATAGTCGGTTATTTAACTATCAAATAAACAATCATTTCAACCAAATATTTTATTTCCACTGAAAACACCAAGTCTTATATTTAATTTAGATTTTAGATAAATTAAATCACTTTATCCAAAAATATACACTTAAAATATTTAAAATAAAGCTACTTAGATGACCTTATTAAAATAATAGTTATGAAATTCTATAATAATTTTCCAAGTAAAACTTCAGCCAAAAACTACTTTCAAAATAAAACCCTTATATAAAGTATAAATATGAAATAATTATCCTTTAAATTATAATACTAATTTAACCTTTAAAATAGTTAACTACTATAATTAACTTAATAAATATTTACTTTAACAGTTTTAAAACAATTAAATAATAAATTTTTCTAAAAACATTCTTTTAAAACATCTTTAAAACTTCCAATTTAAGCTTAAAAATCTTTCTTTGAAAATATACTTAGCTTTTCAGGAAAATACACTTTCCACTCCAATAAAATTGGTCTTGTCATTTATAAATCCTTCTCGATTTATCTCCAGTTTAATTTACGTCCCAATCCCGTAAATTTTCTTTCTCACATTTTCTAAAAGTAAACCACTATTTATTTTATTTTATTTTAAAACGATTTACCATTTCCTTATAAATTCCCACCGTGAATTTACAATCTCAAACATCCACTGATATTTTCACTTCACTTATATTATAAACCTCGTTTATAAATCCCATATTCTTGTTCTTCTTTAAATCACAGTTTCAAAACACTTAATCGATTTTCAAATCGATTTTTTGAATTAAATTACCTTTAAAATTTATTTCCTGATTTATTCAAATTAATTCCAAATCCCGAGTTTCAGATTTACTTCCCTTTCTGGTTTAAAATCTTATTTAAATCTAGAGCATCGATTTCATACTCTATTTCCAAAATTCTCCTTCTATTTTTCCCAAAACATTTAAATCTTCGATTTAAAATATATTTTCTTATTCTCAACAATATCGCTTAAGTCCTTAAAACTCGTTAATTCACATTTATTCAAAATCTCTATTTTCCGATACCCTGGAATTTATTAAAATAGGATTTCAAAATCAACTATTTACTTTTCCCCAAATTTACCCTTTTTATTTACTCAACTTCACCATAAATATTTTACTTAAAAAAATCCCTTTTTATTTTCTTCCAAAACCCAATATTTATATTTTTGATATTTCAAAATGCCAAAAGTATATCATAGCATCCAATAATTAAATTCTCCAACATAATCTATCACAGATTATCAAATGAATCATATCACTGAATATGAAAATAAATTTCAATATTTTTGAGGAATCCAGTTGGATCCCTCCAACCTGTTTCCCTACATCCACAGATGTTAGCACAATATAAATACCAATCCCACATCGAGGGGGATAGCGCGGTATATAGGGTCATCTGCTATTATGCGGGCTCATAGGGTCTCATCCGCTATATAATGCGAGAATATCAATCACTCCAATATATATATACTACTACTATATATATAATATCACATCCAGACTGATAAAAATTATCAATTCAATCAATCAACCATTAATTTAAATTCTATCTATTTAAATTCACCAGTAATCAAATTTGAGTGAGATTAACTCACCTTTGACTTTTAATTTGCAATCCGATCCAAACCGACTTGTCTTTAATATATCGTTGGACCTCGTAAAAATTTAATATGGATTAGCGAATTTATTATAAATTAAACCAAGATTAACTTAACTTAACATAAAGTTTAAACTTGATTAAATTATAAACCTTACACTGACTCGATCGATTCGAGCAATCACGCTTTCCAAACCCTCGCTGTCGAGCTCGAACCCACCGAAGAACTCACGCCTACTGCTTCGCCACCCCTTTCAGGTGACCTCACCTCCATCTACCAGTCTCCGCCTACTTGCAATAGCTCTCACGACAAACCTAGCTTCGATCGAAAATGACTCGCGACCCACCTTTGAATGCCGGCCTCCGCCCTACCCAGCTCACAACTGCACTCCGCCTCCAAGCCGTATCGCGACCACCCCATCGCAAAACCTTACTCACGCCTTCCCAGCCTAAGATGCCGCCGTCATCGATTCACCCCAAGCCCTAGCAGTCGTCACCTCCACTTCCTGGACAACAACTCTACATGCGTGACTCCCTACCCCCATCTCGATTTGATTTCGATCGCACGCTTCCTCTCTCCTTTATTTTTTTTGAAATGCTCTGGGTTGATTTGAAATGAAAACGAAATGGAAGGTGGGAATGAATTCGATTTCGAAAGATGCAAAAGGGCTCGCCTCGATTTTTTTTACAAGGGAAAGAACTGGCTCGCTATTTATCTGCAGAAAGTTTTTAAAATATATCTTTTTTCTATATCGGCTGAACTGATTGAAAGAAAGAGGAGGGAACATGACTTGAAGGAAGGGTTGCGTGTAAAATTTGGTTGTGTACAGTGATGAAAAAGCTCTAATGTGAATGGCATTTTGATCAGTCAACAAATATATATATATATATATATATATATATATATATATATATATATATTTAAATTTTTAAACGTCTCGAAATCGTAACTTAAAATCTTGACCTCCTATCAAGGCATGTCGCTAGGTGTTTATAATGTTATACTCCTATCCCGAACGCAATGGAAAAGGTTCCGAGTCCTAATTCGATCGTATGGAGAAGATAGCTCTTTGAACCCAAAAATTATATGGAAATTTCGATATGAATTTCAACGCATTTATATACCGTACAGCCAAACGATAACTCCAAATGCTACGAAAATTGAAATCCGATAACAATACACTATTACGGATCCAATGGAACTAGTTTCGTCAAATTCCGAGACTATGCCTCAGAAGGCTATTTTTAAACGTCAATTTAAATGGTATATTTTCAAAACTGAACAAATCACTATTAAATTCAACTTTAAAACTTTTATTACCTTCAGTATTATCAATATAAATTTTATAAGCATTCAAATTATTTTTAACGAGCTTAAAACTCAAGATTCTATATTTTCCCGGATTTCCAATAATTAAATTCAATAATTAAATCACTCAATACATAGTGATATTTGAAATTCAAGTTAAAAATTGACTTTTAAATATTTAAAATGAATTAAATATTCTAATTTCAAATATCCAAAATTCCAGGTCGTTACATTCCTCCCCACTTGTAGGAATTTTGTCCCCGAAATTTCTAGGTAAGAAGAATGGTCCAAAACCCGTTAACTATTTTTCCAAAACCAAATAGTTTTCAACAATTTCCCAATACAATTTTTATTGAAACCATACTATCACCCTTACTAACTTCCTAAACTCATCCATAGGTTCCAAACAATATTACTTACTCAACCATTCAAATTATAATTTAAAACCAAATTTTAAATTATCAAAATTTCTTCAAAATTTTCTAACTCCCTAAATTTTCGAAAAATTTCGCCAGCATCTCCTTTGCGCGGCTAGATCGAAACAACTACAAAACGCCTTTACGGGCCCAAATTTCAAAAGAAAACAAAATCCAAGTGGCTAGATAAGAAAATCACCAAATTTCATATAAAAATTTAAATACATACCTTTTTGTCGGGCAATCAAATTTATCTTCTAAAATCAAAGATATCAATTTTCCTTTTGCTTTTAATTACTTGCACCCTATCTACCAATGATATCCAATTGTATAGTTCAAAATTATTTTATTCATTTCTTTACAAACTTTTCAATATTTGCTTTACTTAAGCTAGTATGATGCACATATATCATCCGTACGCAATATCAAATCCAATCGCTCACTCGATCACACAATTTCACTTCCGAACTAGTATCGTTCACACGACTCCCTAGTGTGGAATCGGATCTGGTTTCTTGATCAAAAACCGTCATTCTCCTTGCATAGCCATATACTATGATAGAGAATTTCAGAATCAATCAAAAATCCATATTCAGGGTTTGCTGTCGAAAATCGAGTGAAAAATCCCAACTCGGATGGATATAACTATCTCGAAATTCTGTGCTCGAATCTGGATCAAATCGCTATGCGAATAAAATAATATACGTACATCCTACGTATTTATCTCAATTGATTATTAGCTATATCAATTTTCTTTTTATTCACATTTATTTCAATTTCCATTCACTTATTCACACTTACCCTTTTTCACAACCTTCGGTTTAATCTTCATTCAAATATTATCTTAGTATATTTCTAATACCAAATTTTTACTTAAGAATTTCACATTTACTTTCTTAAGTTTATTATAAATATTTTATACAACTTCTTATACTAATTTCCTCTTTATCGCTTTGGGTTTATATCCATTTTTATTCACTTTGCATTTCAATTCCATTTGAATTCAATTTACCTTTCATTTTTAAATATTGAATTCTATTCACCTTATCTCAAACCATATTTAATTAACCATTTCTTTAATTAGTTCCACTCACTAATTTATTCATATCTCAATCCAATTTTATTTCTAAACCTTTATATTATTCAGTCCATTCGAACTAATCCTTCAACTTCACTTTATTTAACATATTTCAAATTAAACATCATTCCAATTTCCAATTTCCCTTCCATTTAGTTACAACTAAATTAATTTGTTCATCCCCAAATTTATCTCCAATTTAATAAATTTTATTTCAATACTCTTATTTTACTTAGCCTACTTAGGCTTATTTTCCTCAAAGTTTACTTTATTTAACTTAATTCAGTTACACTCCAATTCAATTCAAATTTTAAACCTCTATAAGTTTCCCAACTTATTTTTATTTTAAACCAACTCCAGAGTCTTTAAACAACCACTTAAGTATTTCAAAAATCATTTTTGAAATCAATTGTATCCAAAATCCTTTAGCATATCCAATTCCTTTGCATTTCAAAATCAAAACAGTTTTACCCAACCAAAACTTCAATTCACAACATTCAGGTAGCAATTCCTCTTTTGGAAACTCTAAAATGAACACCGATGAAGTCGCGATCATCATCGGAATTATTTTCCAACGACCGAAGTGAGTTCAATGCTTTTATTCTTTCAAAAACATTTCAAATATTTTTAATTTCAAATCTCACCAGATTTCATATCCAATTCACAAATATTTCCCAAATAATATCACTATTATTCCTCCAAAGCCTTTGAAAATCATTTTCAAACTCAAAGGGAATTAAATTTTCTCAAATTTTCAAATTCCAAATCCTTTCAATCTATATTCAAATATTACCCTGGAATTTTATCCCATTTCAATTATAAATCACATTTATAATTCACATTTACAAATTTCATTCTGTTATATGAATTAATTTCCTAAACTTTTGGTTATAATTTCAATTCCTTAATCAATTTCCACAACAACAATGATAATAGTCTAATATTATCATTTCTTGACAACCAAGCACCCATACATACTTATAATAATTTACTAAAAATTATTTCTTTCATATATTAAAATAATTTGGGTAAAATTATTTCATTTACCCACTTCTAAAAACAATACCGTGTCGGTTTTTCTAGTTTAAGAGTTTAGAAATCCCTATCGATATAGTTGTCCCGACTGTACTGACTAGAATTTATAAACACTCAACCGATAAGTCAACACAATATTAAACAATTTATATTCACTAACAAATATGCGCTCATATCTATTAATACATTCAAACTCATTCTAGAGTACTATTGACTCTATCTCTAATGAGTAATTCCCACCAGAGCCAAGGTTTCTCGCTTAACCTTCAGCTCTGATACCAAAATGTCACGACCTGGTTTTTCGACGTTCGAAAGTCGACATCAATACGTCCACTGTATTACATGCCGAACAATCGAATGCCGAAAAAACCAAACCATAAGGGAAAAAGAAGGAGGTGAAGAAGAAAATAGAAAACAACATCAGAATCTCACAATCGCAGTGGAACAATATATAATAAGTAGTAACATATCTTTATACAAAAGAAACTATAACCGTTTTTATACATTACATCATCAGAGTACAACACAAAACAATAGCACAGTACTGGACAGTTATAATAACTTGTCCTCACAAAGCTAAATATACAGCATATTATACACAGCGGAATATACTCTAAGTACGTGTGATACGTCTCGTCATCCAGCTCGTCTCCTGAGCTCCAGAGCATCCTATCCTGTAACTGTAATACTCGATCTGACTCGAGTATTATAGTAAAATAACACCCGAGTCAGTCTGGAAAACCAGCGTGAGAAAACTCACTCAATTGAATTATTAAAGTTTTCAAAATCTTTTGAAATCAAAGGTATCTTATAAGACCACGCCACAAATAAACACGATGGGTTTTTATGTTACAATAACCAAAACATTTCATATCAAAATCCTCTGATATTATAGTAGTGTCTAAGTACAATTACTTATTCAAATAGCTGAAATTGTTACATTAATTAAATTCCAGCAATACTAGGTTCTACAATCAAAACCGTAAAGGCACATAGGGAGAATGGATTTCCAACTGAATGACTAGGCACTGGGGTACCACCTGTCATGGTACCTGGTCTAGATCAACATACCGATGACCACTCCCGATCCTCTACAACACAAGACCGGACAATCCCTTACTGGATAGCCCAAATAAGATCACCCCGCGGTTGGGATCAGCAACCGCCACACAGCCGAAATAAAGGGACTCTAGACAGAGGAAATCTTACCCTACTTGGGTGCTACCCACTTAACCTTGCTGCATATCCCCTGATTTTCCGTCATTCCCGGTTGATGAGGCTCGAGGCTAAGCGTTACCTTTTTAGAAACATTCACTTAGAATGCTAATTGTCCTCCAATGACAATGTACTGATAGCATTCATCCATACAAGTCTGTTCTCGGTCCGAATGGAACCGAAGGCACTACACTCCTACTACATCCATTTGGAATCATCCTCAGGATTAGCAGCGATTAGCCCTTGCACTTCACTGCTCCATCTTCGACTACAAGCTCTTGTCTTCATATCGAAAACGTACTCGTTGGATCGAAGTGATTTTCGGATCACAAACCCGATCCCGGTCTCTTCGAAACAACGTTCGCTATTCCCGATAAACTCACCCCCGGTTCTCTAGGAAATAAATAGACGAGAATAAGATCGAAGATCACCTCCTAACCGTTTGTAGATGGATTTCCTTATAAACGTCCTAGAAGAATGAACGAGTTTATACGTACAGTATAGCACCTCGAATGGTAACTGTACCATATAATTTCCGTGTTTCATCTAGATGTTTCCAAAGTTATATTCGGGTCCAGATTTGATAGTTGGTTATTTAACTATCAAATAAACAATCATTTCAACCAAATATTTTATTTCCACTGAAAACACCAAGTCTTATATTTAATTTAGATTTTAGATAAATTAAATCACTTTATCCAAAAATATACACTTAAAATATTTAAAATAAAGCTACTTAGATTACCTTATTAAAATAATAGTTATAAAATTCTATAATAATTTTCCCAGTAAAACTTCAGCCAAAAACTACTTTTAAAATAAAACCCTTATATAAAGTATAAATATTAAATAATTAACCTTTAAATTATAATACTAATTTAACCTTTAAAAATAATTAACTACTATAATTAACTTAATAAATATTTACTTTAACAATTTTAAAACAATTAAATAATAAATTTTTCTAAAAACATTCTTTTAAAACATCTTTAAAACTTCCAATTTACATTTAAAAAAATTTCTTTAAAATATACTTAGCTTTTCAGGAAAATACACTTTCCACTCCAATAAAACCGGTCTTGTCATTTATAAATCCTTCTCGATTTATCTCTAGTTTAATTTACATCCCAATCCCGTAAATTTCTTTCTCGCTTTTTCTAAAAATAAACCACCATTTATTTTTATTTTTTTTAAAACGATTTACCATTTCCTTATAAATTCCCACCATGAATTTACAATCTCAAACATCCACTAATATTTTTACTTCACTTATATTATAAACCTCGTTTATAAATCCCATAATCTCGTTCTTCTTTAAATCACAGTTTCAAAACACTTCATCGATTTTCAAATCGATTTTCTGAATTAACTTCCCTTTAAAGTTTATTTCCCGATTTATCCAAATTAATTCCAAACCCCGAGTTTTATATTTACTTCCCTTTCTGATTTAAAATCTTATTTAAATCTGGAGCATCGATTTCATACTCTAATTCCAAAATTCTCCTTCTATTTTTCCCAAAACATTTAAATCTTCGATTTAAAATATATTTTATTATTCTCAACAATATCGCTTAAGTCCTAAAAACTCGTTAATTCACATTTATTCAAAATCTCTATTTTTCCATACCTCGGAATTTATTAAAATAGGATTTCAAAATCAACTATTTACTTTTCCCCAAATTTACCTTTTTTATTTACTCAACTTCACCATAAATATTTTACTTAAAAAAATCCCTTTTTATTTTCTTCCAAAACCCAATATTTATATTTTTGATATTTCAAAATGCCAAAAGTATATCATAGCATCCAATAATTAAATTCTCCAACATAATCTATCACAGATTATCAAATGAATCATATCACTGAATATGAAAATAAATTTCAATATTTTTGAGGAATCCAGTTGGATCCCTCCAACTTGTTTCCCTACATCCACAGATGTTAGCACAATATAAAAATACCAATCTCACTTCGAGGGGGATATCACGGTATATAGGGTCATCCGCTATTATGCGGGCGCAGAGGGGCTCATGCGCTATATAATGCGGGAATATCAATCACTCAAATATATATATATATACTACTATATATATAATATCACACATCCAAATTGATAAAAATTATCAATTCAATCAGTCAACCATTAATTTAAATTCTATCTATTTAAATTCACCAGTAATCCAATTTGACTGAGATTAACTCACCTTTGACTTTTAATTTGCAATCCGATCCAAACCGACTTGTCTTTAATATATCGTTGGACCTCATAAAATTTAATATGGATTAGTGAATTTATTATAAATTAAACCAAGATTAAACTTGATTAAATTATAAACCTTACACTGACTCGATCGATTCGAGCACTCACGCTTCCCAAACCCTCAATATCGAGCTCGAACCCATCGGAGAACTCACGCCTACTGCTTCGCCACCCCTTTCAGGCGACCTCACCTCCATCTACCAGTCTCCGCCCTACCCAGCTCACAAATGCACTCCGCCTCCAAGCCATATCACGACCACCCCATCGTGAAACCCTACTCGCGCCTTCCCAGCCTAAGACGCCACCGTCATAGAGACACCCCAAGCCCTAGCAGTCGTCGCCTCCACTTCCTGGAACAACAGCTCTACACGCATGACTCCCTACCCCCATCACGATTTGATTTCGATCGCATGCTTCCTCTCTCCTTTATTTTTTTTGAAACGCTCTGGGTCGATTTGAATTGAAAAGGAAATGGAAGGAGGGAACGAATTCGATTTCGAAAGAGGCAGAAGGGCTTGCCTCAATTTTGTTTTACAAAGGAAAGAACTGGCTCGCTATTTATCTGTAGAAAGTTTTTAAAATATATCGTTTTTTTATATCGGCTGAACCGATTGAAAGAAAGAAGAGGGAACTTGATTTGAAGGAAGGGTTGCGTGTAAAATTTGGTTGTGTACAGTGAATAAAAAGGTCTGATGTGAATGGCATTTTGAACAGTCAACAAATATATATATATTTAAAATTTTAAACGTCTCGAAATCATAACTTAAAATCTTGACCTCTTATCGAGGCATGCCACTAGGCGTTTATAATGTTATACTCCTATCCCGAACGCAATGGAAAAGGTTTCGAGTCCTAATTCGATCGTATGGAGAAGATAGCTCTTTGAACCCAATAATTATATGGAAATTTCGATATGAATTTCAGCGCGTTTACATACCGTACGACCAAACGATAACTCCAAATGCTACGAAAATTGAAATCCAATAATAATACACTATTATGGATCTAATGGAACTAGTTTCGTCAAATTCCGAGACTGTGCCTCTGAAGGCTGTTTTTAAACGTCAATTTAAACAGTATATTTTCAAAACTGAACAAATCACTATTAAATTCAATTTTAAAACTTTTATTACCTTCAGTATTATCGATATAAATTTTATAAGCCTTCAAATTATTTTTAACGAGCTTAAAACTCAAGTTTCCATATTTTCCCCAATTTCCAATAATTAAATTCAATAATTAAATCACTCAATAAATAGTGATATTTGAAATTCAAGTTAAAAATTGACTTTTAAATATTTAAAATCAATTAAATATTATGATTTCAAATATTCAAAATTCTGGGTCGTTACATTTGCGATATGTGATTGCTTATTTTGGTATATTAGTTTTCTGTTTGCTCTACATCACCATTAACATGATCCTATTATTCCGCTGCATTTGAGGTGTTAATCCAAATTTTCCCCAACATGGGTGAGGAAGATCGAAAGCGATGGTGCGGTGAAGGCATTTGTCAACTGATTCGTCAATGATAGGCAAATCGTCGACGTTAAAAGGGACGACCGTCAAATCATACCAATATTAGGGGAAGGTGAGACATACTGTTCTAATAAAATTAGGGTTACTAGGGAGGAAACATGCATGGGAGGGAAGTGAATTATTTGTTGTGCATATGAGGGAAGTGTTATTTGAGTTTACGAATACACATGTCATGAGAACAACACTGAAATTGGAAGGGGCTTCAGAGCTAAAGAAGCCATACTTAGTATTAATATATAACATAGATTGTTTTTTATGTTCTTTCAGTAATGCTAGATAACACCATTTAAGATAGTGCACTATATTCGTTACCATGAAGAATATGGGCTAAAAGGTTCGAGACTTTAATTGGAAATTCAACAACCCTTAATTATTAGGAGTACACAAAAATATATGAACATGTCATTTGTAAAATAATACATGGATGTGAAATAACATTTTCAATTCAAAATTATATGTTAAAGTACAAAGTCGATATTGATAATTGAAGTACGATATAAAAGGCTTACCCTTCCACTGTAGTCAATCTATCTGAATAAAATAAATGCCTAGATAAATTCATGGTTTTCTTCATTTGAAGTCATAAGAACATGAGTTGACAACTTACAATAATAATTCTATGGTAAGATAATAATACAAAGTTGAATATAAATGGTTTGATGTATTACAATTTAATTTTATGCTTTATATAAGCACTAATACAAATTACTAAACATGGAACAAACGTAATTATAAGTTAGTTAATTATATTAAAGAAACACAATGGCAGAGAAATTGCTTACCTACTACATTTCCAAAGTCTCTGTTGATGGAGAAATATAAATTTGATTCTTTATCCGAATAATAATTTTGTCGAAAAATAATTCTTCACTGTAGAAGTCCAACAATCATGGTGCCATTGTCAAAAGTACAAATAGCTACATCTACATGTATAAAAGAAAATTCTTATCAAATGTTCAGTTTCAAGCATCTGACTTACTTTAAAAATAAAGTAAAATAAAATCTTTTTCTTTAGTTTCCTTTTTCAGATTCAAAATTCAAGAAAAACGTCAGAGAAATCATGTAATAATACTAATATAATCCTATTTGGCAAGAAGGTACATTCCAGTTAAATCTTGTAACTACGACCGCTCCTCCACTATATAACGTCGCTAGTTTAAGTGCAACAACAGGATCAAAAATCACTGACCAATTAACAACATTAACAACTAAACTTGTTGCATGGTTCTTCTCTAAAAATACAAATCTAGTTCATTCTCACTTCCTTTTCCAAAATAGCTAAACAAAGGCTGATTAGAAATTTGGGTCATTCCCTGTGAAGACGTTGTACGATTGTAGATTCCAGTGGTGATGACCAAGCTTGATTTGAATCCCATCCCAGAAGCCATAAGTTCCTTTTGTAATGGTATTCCATACAAATTTGATTATTTAAAACTTTTTAACTTTACATTACTCTCCATAGTGATAATTTGACCAAATATTTTGATATATTCTTTCTCGTTGGAGTTTAGACTAGTATTCAGTATCAAGGGTCTACCATGTAAAGTTTTTAGATATAATAAACCATTCCCATCAAATCGAGTACCTAAAACATTAATATTAGTAACTTGTTTTTTATTAAGTAAAAGTTTGGACTTTTCCCCTTTCAGTGAACAACCACTAAATAACTGAGCATACTGATCAATGTATAAATCACAATTTCTTATTACCCTTACAATGACAGCATGGTCATTTAGAAATTAAATTATAGTATCTGAAAATGTAGTATAGAATGATGCAAAGTGGAGTACTTTGGAATTTTTAGGGGATTAGGCACCTAACCCAAAAATATAAGGCTGGCATGCATACTCATTAGCCAGGTAAGGGACATTCTTCTTATGATCGATCGCACCCGTTCAATAATTAATCAATGTGTAATTATTATCGTCGATTTTGACCACACATGTGTATCTTCTGAGTATAGCGTTGCTCAGAAAACAAACTAAGCTTGGACAAAACCAAATAAGTGAGCTTTTGAAAGCAATGCAAACATGTTTAAAAGTTTCACAATAATTTTCTAAGAAATTAGTATATTCACAACAGTTTTATAATGCAAAAGTTTCGAAAAATCTTTTGTGACCTACGATTATATATTATAAGCTTTGAATCGGTTATTCATTATCAGCAAAGAGTATTGTCAAAGTAACTGCTTGTTTAACAACGATGACAATAGGTTTATTCATGCAAAGAGAGATCTTCAAAAATTAGCATGCGTAGTCTCAAGTTCAAACATAAAGAGTGAAAAGTTGGCAGTAGATAAGGAAGTATCAAAATACTTGAATAAGTACTATGCATTTCACATAAGATAACAATTACAAATAAAAATGACAATGTACATAAATGTAAGAAAAATCAAGTAGAATAATAGATGAGAAACTAACCTTGATAATTTTAAGTGGTTTCAGCCAATCTCCTAACAATGATTTCTCATAAGACAGCATTGTTAAATTTTGATGATACAAAATCACAAATAGAGGGAAAGAAATATGCAAAAGAAAGAAAGAGAAGATTTTGTTTCCCCTAATTAATAGGCATATTGACTATGTTTATTTCTTTCTCTAATTGGCTAATCAAATTATTTTTTGCCATCTAATGTTAACTTGGGCTTTAAGTAATTGATTATATAAATAGAGACTAGAAGAGAGGGTAAAAGTATGGTGGAAAATCTATTTTCTAATTCCCTGTTCTCCATCTTTGTTCTTCTTCTCCAACAATTTTAGCCATATATATATTTGCTCCCTTTTTCAATTTGGTTATTAATTCAATGGTATTTTGTTTATTTTAGCTTTGTTCTATTAATTGTAAACAAAAAAAAATTTGGTGAATCAATAAAGTGGGTGGTTGGGTGGAATATCTTTTCTTATTGCTTTTAATTTCAATTCCGTCTTATTTTTAATCCAAGTTATCTCTTTGTGATTTGGGTGACAAAGATCCGTTGATATAAGCTTCCGCAAAGCGCTACCATTTTTGCACAACAGTTTGGTATCAGAGCGCAGATCATCGCAAAGCTTAGAGTAATTTCGGATTGAAAAATTATTGATGTTGGATATGATTTCATTTTCGAAGATGGTTATTTTGATGGGAAAAATTGGGGTATTTGGAAGCCTAAGATGGATGATGTTCTGTACCTCAATGATCTTCATGATCCGATTGATGGAGATGGAAAGAAACCCTCTGATGTAGATGAGGGAAAATGGAAGAAGATGGATAAGAAGGCGATTGCTTTGATTCGCCAGTATCTTGATGATTCATTTTTCCATCATGTGGCTAGTTGTGAATCCGCGAAGGCTTTGTCGGACAAGTTGGTATCTTTGTATGAGTCAAAGAGTGCTACTAGTAAGGCTTTTCTGGTTCGAAAGTTGGTACAACTGAGATTAGATGAAGAGAAGTCTGTTGCAGAGCATTTGAATGAATTTCGGGATGTAATAAATCAATTGGCAAATATGAAGGTCAATTTTGATGATGAGTTACAAGCTCTTTTATTGATGAGTTCGCTTTTAGAAAGTTGGGAAACTTTGGTTGTTTCATTGAGTAATTCCAATGCTAATGGAACTATCTCTTTGGAAACTGTTCGAAGCAGTCTTTTGAATGAGGAGCTTAGAAGAAAAGGGTCAGGTATGAAATCAATTCAAAGTGAGGCTATGGTGGCAAGGGACTCGAAGAAAGATACAATTTGGAAGAAGAAGGATGCTAATGGTAAAGGTGTTATCACTTGTCATTATTGTAATAAGAAAGGTCACATACGTAGCAAGTGTTATGCTTATAAAAGAGATCAGAAAAAGGCTGCGCATGGTGATACTAGTAGTGATGCACGTGCAGGTTTTGCTGAATGTACCGATAGTGATGCTTCTTATGATGTCCTCTGTAGTGAAAATAAGCCTTGGAAGATGGATTCGGAAGCCAGTTTTCACATATGTAGAGATGTGAATTATTTTTCTTCTTATGAGAAGAGTGTCGGCATGATTAGGACAACCAATGGAGAAGAGCTACCGATTTGTGGTATTGGATCTATCCGGTTTCGTATGCATGATGGTGTGGTTAGAGAAGTCTCTAGAGTGAGACATGTACCCACTTGTTCGCATAATCTTATTTCTCTTGGTCAGTTGGATCGCCATGGTTGCACTTATGAGACTCAAGGTGGAGTTTTGAGAGTGAAGAAAGGTGGTCGTGTAAGGATGAGAGGAGTATTGGAAGAAGGAAACTTTTATAGCTTGGTTGGTTCTGTAGTCGAAATTGGAAAGCGAGTGACGGTTGAAGGACCTAGTCCACAGCAAGGTGGAGAGGTTAATGTGGTCACTGCTTATGATTCTAACATTGAGGATCATATTTTAGACAGGTGTCTTCATGTTGATGATGCTCGAGGGATCGATAGTGATCAAGTAATGAGCTCAGATCGAGTGATAGACGGGTGTCGAGTTGTAAAATCCACAATGACAAGACGAAGATCTTTGTGGTATTACAAACATTTTTGAGACCGGATTTGTATGGTGCACCTCATGTGGGAGATGCATCACTTGTAGACGGTGGTTGAGGTTTGTAATTTAGTGTGGTTGAGATATGGGGATTTGTGATAGATCTAGATATGGTATGCTCGATATGTTGGAGATATGTGATTTTGCATCAAGGTGGAGTGTTAAATTTTGGTGATACAAAATCACAAATAGAGGGAAAGAAATATGCAAAAGAAAGAAAGAGAAGATTTTGTTTCCCCTAATTAATAGGCATATTGACTATGTTTATTTCTTTCTCTAATTGGCTAATCAAATTATTTTTTTCCATCTAATGTTAACTTGGGCATTAAGTAATTGATTATATAAATAGAGACTAGAAGAGAGGGTAAAAGTATGGTGGAAAATCTATTTTCTAATTCCATGTTCTCCATCTTTGTTCTTCTTCTCCAACAATTTTAGCCATATAGATATTTGCTCCCTTTCTCAATTTGGTTATTGATTCAATGGTATTTTGTTTATTTTATCTTTGTTCTATTAATTGTAAACAAAAAAAAATTGGTGAATCAATAAAGTGGGTGGTTGGGTAGAATATCTTGTCTTATTGCTTTTAATTTTAATTCCGTCTTATTTTTAATCCAAGTTATCTCTTTGTGATTTGGGTGACAAAGATCCGTTGATATAAGCTTCCGCAAAACGCTACCATTTTTGCACAACAAACATTTATGCCAAACTTGATGTCAGAAAACTTCGAAAGTATTAAGGGTATGCTTAAAGAAATGCATGATACCAAGGTTAACGAAAGATTATCTTAAGCTTGGATACATATGATTTCTTTAAAATAAACCTCTAATATTAACAGATACGTAAAGCTAGCCAAATAAAACTACCCATAATATTATATTTTCTAAGCATGTATTCTAATCATGTCTTAATTTTATAAACATGTATAACAAGGCTAATTCTATTTGAACCTAAAAAGTTGATGAGCGAGCCCCCCTCCCCCCTCCCCGCAAAACTGAAAAACCATAATACCCATGTTATTGCTTAGTATACCCATTTTATTGCTAAATTTTCCCTTTATATCCTCTACTACAAAAATCAAATCCATCAAAAATTCCACCATACAAAAAATCATCTCAGCAAAATCACGCAACAACATAAAATTCAAATTTTACATCTTCTGCAAACTGTGGATTTTTAAATTAAAAATAATCAAAACAACATAAACTTTAAATTTTACCTCTTTTAATTTCATTAGATTTATATTATCATTATCACAATCCATTAATTTAAGCATAAGATTTGAGAATTTACCAACAACTAAATTTAGATGAGAGGTAAAAAAGATGGGTGGACGACATAGGGGTAATTTTGTTTCTAGTTTTTTCTAAAATTTAAAGGGACTACTCAGCAATATCATATGTCTAAATAGAATTTGCCATATAACAATAAACCTATTTTGGATCGACTTAAATATGTCACGTTTTGACTTTTTGAAGGCCAAAATGAATTGGATTTAGCTTCCACAAAGCAAAAAAGTGACTTATCTAAGTCGATCCAAATGAACGCTAAGTGTTGAGTAAAAGGTATAATAACTCTTAAAGCTAAAATTTACTACTTTTATATGCGGAGCTCAATTATGACATAGTCCGATGAAGATATCTATGTCCCATATAATGAAAACATCTTATACCATTGAAAGAAGATATAGTATGAATTACGAAAATTTGAATGTCGTGAGAAGCAAATGGCCAAGCATAGTGCTAAACTGACTTACCAATTCCATTTTTCAAAGTTGCTTCAGTAATGAATGAATAAAAAATTAATTACTTGAAAATCACATTTGAAAACATCCTTATTAGAAAATCAATGTTTTCATCATATATATATCATTTGAAAGCATCCTTATTTGCAAATCAATTAAGCATTAAAGGAAGATATGCTTTCCATTTTAGAAAAGTTAATTGTAAGGTAAGTTAAGCAAATTTAATCAATTTCTTTATGAAATCCAATAAAGATACAAATATCGATAAATTTATAAAATAGTGGCACAAACATTGAAATCCAATTTCTTATGGAATTTAGGATTAGAAATCCATTGTCACCTACACCAACAATATAATTCAGATTACAAAGGCAAATTCTATTCACATACTAGAAATTACCTAACATACACCATTATTTTCCAAAGAAAATATATGGTTAAGTTGCCTTTTTTCTTATAAGAAATTTTTAGTCTTTTTCTTGTAACCCATCAAATTAAAACACTAAAATGAATGATATTTTATTGCAATGCATATTTGATAAAGTTAATAAAACATAAACATCGATTAAGGTAGCTTTCACAGTAAACTAGTCTAATTTAAAAGTATGTAATTTTTCTTTGTAAATTAATTGATTTTATTTAAATTAAGAATTTGCTAAAAATAAATAAAGAAGTAGCAATATTGGTGCCAAAAATTAACGTTCATTTTGTTGACTTTTGACATAATTTTATACTATTAATTTCTAGTTTTGTGTAAATGAATTTTAAGTTCTGAAGAGCGAAGATGACGAAGATGAAAATAATGATAGTTTTGTAAAATAAATGGTGTATATAAAGTAATTTTTGGTGTACACTAGTTTATCTGGTGTATGGTAAGAGATTATTGGTGTATAAATATAAGTAAACAATTACAAATGCAAAACACCAAAAAACGAAAATCAAGAAAGTAAATGAACCATGAGGTAAATTTAATCAAATGTAATTAGTTTATTTATGAATTTCAACCAAGTCAAATGCATTAAAATATCCACAAAGTTTTGTTAGTGATGCAAAATATGGAAATCCAATTTTTTATAGAGTAAAAAGAACTCCAAAACAACAAGAAAATAGTGAAATAACTGAAAGGCATCATAATTAAAATCTTTATGAAAGCCAACCATAATACATGTATTAAAATATCCATAAAATATTGCTATTGTTGCAAAAATTAAAATACAGTTTTTTATATAAAATAAAAGATTAAAAGTTCCATCACTCATCATAAAAGTGTGAACCCATGCTATGCACACGGGGTCACATAATATTTAACCGGTAATTTTTTGAATTTTTTTAGTTACATGAAGATGGAAGTAAAATTTTGGACTGTAGTTTTTCATATTGTTTTTTCTGGAAAACTACTAACAAACCGTAGATGATAAATGTGCTTGAATAATTTCAAATAGTACAAAGTATAACAAATATTTTTGGATACTAACATCAATGGTAAGTCATCCCTAAATTCAAAGTATAACATTAGTGAATATTTTAAATTGAATTGATAGCAATTAATTTTTTGTCAATTACATGGCAGCATTATTTGTAGGACTCTAATTTAAATTGAAATTGAATTAGTGAGTTGCAAATGATAATTAACTATAATTAATTGTATTTTGCTCTAACTAAAATTTAAAAATGGTGAATATGTTTACCATAATTGAAAATGTCAAATAAATGACATTATTAATTTTAGTTTGCAAATAGTTATCGAATCGTATAAAAAAAATTCATTACTAAACAAGGTAAAATATAGTGTCCTACAAGAATGAACATAGCTTTATGCTTATATGCAGCATGAGTAAATTATGATAAATGGATTTATTATTTAAATTTTAGTTTGAAATAATGGAAAATTAAACATTATTAATTTTGGCTAATTATTTATATCTTTCTAGTTTGATTCTAATATTGAATTAGAAAATTAATTATGCATCAATTCAGTATTAATACTCTTTCTAATTAAATGAATTAATTACCATTAATGGGCATATTTAGTCCATACAAATTAACTAATTGAATTCAAAGATGGAAAAATATGATATTATCCATTTATAATATCATCAACAACCAAACTAAGAAATAAATAAGTAATTTAAATTTTAAATCAATTAAATTAAACCTTTTTCCTATTAAGTTTATACAAAATGAAACCGTAGAAGTGAAAGTTTCACCACTTTGCCTTCAAAAATGGCAACTAGTTCATTATTTAAATTAATAGATCATGTATAAATTATATGTATTATAAAGACAGTCATTTAGTTCTTATTAGTACCATTGTAATTCAAATATATCCATTTAAATATTGACTCTTTTCAATACCAAAATTAAATTCCATCATTTAATAATTAATTAAAAGATGATAAAATATAATTTACTAACTGAAATTCGCAGACAGTTTGTTCACCGACCATTAGAACTCTACGGGTGAAATTCAACAATGCCTGATATAATACTGCGACCACTCACCAATTTTTGGCAAAGTTTCTAACAATAATTTTCTAACAATAATTTTATCTAAATATTCATTAATAAATCCTTTTTGAAAACAACATTTTGTGAAGGCTATAAATGCATCATTGAAATTTCTAGGATTTTAGAAAACATAAAAATTATTAACTGGGTTTTTAACATAATAGAATTTAAAGGGAACTATAACATTTAAAATAAGTAAAAATTTCTCAAGGATCAACCAAGAAGGCTAGAAGGAAAAGAAGAGAAAGACCAAAGAAGAAAAATGCCAAAACAAGCTAAGGAGATGGATCGCTAGCGATTCGTCGCCTATGGATCGCTAGTGATCCATAGAGCTTGCCCATGGATCCTCTAGTGCTCTTGCATCATGATCTAATATGCTTCCTAGATATGCTTGCCAAGTTTCATAGCTTGCCAAGTTTCATAGCATGCCAAACAATCTAGCTCGAGAAGTGAAGACTCACCCGATTCAAGTTGTTTGACCAAAAACAGCTAACTTAAAATGAACTTACTGAACACATACGAAATTGGATTGACTTGAAATTTTGTGAGAACATTTAGAAAGCATAGAAGAAGGCTCACAAAAAATATGAGATCATTTGGATTTGATTTGATGGATCTCTAAAGACCTAACTAGATGGGTCTCTAGCGACCCATCTAGAGTGGGTCCCACCACCTCAAATTTATATGGTAGGTCCCTGACACCCTCTAGAGTGTTCCTGAAAAGTTTGTTCGATTTCATTAAGATTTAAGCGAGTTTTGGATGATTCTTCTGGACTAGATGACCTATGAAGATGGATGATCAAACTAACTCCAAACGACTTGATATTTGGACAAGGCACTTAAATAGAAGATAGGAAGACAACCAAACAAAAATCACTCAAAAATATGCTAAGTGGATGGATAGCTAGCGATCCATCCCCCATGGATAGCCAGCGATCTATCTCCTATGGATAACAAGCGATCCATCAAGATAGGTCGGATCACCCTCAAACTTTCCGAGCTCCTTCGTAGTACTAAGTAAAGGCTTCTAATAGAAAAATATGCTAAGTTGATGGATAGCTAGAGATCCATCCTCTATGGATAGCTAGCGATCCATCACATATAGATAGCTAGCGATTTATATAAATGACTCAGATTGATTTGAGATTTTCGGTGATGACTTGGCATAATAACTGGACTCTTCTGCTCTTGGAATTCTGGCCCAACACTCGCTGAATTCCCCTATAAATACTCACCTACCTACAACTAGAGATGGATCTTTCCGGAGAGAAAGCGGCCATTACTCTATTGGAATTCCTTCACTTCTTTAACTTTCTTCTCCCTCAAATTAGTCATCAAGGGGGATACTATGATTCTCCGGTCAACCCTTGAACTTGTGACTTATTTTAACTCATTGTAACTTAGATCTAAGGACTACAAGTTGATATCCGGAGAGGTTCAACACATATAATCATAATAAAGATTGATTAAAGTGGACGTAGGCCAAAGTCAGCCGAACCACTATAAAAATACTATGTCTCTTTTCTTACTTCTATTGTTTTTTTGTTGTTTATTTGAGATTTGTGCTGCTGATTATCTGCATTGGTGCTTTCACATTTGATCCAGTGTGTTGATCCATTTTAGGTTAACATTTTGGTGCTTTCACTGAGAACCTTGAACGAGATCTTAAGAACTAAAGTTTGAATCTACGATTTAGAGAAGATGAGTAGGCCTAATACTTAACCTAAAGCTATAGCAAGTCAACCGGAGCCTGGAGGCAGCCAAGAGGTGTGCTCAATTTCTCATCAACCCATCTATGTGATTAGAAAAGAAATCCAAAGGACGATGAAGGAGATGCAAGATGGGATCATGCCTACGCAATAAGAGATGACGGATAGCTTCTTCCAGAGGATGGAACAACAAGGGATAGCTAGATCTACAGGGAATAAGAATCAAACTCTAGGGAACAACACGGGTGCTGCCGAAGTTGGATTGGAACAAGGTGGAGTCTTGTCCCTATGCCCAGAGCAACCGATACTTGGGGGCAGCGATGGAATCAACAATAGGACCCAATGCAGGAGCATATGGAGTTAGAGAAAATCAAACTGAAGTAATGCCCACATTACTTGGGGGCACGACAGATTTGGATCTAGGATAAGCTTTAATACCTGGAATGAGTGATGTTGGAGCTAGAGTAGAAAATCAAAGTACAAATACATGACTTCATGAACCAAAACTAGAACCCCATAGTTGGAACAAAGGGCAAGTTCATCCCTTACTTTCTGCATTCTGCTTTTTATGTCTTTAATAACCTTAGGCCACTTACATGTGTACAGGATCCCGAACGGTCCTTAGGCATGCTCTGAGTCGGATGCCTGAGATGAATATTTAGGACAATAATGACCTCAGATCGCTTAGACGTGTGCTGAACCTAGATTGGTTCCTAGTCGCGCTATTAGTTGGATATATGGGATTACTGCTTAGAATAATAATCTCAGACTGGTTGGACGTGCACAAAATCTAGATTAGTCCCTTGCCACATTCTGAGTCGGATGTCTGGGATAAACATTAATGATTTCTCCTTATTTAATTTCTTCTTGTTTGCTTTGGTTTGAAATTTGAAATTTGTAAAATCCATATTTAATGTGATGACTTATTTTGAACACCATAGAGTCCCAACTGGAGAGACGGGACCAGAGTGCAAGGTGCAAGTCCCCTTGCCAGAGAGCAAGTGGATTGACTTGTACGATATTGAACGCCATAGAGTCCCGATCGGAGAGATGGAACCAGAGTGCATGAAGCAAGTCCCCTAATGGGAGAGTGAGCGGATGGGCTTGCTTAATCCCCCTTAACTTAATAAGAAAACGATCTGGGGAGATTATCCCTCTGAACTGAAACAATAAGTGATTAAGAGAGATCGTCCCCTTAACTTAAAACATTAAACGACCCGAGGAGATCGCACATTAAAAAAAACATTAAACGATCCGGAGAGATCGCACATCAAACTAAACATTAAATAGTCCAGAGAGATTGCACACTAAACTTAAATAGTCCAGAGAGATCAAACCATAAAACATATTTGATTTTGCAAAAAGGGTTTGAATGCCTTATCATAGAAAAAAATAGATAAATACTGGATGAAGACAAATGACTTTGATATATGATGTATAATGCAATTTTGATACATAATGTAATGTTATTTAGATATATGATATTATAATTATGAATTAAATATGAGCGGTAATGATGTAAATCGAGGATGAATACAGGAGGATTAGAGATGTCACTACACCAAATACTGAGATTTGCAACTAACCATCCGCGCATTTGGCAACGGTTATTAACCGTTGCCATTTAGAAACGGTTAATCACCGTCTTGGTTCAGTTAGCAACGGTTTTTTATCGTTGCTAATTGGGAACGGTTATTAACCGTAGCTTTTTTGGAGACAAATGATGGCGGCTAATTTTGTGCCAAATATTCGCTGGGAGCCAAAAAGAATTGGCCCGTCACTTTTCCTTCCCTCCTTCAGAAACGCACGAAAAACAAAATTCAGCGATTCAGAAAGAAATTAATTGCGATTCCCTCCTTCCCTCCTTCAAAAACCCTACTTCAAAATTCGCGACTCAGATTAAAATTAATCGCGATTCAGCGATTCAGAAACGCACAAAAAACAAAAACGAAAAGAAGAACAAACACTAGAATCGGCGCCAGCACAAGCACAAGCCGGCTCTGCCTATCACCATCAACAAACGCCGATTGTTCACTGGTCGCACTGCACGGCTGCTCTTTGAGTTTGCTGGTATGTTTTAAAATTTTTAATTTTGGTTGATTGATGATCTTAGGATTAACCGTGAATTGATTTCATAATGAAATCGCTGGAAGCAGGATACAAGCCATGTTTTGCAGTTTTGCAATTTTATGCAGTTTGACTTTGCAGCTTTTATTGTTTTGCAATTATATAAACAAGTCATATGATTGTTTGAGTTTTGCAAAACTGCTACAAGCCAGTGTTCAAAATGCAAAGAAAACGATGTAGTTTAAAATGAAGAATGTCAACAACACTTCTGAAGCAGAAGGCATACAACAGGCTAGTGTTGTGCCTTCTGTTGTTGCTGCCAGCTGACATGACTATTTTTTGTTCAGAGCGTAAGAAACTAGAGAAGATGTATTTGATTTCTAAACACTATAATTATCTGAAATTTGTGAAAATTGACTTATCACAACTTAGTTAAAAGATTGTCAAATGCAATGATAACAAATTAATCTGTAATCCACACATGATTAATAGAAATCAGTAAATTATTTGGAAAACAAGCATGTGTGTTTCTACTCAGTGCTTTATATGTATTATCGACGACTGGCCGTCTGTACACGGTGAATCCATTAGTTTCTATGGTTGAATAATAGGAAAAGATTACATGCTTATATTTGTAGTTTAGAATAATAAAGAAAGGGATGCAATGAGTTTTGTTTTACTAAATATGAGACCATATTTAGTAAGTGGATAAAATTATTGTTAATGCGCAAGCCAAGTATCAGGAGAGGGGTAATGCATAGACATTACTCTGGTGCTACAAAATGACGCCGTTGTAATGGCAAATATTTTGGAAACAGTTTGATGCTAATGTTAAATTTCAAGTGAAATCAAAAGAATATTCATCTGTTTAGTTAATATCAGAGTTGAACTTGGTGGAAAGCCATAAGATATTGTTACCCATGATTTCTTATTAGCTCTTGTTATTTTCTTTCAGTATGTCTTTTAGTATAGACAAACAATGGATGAATCAATCTAATCGAAGAAATACAGAATATGTGGAAGGTGTGAGAAATTTCGTTAAATTTGTTGCTGAAAACGGTGGCAATAAGGAAAAGTATTCGTGCCCTTGCACGCGGTGCAAAAATGAAGATACATTCAAATTAAATGACATTCATTTTCATTTGCTTAGATATGGTATTGTTCAATCATATACCGTGTGGTGTTTTCATGGGGAAAGAATACCGGAGAAGCCAAAACAACAACCAGTTAGTCATGCCACAAATACTGATGAGTCCGAACATATTAGGATGGAGGATTTGATCAATGATGCAGATAGATTCCATCATTTTCAACCTACAAGTCAGTTGCATGATAATGCTAATATTGGTGATCAGTTTACGGATAAATCATTTTTTGATAGTGCAACTGCAACAGAGCCATTGTATCCTTCTTGTCCAAAAGAGATTACAAAGTTGTATGCCATTGTGAAACTGAATAGCTTGAAGACCCAATACGGCTTTTCAGACAATGGTGTGACTGCAGTACTCGAATTCATAAAGGTGTTACTCCCCGAAGGTAACACGCTACCTTCAAAGTACCCCGACGTGAAGAAGATCATTAAGCAAGTTGGGATGAATTACATAACTTATGATGCATGCATTAATGACTGCATCTTGTACTGGAAAGATAATGCGAACAAAGTTTCATGTACAAATTGCAACGCACCAAGATACAAGACATCATTCGACGAAGAGAAAAAAGCTACCACAGTACCTCAAAAGACCTTAAGACATTTTCCTTTAATTTCTAGATTGAGAAGACTGTATACTGTACCATGGATAGCAGAAGCAATGACCTGGCATGGTCGTGCTAAGTCTGGTACAACCGTAATGTGTCATCCGCGTGATACTTCTCAATGGAAAACTATAGATTCTTTTGATTCTTCGTTTGCTGCTGAACCACGAAATATCACGCTTGGAATAACAATAGATGGTTTCTGTCCGAATGCTTCTTTAACTAACCCTTACAGCTGTTGGCCAGTAATTGTAGTACCATATAACCTTCCTCCGTCTTTGTGCATGAAAAGAGAGTTCTCAATGTTAACACTGTTGATTTCTGGGCCAAAACAACCGGGGAAGGATATTGATGTTTATTTAGAACCTTTGATAGACGAGTTAAAGCAGTTATGGGAAGGAGTCGTTACATTTGATTCATTTATGAAATCTGAGTTCATAATGAGAGCTAGAGTGTTGTGGGCAATCCATGATCATCCCGCTCTTGGGACTTTATCGGGATGTACAACTCACGGCTACTTTGCATGTCCTCTTTGTGGAGAAGAAACTACATCTGTTTATCTCCCTGAAAGTAAGAAGATTTGTTACATGGGACATCGTAGATTTCTTCCGTCCAGACACAAGTTTCGATACGATAAGACAAATTTCAACAACGAGCAAGAACTTAAGCATCCTCCAAAACCACTGACTGGTTATCAAGTTGAAAAAAAGGTAGCGAATATAAAAATGAAAGTTGGTAAAAACATATCGGAAATTGGTCAAAAACGGAAAAAGACAATCGATGAAGAAGTTCCTGCATGGTATAGGAGGTCGAAGTTCTTTGATTTGCCATATTGGAAAACAAATTTGACCCGACATAATATTGATGTTATGCATACGGAGATGAATGTCACGAAACATTTGATCAACACAATTATGAACCATAAAGACGTGTCAAAAGATGGGATCAAAGCACGGAAGGATTTGAAAATCATGGGTATAAAACAAAAGTTGTGGGTGATAGAAGATCCTGAAACAAGTAAAGTAACCATACCAAATGCGACTTTCACTTTGAGCAAAGAAGAAAAGATACGGTTTTGCACCGTTTTGAAAATTTTGAAAGTGCCGAGCAAATTCTCTTCGAACTTCCATAACAATGTGAGCATCAACCCTCCCGAACTAAAAAATATGAAGTCACATGATTACCACGTCATAATGCAACATTTACTTCCGGTATTGATTCAGCATTGTTTTCCGCAACATAAGGATCTACGGAATGCTATTCACCGCATTAGTCTCTTTTATAACATTTTGTGCTCAAAGGTGATCAACAGGGAACATCTTCTAAAAGCAAAGGTTAGTTTGGTAGAAGCAATGTGTGTTATTGAAAAACATTTTCCGCCTGCATTTTTTGATATCAGTATTCACCTTATGGTTCATTTAGCCGATGAAGCATTGATTTCTGGTCCTATTAGATATAGGTGCATGTACCCAGTTGAACGTTAAATTACTAATTTTAGTTATATACATAATTATTCGATTTAAATAGCTATTGATGTCTACATTTTACAATTATTCATCTTCATAGGTTGATGAAAACATATAAAGGATATGTGCGCAACAAAAGATATATTGAAGGGTGTATTGCAGAAGGATATATTGTACAAGAAGCCAGTCTTTACTGCATGGAGTATATGCCAAAAGGAGGTGCTGGCACTCATAAACATACCCGTGAAGCGTTTTTAGACGAGGATGATGAGTTTGCTGATGAAATAGCACTAGATAATGGTAAAGATATAACGTTAACTCAAGTGCAATTTCAACAAGTGCGTAAATGGGTCCTTGATAAATATGACGGATTGGATGAATGAAAGAAGTAAATTCATGAATTTGTTCTGAGTTCTTATTATTGTAAATCAATTCATATATATATTATTTATTGTGTGTTTTTCGTAGGAGGTATAACTCCTATGTTCAAAGCACCAAATCTCAAACTCGAGGCGGGGGTACATCTGGGGAAGCTATTAAAAATTTCACTTTTTGGTTATGTGAGGAGGTATATGTATTAAATATTTAACGTATTTTCAAGTTGACCATACACCTCCTTGACAATGTTTTTTTTACTTATTGTGTTTGTTGTAGTTGTTGAAGACCGTCGATGTTGACTCAACTCTTTGGCGGTTAGTTAACGGGCCGAAGTTTGATGCCCGTAGTTATATGAAGTACCAAGTGAATGGGTTTTTATTTTCTCCGAAGAGTTATGAAGAGCGAAAGCTAACACAGGACAGTGGTGTATGCATGAGAGCAATTACACAATTTAGAGCGAGTGGGAAGGATAAAAATTTTAAGGAAGCAGAAACAACTTATTACGGAGTCATTCAACAGATAATTGAGTTGGATTACATTGACTTCAAACAAACAGTTTTTTATTGTGATTGGGTAAAGGTCGAAGATAAGATCAATGGTTGTAAAATAGATTCTGTTTCAAGCTTGATCACAGTTAACTTGGGAAAATTGAAGAATAAAGACAGCGTGAATGATGAGCCATTTATTCTTGCATCGGAAGCGAGTCAAGTGTTCTACTCAAAAGATTTAAAAAATAACGAATGGTTTGTGGTTTTGCATACACCAAAACGGTTGACAATAAATATGGATGACACTGAGTTTCCCACCGTTTACCAAAGATGTGAAATCCTGAACTTCGAGGACGAAGTAATTGCAACAGGTACTATTTTATTAAAATTTGAAGAAAATAATATGTTGTAAAGTCAGTGAATGCTTAACTTCGTGAACGGGAGAGTGTGCTGCATTTTCTTGCACGTATAAGCAAATTTATAACTTGCTGCCACATGTTTAATACAAAGTGAACCGTCACAATTTTGCTGAGTTATATCTCAACACATTTTTACATTTTTCATTTAACATAGCTGAACAATAGTGAGGCTGTTAGTCAAGAAATAAAACAAGTTTGTTATCACGTTTACAATTGCTGAGACATATTAGTAAACAATTAACAGAGAGCAAGGCAATGGGTGAAAACATTAATTCAAAAGCAACTTGAACTTTACATTACTCTGCCACAGCTAAGGGCTAGCCGAGCAGTACTTGTGTACATGGCATTAAATGAATATGTACCCAAAACAATTCTCAGCACTCATTTCTTTGACTTAAGTAAAAATAAAATAAAGATATCACTTCATCATCATTTATTCCACTTCTTTCAGCATCTCAAGCGAAGCATTAATGGCTGATATTGTTTAAACTTCTACACCCTTTTAAATTGAGTTGCTAGCTGTTGTAGAGTAAAGACAGGTGAGTTTGAAACTCACGCATTTAATATATATGTTGCCTGGTTGCCAAAAAAATTCTCTGTAATTCACTTCTGGCATTAAACCTAAGTCATTATTAGGCAAATTTGGGTCTAGTTCATATGCTATGAAACTTGGGCCATTGCTGCATGTTTGTGAAATGGTTTTGGGTAGCATGAGTTTTGTTTTTTGTTTATATAAGTTTTCATCCTAAAAAAGTCTGGTGCACTGTCCCTGATGCATGCGAGTAAATCCTTTTGTACCTACGTATGCACTGCCCCTGAACCATGCAAGTTTATTTCTTTGTTACCTGCGTGTGTTATTTTTGCAAATTACATGCTTTATACGTGTGTTTTACTTTGATTTTTGTGTGGAAATTCTTGCATGTGTGATATATATTGCATGTATAATTTTCTGAAGGCGAATGGTTCCAAGATTTAAAACTTTTATTCTTGCGTGTGTAGTGTCCCTGAAGCATGCAAATATACCACCTCTAATATATGTGTATCCTTGCATTGAAATTATTTCATGCACACACTTATGCTTTTGTGCCCTTATATACCACCTCTTAAATGTTTGGGAGCTTGTTAGTTCTGTAAATGTGATTCCATATATTCACTCCAAAAATGCTTATATAACAGGTACTATATGCCGAGATTCCATAGCATTAGTAATTCATGGAAAACCAGTACCACCCACATATGAAAAAGTGTTGTTGGACAAAATTTTATTGCCGGATGAGCTAACCACCAAAATATGTCGACAATTTACCGAGACCTTTGGGGATGTTGGAGCCGGAGGTTATGTGAGCCATCAAAAGGGTTTGATACGATATCTTTAGTCGGAGGTATTGATATTTCTGACTTGTTCTTTGCATATATTGCTGATTTTCTTTTGTTTGCTGTATTTGAAATTTGCATATGCAAATGCATGTGTATTTTGTCCTGGTCTGTCTTGTTCACAAGATAATCGACAATTTATAAAATACTAGGAAGTAAAGCTTTTACCTTCCAAAAAAAAAGGTTGAAGCCCATGATATTCTCCTTCAATGCCTCTCAAACTAAAAAACAACCGTGTTAAAAAATTATTATAACATTATATATTTGCAACTTGAAAGAAGTGTTGCCAACTCGTACAAAGCATAAAACATTCTATTGACTTTGCATTTCAAAGTCTGAGCTAGAAAGATGATCAAACATTCACCAATTTTATTTTGATATTCGAAATAATAGAATAGAAATAGTTCAAAGTTGGATAATGAATTGCATTCAAGATTCAATGCAACTTCTATTAGTGGTAATTAATACTTATGTCACACGGACTGAGTCAGATTACATCCAGTGTCTATTCAAGACTGACCAAAAACAAGAGGGTTGATAATCTAATTGAATTCAGCCACATCAATGATGTTCAGATGATAACATGCACCCCAAGATCTAATGCTTTTCTTGATTAAACAAGAAGATAAGTAACAAGATTAGCAGCCTGTGTACATAACTGTGATATAAGAATAGCAATGCACCTGTTTTTATCTGAAATTATTTTCATATATGAAATTACATTATTTCAAGCAATTTCCTTTTAATGATCAAAGCCTAACATTCATTCTTTTGGGTGGTATGAATTTTTAGACAGGTTTATCAAACCTGTCATGTATAAACAGAGGCATGTTGCCTGTACACAATCGTACACACAGTCATGCATACATAAATACAAGCATGCAAGCACCTTTCACAATTTACATTCAAGACTTATCACATGCAAAATAGATATATCAAGTTTTAAGAATTTATAAGGATGGTTTGCTCACCTGGATAGTTTGACAGAGAGGAAAGAGAACCTAAAAAAGATTTCAAAATCTGGAAATTGAGGCTTGATCAAATTTGCTTTATCCTAACCGTTGTTTGCTTTGAATTGCTTTGCATTATTTGATTTGCTCTTTGCTTGGGTTCTACTTTGTTTTAAATTGTTTCAGACTTTTTGAATCAGGTAGATGCTTTTTGTTTTTGAAGTGGAATATTCTTTCCAGATTTATGAAGTTGAACTGCCTCTGAATTTAATCTTCGAGTTGCACATGAACCAGGTTGAACATTGAAGTCTGAAAACTGGAATGCTTTGCCCTGTAATGAACCATGTAGACTTCACTGCTTGCAAAACAATGTAGTGTAATTAATGAAATCTTTGTACTGTAGTGTAATAAACAATGCAGTGTAATAAGTATGATATTCCGGCACGGTAGCATTCTGTTTGCAAAACAATGAGTGTAATTATAAGTTTGATAATTTTATATGTATGGTATATGTACGATATGTTTATAGTGCTTGTGTACCAATATTTTGATATTCTGGTATATATACTGAGATATGCGTGTAACGCAGTAGTGAGTTACATATGTGATTTTGTAGGAGCAGGAGCAAACACTATGTGCAATGGTTGTTAACCGTTGCTTTATGTGTGACTTTTGTCTATTAAGCAACGGTTTGTAACCGTTGCCTTTTGTACATTCAGCAACGGTTAATACCCGTTGCCTATTGTCCATAAAGCAACGGTTTATACCCGTTGCATTTGGCCCAATTTGCAATGGTTAATACCCGTTGCCTTTGGTCCAATTTGCAACGGTTTATACCCGTTGCCTTTGTCACAATTTGCAATGGTTTATACCCGTTGCCTTTTGGACATAAAGCAACGGTTTTCTCCCGTCGCTAAATTCAACCACTCCTGTAATGAAGACGGTCTTTACCCGTTGCTTTTGGACTTAACAGCGGTTTTTACCCGTTGTTAATATCTTATAATGGTGTAGTGTGTGTAATGTAATTAGAGACACGTGATGTAATAACTCCGAATGAAACCAGAATCATTGTGATGTATAGGTTGCAGTTAGGTAGAGTTTAGAATCTTAGGCTATAATATGTTTGGAACGACTTGTAATTGATGAAAGAATCCAAAGGGACTAGACGGTTTGCCAAGGCTAAAGCCGCTTAAAAGCTCAATAATCAAAGACTGGTTCTGGAACTTATTCTAGAGCAAAGCACACCTTTCATTCAAAAGGCGTACTTTGGGGGGCAAGTATTAATTGGGATTTTAACCTAATAGAATTCAAAGGGAACTAAAACATCTACAACAAGTAAAAATATCTCAAGGATCGACCAAGAAGGCCAGAAAAAAAAGAAGAGAAAGACCAAAGAAGAAAAATGCCAAAACAAGCTAAGGCGATGGATCGCTAGTGATCCATCGCCTATGGATCAATAGCGATCCATAAAGCTTTACCATGGATCCTCTAGTCCTCTTGCATCATGATCTAATATGCTCCCTAGAGACGCTTGCCAAGTTTCATAGCATGCCAAACAATCTAGCTCGAGAAGTGAAGACTCACCTGATTCAAACTGTTTGACCAAAAGTAGCTAACTTAAAATGAACTTATAGAACTCATACTAAGTTGGATTGACTTGAAATTTTAGGAGAAAATTTAGAAAACATAGAAGAAGGCTAAAAAAATGAGATCATTTGGAGTTGATTTGATGGATCACTAACGACCTAACTAGATGGATCGCTAGCGACCCAGCTAGAGTGGACCCATGACCATAAATTTTTATGGTGTGTCCCTGACACCACCTAGAGTGTTTTTGCAAAGTTTCATTCGATTTCGTTAAGATTTGAGCGAGTTATGGATGATTCTTCGGGACCAGATGACCTATGAAGACGGATGATCAAACTAACTCCAAACGACTTGATATTTGGACAAGGCACTTAAATAGAAGATAGGAAGACAACCAAACAAAGATTAGTATGGATAACTAGCGATCCATCTAGATAGGTTGGATCGCTCTCAAACTTTCCGAGCTCCTTCGTAGCACTAAGTAAAGGCTTTTGGTAGAAAAATATGCTAAGTTGATGGATAGCTAGAGATCCATCCTCTATGGATTGCTAGCGATCCATCACCTATGGATAGCTAGCGATCCGTAGAAATGACTTAGATTGATTTGAGATTTTCGGTGATGACTTGACATAACAACTGGACTCTTTTGCACTTGGACTTTTGGCCCAACACTCACTGAATTCCCCTATAAATACTCACCTACCTACAACTAGAGATAGATCTTTCTAGAGAGAGAGTAGCCATTACTCTACTGGAATTCCTTCACTTCTTCAACTTTCTTCTCCCTCACAATAGTCATCAGGGGGTTACTGAGATTCTCCAGTCAACCCTCTCATGATTCTAGCTCATTGACAATTGAGTGAACCAATTGCTAATGCATTCAATATTACTTTTAAAATTAGGGAGGAAGATGAATTTAATTTATTCAACTATTTATTTAGGAAGTATTGGTAATTAAAAATAAATATATGTAATTGTGGTCCAAAAAGCACCATTAATGGTATTATGATGTATAATAAATATTTTTGTTGGGACTTTTTAGGCATGGTATAAATAAGAGAAAATCAAGTGCATTTTAGTACCACTTAAATTGTGAACTAACAATTTTATATACTCTATTACTCCCCATACACCTTTACTATATTAGGTTTCCAAAAAAATTTGACTCCTAAACCATGCAACTTCCTGCTTTAACAATTAAATTACTTAACCATGATTCTATTATGTAAGAAAATATGCAAATATTGTTAATAAAAACTCCGCAACATGATTTAACAAAACCATTCATGGAAAATATGTAATTAAGTTAAACTAAAAATAAATTTTGGTCCATTAGTCAAATGTTATTTTGAAATAAAGTGCAATCCAATTTAAGCATTAAAAAGAATTAGTATACACTTTGTCCTCCCATTAGATTCAATCAAAAAAGAATTAACTACTATTAATTATCTTATTAATCCAAACCAAAATTAAATAAAATAAGAAGAAAATAATTCCTTTTATCAGTTGAATGACGATATAGTTTGATATGATTCTTCTAGTTTTAACTTAGTTTACTTATAAACTGTTAAATTTGGACGATCCAAATATTTTCCAAAGAAGTAAAGAATTCAGCTAATTGATCTTATCAATCAAATTAGGCTATATGTGAAAAGATTTAAGAGGATATTTTGGAAGGAAAAAAATTGATTATCAAATCAATTAATTACTTAATAGATTTATAAATAAGGAAAGAAGTCTATAAATTCATTAATTTTGCAATATGAAGAAAGAAAAGATTATTGATGGAGATTTAATCAATTGAAGAAACTTATGGAAACCCAGATCTTCCCTTTCTATTTGAATTGAAATCAAATTAAGGATATTTGGAAAGTTCGAAGATGATTAGAAAATTAATTTTCTAAATCTCCAAGTAATTTCTTCATTCTGAAGTCTATTTAAATAAAGGAGTTCATCTTCATGTTGGCATGTCAAAGAGAGCATCCTCAATTATCCTATTCTTTAGTAAACTATAATTTATGCAGCCAAATCAAATTAGGGGTTTTAAGCACAAACAAGTCTTTAGAGAAATTGATTATTCAATTTGTAATTATAGGTTAGTCTCTCCACTTTACAACCTATAATTTTGTAACTCTTCTGTACTCTCTTTCTTCAATGAAATAAAGAACAGTCGTTGGTTCCGTGAACGTAGGCAATTTGGCCGAACCATGTTAAATCTTTGTGTTCTCTACTCTTATATTTTTTCTTTATTTGGTGACTATTTTTCATTAAATTGGCGGTTGACAATTAATCGACAAGCTAGATCATTTTGGTTATTTCCATGCTTTAGTATTCTACTGCAGTTTTGGAATAAGTGCAAATTAGTTAAAATTTTGCACATCAGATTGGTGATTAGTATTAGAGCTAGCTATCTTGTCCTAGATTAGTTATCAATGACAAATTCTTCTAGCATTGGTATGGAAAATTATGGCATCACCAAATTTTCTAGAAAAGGAGTTTTTAGGACATGGAAGGTGAAGACTAATGACGGTGTTCTTCAGCAACAACTTTGTTCATTTAGAGAAAGATATACACCTTGGTGGTAGGAAAAATATGTATAGGTCCCACTTCATGGGTCTTAGAATGTGTGTTTGTTATTATTGTAGGAAGAAAGGGTATCTCATACGAGATTGTCCAACTCTTAGAAAAAAGAGTGAGAAGAATAAGAAAGCTTCAGTTTCGGAAGTAGTTAGATCGGATGCAAATAGAAACGATAGTGATACATCATTATTTTCAGTCGGTATTTCACCTTTAGAGAGTACAAGTTAGATGATTGATTCTAGAACCTCTTGCCATATGACGCCGGATATGATCTTTTTGTCAGTTACAAGAAGATTGATGGCGGAGCAGTTCATATGGAGAATGGCACATTTTTTCATGTTGTGGGAGTTAGAAATGTGAGGTATAGAATGCATGAAGGTGTTATTAGCACTATCACATATGTTAGACATATTTCGATGCTACGTAGAAGTGTGTTGTCAGTTGGAGCTTTGAGTAGACTTTGTATGAGGATAATAATAGATAGAGAGAATTTGAGAGTGACGAAGGGTTCCTTGGCAGTGATGAAAGGGGTGTGAGTTGATGATATAAAAGTGCTTCATGGAGAGATAATCTTGGAAGAGTCAATAGTCTCTACTGATTCTAGTGTTTTAGATTCTACTCAATTATGGCATCTTTCTTTAGGCCATGTTGATGAAGAGAGTGTTGAAGTATTAAAGTAGCGAGGGTTGATTGATGGTGTTTGTCAGTCGAAGCTTAGCTCTTGTAGAGATTGTTCATTTAGAAAGAAGAAGCATGTCACATTTGATTTTGTGAGACCTAGAGGTACAGAGTTTCTAGAGTTTGTTCATTCATATGTGTAGGGACCCACCCCAGTTGCATCTTTTGGTGGAGCCAGTTACTTCGTCTTATTTGTGGATGATTTCTCACATAAGGTCTGGGTCTATTTCATAAAGGTCAATGATGAAATATTTGCCCACTTTTGTAATTGGAAGAACTTGGTAGAAGAGCAGTCTAGGAAGCGTTTAAAGATTCTCAAAGTTGGAAATAGTAGTGAATTTATGTCATAAGAATTCACTAGCAGTATGTGAGAAACCGAACTGCGATGGTTCAGCAGGGGCATCCACCATCTGCAGCAAATGCATCAAGAAAAATTAAGGGATCTAGGTCGAGAATGGTAATCCCATGATCGGGATGGACATGAGTCAAGTTCGATTTCCACACTTTACTTTTCATTTTGAATAATTAATACAATATTAATAATCTCGGACCCCTTACACATGTACGAGATCTCGATCGATCTCTAGGCGCGCTCCTAATTGGATGTTCGAGATGAATAGATAAGATAATAATAACCTTAGATTGCCTACACGTGTACGAGAACTCGATCGGTCTCTAGGCATGCCCAGAGTTGGATGTCTGAGATGAATAATTGGGCTTTTTGCATGCTTGTTTGCTTTGATTTGAATATTTGATTGCTTGAAAGACCCACTTGAATGTGATGAATGATATTGATCGTGGTAGTCCCATCCGGAGAGATAGGAGTGACCGCAAGGTGCAAGTTCCTTACCAGAGAGCGAGTGGATGCACTTGTATGAAAAGTAAGCTCGCTCACCGAAGAGTGAGCAGATGGGCTTGCTTGTTATTAAGTCCTCTCATCGAAAAGCGAGCAGATTGGGCTTAGTAAGGGTTCAGAGAGAACGAACCTTAGATTGGGTGATAAACGATCCAAATAGGTCGAATCCTATATTGGGTGATAGACGATCTAGAGAGATCGAACCCCAAAATTAGGTGATAAATGATCCGGAGAGATCAAATCCTAGATTGGATGATAAACGATCCAGAGAAATCGAACCCTACATTGGGTGATAAACGATCCAAAGAGATCGAATCCTAGATTGGATGATAAACGGTCCGGAATAATCAAAATACTAGATTTGATGATAAATGGTCCGGAGTGATCAAAACCCTAGATTGAGTATAAAATGATCCGGAGAGATTGGACCTTAGAATGGATGCAGATTTGGTTAAAGGATTTGAATGCCTTGTAATTAGAATAAAACGGATAAATCCTGGATGAATACAAGACGATTTTGATGGGCGATGTAATCACTTCGAATGAAATCAAACCGATTATGATGTATAAATAACACTTAAGCAAGGGCTGGAGTCCTTAGCCATAAAAAGCTTGGAACGACCTTTGATTTGTAAGAGAATCCGAAGGAACCAGATAATTCATTGATATGGGGACCGATGGAAGACCAAAGAGCTCAACTACCAAAGAATGATTGTCGTTTGAACTTGTTCTTAAGCAAAGCACATCTTGTGTTCGGAAGGTACACTTTGGGAGGAAAGTGTTAACCCACTTTTTGACCAAAGAAGATTTCAAATGGTCTGAGAAAGCAAAAATAAAGACGAGACAATTCACGAACTTAGAAACTCGATCCAAAGGACTAGAAGATAATCTCAGAAAGTTGGAAGATGATTTTTGGCTAAGGAAACCACTCGGTACCGAGTGCTTTCCCTCGTTACTACTTCATGTACCTCATCAACATCTTCAACTATTCAGGGTCATGTGCTTTTCTTAGAGAATAGTTGAGCAATTCATAAGATTAATGAGAAGAAAGCCAAGAAAGCAAGACAATTCAAGTGTTATCGAGCAAACGACTAGAACTAACTCAAAGTCAATGTAATGAGCTCAAAATGCATCAAGAAAGAGAGTTGAGCATGCAAACAAGACTCGAAGGTTTACACTTAACCAAATGGTAGACCACTCGGTACCGAGAGGTTTTTATGGCACGTGGGCCTATATGTTCACGTGTTCGTCTCTAGGCTCTCTCCTAGGCTTTGATTCAAGCGATTTCTGACTCTATGCTACTCTATCCATATAAATACTGACCCTACTACAACCAGAAAAGGATCGGATCTAAGATCTTCATTCTACTTCTTCTTCACTCCTATCTTCTCCCTCAAATACTCTAGAAAATCCACCGTAAATAGGAGGTCCACTAGATTGTGGTCAGATCTGATATAATTAGTTATAATTCAAAGAGAAAATAACTAATAACAAAGATTAAATTGGGCTTAGGCCAAAGATTGCCGAACCATTATAAAAATTCCTGTTGTGCCATTTTGGTGCTGTCATTGAGGTAGAACTAGGTTTCACAATCTAAAGCTTGGATTTGAAGTATGGAGAAGATGAAGAGGCCTAGCACTAGATCTAATATTGGAGGAAGTTAACCAGAGAATGGGGGTAGCTATAAGGTGTCCTCAAATTCTAATCATTCTACCTATGTAACAAAAGAGGAGATGGAGCGAATGATGAAAGAAATGCAAGATGGACTAATGACTCGACAACATGAAATGTTGGAGGGATTTTTTCAAAGGATGGGACAACAAGAAATCACTAGAGCTACTAGAATTCAGAATCAAGGGCTAGGGACTAATGTCGGAGCATCTAGAGTTAGAGCGGTGCAAAGTAGAAAGGTGCCCCTATGACCAAGACCACTTGGTACCGACCAAAATCCTCTTGGTACTGAGAGGATTTTACTCGGGGGCAATGTTGGATTGGACTTAGGGCAAGCTAGGATGTTGAGAATGGACGATGCTGGAGCCAAAAATGCAAGATAGAACACAAGTGCACAACAACTAGAGGAATATGTGCCAGAATTTCTCTGTAGGAATGAAGGATAGAATGATGCTAGTGGTGTTGGTCAAAACGTAGGCATGCAACCTAAGGAGTATGTGCCAGAATATGTGCCAGAGTTCCCTCACAGAAGTAGGGGTCATAATGCAGCTAGTGGTCAAAGACTTCTATTAGACGACAACAACCAGATGACTAAGATGATTAGAAAGATAGTTAGAGGTGGACCCTAAACCAAAGTTTGGAGGGCGTAAATAGGAATCCATTTACCCCTAACGTCCAAAATGCGAGGAATCCCTTCGATTTCAAACTTCTGACGCTAGAAATGTATTATGGAAAGACAGATCTGATGGTTCATTTAATGAGATACATCTGACATATGAAGGTGTTTGGTGCTTCTAAGGAGTTGATAGAGTGATGCTTCCCCTTATATCTGATAGATTTAGCAACGATGTGATTCAAACATCTAGAGAATGGATCCATAAGCACATGGACCGACTTAGTGAATAAGTTAATAAGACAATTCATAGTTCACATCTCCTAACCAAAGAATGTGATGACATTATCAAGCATAAGGCAAAATCCAAGAGAGACCTTGTGAAGCAATCTAACGAGGTTTAACGTGGAAGCTGCCGCAGTCGATAAGCCAAATCCATCAATAATCTTAATAACGACAGTTTCTAGAGTTGTAAGCAAGACCGACTTCAAAGTTGCATTGGAAAGGGATCCACTAATGGATCTCGCAAAATTTTACCATGAAGTTAAAAGATATCTGCATCAAGAGGATGCTAAAGCTGATATTTTTTATGTTAATGTTGTAGATAGCGGAGGACTACCCGAAGCAGGATATGAAAAATAGAAAGAGAAAGGAAAAGCTAATAATAACTTCGAGGAACCGAAATGGCGAAGAATAGAATCGAAATTCACTTCTTACACTGATCTAGCTGAAACCCTGGAGAGGATATACCTGAATACTAGGGGTAGATCCCCTATCAGAGACCAGCTAAGAGTGGACACACGGATAACTAGAGAAGATATGGAAAGTTTTGCATCTTCCTTAAGCTAGATGGACATGAAACGAATGAGTGCCAATACCCTCATGATTTGATGGAAGAACTGGTTCAGAGAAACCAGCTGCAATAGTACGTGAGAAACCAAACTATGATGGTTCAGCTGGAGCAACCACCATCTGTAGTGAATGCATCGAGACAAGACCAGGGATTGGGTCGAGGATGGTGTATCCATGATGGGGATGGACATGAGTTAGGTTCTATTCCCACACTTTACTTTCCGTTTTGAATAATTAAGACAATAATAATCTCGGACAGCTCACACATGTACGAGATCTTAATTAATCTCCTAGCCACGCTCTGTATTGGCTATCTGAGTAGATTACATCCAGTACAAATCTCTAACTCAACTATTGAACTCACATATAGACACAAAAATCCTACATGAGATGAACTAAAGGTCCAAATGGTTTATCTCTCTGCTAGCCCAACCATCCAAAGGTCTACCTGTCCTGTAACCTAAAAAGTCTTGGCCTGACCCGAGTATTATAAAATAAATGGGTCAAACAATCTCTAAATATCCAAAAGGATGAGAAAAAGATATAACATAGAAATATATGGCATAGTAGATCAAGAAGTCCAAGATATAACAAGTCACGATATTAATTTAACTCAAAATCATCACAAGATACAAGAATATATATTTATTTCACAGACACAGAATAGTCACAAAATCCAAATTTTCAGAATCTAAGAGATCTTAATCTATACCGATCATAATGATCGTCCATACCAATTGCAATGATTGTACTCAGACCGTGGCAAACAAACAAAGGTATCACTCATGGTGATCCAATGCCAAAGATCATACTCATACCAGGAATACAGAATCACAACTGATCTCAAGGATAGTCCATACCAATCAAGAAGATCGTAGCAAACATGACTCGAAGACTCTAGGTTATTCATCTTTATAAATTTATAATCGTAAAGAAATCCATGAGTATATCTCTTAAGGATCTTACAGTCCCACTGAACACCAGAAGGAAATATACCCTAAAGTGCCAAACACTATCACTTTCAGTAATTACTAGAGCTTAACAAAAACGTCCCATACCGCTTGGTGAAATTCAAGTTTTTACTAGAAGCTAGTAAATCTCACTCGTTATGGATACCATTGGAAAACCTGAAGTATGTTCTCTTAAGGATTTATCCGCCCCCGGCCGAACTCAAAGGAGAGTACAACCCTCAAGTGTTAAATACTTCCTAAAACCAATCACAAGAATTTAACCAAGATATCCCATACTACCAAGTGGAATTCAAGTATTCGCTAATGGACTAGCAAGTAAAACTCAAACATTCTATTTGTTATCCTGCCTTTTGGCAAGGCCGTGACACCAAGAGCTTGACTAGAAACCAAGGACAGTCCGTCCCGAAGATCGGTTATACACAGGTTCACTATGGATACTTTGTCCTAGTCCGGATCAAGCTACAATTGACAAGACACGACAAGCAAAGCTATGAGAGCCAACGTTCCAAATTTCTGGTCAATCCGAGTACGTATGCTCAAGATATTGATCGATCAAGATGCACGAAGGAAGCCTCATTTCGTATCCATGAAATTCGTATCCATCAAGTCTCAAGTGAAACAACTCTGGTTCGTATCCATCAAGAGAGCTCTAGTTCGTATCTATGGAAGAGGCACCACTTCATATCCATCACCTAGTGTCATTTCGTATCGCTTCCACTAATGCACAGCTCGTATCAATCATCATTTACATAATTCGTATCGATCGGTCAACGATCGATACGAAGCATACCACCCATAAGCGATACGAGGTAACACCTAAAAGGTATCGATACGAATTTGATCTTCAATCGATGTGTATATCGATACGAATTGGGGTAGAGGCTATCGATACGAAATGATCTCAAATATTGATATGAACAAGAGCGATACGAACTTAACAATGTCATACAAATCCAAACTTGCATCGATCATATCTCAAGATCTACAAGTCCAAATGCTACCAAATTTTCACAGGAACTTATGTACTACCTCAAGAATGTACCTGATCGATCCCAGCCTGAAAGGACCAATTATTGATTGATACAAACTCAATTCGTATCGCTTTCAAATCGAGTTGAAATCACCTGAACTTGATCCCATGGGCGCACCCACGTGAGAGAAGAAGTCTTCCGAGATCTGGGTGAGATATTTGCTGCCTACGCCTATAAATAGTGACCCTGGACCTATAGAAAATGGACCTTTGGGCTTCTCTATGCTGATAAACTGCCGAAATCAATATTACACTTCAGTTGTACTGTTGTAATCTCCTGTAATCGGCAAGTCAAACTGAATAAACATCAATCATTTCATAGTGGACGTAGGCAATACGCCGAACCACTCTAAATTTGTGTGTTTCAGCATTTTTTCTTATATGTTGATTGGTGTGTTTGTTAGATCTGCCTCATTTTACATTTACTTTCTTCATTTAATCTCTTTAAACACATCTGAAGAGTGTTGTGCCCAATTTTGGTACACACACTTTGGAGCTTTCACTGAGAAAACCCAGCTTTCCTCCTGCTCCGTGGATCTACTACCGTCGTTGGATTGCAAAAATCTAAGGAGAAGATTTGGATCTATCGTCCAGTGGTTCCTTCTATTCTATTCAGATTGCTCCAGATCTAAGAGGAACTACATTCATCATGATTTTTGTATCCATATTTTCGTATCCACAAAATATGACGATTTTCATATCCATATTTTCGTATCCAGAAAATATAAAGATTTTCGTATCCATGAAAATATCATGATTTTCATATCCATAACTTCGTATCGATCCAGCTGCATCCAATTCGTATCGGTACTCAGATATGCTTCGTATCGATCCAGCTGCATCCAATTCGTATCGATACTTAGATACACTTCGTGTCAATCCAGCTGCGTCCAATTCATATCGATACTCAAATACACTTCGTATTGATCCAGTTGCGTCCAATTCGTATCGATACTCAAATACACTTCGTATCGATCCAGCTGCGTCCAATTCGTATCGATCATCAGACACCACTTTGTATCGATCCAGCTGTGTGCATTTTGTATCAATCCTCAGATACCACTTCGTATCGATCCAGCTGCGTGCCTTTCGTACAGATCCAAGTGTCCACTTTTCGAATTGTTCAATTTCACCAACATTTGTATCGTTCAAACATTGTTGAGAATGATACGAAATTAAAAATAAATTCGGGTATGACCCTAGCCGTAGCGCAGAGCACCCGCATAGTGAATTCAAAGCTCAACTTAATGAACGAACATTCCATCCACGCTCCTGATCGTTCCATGACTGGACGGTACATGGGGGATTGCAGCAGCAAATGCTGAACTGCAATCAAGGAATGGGTAAAGAAATACTACTTATCCGGTGCTCCCAGAGACTAGAGAGCCTAGCTAATATGCCAAGAACTAGAGTTGGTTAATATATCATGCTAACAAGGTGGACTGCAACTTCCCCTAATTGACCAGTTTTAAACTCCTGAATTGACAACTATGGTACGATGGATAATATGATGACTGCCCTACACTATCTGCTCTGCCAACTCAAAGCATAACTGGTAACCACTGAACCATCTCCAAATGCCCGCATCTCTCCATATGACTAAAAGCATGGCATACAACCTCAAGAGGACTTCCTTACTACCATATATGGGTCTCCTATCTGGATGAAAGTTTGGGACAATCACCAATCTATCAGCCCATCTTGACCAACTCGCCATCCAATCGGCGTTTCCAACCACTCAAACATTGGACAATCATGCATGCATCATTCACCAGTATTACAAGACCTCATAGCCATAAAATGGACCCGATCATAATGATGATTGGAGAATCTTTCCCAGTAGTCCCTATTCATTGAAACCATCGTACATGCAGAATTTCCAGTTAAAATTCAACATGTTGACTATGTCAGTGTACTATGGAAATACAACCCCCGACACTACCTCATAAAGTGAGAATGGCACATGGATTCCACCAAGAGTGACGAATGCCATCAAACACAGATGTCTTCCCTCATTCCTCAAAGAAGACCGTCAATCACGGTTAGACATACTAGTTCTATTTCTCATATCGCTGATGGGAATAAAGAAGCTGACCGCCAATGAATTGATCAAAATCCATAGCCCGTTGCTGCCAACACTCATAAATGAAATCATTACAAGAACTTATTCCCAGACTTTAACAAGAGAACTAGTGGATAGCCGCCAACAACTACACCAACATACCGTATCCAATATTGAGTTAATGAACCAGATGAAGGATCAATGTGGCAAGTTAAGGAGGAAAGCTACTCCATACTCTAAATTGAGAAGCTCCTCTTCCTTAGATGACTACCGTGGACGCCAGCGCCATAAGGCTGCTCCGGAAAGAAAGCTTTGACAATATGTGCAAGCCCCATAAAACGATGGGCAGGGAACCCCCGACCCCTATCGATCAAGAACTTTGATTAAACTGAACCACTTGCGTTAAACTTCCAACTAAGAAGAGCTGGACCAAAGTGCACTAGCGAGCATACGACGCTGCTCCACTTATCAGTAACCGAGTACTCAAGGTTCGATGCCAAACAACCTCCGCGGACTATGATCAAGTCATTGAGGTATCATTATGACGAGCATGATTCAACCACTGATCGGCTCCTATATGCCCTTGACTTGGGGGCAGGGCATCAAAGCAGAAGAGACCGACAAGGTCAGGACTCCAGTACAAAGTGGACGCAACCGACCATCCACTCATTTGCCTATGCAATTTAATTAGGATATTTGAGAAAGACTTGGAGTTATATGTCCCAACGATGCACTCTCCATCTCGTACTTGAAGCTCGCCAAAAACTTATGCTTCTTCTGATGCCCAGTAAAATCAGAATCACACCAAGGGTGGACGTGACGTGGCTATCCATGCATCCAATCCTACATTAGACACTTGGGGTTATTTGAGAACACATGTTTAAAGTGGATATGATTTGACCATTCAGTCTCTAGTTTGCGTCTGTTATTCGGCAAAACAATCATGCCGTAAACCGACTTTATCAGGGGCCAACCCTCAATTTAAAGTCATCAACGACTGACTGCCTACTCGCTAACCATCATAAGCCATCATTTCAACTCTCTTCCTCGGCTCAATCGGAGGAATGTAATGTATAAAGTGGACGTGACTTGACCGTCTGCTCTCCAATTCTTGCACCTGACTTAAGGGAAAATGCACAACTCAAAGTGGATGTAGTTCGACCATCCTCTCCTCTGCTCAAGCTCAAAGCTTGCCAGAACACTAGTCTTACTCCAAAGGCTTGGCAAAAGCGGAATCCAAATGAACATGGACGCAATCTAACCATCAATAAACTAAATCTCATCCTTCATTGAAGGCAGATAAGTGGAAATTAATCGGGATCCCACCGATCACTCGCTAAGTGAAACCCCGAGCTCAGGGACAAGCTATCACACTGGAGCCAAAAGGGATTGATACACGACAATCCTCTAACTAACTCCGGCTCCCAGAGTGCAAGCTGTAGCATAAACCTATGGATGTGGGCTCAAGGAGGGTAGATCCGTCCACCCAACGACTTCACCCATGTTCAACCTAAACCCGAGGTGGATGGATCTGTCCATCTAACGACCTCGCCCTTCATATTTACAGGCTCGAGGAGGGTGGATCCATCCATCTAACGACTTCGCTTTCCTACTCAGGGTGGATGTGATACGACCGTCCACGTACCTGATCAACTTCTTGTTCCCAGAGTGTGAACGAAATCCTAAAGCCTAAACAGATGTGACTGACCATCTGTCGGCCAACTCCAGATTCTCAGAGTGCGAACTGGAGTATAAACATCAACTAACTCCAGATTCCCAGAGTGCGAACTGGTGTATAAACATCAACTAACTCCAGATTCCCAGAGTGCGAATTGGAGTGTAAACATCAACTAACTCCAGATTCCCAAAGTGCGAACTAGATTATAAACATCAACTAACTCTGGTCCCGAGAGCGCGGACTGGAGCGTAAGGACCAAATGGGTGTGACTGACCACCCATACACTAACTCTTGTCCCGAGAGCTCAGACTGGAGTATAAAGACCAAATGGGTGTCACAGACCACCCATCAACCAACTCCAGTCCTCAAAGCTAGGATTGGAATATAAATACCAGAAGGGATGCGATTCGACTGCCCATCTATCAACTCTGATTCCTCAGCAAGCTCTGTAGTACAAAAAGCGTATGTGGTTCGACCGTCTGCTTTCCAACTCTTCCCCTGACATGGGGGCACGCTTATCACAAAAAATCAGATGCGATCCGACCATCTAGCACTAAGCGGATGTGGTTCTAAAAATATTTAGATAAAATGGTGAAGGATTTCTTGATGAAATGATGTGCAAGAGTATGTGTGCACATGCACATTGGAAATGGCACAAGGAAAAGGTTTAAGATCTCTGAAAAAAAATGATAATAAAATAAATAAACAAAGAAAGGAAGCATTTCAAATATGATTTTGAAATGTGACTTATTAAACCAACTAAAATATGTTTTTCTGTATACATTGAAATTAAATACTCTTTATGAAATTGGATATGTATGCATACTGAAATTAAAAATATATTAGTATGTTGAAAAAAAAATATGAAACATATGAATATTTTTATAGGAAGTAAGGAAGAACTAAATAAAATACATATATGCTTATACCTAGATACATTTTCTTTGAAGCAGGAATATATTGGAACTGAGCAAGAAAAGTAACATTAAAATGGTATGGGATATAATAATAAGTAAGTAAGTATGTGTAGGTAAAAATAGTAAAGAGGATTTTCAGAAATGAATAAAATATAAAATATGACTAAGTCACACATATAACATGACTTGAGCAAGTATTCAAAAATAGCAATTTTCTAGAAAAGCAAAAGGAGGAAAGTACTGACCTTAATTAACTAGTAAGGTCAGGGTATTAAGGAAGGAAATGTGGATACAAAATGCATGATGCTAGCCAGGACAGAAATGGAATTTTATCTTGATAAAACCCTAGTGAAAATGCTTATAAATAAGTAGTTATAGCCAGGGAAATCATTTTTTTTACCCGAGATACTTAAAATAAGAAAGGAAGAAAATATTTTAAAGGAAGAAAAAAAAAGAGAGAAAAATATACTCAGGGATTTTCTGAATCTGCTAGAAGAGGATACTTAGGTGAGTAATCTCACTAGATTTATGGCATTAAGACCTGATAAGAGGCAGGCAAACCTTTATGTTGGTATTGATATTTTTCTGGTTTTTGTTAAACACAGTTTTATTAATACTCTTTGAATTGTTTTGATTTGATGTAATGCTTTGTTATGGATGCTCTTTGGATGGCCTTGATCTGATAAGATGTTTTATTATGGATGTGCAAGCTACTGTTCAATTATATTTAAAAAAAGCTAAAGCATTAGATCTTGAAAATCAGGGGAAGAATACTTATATCTAATATGGAATCATGGCAATTAAATCTCATTAGAAAAAAAAATAAGCTGCAATATACATTGTATAAGTGCTGAGGCTTTAGAAAAGATATTAGGGATGCAATAGAAATTTCTATGTGCTGAATCCCTGATCAAATAGCAAAAATCCACAAGACAAAAATTATGATTCAGCTAGATCTTGAATCTGGCTCAATCATAGTTATTTGCAGATCATAATAATTCATTATGCCATGTTTCTATATTCAGTGTGAATATTCTTTAACTTGATTCAAAGACAAAATATATGTTAGCAATAATCTTGAAAATAACTAATTAATGCCTTTGGAAAAAATATGCTTGCAGTATTACAGGGGTGTTTCAATGAACACAGTGACATGTTCACTTATCTATCTGATGATAGGATTAAATAAATACAAATTAGTAAATGAACTAGGAACTGTAAGCCAAGAAGGCTGCTGGAATGCTTGTCATATTTGAAGTATGCAAGTTTGGCACATGGTTTGTTTAAGCCCTGAGATCTTTGTGCAATGATGTGAACTAGTTCATTGCAATGTGTCCCTGTGATTCCTTGATAGCAGATGAGGCTAGGATTAAAGTGGTATATAGGTAAAAGGCTATGCAGAGTTATGAAATAAAAATATGAGTATTTCTTAGGTTTGTTGATTTGGAATCATGAGTGTTCCAGGGCATCTGATTGCTTCAGATTGATGTGAATGATTGCATAAACATGCTTGTGCTAATGGTTAATTTATGAAGTCATTGCATTTGCATAACAGTTTACCTGAAATATAGTAACATAGTTGATTTAAGAAATTGCTTAAGCAACTGGTTAATACTTATGTAACATTTATTTGCTTAATACCATGAATGTATTGATGTTGCTCATACCAGATCATTGATCTGACCCTTATTTGCTCATGGCATATGGGGGTGTCTCAATTCAAACTAAGGCAGCCACCAATGCTTTTTCAGGGGATGCAAGACATAAGTAGGACAGAAGATTGTGGCTAATGAGAAAAATGGAAGAGCATGCTTGTTAGATTTAATAAGAGCATAGGATGATTTATCTGCATGTATTCATGAAAACTTATGTTTTTTAAATTTCTTGTTATGTAAGGAATTTGCTATGTGTGTTTGAATTGGTTGTTTCCAGTTACATTTTGTTATGTATTAAGGTTTGAGAATTTCAAGATTATTTGAGTTATGAACAAGAGAACAAGTTTAAAGTATTATCTACCAAAATCTGAAAGAAAATATATATACTTGAGCAATTAACTAACATATTCTATACTTTTCATTAGTCAATCTGGTGTTATTTAAAAGTATTAAGTTTGGGTAAAATATGGTTTAACCTGGGGTAATCTTTCAAGTATTTAGTTATCTTTCATTAGAGAATTTTGTAAAAGAATTCAAGTCCTTTGTGAACTGTTTTGTGAAATGTATATATACATCTTAAATAAGGCAGCAGGTAGTTTGCATATGAATAACATTTTAAGGGACACGGATGATGTTTGTCTGGTTGATCATATTGGTCTGTAACTCAGTAGAAAAATGCATTACAAAACTTCTTGTCTATTTTAGCAAGTGTTTAACCCAAAAACTTTCTTTCAAATACTATAAATATATGTGCAATTTGGAACTGGGTTGTACTATCAAACTAGAAAACACTCTGCAATCAAACCTGGCTCACCAAAAATCCAGGGATTGCACCATTTACAAACACTTTCAGGAAAATTTAGAAACCAATATGCATGAGAACAAAACATGGATTTATTTATGGGATAAATTAAAAAAAAACAGATGAATCTCAAAGAAAGATTATGAGCCAAAATGATATATGTAAATATCATTTTCTGGCCTTAATCAGATATCAAACATTTGAACTGTATAAAAAAAAATATAATCTCAAGCATTCAGAGATTATCTTGTCAAGATAAATTAATGATAAGTCTTAATTTAAATAATCAAAGTTATCACTATAAGTAAATATGAGCAGGATCTACTCATATATTATAAGTATCAGAAACATGAAAATTAATAATGGGATGGGAAATTCAAAATTCAATTCAAATCAAACAGAAAATGCTCTTGTTTACAAAATTTAAATATATGTATACTCTGATTTAAACAAGAGGGACATATACATCATCATATGTATATGTGTATTTCTATGATTAAACTAATATACTTATATTAGTAGGAATTTTAAATCCTGGACAATTTGTTTGGAAAAAAAATGACTCTAAGAATATTAATTATAGGAATGTAAAAAAAAATATTCATCAAAATTAAGACAAGAATTAGGAGGGTCATTTCAGTTGGTATCAGAGCAAATGGTTGCATTGATTGTTGAATACTTAGAAATGTATTATATTTGTTTGTTTTGGATGAAATAATTTAAATAGGAAAATATTAACCATAGAAAATACTCACAGTACACTAATACTATTTGCCCATAATTTGGTTAGCAAACCATGGTAGGAAGGGGATCACATCATGCAGGAACAAGTGCACCACAAATGCTTGATATGCAAGAATTTGTAAGGGTTTTAAGGGATGGAATTAGGCATAGGCCTGAGAATCCACATGAGGAACTTTCAAAACTATTAAAGGCTTATACAAACTTGGGAGGCAAAATTTTTGAAGGGACTGAGAATGTGATGGAAATTCAAGCATGGTTGAGAACACTGGATAGGATTTTCAATGACATGCAACTTGATGATCAAAGGATGAGGCAAGTGGCTTCAAGACAGCTGAAAGGAGTAGCTTTAGGTTGGTGGGAGGTGATCATAGCTGGGAGAAATGAAAATGAAATCACTTGGAATCAATTCAAGGAAATGTTGGAGGAAAGATTTGTACCAGCATCAGCTAAGACTACATTACTTGAAGAATTTATTAGACTCAGGCAAGGAACTTTGAATGTCACTGAGTATACTCAAAAGTTTGAGGGATTATCCAAGTATGGAGCAATGCTAGTGGCAGATGAAGCATCCAAAAATGATAGGTACATTAGAGGTTTGAACCCAGGACTTAGCAGAGCCATGCTACCATATGCAGATAGGACTTTTGATCAAGTAATAGATCTGGCATTGAAATTGGAACAGCATGACAAAGAGAGAGAGAAGTACATGAATTTTAAGAACCAAAATAATAAGAAGAATAAGGGAAGATATCACCCTTATGATAAAAAGAAGGAGGAAACAGACAACAAGAAGGTCAATGCCACCAAGGCTAATGATGCTAAGAAGAAATTGGTCTGTCATCATTGTGGAAAGGAAGGACACATTAAACCAAGGTGCCCAGAGTTAAAAGGAGGAGCCTTCAAATGCTACCTATGTGGGAAAGAGGGGCATATGAAGAGGAATTGTCCTGAGTACAAGCAGCAAGGGAAGTTAGCAAATCTGGAGGGCAAAAGCAAATCTACAATGGAAGTTAATGCTGAAAATCATAGCCAAGTGGAAGGTACATTACTTATTTGTACCATACCTATAGCAGTAGTATATGACACTGGGGCAACTCACTCTTTGATTTCTTATGAACTAGTTAAAATGCTAAAATTAAATTGCATATTGGTTGAAACTCCATTGCTTATACAAAGTCCACTGGGGAGTTCTAGTGTTCTAGATATGATTTGTGTGGGTGTGGAATTAAACATAGGTGGAAATTTCTTCATTTCCAATTTATATGTTTTAAACTGCCCAAATATAGGTGTTATATTGGGGGTAGACTGGTTAAGGCAATTTAAAGCCATAATTAACTTAGAATCATCCACCATATCATTGCAAAATCCTAGAGGCCAGAGAATCACAATTTTATGTGAAGTAGCTAAAGAAAGAAAATTATATCATTTAATTGATTTGGAAAAAGATTCCAGTGAACTTACTATAGAAGAAATTACCATAGTCAATGAATACTTGGATGTGTTTGGGGAGGTTAAGGGTGTTCCACACCATAGACCAGTAGAGTTTCAAATCAATCTTATTCCCGGAGCAAGCCCAATAATAAAGAAACCTTATAGAATGGGGCCAAGTGAACTAAAAGAATTGAAAATTCAGTTAGAAGAACTAGAAAGCAAAGGATTTATAAGGCCAAGTAATTCATGCTGGGGTGCTCCAGTAGTGTTTGTAAGAAAACATGATGGTACTCTGAGAATGTGTATAGATTACAGAGGGCTAAATAAAGTTACTATTAAGAACAAATACCCATTGCCTAGAATTGATGATCTCTTTGATCAACTCAGTGGAGCTAAAATATTTTCTAGGTTAGATTTGGCATCTGGGTTCCATCAGATGAAGGTTGAGGACTCAAGTGTTAAGTACACTGCATTTAACACTAGATATGGTTTGTATGAATTTCTGGTTATGCCATTTTGCTTGACTAATGCACCATCATACTTTGTAGATTTAATGAATAGAATATTCAGAGATTATTTAGACAAGTTTGTGCTAATTTTTATTGATGATATTTTGGTTTATTCCAAGATAGTAGAAGAGCACAAAAATCATTTACATCTGGTTTTGTCTAGATTAAGGGAGAAAGACTTAAAGGCAAAATTTTCAAAATGTGCATTTTGGAAGGAGGAAGTACATTTCCTTGGCCATGTCATTTCTGCAAAAGGAATTTCAGTGAACCCCAATAAGGTTGTAGCAATTCAAGCATGGAAAAGACCCAGTTCAGTGAGTGAGATTAGATCATTTATGGGGATGGCAGGATATTATAGGAGGTTTATAAAAGATTTTTCTAAAATGTCATCACCACTTACAAATTTAACTAGAAAGAATCAAGTGTTTATATGGACTGAAAAATGTGAGCAAGCTTTTATCAAAATAAAAGAAGCTTTAGTTAATGCACCAGTACTGAGAGTGCCAGAAGGGAATGAAAACTTAATTGTGTATACTGATGCAAGTGGCTCTGGGCTAGGGGCTGTGTTAATGCAACAAGACCAAGTAATAGCCTGTGCATCTAGGCAATTAAAGCCACATGAAACTAGGTATGCAACCCATGATCTTGAACTAGCAGCAGTAGTGTATGCCTTAAAGCTTTGGAGACATTACTTATTAGGTGCCAAGTTTATTTTGTACACTGATCATAAGGCACTAAAATATTTATTCTCACAAAAAGATTTAAACATGAGGCAACATAGGTGGGTGGAGTTCCTAGCTGCCTATGACTTAGATATACTCTATACACTAGGAAAAGCAAACAAAGTTGCTGATGCTCTAAGTAGACAACATGCTAAGTTAGCTATGATGATGATAGAAGAATTTAAGGACTTGTCTTTGCTTGCTGAGTTAGGAATTGGGGAGAATGGCTGTGTGCACATGGATGTGCATGTGCATGTGCATGGTGCACAGGAAAATAGAGGGAAGTTGAGCTTGATGACACTTCAATCTGAATTAATTTTGAAGGTAAGTGAAATGCAAGACCATGACTCTATTATAGCTGAGAAGAAAACTCTCATATTAAAAGGGGAAGAAGTGACAAAATATCACATTGATAAAAATGGTTATTTGAGAAACAAGAATATGATATGTGTTCCAGAAAACACAGAATTGGAGGAGGAAATTTTAAATAAATATCATAGGAGTAAGTACTCCATACACCCAGGCAGTACAAAAATGTATCAAAATTTGAAAAGAAATTTTTGGTGGAAGGGAATGAAATCAGATGTGGCCAAACATGTTGCAAAGTGTATGACTTGCCAACAAGTTAAAGCAGAAACACAAAGACCATCAGTGTTGTTGCAACCTTTAAGCATACCACAGTGGAAATGGGAGGATATATCTATGGATTTTATAGATGGCCTGCCTAGATCTAAAAGAGGAAACACAAGCATTTGGGTAATAGTGGATAGGCTAACTAAAGTAGCACATTTTATCCCAGTGAAACCAGAAAGAAATGCACCAAAATTGGCTCAAGTATTCATGAAAGAGGTGGTAATATTACATGGCATTCCCAAAACCATTGTGAGTGATAGGGATACCATCTTTACCTCAAGATTCTGGAAAAGTTTTCAAGAAGCCATGGGGAGTGAGTTATGCTTAAGCACTGCCTACCATCCACAATCAGATGGACAAACTGAGGTGGTGAACAAAATTCTAGAAGACTTATTGAGAGCATGTGCATTGGATTTTGGAGGCAACTGGGAGGATCATCTCCATCTAGCTGAGTTTACATACAATAATAGTTATCAAAGCACCATAGGGATGGCTCCATTTGAAGCCCTATATGGCAAACCATGTTTATCACCTGTGTGTTGGGTAGAGACTAGAGAGAGGGCAGTTTTAGGGACTGAATATGTAAAAGAAACTACAGAGAAAATTGAGCTAATAAGAAGAAGGATGGCAGCAGCTCAAGATAGGCAAAAGAAGTTTGTAGACATGAAGAGAAAGCAGGTGGAATATGGGGTGGGAGACTTTGTTTTCATCAGGGTTTCACCCATGAAAAAGGTCTTGAGGTTTGGCAAGCAGGGAAAACTCATACCAAGGTATGTTGGACCCTATAAAATTCTGGAGAGAATAGGCTCTTTAGCATACAAATTAGAACTGCCAGAGGAAATGAAAGCAACGCACAATGTGTTTCATGTGTCACAACTTAGAAGGTGGGTACATGGTAAAGAAGAAATTCTGGAAAAGCCTACCCAAATTCAAATAAATCCTAATTTGGTTTATGAGAAAGAACCAGTGGGGATTTTAGCTAAAGAAGAAAAGAAATTGAGAAGCAAAACTTTAAAACTGGTGAAGATCCAGTGGAGTCTTGATCCAAATGACTGTACATAGGAGTTAGAGGACAAGAGTAAGATAGATTATCCTAAGCTTTTTGCAGATTAAAGGTAATTTTTAATTTCTGGAGAATTTAATATGTGTGGTTATTATGGTTGAATTTGTTTGCTTATGCATATGTTTGATAGATTCATTAAATCAGTAAATGCTTGTTATAAGTATTAGAGAAATTGTGAGGACACAATTCCTAAAAGGAGGGGTGAATGTAATGCCCCAAAATTTTGAGGAAAATTATTTTAATAAAATAATTCAGTTCTAAAAATATTTAGATAAAATGGTGAAGGATTTCTTGATGAAATGATGTGCAAGAGTATGTGTGCACATGCACACTGGAAATGGCACAAGGAAAAGGTTTAAGATCTCTGAAAAAAAAATGATAATAAAATAAATAAACAAAGAAAGGAAGCATTTCAAATATGATTTTGAAATGTGAATTATTAAACCAACTAAAATATGTTTTTCTGTATACATTGAAATTAAATACTCTTTATGAAATTGGATATGTATGCATACTGAAATTAAAAATATATTAGTATGTTGAAAAATAAAATGAAACATATGAATATTTTTACAGGAAGTAAGGAAGAACTAAATAAAATACATATATGCTTATACCTAGATACATTTTCTTTGAAGCAGGAATATATTGGAACTGAGCAAGAAAAGTAACATTAAAATGGTATGAGATATAATAATAAGTAAGTAAATATGTGTAGGTAAAAATAGTAAAGAGGATTTTCAGAAATGAATAAAATATAAAATATGACTAAGTCACACATATAACATGACTTGAGCAAGTATTCAAAAATAGCAATTTTCTGGAAAAGCAAAAGGAGGAAAGTACTGACCTTAATTAACTAGTAAGGCTGGGGTATTAAGGAAGGAAATGTGGATACAAAATGCATGATGCTAGCCAGGATAGAAATGGAATTTTATCTTGATAAAACCCTAGTGAAAATGCTTATAAATAAGTAGTTATAGCCAGGGAAATCATTTTTTTTACTCGAGATACTTAAAATAAGAAAGGAAGAAAATATTTTAAAGGAAGAAAAAAAAGAGAGAAAAATATACTCAGGGATTTTCTGAATCTGCTAGAAGAGGATACTTAGGTGAGTAATCTCACTAGATTCATGGCATTAAGACCTGATAAGAGGTAACCAAACCTTTATGTTGCTATTGATATTTTTCTGGTTTTTGTTAAACACAGTTTTATTAATACTCTTTAAATGGTTTTGATTTGATGTAATTCTTTGTTATGGATGCTCTTTGGATGGCCTTGATCTGATAAGATATTTTATTATGGATGTGCAAGCTACTGTTCTATTATATTTAAAAAAAAGCTAAAGCATTAGATCTTGAAAATCAGGGGAAGAATACTTATATCTGATATGTAATCATGGCAATTAAATCTCATTAGAAAAAAAAATAAGCTGCAATATACATTGTATAAGTGCTGAGGCTTTAGAAAAGATATCAGGGATGCAATAGAAATTTCTATGTGCTGAATCCCTGATCAAATAGCAAAAATCCACAAGACAAAAATTATGATTCAGCTAGATCTTGAATCTGGCTCAATCATAGTTATTTGCATATCAATTCATTATGCCATGTTTCTATATTCAGTGTGAATATTCTTTAACTTGATTCAAAGACAAAATATATGTTAGCAATAATCTTGAAAATAACTAATTAATGCCTTTGGAAAAAATATGCTTGCAGTATTACAGGGGTGTTTCAATGAACACAGTGACATGTTCACTTATCTATCTGATGATAGGATTAAATAAATACAAATTAGTAAATGAACTAGGAACTGTAAGCCAAGAAGGCTGCTGGAATGCTTGTCGTATTTGAAGTATGCAAGTTTGGCACATGGTATATTTAAGCCCTGAGATCTTTGTGCAATGATGTGAACTAGTTCATTGCAATGTGTCCCTGTGATTCCTTGATAGCAGATGAGGCTAGGATTAAAGTGGTATATAGGTAAAAGGCTATGCAGAGTTATGAAATAAAAATATGAGTATTTCTTAGGTTTGTTGATTTGGAATCATGAGTGTTCCAAGGCATCTGATTGCTTCAGATTGATGTGAATGAGTGCATAAACATGCTTGTGCTAATGGTTAATTTATGAAGTCATTGCATTTGCATAACAGTTTACCTGAAATATAGTAACATAGTTGATTTAAGAAATTGCTTAAGCAACTGGTTAATACTTATGTAACATTTATTTGCTTAATTCCATGAATGTATTGATGTTGCTCATACCAGATCATTGATCTGACCCTTATTTGCTCATGGCATATGGGGGTGTCTCAATTCAAACTGAGGCAGCCACCAATGCTTTTTCAGAGGATGCAAGACATAAGTAGGAAAGAAGATTGTGGCTAATGAGAAAAATGGAAGAGCATGCTTGTTAGATTTAATAAGAGCATAGGATGATTTATCTGCATGTATTCATGAAAACTTATGTTTTTTTAAATTTCTTGTTATGTAAGGAATTTGCTATGTGTGTTTGAATTGGTTGTTTCCAGTTACATTTTGTTATGTATTAAGGTTTGAGAATTTCAAGATTATTTGAGTTATGAACAAGAGAACAAGTTTAAAGTATTATCTACCAAAATCTAAAAGAAAATATATATACTTGAGCAATTAACTAACATATTCTATACTTTTCATTAGTTAATCTGGTGTTATTTAAAAGTATTAAGTTTGGGTAAAATATGGTTTAACCCGGGGTAATCTTTCAAGTATTTAGTTATCTTTCATTAGAGAATTTTGTAAAAGAATTCAAGTCCTTTGTGAACTGTTTTGTGAAATGTATATATACATCTTAAATAAGGCAGCAGGTAGTTTGCATATGAATAACATTTTAAGGGACACGGATGATGTTTGTCTGGTTGATCATATTGGTCTGTAACTCAGTAGAAAAATGCATTACAAAACTTCTTGTCTATTTTAGCAAGTGTTTAACCCAAAAACTTTCTTTCAAATACTATAAATATATGTGCAATTTGGAACTGGGTTGTACTATCAAACTAGAAAACACTCTGCAATCAAACCTGGCACACCAAAAATCCAGGGATTGCACCATTTACAAACACTTTCAGGAAAATTTTGAAACCAATATGCATGAGAACAAAACATGGATTTATTTATGGGATAAACTAAAAAAAACAGATGAATCTCAAAGAAAAATTATGAGCCAAAATGATATATGTAAATATCATTTTCTGGCCTTAATCAGATATCAAACATTTGAACTGTATAAAAAAAATATAATCTCAAGCATTAAGAGATTATCTTGTCAAGATAAATTAATGATAAGTCTTAATTTAAATAATCAAAGTTATCACTATAAATAAATATGAGCAGGATCTACTCATATATTATAAGTATCAGAAACATGAAAATTAATAATGGGATGGGAAATTCAAAATTCAATTCAAATCAAACAGAATATGCTCTTGTTTACAAAATTTAAATATATGTATACTCTGATTTAAATAAGAGGGACATATACATCATCATATGTATATGTGTATTTCTATGATTAAACTAATATACTTATATTAGTAGGAATTTTAAATCCTGGACAATTTGTTTGGAAAGAAAATGACTCTGAGAATATTAATTATAGGAATGTAAAAAAAAATCATCAAAATTAAGACAAGAATTGGGAGGGTCATTTCAGTATGACTTGACCATTCATCCTCCATCACCTTCCTTCGATCCGTCAGGAAAAGCATGAGATTTATGAGCATGACCTGACTGCATTTGAGCTGACTTTATCCCTAGATCTGATGGGAGAACGTAAATCGAAATGGACGTGGTTGATCGCCCAACTCCAAATGAATGCAACGCGACCATTCATTCATTGACTCTTACCATGATCCGACTAAAAGAGCAATCAAAACAAGTGCAACCTAAACATCTGCACATCGATTCTTACCCTAGATTCGACAAGGGTGAGCATCAATCCTGCATTGGATCTGACTAGACGATTCACTCTTCAGTTTTTGTCCAGAGTATGGAAACATAGGCAGCGAAGTGAATGTCATAGAATACAAATGTATTCCGCCTAGAGGAAAGAAATAGAACATAATGCAGGATAGGCACGACTCAGCCTTCCATCAGTTAACTAGACCCCACGGTTCAACGGGATAGAATACAAAATTGAAGCGGACATGATCCACCTTGCCACATATCAGTTAGACTTGTGGTCATGTGCAAGAGATAAGATGAATGTAATTTGATTGTTCATCAAACAACTCTGGCTCTTACAGCTTGGACTACAGTATAAATACAGCAGAAACTAGGTTTGACCGTCCGCACAATACATCCATCAACCCAAGACTGGAGGCAAAAGAGTGATTATCCAAGAGTTGACTATGACAACTTGATCCTATAACCCATGCCTTATATTTATAACAACTCAAGGTTACGGTCGAAAGGATGCCTAGGGATAGAATCATCAGATCGATGCCCGGACTTATGGCAGCCGATCATTATTCCAACCCTTACAACGAGCAATGGATCACGAGTACATTGAACGAAAAGTGCATCACCCAGAAACACAAGTAGATTCAATCTCAAATTTGGAGCTAGCTATGTAGCATCATGCATTACAAGGATAAGTTCTACTAATCCTTTGATTCAACGTCCCTACAAGACTGATCATTTACCATTGCAAATAAGCACATGAAGCGCCTATAACCTATCACGAGTATTGTAGATCAGATCACCACTTAGCGCAATGATGATGAAAGATTTAACTGCTTTGCTCCAGGTGAATTTGATATGTTTGCTTGGACTTAGTCTCATGTATATATGTGGAATATCACCAGCCATGAAGAACCATGCATTAAATGTCGACCCAAGGCATGTCTCGGTGAACAAAAACAATGCAATGTGGATCCAGAGAGATCTGTTGCACTTAAAGAGGAGGTGAATCTGCTCAAAACCAATGGGTTTATCCATGATGCCCACTAACCAAAATGAGTATCCAATCCTTTACTTATAAGAAAAATGAACAGAGAGTGACGGACATACGTCAACTACTCAACTTTGCATGAGGTATGACAAAGCACAACTTTCCATTTCCAATGATCAACCAACTGATGGACTCGACCATCAGACATGAATTACTCACATACATGGACGCAAACTCCAGATACAATCGGATACTGAAGCATGTCCCAGACCAGGAATACAACTGTTTCATTATTGACCTGGTCCTATAGTGCTATGTTGCAATCCATAGATTCAAACTTAAGGACACTGGTGCTACTTACCAAAGGACGATTAACAGATCATTCAAAAATCAGATCAACCGATCGATGAAAGTATATATGGTTAATATGCTCGTGAGATCACAACTATCAAACGACCACATTGATGACTTGACAAAGATATTCGGTGTTCTCCAAAGAATGCGGAATAAAACTCGATCCTTTGAGTTGCTCTTTCAGCATTGCATCAGAAAAATTCTTGGGTTTCATCATCAATTCTCGTGGAATTGAGGCTAATTTCCAAAAAATTCCGGCAATTAGAGACATTTATGCACCGATGACAACAAAGCAGGTACAGAACTTAAGTCGAAAGATTACCGTCCTAAGCTGATTCCACTCTGGGACCATCTACAAGTGTATTATCTTCTTCAACCTGACCAAGTGAGGGAAGAAAAACTTTTGAGTGGACTAACAACTACGTTGATGCTATTCCAGCTCTGATAGATCGCTCAGAGAGACCTCGCACTTTACCCAAACCTTTGGATCGCGAAGATTTATACATCAATTCACTACAACAAAAAGTGTCTTTTATAGCGGCATATAGCCGCTATTAATCACAACCATAGCGGTTTGATAAGCGCTGTATATCGACATGTTATAAAAAACTATTGAATATTTATAACACAAAATATGCCGCTATGGTTGAGCTTAGTTTTATAACGCAAATTCGCCGCTATGGTACGTTAATTCAATAGCTCATTATAGCCGCTATAATACAGCTAAATCTCAACGGAACTGGAAATCTTTATAACACCATTTTACCGCTATAAAATATTTATTCAATAGCTCATTATAGCCGCTATAATACAGCTAAATCTCAGCAGAATTGGAAATCTTTATAACACCATTTTTCCGCTATAAAATATTTATTCAATAGCGGTCATTTCACGCTATTAAATCAACATGTTATAGTATTGATAAATTCTTTTACAGCTCATATATGCCGCTATAAAAATCGTAGATACACTTTTCAAGAGCTATGCCTATATATTACATTTTAATAATAGCAATCAAACTAAATCTTCATAAACGAATAAAAATTATAATCAACAAATATAACACAAGAGCATGCTCAGAAAGAAATGTGATATATTTTTCATTACAGTGTACAAACATTAAAGCAAGTGCATAACCATTGAATAAAACATAAGCATGCAGCCAAGTTAACACAGAGAAACAAAAAATAATGTCAATTTAATAAGTGTACAAACATTACAGAGTGGAAACATATGATAACAAAAGACAACATAGTTCAAAGTTAACGTCTAAAAGTACCAAATGCATCACTAAGAACTTGAACTGCTCAAAGCCTTGCATATCTTCGGTCATTGTTCATCGGTAATACTTCCTTTTGCAATTCTGAGGTCCTAGTAGAAATTTCTCCCTGAATTAAAGTCAAAGTAACAACCATATATTCATATTCTAATAGTCGACAATTGCATGAAAGTTTAAAAGGCTCCTACAGCTTAGCAATTTTACAACCTAACACTTACAAGATATGCTAGTTCTTGAGAAATGCATGTAACATCACAGTCAGCACTCAAAGATTCCTCCAAATGAAAAACTTCATCCTCATCTAAATATATATTGAAAACGAAAACATCAAGGTTTGATATTTGGCAATGATGTCAAACTACTAAAGTTGAAAATTAGACAGTAGATTATTAGTCCACGCAGAGAGAGCACACACCTGAGAGTTCAACATCAGCTTTACTTGACCACTGAACTATGCTACTAAAAACATTACCCACTTAGGTTAATGATGGGGCGAAATATGTAAACAATAAAAAATTCAGAAAATGTAAATCCTAATATAATGAGTAATTTCTACAGCAACAAAATTAATCACTTGCCTGTAGCTCCTGTAACTTCCAACATGAAAACTGCACGAGGTCTTTCAAAAGGATTGGGGAACAAAATTTCATTTAACTGTAACCATATGGCAATGTTAAGGCTAGAATATCAGGATTCTTCTGATACTTAACAAAAAGGAAAAAACAAATTACCTTTTTTGATGACTGAGCTAAAAGTGAAACAGGGGCTGAACCAAGTAACGCATAAACAGTTGCAGCAACTTCGTTTTCAGATAATGTGCTGCCCTGATAACAAAAAATTACAAAACAATATTTCAATTTCTATATCGAGTTAGGAACCCCCAAAACATAAGCAATATTGCTAGTCATTCAAAATTAACAATCCAAAACAGAATACAAATATTAACAAATTCTACTTCATTAACAGTAAAGAGGGTACTGTTTCAACAAGATCAAGATGTACTTTTTTGCATCAATACAAAATATAGTGTAACAGATTGAATTTCAACAAGGTAAAATCCTTTTTTAGGCTTCTTCTTCCTCCTTCCAAAAGCAGAGATCTTAAATTCAACAAATCTACTGTTTTTCCTCTCTTATTCCCCATTTTAATTCTTATCCACATCCCACATACTAATTCTTCCTATGACATTACAAACTGTAGGTTACCCCTAGACACATAACCTAAATTTAACTATAGCCTTCTACAATTGAATATACTTATCATCTAACATCGATGAGAAGCATATTTTAGACTAACTGCATAATTAAATAACAATTTTACACCAATTCGAGCATCGTGTTGTTGTGTCAAAATTTTAGGTTGGCCTAACGAATAAGGCTTTCACATAACAGATCTCCAAAGAAGCCATAAAACTTAATAATCTACCCGTTCGTCAACATTTTTCGAGTTACTTCGAATAAACTTCTGATTTGGACCATATCCATATGGGTCCTACATGCAATTAACATTTGTCTCATTTCAGTTATAAATTCAACCCCCTTCAGCTTGGAAAATATCAAATCATATTTAATTTTACTATTCCATTTCATCATGCAACTTGGTTTCTTCTTCTAATTTGAGATCGAGATCGGAGATGGAGAAGGCAATTAATAGACAGAAAGTGATTCTTCAGCATCTAAGCCCTAATTTGAAAAATGATTCTTTTATTCTGAAGGTATACGTTTTGTTTAGATGTTGTTGTTAATATTGTTATAATAAATATTAATTTGTATAAAAATTAGTTGAATTATTATTATTATTATCAACTTGTTTAATTTTTGTAAGCTTGTTTAATTTTTATATAACTTAACAAACAAAGTTAATTTTTATAATTTTAGTTAATTTATTGTTGTTGTTATGTCATACAAATCTAGTTAACTTTTATAAAATTTAGTTAACTTGGTTAATATTTCATAAGTTGTTATTATTATTATTATTGTTCAAAATTTAGTTAATTGTTATCAAACTTAATTAAATTTTAAAACTTAATTATGTTATTATTTTTAGTATCAACTTAGTTAATTTTTATATGCTTTTTTGGTTTTTATTAAACTTAATTAACGAAGTTAATTTTTATATTCTTAGTTAATTTTATTGTGATTATTATGATTATTTAAATTTTATTTTTATGGTTAGTTACTTTAACTGCTATGGTCTTAAGTTAGAGTAGGTGATCCTATTATGCATATAATATAGTACCTAAGTTGTATTTTACAGCTTCGAGATAGGTTTGGTTTTGTAGAGGTCCATGCTCAGGGTCAGTATGGTACTTACAGAATTATTAAAAAAAACATGAGTACTACATAAATGTGGTGCTTACATAATTAGTACGTGGAAATATGCTGCTCGGTTAATTCACCCTCATATTGGATGCTTCATCAATACTAACGCACATAAAAACTTTATATTTGAAGCTTTCAAATCCTGCACATAAAATCGAACATGTGGAGGTGCAATTGATGTAGGAAATTTCTTGCAATTTTTTGGACATACGTAACAAATTAACTGTAAAGATACAGAATATTTAAATGATTTATTATAGGTACATGAATCAAAGAGGATTAAGCAAACAAAGAAGGAAGAACCCGAACTTTTTAACAAGGTAATTAATATGCTAAGGAGGTGTGAATTTGATTTTTCTTCATTGCGACACCTACGCGCACTTTATCTCTCAGCTTCTCCTAAGCTAAATAGGTATTTCTTCAGTTATTTTAATATAAACTACATAAAGTTATTTCTGTAAAATGGTTATTTGTCAAGTATGTAAAATGAAAAAATATTCATGGTTACATAACAGGTAACATAATCAATGTTTTATAGCTTGCTTCAATTATTATATTCAGTATTTATTTTGAATTTTTATCAATTTATCATTTGTTCACCTATAAATGGATATATTACTAATCATAACGATTCAATGTATATTTTACTCAAATTTGTTTCATGTAAAAGATCTTTTAATTAGGGTAACTATTACACCAAGAAGAGATGAATATGGTTTTGCTTCATCATGCTGATTCATGCCCACATACTTTATCTTCATGCTTTTCTAAGTTAAATAATTAACTCTTAATTTCTAAACCACCTAGCTTTGGTTACTATTTTCATACCTTGCTTTAAAATATTACTTTAACTGATTTACCATATTTACATATTACCGATCAAAATTATTCAACATGAAAGAACACTGTATCTGGGTGTTCCTCTATTCACTAGTAAACTAAAGCAAGAGATTTCTGGCCACTATTGGACAAAATAAATAGAAAAAATAACATTTGTAATAATAAGTTGTTAAATATAAGTGGCATAATTGAACTTAATAAAACTGTTATTTATCTCATTATTGATTTCTAGATGCATTTTTTTCAGACCCCATGTCCGTTATTAAGAAGAAAAACTCGATATGCTCAAATTTTCTATGGCAAAGTATATCCCACAAATTAAATTGAGCTGATGTATGTAAACAAAAAGTAGAAGGTGGATTTGGTATACCAAAATTGGAAGATTTGTCGTAAGCGAACATGTTAAAACTTAACATCTGATTGTTTGGGGGCATGGTGGACTAGAAATAGATAATGTCACAATAAAAAAAATATGCCCGAGATTAAAGGCCACGAGTTCGATCCCTAAGATCGACACTGTTGGCATTAATTTACCGTGCTAAAAAAATGATGCATTTTTCATTGCAAACCCATGTATACTGACATGTGAATGAACTTTCGTCAGATGTTGATGTATATGTGCGGAACATAGAGATACTAAAAGATATTGAAACAATAATGTAAATACCAAGAATGCTCGAAAAGAAGATTGGATAACTGTGGCAGCATACTCCTCTTTTAGATTTTGCTCAGTCTGGCAGGAGAGATGCACGTGTAATGAAGATGTAGAAATTGAACTCAATTGTGAATCATTTTCTTCTATTGAAGGAGCAGTATTGACAAAGAAGTTTTCATCTTTGATTGCATAATCATGATCTTGTGATTGTCTCCTCCGATGCCAAAATCGACCAGTTCCTTTCTTCTGCAGTAAAGCATATAAGATAAGCTATCATGCCAACATATTTGTAGCGTCTTATAGTATGGAAGAGATTGTTCCACATGTTGTGGCTATCATGTGAAAAGAATGTAACAGTATTGTAAAGATTAATGGAACATATTAAAATCAAGAACAAATGGATTTACTCACGTTTCCATCATCGTCAAAGACTGGGGATTTATCTTGCTTCTTGAGTCCAACTAAAGATTTAAGCCACTTCGAAGGTTTGCCCATGGCGTTGTGAATGAAGGCTTTAAGTGATTATATCCTGATATCATTGTATATGGTTGAGAATAAAGCTGGTAACTGTAGTTTATGTAAGTCGTAAGATTAAAGTTATCAATATATTAAGAGTTAAGACTAAACAATAACTACTTGTTTGAAAAAAATAAATGAAAAAAAGATAAAGCATTTAGCACATGATAATGTTGTTGATGTATATTTATATAACAAACTGGAGTTCAGTGTTCACTATAAAGGATGGGTAACAGGAATTACTAAAGTTAATGCAATGTTGCCAACCTAAGTTAACATACTAACCTACTACAATTGTTGAGCTCGCAATAAAAGTTAAATAAGGACACCTTACGAAAATAGAATATCAATTCCACCAACTATTTCTCAAATCTTCTATATTTACAAACCAAACTATTTTCCATATATAAAACAGGATTTGGCTCATAAGTATCAACTATTTCACTTCAAAATTACAAAATATTGAAATTCAGACTTAACCCTAGCAACAATTATTCATTTTGTGAAACGCATAATTCGGCAAGAACAAAAATAATACTGATGATGAAAATGCACATTACTCTACTAAAAAAATTCTAAACTGATTAACTTAAGTTGAACAGCAATAAAAACCACGAAATTAAGCTATAACTAACATAAGATACCGAGTACGGTAGCAAGCAGCAAGATCCAAATTCGAAATCCAAAACCAGAAGCTCAGATCTAACTCAAATCAGAAGAAAATTTAAGAAATCGAAGATGAAGAGATCTGACATTTGGTCAGAAAGAAGGAGAGCCGTTCATGCTGCTAAAGCAAACAAACTAATAATTGTTAGATTCGTTTGCTCCCCTCACCGTATCTTGTTACCGGAATCGAAGATTATATCGCTTACCAGAATCAAAATCGAAGATTATATCCAAAATGTGAAGCCCTAGCTTCGACAGATCGGAGCTACACGCAAAGCCCTAGCTTCGAAATCGAAGGAGTTTGCTTTCTTCGACACAACTTGAGAGGGTTTCTTCTTTCTTCGAATCGCTAACGTAATTTGGAGGAGGGAGCTGCGCGCGATTTGGAGTCTTCAAATCGCTAACGTAATTTGGAGGAGGGAGATGCACGCGTTTTGGAGGGAGGCAGAATGGTTTTGGAGGGAGAGGGAAAATAATTTGGGAAGTTGGAGGGAGATGTTTTGAGGCAGCGTTACACGTGAAGGGGAAGGGAGATGCGCGTGTTACACCTGTAGGGAGAACAAAAATCAACCGGTAACTAGATAATTAAGGGTCAATAATAACGCTTCAGAATAACGCGTTATTAAATAGCGTTATTAATATCATATTTTGTTGTAGTGATTGGGCCATGTCAACACACACCATAAGCATCGCATTGCTATGTGAAGAGAAACGAATCCAAAGATCAGTATATGATGAAATCTAGCTATTGACAACCTCACCCCCATTAACGTCTATATCGACCAGCCGTTATGATAGGTCCTATGGCAACCTTAGATGTTTAGAAGGTTACTCAAATGGAATATCGAGCAAAGCCAATTTGATATCACTTATCTCCCTTAGAGAGCTATCTATGGTCAAACATTAGCATACTTCATATCTAAATTCACTGCATCGGACGATTATCCGAAGAACAGTGGAGAACCGTCTAGCCGATGGAAAACATACATAGATGGAACTTTCGATAATCGGCTTTCTAACGTCGAAGTTGCGTTAATGACTTCTGAGGAATGATCGATCTGCAACATCCTGAAACTCAACTTCACTGCAACAAATAATGAAGCTAAGTATGAAACCTTGGTCACCACACTCAAAATTGCAAGAAAACTAGGAGTGGAAACTTTACATGTCTTATGTGATTTCTGGTTAGTAGTATGCCAAGTCAGGGAAGAATATCTAACTAGGGGGCAACATCTTTCTCCTTATCTCAGCTAGGTCCAAGAGCTACTAGCTTATGCACATCCTCAGAGAATAAAATGAAAAATCCGAGTCACTGGCCAAGTTAACCAGTTTGGGGATACACGACAAATAACTTTGTCCTAGTTGAAATACTTATTATTCCAAGCATTGATGGATAAAGATCGATTAGATCTTAGAGGCGGAGCCGGAAAAGGAGTCACGGATGACTCTTATCAAAGATTATCTACAACAGGGCATCCCTCTTGAATAGAGGAATGAGAAATGGCATATCCTTCGCGAAGCTATCCCATGAGTTAACACTTGTACATTTTGTGTCCATCAGCGACCAGCCATCAACTTCGTATCCATCGATGCGGTGCCCATTAATACGAAAGTCACTACATGATCGTATTTGAGCCACTCAACTCCATCGATACGAAGCATTCCTAGGGACTATCCATTTCGTGTCGATAGCCATCGATACGAAGCATGCATTCCAACATCTTAGATCGATCCAGGAGAGAATCAATATGAATGAAGGACTTAAAACAACCATCGAACGTTGTTACAACTCGAATTTCACATTGATCCAGGAGAGGATCGACACAAAAGTCGATACAAAAAAAAACTTGACAACGACCCGTGAACGTGCAAACATTGACGGGAGTCAGGTTAACATACACGCATGTATGATGGAATAACATTCAATTTTCAAAATTCATAGGAGTTGAATGCTCACCTGATGACAATTACAACAGTGAAAATTGCTAGCGCTCGACATTCAGTTACAACAATGCACTGCATAATCATTGGCAGTCAACAATTTAGCATTTATATTACTGGAAATCAATCAAAGGTGACATCTTTTGGCAAAAAGACAACAACTATTCAATGAATCAGATAGAACTTTTTTAGAATGAAGATTGCGGCTTTTCAAAGCACGTCATGTTCACACAAGACATACTTTGGAGTGCAAATGCTATCCCACCTTTTAGCAAGGCCGTGACACCAAGAACTTGACTAGAAACCAAGGACAGTCCATCCCGAAGATCGGTTATACACAGGTTCACTATGGATACGGGCGAATTTGGTCCGAGTCCGAATCGAGCTACAATTTACAAGCCATGACAAGCAAAGCTGTGAGAGCTAACGTTCCAAATTTCAGGTCAATCAGAGTATGTATGCTCAAAATATTGATCGACCGAGATGCACGAAGGAAGCCTCATTTCGTATCCATGCAAATTCATATCCATCAAGTCTCAAGTGAAACACCTCTGGTTCGTATCCATCAAGAGAGCTCAAGTTCATATCCATAGAAGAGGCACCACTTCGTATCCATCACATCTACTCTAGTTCGTATCCATCACCTTGTGACATTTCGTATCGCTTCCACTAATGCACAGCTCGCATCGATCATCATTTACATAATTTGTATCGATCGGACAACGATCGATACAAAGCATACCACCCACAAGTGATACGAGGCAACACCTAAAAGGTATCGATACGAATTCGATCCTCAATCGATGTCTATATCGATACGAATTGGGGTAGAGGCTATCGATACGAAATGATCTCAAATATCGATATGAACTAGAGTGATACGAACTCAACAATGTCATACAAATCCAAACTTGCATCGATCATATCTCAAGATCTACAAGTCCAAATGCTACCAAATTTTCATAGGAGCTTGTGTACTACCTCAAGAATGTACCCGATCGATCCCAGCCTGAAAGGACTAATTATTGATCGATACAAACTCAATTCGTATCGCTCTCAAATCGAGTTGAAATCACCTTAACTCGATCCTGTGGGCCCACCCACGTGAGAGAAGAAGTCTTTCGAGATCTGGGCAAGATATTTGCTACCTATGCCTATAAATAGTGACCCTGGACCTATAGAAAATGGACTTTTGGGCTTCTCTACGCTGATACTCTGTCGAAATCAATATTACACTTCATTTGTACTGTTGTAATCTCTTGTAATCAGCAAGTCAAATTCAATAAACATCAATTATTTCATAGTGGACGTAGGCAATACGCCGAACCACTCTAAATTTGTGTGTTTCAGCATTTTTTCTTATCTGTTGATTGGTGTGTTTGTTAGATCTACCTCATTTTACATTTACTTTCTTCATTTTATCTCTTCAAATACATCCGAAGAGTGATGTGCCCAATTTTGGTACAAACACTATTCAATGAGTTTGTACATTATTTGATGAACCACTACTCGAGAGCGTTTAAACCAATTGGTAACACTAAGTCGATTATTAGCACTCCCCATTTTATAAAACTAAGGCTCTCAAAACGTTTATCTTATAAGAGTTTATAGTTTAGCAACCTAATAATATAATTTTTCATATAGGAAAGGATTTCTAATTACTTTAATTATCATTCGATAACATAAATCTTATATTCCATTAGATCTCAAGATATATATGTGTGTGTAGTTGCCTCAAAATTCCATAAAATTATATTGTTCACAAACAAGATTCCAAAGACCATATATATAATTATGTAGCCATTTATTTTATAAAACCATATTTATTACTCTTCCATACCAATTTTGGTATATATATTTTATAAACCATTTTATTTAGAAATCAATCAGATTTATATTTTCAAAATCATATTCCAAAATTCATAACCGTTTCTATAAAAAAATACTTTATATATATATATATAATTTGCTTATTAAAATCATTTATAATGGAAAGAATTTAGATTGATATGGAGATTTAATTTGAAATCTATATATTAGAATAATTTTTGTTTTAACCACTCTTGTTCAAACCACACACATAGATATATGTATGTATGTTTTACAACTACAATTCTTTTAGTTGTAATAAACCCATGTCCATACAACACAAAAGAATTTACTATTCCAAAAGTCCAAAATCATAACAAGAACATATTAGAAATTTGTTTGATCCGTAGAGATATACTCTGCATCATCTCAAAGTAAACCAAGTTTTTAACATAGAGATATGTACACACACTTCATATATAGTAAATACTAGTTGGAGATCTAATACATACAATACAAACATCTCTCCAAGATCAACAAATAACGTAACCTTAGGAAGCAAGAAAGACAACTAAGCAAGCAAAATGGTGATTTGAAAAAAGCTAGAAGAAATTCCTGGAACCAAATTGGTTCTAGGTTCAACCCATCGGTGCATCAGTGGTACCCTACTGGTCGAGATGATTCTGGAGCCGATGAGGCTCCAGGCGAATCATTGGTGACGCTGATTAATTTTTGACGAGCATCCATATGTTATTCTCCTAGTTGAAATATATACTAGCATGTAGGCACAAACTGTTGAACAATGAATCATTAACTCAGTGATTTTAAGACTTAGGTTATCAAATACATAATTAACAATAGCACTCAATTTTCACTAAATAGCAGCTATGGTTTTCAACAACAACAATCATTCAAAGCAAATATAATTGGATTCAACAAAATAAAAATGCACATAGATTTAGAGATAGATTGCGTGAGTTGTATCTCACCTTTTTCTCCTCAAATAGATTATCCAAACCCTTTTTAGCTTTGTGTTTAGATTCAGCAAACCCTAAGCAATTTCTCAACCATAACAAAAAACAACAAGAATTAATAGCACATAGACTGAAATTAATTAGTTTAATTGACAAACCATGGATTGAAATCATTACCTTGATTTGTAAAGAGGAAAAGAACCCTATTTCTTCTTTCTGAAATTAAACGTAGAGCTTTAGGGAAAATGAGAAGGCGACTTCTCTTTGTTTTCTTTTAAATGGGCCTACCCCACTTAGAATAAATCATGCACCTTAATTAATTACTGCTAATAACTTTCTTAATCACAAACTTAAGAATTTAAACCATAGCCAATTGAACAATATGATTTCTTTAATTAATTTAACAATGAAGAACATTTTCATTAAGAAAATTACCGATCCAAATTCTTCCTTTGTTTAAAATTAAAAGATTCTACTAATTAAACATTTTTATCCAAACTCTAGTTCCAAATATCTTTAAATAAAACTCTAAAATTTTCATTTTTCTAATATTCTAAAATTTTAAAATTCACCAAAATTAATCGATTCTCAATAATATTTTCAAGTGATTTTTAACACATTGATAAACACTAATATTTCTCAATTTAACAATGATCAAGAATTAATCATTCTAAAACAAGTTATCTTTTATAACACTACAACAGTTTATGGGTTTCATAGCGTTTGAGAAACGCTATAACAGGCTACCATAGCGTTTCAGAGAACGTCGTGGAACCACAAGCTATGGTAGGCCGGCATCATTACATAGCAGGAAGGAAAACGCTATAATAGCTAATAGCGTTTACAAATGGGCATAGCGTTTGCAACCTAACATAGCGTTTTTTCTCTGTTATTAAACTTAAACGCTATAGGGAATATAATCCTTCATTTAACTTCTATAGCGTTTTCGAGCACATTTTATAGCATTTCATCAAACCATGTTATAGCGTTACATTGTTTTTCGATAGCATTTCTTGTCATGCTTGTATAGCGTTTTTATTTTCTACTATAGCATTTTTGATTCTATTATAGCGTTTTTGATGCATAAATCTTACATCTCATATAGAGTTGCGATAGCGTTTGATGAATCAATAGCATTTTTCAAACGCTATTCTATATAATATTAATTTTCAGCATTTGTTTCAATTTTCTTTTTATTATATTATATATATATATATATACGCACACAGATAGATATATGTATACACATTACACACACACACACATATATATATATATTAAAATGTGGATCCCAAAAATAACAAATCGAGAAGATGACAACAACTATATGTAACAATTATAACATTGCAGTGAATTCTAATTTGGAAACACACAATCAAACCAGTGGAAAAGTTTCAAATAATTCTGCTAATATTTCAAATACTACAAGACATGGTCGCATGATAATAGTTCAAAATAGTCTAACAAATGAACACAAATACTATAAGACATGGTCACATGATAATAGCTCAAAATAGTCTAACAAAGGACACAAATACTACAAGACATGGTCACATGATAATAGCCCAAAATAGTCTAACAAATGGACACAAATACTCAGTTATGGAGACGATGATACAGAAATGGCTGCTACAGAAGATTCTTGCAAGGATTTAAACATTGCTCCAGGTTGCTTCAGTGTTAACCAAGTTCCTGCATTAAATACAAAGTAGACAATGACAGTTCTAGGTTGAATATACTAAATTTGTAGACAATAAATGACAAAGTAGACAATGACTTGTAGGCAATGGAGTATGACTTGGAGGCCTAATATGAAAATCTATCATTATTATTGTCTAACTTTGTTTGCATCATCCATATGTATTTAGAGAGCCACCATGTTGCCTTGATTTTTATTCAGATAGCGACCTAATTTTTATCTTATCACTGCTACTTCTGCTCCTTTCTTAATTTAATCACTGCTTCTTCCTTATAAGTTTCAGTTTGCTACTATAATAGTCCTAAAGATTTTAAACCTTTTCATTCCTACTTCTATATCATTTTTTCAACTTGCAAAATAACTCATGGGTTACTGAAAATCAAAAGTTCTTCCTAAGATTAAGAAGGTTTTTGGTCCAAAGAAGCCTGAAGAGCCTAAGGTATATATTTATTCTTCTTTACATATATAAGCTACAAATATAGGATATATTCTAAAAATATGTTATATGTAGGTAGAGGAAACGGCAGCAAAAGAAGCGGTTGTAGAAGCAGGAGAAGCAAAGGAGGTCGAGAAAGTCGAAGAGGCAGCTACGACTGCTGCTGCAGCTGATGAAACTCCAGCCCCGACTGCTGTTGTTGCTACAACAGAGGTAGCGGAGGAGGCTACTAAGGCTTGATATTATATACAATTGATATGTATGTCAATTATTGTTTAATTAATACCATGTAAAGCTGTATCATATTTAGCTTGCTGCATACCATCCATGCATACCATCCATGCATATCATGTATGGTTTTTATTGTTGTTTATGTTTCCTTTGTTTTTTCTTCTTCGTTTATTGATTGGATTATTTATTGTGTATGTATTTTAATTGTTTTTATTATGAAAGGGAAAATTTGTGTGTTTCTTTTGTTTTGTTTTGCTTTGCTTTGCTTTTTTGAATATTTATGTTTTAGCATCTACCTGATGCTTTTGATCTATGTCTTGTAACGACCCGCCATTTTGGACCATTCGCGTCCATTATAAGTGTACAGGTAGACACTCATGCCGGAGTTGAATTGCTCAAAATACCGCGTTGTTAATTTAAATTTGGCAAAACTGAACATATATAGTAAATAAATAATCACAGAACACAGACACGGAGTAATAATTTGCAGCGGAAATAAAAGAGATAGTAGTTCATGAAGCTACTATATGAATATATAAAATACATCAGAGTTTACAACAGAAGAGTAATACGATACATCAGAGTTAAACCAGATACAACGGAAGAGTAACACGATACATCAGATATAAATCAGAATACATCACTGGAATCATCGAATGCTGAAAGCCGAATAGATGGCTGGATCTTCAAGCCAAGCTCCAACTTCAAAGGTGAGTCTCGAATACTGGATCACTCGGTCTGACCCGAGCGTAAAGCAAAAACACAAGACACTCGAGTCAGGATTAACATTCTTATATTAATAAATCCAACTCAAGTGAAATAGCAATTGAAATACAAGTAACTCAAAGGATGTTTGGAATAACCATCCTTTAAGGATCCGTTAAACTATCTACTATGTAGTAGTGTACGATAAGTAGATAATGTCTATCAGTAATAATAAAGATATCAAAATAGTGTTAAGTCATGGCCCATTCCACCCTTAACACATTGTTATTCCCAAAAGCATATACAAGACCGTAGTTTCCCCAAAACCGGAAGTCACCAGAGGGCAATCCATATACTAAAGGTACAAAACAAATTCGTAGTGGTCGCGAATAAATGGAATACAAGTATGACAAGGCACATGAGGCAATACCCAAGGTAGTGATACTACCGTTTGCCTGATCCGGACTGGTGAGAACGCAACGCCGCAGCGCCCGCAACACCGTGAAACAACACTCCCAAAATCAAGGGTGCACCAATCGACAACAAATAATGAGTAGTTCGAAGAAGTGTGTCCACTTGAGGTAGCTAATCCTCCATTGGCCCGGCACGGCTCCTGTTTTAGTCATTTCCAATTTGACACAAGTGTCAAGGCTATCCATTATCGTTCTCTTTCTTCAGTCATCGCGTTCGTCTATCCAACCACTTCATTCTGGATCATCACTTCGCGTATAGTTATTAAAGTGGTTTCCGGTTTAGATAGAGAGTATATCCATAACCGATTCCGGTCTCTTTAATAACTTTCGTAATTATTTCACCGATTGGTCGTTTATATATTTCAAAAACCAAATCAATTCAATTTCAATTAGAATTCGTAAACCAACAATTCATTTGTCTTTCCAAATCAATTTCCATAATTTACGTTTCAAAACTTCCAAATTACCATTTCAAAATCTTATAATTCAATTTCAATTTCTATTTAAAACAATTCAAATATTGATTCAAGTTCGTATATAGGTTTCATTCTGAAATCATTTAAATAAATTTTATTTAACATTCAAATCAATTTAAACTCATTTATCGATTCCATTCAATATTCGTTAAGTTACTTTATCATTCAAAACAATTTCTATTAAATTTCCAATTCATTAAATCCATTATTTAAATTCAACTTATAAATTTAATTAAATTAAATTCATCAAATCCAATTCTTTAAATTTCAAGTCTTACATTAATTTCAATAAATCACATTTTATTTCTTGTTAAAGAAATTCAATTTCAGTTATTTACTTTCTTAAATAATTTTCCAAAAACTTACTTAATCAAGAAATCTCGATTTCAATTATTTACGAAGTAAAATTCACTTATTCAAAAATTCAATTCCACTTATTAAAGAATTCAATTCAATTTAATCATTAAATAATTCAATCTTATTTAATTATTAAATAATTCAAAACTTAATTATTAAATAATTTCAAAGTTTAATAATTTCAAACTTAATTATAATTTCAAAGTTGATTATTAAATCATTTCAAGCTTAATTCAATCATTTCTCAAATTTAACAACATTCTTCCATCAATTACATTGTTAATATTTTGTTTCAGATTATTAAATATTAACATTTTCCTTTCATAAAAATTCAAATTTCAACTTCATTTCAAAACCATATTATTTATTCAAATAAAATCTTCGTTTATTTTTAAATCAAATTATTGACCAATCGGGTTTTATTTAATTCTCTATCCTAGGTCAAAGTTCAATTTGGGTGTTTATCATTTCAACCCGATTCCAATTCAATTCAAAAATCAAAACATAACAAAGGGAACTTGCAGTGAGATAACTGGGATGGTGTCAAAGTAAATAAACAAGCAATAACAACAATCAATAACAATCCAATAATCAATTCAAATAATCCCGAAATAATCGTATTAATTCGCATTGTTATTTGTACGAATTAATATAATTATTTCTAGAATCTACACTATCATTTCATGTAGATTAAAGATTATTACATTACGGTTTTTCACTTGTCATTCAATTTCAATTTATACTACAACAATTAATCCAATATACGTCGATGGTTCAAAGTATAATTATCACTATTCTACATGTCAATTAATTTAACAATTAAAGGGGGTCATATTCAACTAATCAAATTTAACATATAAATCAGTTTTAAACTCGTTAACTATCCTATATCAATTTCAATTCTGCATACTATTAATCACTTAATATTAACAAATTAACATCCAATATAAACATCGAACAATCAATCAATTATCAGCCAAACTAGATTATCATTTCATAATTAACAGTTAATGGTGTCAGATGTCACAGGTGAACTGATACAGGTAATAGCATAGATAACAGTGTAATTAACTAACAACAACAAATTTCAATTGTCGTTTCAATTGAAATCAAATTTAATAAATAAAAGAACAATAATCGTGAGTGAGTGCTCACCTTTCGAGGCTAGAGGAATAGACGATGAAATGAGCTACTCATTTGAAAGTGACGCTGGATAGACACGATTCGATGAAGAAAACAAGCACGACGGACGAAGCTGATAACAGGAAATTGATAAACGAATCAGAACTGGATAGGTGAAGATAGATAGTATAAATGAACTTATATGTCTAACTATACATAACTATTTATATAAAATCATATTTTTAAATTTCCAAACACATATTAAACTAAATGTATATAAGAACATTTGTCAAAATCATTGTTTTATAAAATCTAAACGTTTCTTTCAAAAAAATTCAAGTACATATTAACCTTACCGTTAACATAAGTATTTAAGATCAAAACATATATATTATATTTTAAAACAAATGTATATATACAAATCAGACAACTAAACATGCAGACTCACTATGGTTAAAATAAATGTATGTTACATATATATCCGAATTACAAACAACATGCCTATGTTAACTTTTTTTTTTGAACATACATATAAACTAGGAGCCGACTATGTACATGCCTTTAGTAATATGTGTATGGTCTAAAGTCCAACATAGTACATTAAACAACTACTTTTATAAACGTGCATGAAGCAAGCATATACTGACATAACAAAAGTACATATATTTTCTTTTCAACAGATTCTTTTTTTTTTCGACCAAACAGATAAATAACTCTATATATAAATCTACATCATTATTATATATATAAACAATCGGATTAGCAAATATCAATTTTAATAACTATGTGCTCAACTGTATACTAACAGTATACAAAATATATTTATAACCAAAATCGGAATATATATACAAGTTTAACATATATATTGACATATACATATGTACAACTTACACCTTACTTCTTTTCAAAAATTCAGACTAGTGTACAAATACTTATACTTTATAACTCCATATAAATAACTTATATATATGACTCGACAGATCACCGGTACATCATTTATAAAATATTGAATGTTTAATTTATAAAACATAACGGAAATGAAGACTAAAACTGGTGTATCGAAACTTTGTATATATATACAGTAGATAGGATATAGATAAACTAATATATATACTCATAAATTTAGGCTCAACCGATATGCTCTGTCAATAACTCATATATATGTAATCTACTGCCACTGTTAGTATGCTAAATACGTTTGTTAAATTTGAACTTTTCGCATACAACATGTTTTATAACTTAATGTATATATATAACAGTATATATAACAGATATCATATAATTGTTGTATCAGACAGATATATAGTTTATAGTAATTTATAAAATAGATGTATTATGAACTAACAGACCAAATTATAATGTAACCTATATAACTTTTTTTTATATATCAAACAGGTAATCAACTTTATAAACTTATATAGCTTTACTCAAATTATATATATTAACCTATATGCTGTCTAAAATAAAATGTAAGTAAACATATATGGTTAGTATAACTTACAAATCTGCTAGTGGATAGATTATGGATTTGGCCAGGCTGTTAGTGAGATCAATGATGAGAGACAGAGCATGCGGAGGCTAATGGAGATAAGCGGAGTCGGGTTGTTTTATGGCGATGGATTGAGCAAGGCAGGGGAAACTGGGTGTGGCGGATTGGAGGGTGTTGGCTGTCGAGGCAGTGCAGGCGGAAAGGCGGAGGCAGTTAATGCGGTGATGTGGGTTTCGGGTTTGGCGTGGCGTGGGTGTTGCCGTGGTGGGCGAGTTGGCCGGAGATGTTGCTGTGGGGTTCGGCAAGGAGGAGCTCGGGTTGTGGAGGAGATTCAGGTGGCGGATGGTAAATGGTGAGGGGAGGAGAAAATGATGGCAGGAGCTGCTGGGCTTGCGTGCTTCAAATGAAGGTGACAGAGCAATTTGCGTGCTTCAAATGAAAGATGGAAGGTGACAGAGCAATTTGTTTCATTTCCTTTTTTTTAAATAGAGATGTGAAAGAATGGGTGTGGTTTGAAGAAGGAGATGAACAGTAATAATAGTATAAAGATTTCAAATCCCTAAAGCACGCAACAGTGAACATATTTTCTGTTTCTTTGTTTCTAAAGAGAAAGAAGAAGAGTTTCAAAAAAATAAAGCCGGCAATTAATGTTTAGCGTTGGAATTCAAAAACTAAGAGTTAAGATTTGGGAAGAGTGACAGTCTAAAACATTTATTAATAGTAATTGGCCGTTGAGTTATACGATGAAACGGTGTAAGGAACCAAAAGACACATATCGGTTACCGCTACGGATTATCATTTACACGTATACCGTTTCGTGCCGAACTTCAAAACATGAAATTGAATATAATGCGGAGATCAGCACGACGAGACGATTAAAACGGTATACAAATATCAGTGGTATGATTTAATTATAAAAATTCGAATTTTCTAATAGCGGAAAATGCAAGAAAAACACTGAAAAATAAGATCGACGGAGCCAAAGATGTCCGAATTTGGAAAAACGACAAAGTGACATCTTGCTCAAAAGATGGTTCAGAATTTTTCTATGTAAAAATATTTAGGTTTCGGAAACATTTTATTTTCATTGCTTTTTAACTGATTAAATTGAAGTGAATTTACGCGCGAAATACACTTTCATATTTTCGAACGAAAATTTACCAGTTGCTATGTTTAACTAGACGTATTCCAAGTATCAAATTTATATTTCAAAATTTTATCGTTTAAAATTTCACAAAATTTCAACTAATTGCGTTATTAAAAGAGTTGAAATTTACGGATCGTTACATGTCTAGTGTCTGATCTTCTTTTCTTTTCTTTTTCTTTTTTTAAAGAAAGCAAAAATAAGTATAAAACCAAACATATACCAACTGCAAATCTTTTTATTTCATAAGAAAATATGTGGTAAATAAACAAACCATTGATGAATATATGATTGAAAAGAGCATAGGCTTGTAATATTGTAATCAAATTCATATGACTTGTATTGTTTCTTCTTCCCTTGGACATCATTCAAAGTAAGAAACAGAAGAAAAAAAAGTTACCGTTTAGGATCTACATGGATTCATCGCCAGTTTTTGAATCATTCAATAATAAAATTCAATCATTTAGATTAATGTTATGAATTCATGCAAGTTTATTATTTTGCATCAGTTAAAAACGTGTGATTCAAACGATCTTACTTTATGATTCAGTGAGCTAATAAAATGTTATATTTCTTCTCAACAATTTAACTTTATATAAAGAGAAGAAGTTATAAATTTATTCACAAAAGATTTGCACGGATAAAGACATTGATACTGAAAAATAAAAATAAAAGACTCAACTAGTGGTAAATGGTAATAGCAAGAATGTTATACATATCACAAGCAGCGAGATAATTAATTCATTATAAAATTGATGTGGTGTCTTGGGTTATTGTAATAATAAAAAGTTAATTATTGTCATGTTCATATGTTGTGTTATCATCATTATTATTTCCTCTTCACCAACAAACCAGCCTTGTCCACACTTCCATATCACAAAACCTCCTTAACACAGCGACCAGCCTATCACCATATATCCCACAACCTCTGCCTGCTTCAGGCATTTCACAAATCGCCTAAATTCCAAGAACAAGTTCATCCAACTTGCAACCTGAAAAACAACAAATTTTCCCTCTCCATTGCCATAACAACCATCCACCCAATAACTACAACACTTCACGTGGCAACTGCAAACCAAAATCACTGCAAACCAAAATCACCATCCAACCAAGCTACCATACTCCTCCAAACACTACCAAAACCACTGCAAACCAAAATCACCACCAACGAACCCAAATCACATGGCAACTCTTCACTTCATCCTACACCACATCATGAAAACTCATCCCTTAACTGAGACTTCCATATCATGAACAAGCTAACGTCTTCTATAGTAGTTTTATTTTCAAAGCCAAGAAATGTACAAGATAGATTCTACCTAAAAGACTCATTATTATTTGTGATATTATTTCCTAACCCAAAAAGAGTATGAATATACTCTATCTTTATGAGTAACTTTTGTTCGTCCATAAGGTTCAAATTTTATTTTCTTAGTTTCAAAAACTGTCATAAGTTGCATGAATAAACAAATAGAACAATTTTAATTGCAGTTTTTTCACCAATATATTAGTGAAATTCGCAAAAATGAAGGAAATAAGAATTGTATGTTGCTGTTAAAGAAGAATAATTTTTCTCAAAATACATAAGCGAAAAATACCCATACATTTATCTTTTGTATTTATGGACAAGAAACTGACTTTGGTATTATAGTTGTTTGACCACACTAAATTAAGAATTTAACTTTGATAAGAACAAAAATATGCATATCAAACAAAAAACATAAAATGACTTTTATGCATGATGTATTATTCATATATTTACCTAGAGTGCAGTTGTGAAGCTTTCTTTTCTTCTGATCAGTTGTGAAGATTTCTTTTCTTCTTCTCTTTGACATGCATTAACCTAAAAAATCAAGTGTGGACGATGGATTAAAAAACCATATGAAAAAATAATCGAACAATATCTCTAATATTACCACACAAGTAGAATAACAAGTAAAGATTTATAAGCAAAGATTTACAAAATGTCAACTAATGGTTCTCATCACTAAAAAAAATAACAAAAAGTATTGATACATTCAAGAGGTCTGGATAGAAAATGGCCATTTTAATGGAAGACCGATGAAATCATAAATTGATTCAAATGCTCTACTGATAGACAACAAGACAATAACCATGACAACCACGGCTGGTAAAAATATCATATTGTGCAGTATTTTCCAATAGTAAATGAGAAATGGCTGCAATGATAATTTGGGAATTCTACTGAATTTTATACCTATAAATCGAAGATATGGCAGCTGCCAACAGGTAATGAGTTCAAAGAAGCATATGAAAAGTAATGGTTAAACTCCTAGAATAATAGGAAGTGTGATGAGAATTTATATGTTCTGAAATTTACTTGAAGACCAACAAGCACAGAAAGCAAGCCTAGGCTCTTTTTTTGGAAATGTTAAGGTAAATTGGTTTAGCATTTAACATAGAGAGAATATCTATTTCCTAGTTCGAACGAGGAAATTCACAAAATTTTGATAGTATTATGTAGTTTTATGTTTATTTTTCTGCCTGGACAGTATGCATACAGAAGTATAGTTTACAAATAATCCTAAAAAAGGTTAATAAAGTATCAAAATAACACTTACGCTATGGAATTATTTCCTACCATAAGAAATAGGTATGTGTTTGGAAATTAATTTTGAATTAATAACATCACTAGAATAGTTTTGCATAAGCGTCTGAATATGGGTTAAAATTTGATAACATTCCCCAGATAATTTTTCATTTCATAACATGGTAGTATTAGTTTCTTGCCATAAGTAATAGGTAGGTGATTCAAATTGGTAACAATATATTAAATTGTGTGCTTCCAAAAAGTCAAAATAAAATGTGTCTATTCAATAATATATAACACTCTAAACAAGTCTACCTTTAATAACATTTGCCTTTAAAAAGTAGTATATAATATTTTGAAACTTAATTATATTTCAATTAACATTAAGGCCCTCATATTTGGTTTACCATCAATTTTAACAATTAGTGCAAATATGTAACAGTATATTTAGTACGCAAAGCAACCTAAGTTTTGGCCCAAATCTTTTCAAATTATATAGCTCTAGAAAATTGAAATCATAGGTTCCTACACAAGTTAAAAAACAATGGCTGTTATGGAATAACTTTATAAAAAAAATCAAATGGAGCAAGATGTGACCAAAGAGAAAATAACTATAAACTGGTACCAAAAAATCACAGTATGCATGATTTATTTAATATTTAACATGAAACATGATTGATTAAATTAAGATTTTACATGTAATATTCATGAATTAACTACTATATGGAATTGTAAGACGATTTTATAAGCTACATGATGCTTATCAAAGAAAATTATCTAACTTTTTTAGCATCCAAAATCCCAATATCAAGGGCTATGACATTTTTTCTATTTTACTTCAAAGGTAAGCAATAAAAGATATAAATATATTGTAATTAGCCCTATAATAAACAATAACCAATTAATTAAAATCCATTTGAAACAAATTTGTTCGTATATGACGGCTAAACAAAATACCATGAGGATTCACTTATGAGCCCCCAGACATCTTTGTCCTTCTGCTCTCTTCTTGGCCGTAGGGTAAGTAAACTTGTTACCCACCATTGAAGGAAAATTTAGTCCAAAAAACAAAAAAAACCTATGGAAGTAAAGAAAAATATGATAAATCACAGAACATTATAATATCTAGTACAATCCTAACTATTTATCGATTATAAATAGACAAGTTATATAATATTTTGATGAACATTTTAAATATAAGGTCTATATGTCCCTTGCCTTATTGTGTGTAGCGTTCATTTATGTGTTTCTACATTCATTTAAGTAGAGCAAAGGTGCCCAAAGGAAGACGGGAGTTCACATTTTCTTAAAAATAAATACTAAAATTTACTCAATCCAGCTTAAGTACACCACTAACAAATAAAGAAATAAATTTTGATAGAAAAAAACTCCTTGAACCAAAACAAATCACATGTTACAGATAACCAGAGATTTTTGTTGGCAAAATAATGTTCACGATTGGATTTTCTCATATATGTCAGCAAAAACATGAAGAGGATCAAATGTCAGTTGACAGCCGTATTTTTCCTATTTTGTTTATAATGAATTTGCATGGGTGCTAATCAATACTAGATAGAACAAAAAGAGCATACATATTGCAAACTAAAGCATATTTCATTTAAATATTATCGAGTACAATATGACCATCATAACTTACTGTTTACTTAATAAAAAGAATTTTTCAAATACTTGTTTGATGTATCTTATAAATTATATTTACAAGTGTAAATAAATGCATTATAAAAGATCAACCTTAAAAAATCAACACAACAAAAACATAAAAATATAAGTTAAAGAAACCATAAATTTTGAAGTCATACCAATGGAGATGCAAACTAGTTTCTAATCCATAGAGTAATCAAACTCTTCAAATAAAGTGTTTAGTATTTCGACCCTAAACATTCAATTATTATAAAATAAAATCTTTACTGTAATTGATTCATACCTTGGGAATGTGATACACTCCCCAACGATTGCACCTTCAGGGGTTAGCAGCGGCTCCATGACTGTGTAATCTTGATTAAAAGCACGGTCTTGAGCTTCTGCAATCAATTCATACAAGATTTTATTTACTGTTTGTTGCTTGGTGTTGAACTAGAGCATGCCTATGTTGTTGCATCATTCATGCATTCTATCCTTATACACAGTCTCTCGGAATACACTTCAAAAAAATACGTTATCTTTCAAAATTTCAAAGCCGATATACCTTTGAGGGGTCAGCTTTCAGAGCAAAATCTGATTTGAATATGTTATAATGAAGTGTAACTAATATAACATGATAAAATACCATATAGCCAAATTTATGGAGCCAGATGACCCTTAGTCCCTTACAAGTAACATGTGGCCTCTTCACTGTCACAAATCCTTGAATAATGAAGTGTGTACTGGAAACTATCTATGCAACTTAAAGGGCATTATCAAATATTCACACTATCTATTTGAAGTATATCATTACCTTCTGAAAGCATCACGCGTCCATCGGCCGTAAAACTATGGCTAAAAGATACACCATTACGCAAATGTTGGGGCGCTCGATAATGTACACCTAACAAAAGGCCGTAATCCATTATACGCTGTGTTTCTAGAAATTTACTGTCTATATCAATCTGCCTGCACAAGATAAACAGTAATACATCTGAATTTTTGGAACAATGAATCAGAACATAACTTTGACACTGTGTGTGGAAGGCACAGAAGAACCAAGAATAAAAAGTCGTGTAAAGTATTCCAATTTAATCTCAATCAAATACAAAATTAGCGCCATTGCAAACATGTTTTCTAATTTACTAATTCATGAAATTCATTTCATCAGACATCTATAGCTTGAATTAATAATTAGACATGTATTCAAGCATATAACATGACAGTAATAGAACCAAAGAATGCAACATAGTAAGTTAATTATTTTGTATTAGCATTTAACTAAATATATAAGTTTCAAACATAATTTCATTGATAAGCGTGCTTCATCTTCAGCAGTATAGACAAGGAAAAACTTTGTAAAATTCTAAAAATATCATCTTACTTCAACAGTGCATTCCTCTAAGAAGGCTCTAAATAGAAACAATAGCGTACTCAGTTGTCCATCAAATTAAATTAAATTATTAAGTACTTATGAAGTTGTTGTGGGCATCATTGCAAAAATAAAGAAAACTTATTATATGAAGAAGTATTAGTAATACTACAATGATAGAGATCTTTAAGAATAATTGAGGAAATTATATACAATGGTTACTTCATTTCAATTTGAACGCGGAAATTACATAATAAAATTACTTGTTTCATTTTATGTGTTTATTGTAATTTTGTTATATGAGAGAACTGAGGAATTACACATTATATATATAGTTACTTGTTTCATGTTGTTGTACTTCATTGTTTTTTCATGCAAAGAACATTATTATCTGCTATTATATTAAAAAAAGGCATAAGAGATTCATTGAAATTTTGAATTATAGCTCTATGTACACTTTTCATGAATATATGAGTTTAAGAATACATCATACATAACTACATTATAAAATATATGCAAATTTAAAATGCTCATCACCAAAGTATTCGATCAGTTTATAATATAACACAATCATCATAAACATGCATATCATAACGATCTCGCAAGTAAAGCACAAAATAAAAGGCAACAAAATGAAATTGTGGAAGAAGCTTGTAGTTATACAACCATAAATATTAAAAATAGTAATAGTGTTCAATAATAATCCAAAATGCTTCTCATCAACAATTTTCACAACCTAGACAAATCAATAAGTAAACGTTTTTTGTACTTAAAATAATTTTGATACTACTTAGAGTAGTCGATTAGGATCTACCTATCAAAACTAAACAATTTAACATCAAATATTTGGGAATAATGGCATGTTTGGAAATAATGGCTTAGTTGTCATTGTCGTTGTTCAACCAAAATTTAAAGCCAATGGGGGACCACGTTGAAAAATCTACATCTGAAAATCCTTCTACCTAAACTTAAGAACTTTTGAACATTACCCATTGGATAAAGAACTGTCACAATGCACTGTCTCATTTGCAACGACTATGGTAAATAAGTATTTGTTGATTGATGTACATACATAAAATAGTACAAAACAACTATCTTTCAAAATCTAGATAGTTTGCATACTAATAATATTTTATTTATGAATTACTTGGTCTTTCAATGGAAATTTAATTAGATAATTACTAAATAGACTTATGTATCCGATCAAAATTATAAATAACTATTTTTTTATTAGAGTGGATACCGCTTAGGTAAATCTAAAGATATAATATAACACTTATCACAAAAGAATAAAATTAGCGCTTTGATTTACATGATAAAACGACATAATTAACATCCCTAAAATGTGCAATGCAAATTTGTGTACTTCATAGATTTTCGATAAGTTTTCACATCAAAACTTGTACACTTCTATAAAAGTAAAAAATATAGCAAATAATAAATATAAAAAATAAATTTTGTCAAAATTGAAAAGGACTACACATGTATGTTTATATGTCTGTTCATTACTATCCCTGAATTTCATATGCATTGATGTTGATTCTTGAATATATCATTTTAGCTTTGCTGATACCTCGCAGGAAGCGTGCATTTTTATTCACTTTCAGTTTGTCTTCCTTGCATGCGATCATGGTATATGTGTTGCAAAGTTTGTACGTTTATTGATCTAACTTAGCGTATTAAACTGATTTAAGTTGCACTTATATTTTCAATAGCATATTATTTGTTCACTCAGTATATTACTCTACTTGTATATTTGTCTTTGAACTGCCTGTACATATGTTGGTTTACCTGTGAGTAAGTTTATATATTCTTTGTTATAGCTCTGTTAGTTGAGAGTAACTTGTTAATTCAATTCTGTTGGGTGTGTGTTGTTAGGTGAGAAAAACAGAGTATTATAATAGTGTGTGGGCTGTGTTTGTACAGAGCTGCTTGCGTATGTGCGTAATGTACAGGGTTACGTGGATATATATGTGTGGTCAGGCGTGTGTGCATGGCTGTTCTAGTGAGTGTGTACTTACGTGTGTAAGTTTATGAATGTGTGTGTTGAGTAACTTGGGTATTTGTTGGTTTAAATATTCATACAGTTCTATACAGGTATCATTCTAACTATTAATATTATCACAAATAAAAGTTGCAATACATATATAGTACTCGATATATAAACATACATGAGTATGGCACAGGCACTATGATAGTGATATTATAAATAGGGTCAATTATATAGCAAATAAATATAAAAAATAAATTTTGTCAAAACTTGTACTGATTTTAATCAAATTTGGGATCCCCTCCATGTGAGCCTCTTGACATATGTTCGTCTCCTGCTTTTTATCATTTCTTTTAATATCTTTCTATTTGTGCCTTTTATGCTTGGACATTATAAAATGCTTTTTTACTTAGAATTTATATCATAATCAAAATTTAGGCTTATTGCTTAACTTTTTTTTATCCTGGATAAAATTCAAGCAAACTGATTTAAAAAAACTTACCAAATGCAAAAAAATTAAAACCTTGTCTACTATTGACCCTACAAAATTCACTATACACACTAAAAGATCAAACAGATAAAAATAGTGGAGCAGCAATTACTTCCACCATGCTGGTCAGCCCAGTAGTTTAAAATCATAAATTAAAAGGAAAACCCATACTTCCTTTTTTCCTTAATTTTCCTTTTTTTCCTTTTCACTACCAAACACACTGTACATTGCATGACATTAAACCAAACATTATGTAGTCATATTAACAAAAATGTATGTAGAATTCAAATCATGCAAATAATCAAAACTGAAGCTTCAACACATAACAGGTGGGTTAGATACAGACTGTCACAAATAACAGACGACTAGTGCACTGCACATTCAATATTCCACATTTAACAACTACAGGAAAAAAGTACTAGTTCTTTATACACTCATTAATTCAATAACAAGTGTAGAACTAAGACATAAACATTCTGAAGTCAAATACAATTTCAGATATTATGCGTTTACATTAACTCAAAAAATAATTATGATAACAACATGGGGCTCTGACGGCACACAAAGCTAGTAGATAATAATCAAACTTTGTAACTAAATAGGTACCTTTGAAGCAGTTCCATTGTTGGCGGTTCTTTGGATTGGAGCGACGAGACGAAGTTAGGGCAGTTCTTCAGATTGGAGGGCGTTGGGTGATATGACTTGAGCGGTTCCTCTGACGGTGGTTCTTCCGATTGGAGCGGCGAGACGAAGTGAGGCGGTTGCGATTTGATTTGATTATTTGATTCTTGAACAACGACGTGATTTGATTTAGGGTTTTTTTGAAGAGGAGGGGGACAAAGTGACTTGAGCGTTTTTTTCTTTGCTTCAAGAGAAAGGTGAAAAGAGGGAGATGGGGCACGGTGTTGGAAAGTTAGCCCGCGATATCTCCGCCTAAATAATTTGTTCCCGCCTTTTAACAAATAGCGTTGAAAATCATACGTTTGTTTATTTCATATGCCTTTAACAGGGAAACGCTATGGATTAGTGCTACGGATAGTGCATTTTGTTGTAGTGTAAGTATAATAAAATTTCCAAACAATGATTTAAATTCTTCAAATTAAATCATTATTTAATTTATTTAATTAACCTAAAAATCTGGGTTGTTACATATGTTCCCTCAGTAGATCTTCCAAGATTCAATTTACCCTCTTAGTTTGACCATCGGTTTGAGGATGATAGGCAGTGATCAGACTTAGCTTTGTTCCCAAAGCTACATGTAACGCTTCCCAAAACTAACTAGCGAAGATGGGATCCTGATCACTTACAATGCTTACTGGAACTCTATGCAGTTGGACAATCTTTCTCATATAAATCTCTGCCAATGATCCCGCAGTCCTCGTCAGCTTGACTGGAATAAAATTAGCACTATTAGCCGATCCACAATGAACCACATACCTTCATTTCCTTTTCTCGATCTAGGTAAACCCCATAAAAATCCATGGTTATTTGTTCCCAGTTCCAGTTGGGAATCTCCAATGATTGTAGTAGCCCAGTAGTCCTTTAGTTGTCGCCCTTGATCTACTGGCAGTTTGCACAATAGATGACAAAGATAGATATACCCCTCTTCATTCCTTCCCACTAGAATACCCGGTTCATGTCACGATGCATCTTTGAAACCCCAGGGTGGATACTTGGACCAATGACATATTCTGTCAAAACTTCCTGCCTAAGGCCATCGGCTTTAGGAACACATATCCTCCCATCCATCCTCAAAACTCCACGGCTATCAATTTCAAAACTCACACATCGACCTTCCTCAATATCCTTAATAATTTCCATGATTGTCTTCCCTTTATTTGTTCGCAATCTTCTCGAGGAGAGTTGGGGTGATTTCCAGGAGAGCACAAATTGAATTCCTATTCAAAGCATTTGCCACCACATTTTCTTTTCCCAACATATAAAGAATATCTAAGTCATACGCCGCCAGAAATTCCAACCACTATTGCTGCCTCAAGTTCAGATCCTTTTGGGTGAAAGATACTTCTGGGGCTTATGATCCATGAAGAGCTCGAACTTTTCACCAAACAAGTAATGCCTCCATATCTTCAAGGAAAACACGACAACCAATAGCTCCAAATCATGCATTATGTAATTCTTCTCATGGAGCTTTAGTTGTCTACTAGCATACACAATAACTTTCCCATACTGCATCAAAACTACGTCTAACCCTACGACACAAGCATCGGTATATACAGTCAACCCTTCCCTTCTATCCGAAATTGCTAACACCGGAGTGCTAGTTAACCTCTTCTTTAATTCAGCAAATGCTTCCTTATACTTTGGGGACCAAACAAACTTCTCATCCTTCTTCGTCAACTTGGTTAGGTGAGAAGTGATCTTGGAGTAGTCCTGGATGAATCTCCTATAAGATCCAGCCATGCCTAAGAAACTTTGAACTTATGTAAGAGTCTATGGCCTCTTAAAATCTTGAACATCCACTACCTTTACTGAGTTGACCGAGATGCCATCCCCCGTCACCACATGCCCGAGAAACCTTACTTATGCTGCCAAAAGTGACACATAGAAAATTTTGCCTTTAGAATGTGTTACCTTAATGTTTCTAACTCCACTTCCAAATGGTGTTTATGCTCTTCCTCAGTCTTAGAGTAGATAAGGATATCATATGTAAAGAACAACACGAACTTATTGAGAACATCCCTAAAAACGCGATTCATAAGGTCTACGAAATACGTGGGTGCATTGATTAGCCCATAAAGCATAACCAACCACTAAAAAAAAGTCCAGTCCTCTAAATTTCATTAGGATTATGCTATCCTCTGCTACTATTAGCTGGTGAAATCTGGTAGCCAGGTCCATTTGGGAGAATAGTCGGGCGTCGTGAAGTTGGTCAAAAAGGTCGTCTATGCGGGATAAGAGATACTTATTTCGAATGTTCTACTAATTTAACTTTAGATAATCCACACACGGTCTTAAAGAACCATCTGACTTTGCCACAAAAACTACAGTTGATCCCCAACTCGAACATTTGGTCCAATTAATCCTCTCCTCAATAAATCATTAGTTTGGTTTATTAGCTCTTTTCTCTCTCGGGGCCATTTTACGCATAGGTTTAATAATGGGTCTCACACCAGGAACTAAGTCAATACGAAACTCAATCTCCTAATGTGGAAGTAAACTGTTAACTTCTTCAAAAATATCTAGGAAATCCTTAACAATTTCTATAGACCCTAGCCCTTCTTAGGATGACTCCAGCGCATAAAGGAAACTATTCATTGGCTTGCTGGGATCCTTACATGATACCTCAACAAAATCTCCAATTTTAGTTATTCAAAATATCGTTCTTCCAACACAGTGTAAAACACCATTCACTGGCATCCAATCCATATCAAGTATAACATCGAACCCCTTGAAATCCAAGACAAACATGTCATAAGAAAAAGGTGGGTAAGGTAAGAAATTTGCATACCCTCACAGATCATGTACAGATTAATGGTACTACCTATGGGGTTAGAGACACAAATAGGGGTTTCTACAAATTTTTGGGAAACCGTAATTTTTCTATTCATTCTAAAGAAATGAAACTATGGAAAGCCCCGGTAACAAACAATATTCGAACAAAAATGCCATTAACAACTAAAGTATCTTCTAGAACTCCCTTTCCTTTCACATCTGCCGAGGTCGATGATTCATCCTTAATGGCATAAACTTTAATTTATTGACCTTTCTTTATCGGCGAACAATCCCTTATCATATACCTGGATGCTGACAATTATAACAAAGTCTTGTCTGAACCATTGGAGAGAGAGGTCCCGCTTGTTGCTGCTAAACTCCAGATTTCTTGCAAAACTTAGCGATATGCCCCTTCTGATTGCACTTATTACAAACGTAATCCTTAAACTTGTTTCCTAGATATCCTCCTTATTTTTCATTCCCCTGCTTCTTTCAGTTTGGGCTAAACTTCCTTTTTTTGGTTATTATTATTTCCACTCCGGGCTGCTGCCGGCTTCTTTTTCTTAAGAGCTTCATACCTCAAAGCCATGTATACCAAAAGAACTCTTCAAATGGGCAGTCATTTTCTCCTAGAATCCTTCCCTCATTCCTATCATAAACATCCCATTATATTTCAACGGGGTATCAATCAACTTTGGCTCAAACCGGGATAGCTTATTAAACTTAGTCTCATACTCTAATACTGATAAATCTCCTTGCTTTATATTCAAGAAAATCCTATACATATGAGTATTTCCTACAACGAGCATGAACTGGTCTTTACATATCTCCTTAAATATAGCCCAAGAAAAATGATCTTCTAGAACGTTAGCTATAACGGAGTCCCACCATGATGCTGCACCATCTTGCAACTGCCAAGATGCTAAGAACCACTCCTTCTCATCCAAAATATCTTTTCCCTTGAAAATATTTTCACACGAACGAAGCCAAGCTTGTACATCGATTATGGATTCCACTCCCTTAAATGGCTTTCCTCCCAGATTTGTATAATCCTGTAATGATCCGTATTTTTAACTATTTTAAATTATTAAATTTAATATAATTATCAAATAAAAATGGTTAGAAATAAAAATTTAATGATTTATTATTGTAGTTTATTGAATATAATAAATTTTTGAAATAAAACAATTCTGAAGATTTTGGCGATATCAAATATTGAAATGAATTTAATGTATTGAATGTGTTTGTTATCAATAACGGGAATTGAATAATAAATATTCGATTATTTAGATAGAAATGAAATATTTGTTGATAACAAACATTCATTTGAAATTAATGGTTTTTAATGTAGTTTGTTGAATAATTAAAATTGTTTAAATTTAATATTGTAGTTAATTAAATAATTGAATCTTCAATTAATGTGAATGAAAATGGTATCAAAAATTTATTTAAATGTTATTTAAATATGAATGAAGATTGTTAACATTTGAAATTGGATTTAAAAGTGAATAATTAGAAATTGGTAATTCATATTATAATTAACATGTAAAAATAGCCATTTTTGTCACTGTTTTAGATTTTGACGAAACCAGTTTCATTGGATCCGTAATAGTGAATTATTTTAGGATTTCAAGTTTCATAGCGATCGGACTTGTCATTTGGCCGTGCGAGCTTGAAACGTGTAGAGATTAATTAAAGGAATTTAAATGAATATAATTCGATTTTGAAAGCTAACTGCTGTATACATTGGAATTGGGGTTTGAAACCAGTTCCATTGAGTTTAAAAATATCGAAAACCTATATTTTGATATATGGCATGACCTATTTTCGTTTCGGGATCGAAACGGGCTTTTCGAGCCTTTGTTATCGCTTTGGCCCATTCGATCTGTTTCATCCATTCTTATCCATCTCTGTCTATATAAATAGATTTTTCCTCTAACCCTAGCAGTCTATTCCAAATTCTATACGTACTTCTTATTATCGTCTGCTCCTTCCCTCCTTACCAATGTTAGACATCAAAACCCTAAATCCCCAATTCCAAATCAAACTCCAAAATTCAAACTCCTCAAACCCTATCATAATATATATCATTATGAAGCTCTCGACGAACGTCATCTCTGTCTGCAGTTCGTTTTTGGAATTGAATCACGGTGTTGTCAAAAATTGGCGAAACATTCCTGGCCGTTCGTACTAGGGTTTGCAAATTAACGGTGGATCTTCATCCAATTGACAACCGGGAAGTGCTACAGGGTAGAGGGCGTCAAGTGAGGTTGATCCATGTGGTTGGGTTATCGAGATCATTAGCTAATTCGCCATAAATTGGCTGTGAATAGGGGCGGCGGCGGAGCCATAGGGGGTGGTCGGAGATGACGGTGAGAATAGTGTAGGGGAGGCCGGTCGTGGCGAGTTCGATGGGAGGGTCTGATCTGGTCGAAGGCAATCGAAGTTGGCGCGGTAGTGTGGTGAAGACGGTGGCTGTACATGGGTTCGTGATCGAATCGCGTCCTGTACGAGGGTTTCAGATGGTAATCGAAATTACAAGTTTGCCCCTATATTGTTTATTTTATTTAAATTTAAATTTTGAATCTTCTAATTAGCATAACTTTTGCATATGAACTCGAATTTGGACGCGGTTTCTTCCACTAAGATCATATCGAAATTCTAGACAACATGAATCTAGTTTGGTTGAATTTGGAGACTGGTCAAATTTTGGGCTTTTATTGGATTTCAAATCGACTACAAATCAAAGGTGAGTGATTTAACTCACTCACGCCATACTAAACCTTCTTATGTTACTTGAATTAAATTTACGATGTGATAAGAATTTTATTTATTGTTGTTTAGTAATTTAAATTGTCATTTGAATTTAATTTGAATGTTTTTGAATTAAATTATCATCTAAATTAATTTAAAATTAAATTGCTAGTTAAATACCTGATATTGATAATAAGTTGATTGTTGTGATTTATTGATTGATTTTGATGTTGATTGTGATGGATGCCTATTTGTTGACATTTTAGATGATTGGATATTATTTATTCTTATATATCCTTATTATCACTATGTATACGAAGTGACAGCATATAAACTTTTATTTGAATTATTTCGAATAAATTAAGAAATAGGTTGAAATGATATATACCTATGCCACTTTGATTCGGAAAGTATTGATTCGAGATACGGGTTGAAATGATATATTCCTAGAAAATTTAACTATTTTGGGTTGAAATGATATATTCCTAGAAAATTTAACTATTTTGGGTTGAAATGATACATTCCCAATCACTTGACCATAGGGTAGAAAATTATATACGGACACCGTTGGTCGGTTTTATATTATTTTCTAAATATTAAAGTATGTTTGATTTATAAATTTGATTTTAAATTTAATTTAATGATTTTATTTAAAATTTATATTTGGAAAATAATTTATTTTATATGTTTAATGTTTCAAATTATAAGTTAATATATGGCTTTGAATGTAAATTTAAGATTTTAACTTATAATTTTATTTAGTTTTAAATATATTTTTTAAATGATTTAAATTTTAATTTAACAAAATATTTAATATAGTTTTAAGAGATTTATTTACAATGTAATTTAATATAGTAAATATAGATTTTTAAAATAACTTTAATAAATAAAATGTAAGAAGTTAAGTAGAGATAATGTGGTTGGGCTGTTGAGATCATCAGCCAATTCGCAAGGAATTAGCCATGAATAGGAGCGATGGCGGAGCCACGGGGGTGGCCGGAGATGGTGGCGAGCATGGCGTAAGGGCGGCCTGTCATGGCGAGTTCGATGGAAGGGTCTGATCTGGTCGAAGGTGATTGGAGTTGGCACGGTTGCGTGGTGAAGATGGTGGCTGTATGTGGGTTCGTGATCGAAGCGCGTGCTGTACGAGGGTTTCAGATGGTAATCGAAATTACAAGTATTCCTCTATATTGTTTATTTTATTTAAATTTATATTTTCAATCTTCTAATTAGCATAACTTTTACATACGAACTCGGATTTGGACGCGGTTTCTTCCATTGGGATCGTATCTAAATTCCGAAAATTATGGAACTAGTTTGGTTGAATTTGTAGACTATTCAAATTTTGGTCTTTTATTGGATTTTAAATCGACTACAAATCAAAGGTGAATGATTTAACCCACTCACGCCATACTAAACCTTCTTATGTTAGTTGAATTAAATTTATGATGTGATTAGAATTTTATTGATTGCTATTTAGTAATTTAAATTATCATTTGAATTTAATTTGAATTTTTTTGAATTAAATTTCCATTTAAATTAATATTGAAATTAAATTGCTAGTTAAACACCTGATATTGATAACTAGTTGATTGTTGTAATTTACTGACTGGTTTTGATGTTGATTATGATGGATGCCTATTTGTTGACATTTTGGATGATTGGATGTTATTTATTCTTATATATCCCTGTTATCAACCTGTATACTAAGTGACAACATATAAATTGTTATTTGAATTATTTCGAATAAATTCAGAAATAGGTTGAAATGATATTTACCTATGACACTTTGATTCAGAAAGTATTGTTTCGGGATACGGGTTGAAATGATATATACTCGGAAAATTGAACTATTTTGGGTTGAAATGATACATACCCAGTCACTTGACCATAGGGTAGAAAATTATATATGGATATCGTCGGTCGGTTTTAAATTATTTTCTAAATTTTAAAGTATGTTTGCTTTTTAAATTTGATTTTTAAATTAAATTTAATGATTTTATCTAAAATTTATATTTGAAAAACAATTTATTTTATATGTTTAAAGTTTCAAATTATAAGTTAATATATGGCTTTAAATGTAAGTTTAAGATTTTAACTTATAATTTTATTTAGTTTTAAATATATATTTTAAATAGTTTAAATTTTAATTTAATAAAATATTTAATATAGTTTTAAGAGATTTATTTAAAATTTAATTAAATTTAATAAATATATATTTCTAAAATAACTTTAATAAATAAAATGTAAGAAGTTAAGTAGAGATAAAATTGTAATCTAATTCAGTTTAAAGGATTTAAATTTAAATGAGATTCTATTTAAGTTGTTGTTATTTAATTTCCAAGGGATAAAATTTTAAAATGTAAAAATTAATTTAATATGAATTATTAAGAAATGTTTCAAATCTAAATATATAATTGAAGTTAAATATTTTAGTATTGATTTAAATTGTAATTTAAGATTTATTATTAAAAATGTTTTATAAAATGACCATGGTGTGAAATAAGAGTTTGGTTGTTAAAAAGACCGGGGTCGGATATTGTCATACTCTCTGCCAATTCTGAAACCACTTTAACAAGTGTGCACATGGTGGAGAATCCAGAACGAAGTAGGATGGTTTGGCGAATGCTACTGGAATGAGGTAATAAACGCAGCCTTGACCTTCGGGTCATAATGATATGACTAAAACAGGAGCCTATGTCTGGCCAATGGGTTAGCAACCTTTAGGGGCCATCACCCCTTCGTATTATTATATTGATTTTGGACGCGATTGGTGCACCTTGATTTGATTTTGGGAGGGTGGACTCGGTGGGCGGTCGTAGCTACGATGCGTTACCACCATATAGAAAGGGTAAACTGGTAGAATTCTACCCTCGGCATTGCCTCGCGTGCCTTGTCATATTATCCTTATCGAGCCCACTACGATTTTGTTTTGTGTCGTACCTATAGAGTGCTCCTTGATAGACTACCAATTTACGGTAGAGTTTACAGTACTATATAGACTACGATGCCTATATAAACGTGTTAAGGGGGATATGGGTAACGCCTTAACGCTATTTTCAATGTTATACTTTACTGATAGACACTACATATATATAGCGTATTTTACTACATATAGATAGTTTAACGGATCCTTAGGAGATGGAAAATCCTGTAACATCTCTTAAGTTATTGCACGCACGTTATACACTGGATAGGAGATGTGAAATCCCGTAAACATCTCTAAAGTTATTACACTCATATTTATTTGCTGTTGATTTAATTTACATAAGAACTTTTAGTTCTGACTCGAGTGTTTTGTCTTTTCATTACGCATGGGTCAGCTTGAGCATTTCGGTGTTGAAGACTTTATTTCTGGAGGACGAAGACGGAGTTTGATATATTATATTATTATTAATTTTCCACTCCATCATTATTGGTATGTCATTGTTTGTATTCTGATTGTTTTAAAAATTGAGTAATCAAATGTATATTATAAAACAGCTTCATGAACTATTTATTTGATTATTATATTTTGTCATTGTGCTGCGAGATTCTGTGTTTGTTTTTCCTTCTTTTCTCTTATTTTCTTATTTACCCCATTGACAATCCTCCCTTTTGAATGGTTTGAGTTAGACATGTGTGGTTTATTGCCAATTTAAACCATCCAAAAAGGTCGTCGTCACAAATCCTTGCATAGAGCTATAAAGTTCACACGGGGCTGCGCCGGTGCTGCCTCTTCAACTATTCTAACTCTTCTAATGTTCGAAGATCGACCATTGGTGGTCGTAGTGTTTCTAGCTCCTTTATCTCATCTTGTCCTATTGCTCATTCTTAATACTGGATATAGTAAGATAACCCTTTAGAATAATTAGACGAGATAAATCTAGAGGGAAAGGGTACTAATCAAACATATCAAAGCTGATCTAACTAATTTGAGTATATACGAATAAAATTACAAATACACTGTCTCATAGACTATACTCATTCTAAGGTATTACTAATCCTATCTCTAATGAGTTGACCCCGACCAAAGCCTAGGTGTTTGCTCAACCTAAGCTCTGATACCACTTGTAATGATTTGCCTTTCTTACTCCTAAGACGACACTTAAAATACCCATGGTACTCATGTGCTAATCATCTAAGAGTTTGAAAGATATCCATTAACGAAAAAGAAAAGGAAAAGGCAAGAAGATAGTAAATAAAGAATCTCACATCGTAAGGCAATCACGTATTATAGTCAACATAAAATAGTACATAGCATCATTACCAAATTGAATATTAGATTTACACAAATCCAACCTCAGTTAGAGACAGTTATAACTGCATATCCCTATAATGCTGATACAAAATATATACATATACAGTAGAAAATAAAAAAGATAACTAGATATCATTGAAGCCACCTGCTCCTCCAAAATGCATCCATAGAACTAAGACTACTTGGTTACTCATAAAAATTTGAATACCCTAGAGTTTTAGGAAAAAGAAAAAAAAACTCCGGGTCAGACATGTGTGAGTAAACTCCAAACCACTGAATTGTTAAACTTATGAAACCCTTAAAAAATAGAAAGGTATCCCGTAAGACTATGCCGAACATAAACACGGATGGGTTTTTACCTTATGATAACCAAAACATTTATATAGAAAATCCATTAATATTATAATAATGTCAAGGGTTTAATGTGAATATTGAACATAGCAGAAATGGTCACATTAATTACATTCCAGGATATTAGGTATATAACTAAACCTTAAAGGCACTTATTGGAAATTGGGTTCCATCAATGACAAGGCTAAGCTACCGGGTACTGCCTGTCATAGTACACCTCTAGAAAAATATACCAAGGTCAAAAAGAGCATCATGCAACGGGTACTACCTGTCATAGAAAACATCTAGAAAAGTGTACCGAGGTCAACAAGAACATCATGCATCCGTGCTACACAGGACCGGCCTACCCATAGCTAGATAGTACTGAGTATGATCATCCCTTAATTGTGATCAACAACTGCACTTGGACCCAAAGCATATCATTTCTTTGCTTTAGTCATTCCCGGATGTGAGGCTTGAGGCTACAATTTACCTTATATATAGCAATTCCACTTGGTATCCTACCATTGCCCTCCTGGCGACAATGCAAAGTTAGCGTTCGTCCATACAAGTTGTTTAGGATATGACAAACCGAAGGCACTACTTCTACTACATCCCTTTTGGAATCACCCTCGGGATTAGTAGCAAGTATCCCTTGTATGCCAAAGATCTCCATCTTCGATTTCATCATCTTCTACATGTTTCCAATTCGAATACTTATGTTGGTCCGAAGTGATTTTCAGATAAATCATGTTATCTAATCCCCGTCTCTTTGAAACAACATTCAATAAATTTAAAAGGGTCAAGTTATCGATAGTGGACAAAACCATTTTCTAGGGTATGTATAGATTTTCATATGGAAAATAATACATCCTATACTTATCCCCCACTTTCCAATTTCAAATAGCGATATCCCTTGATTAACAATGAAGTGGGACAAGTTACAAAAACTAACCTTGACTCGACTTACATTCTTACTTCTCAGGATAGAGACGAGTTTCCATATCTCAGAATTTGTTGTTAAGTATAAGATAAAATACCTTCCATATATTTAATTTATCATAACCCATTTATCAAAGTTAACTCCCTTATATTTATCATGTTTATGACATTTCATCTCTATCCCTTGCCTAGAAAATAAAGTTCTCGATCTTAGAGATAGAGGAAAGCCTACTCATCAGCTTTTAGTACTAAATACAAGATGAATTACTTTTAATAAAATGTATCAACATTTTTAGAATAACTTATTCATATTTGTTTGGCTACTTAATGGCGTAGATAAAGAAATGCCCTTGTATTTAAACCATTCTTTGTAAAAGAAAGTTGCTTTTAAACAAATCGATCCATGTAAATAAAGTAACTAAAAATTAATAACCTTTATTTAAGTAATTAGAATAAGTTCAAACCTTTATTTAATAATCATTAAATCTAACTAAATATTAATTAATTAATAATTAACTAATTAAAACCTACCTAATTTATAATAAATCAATAATTAAACCTTAATTAATTAACCGTCAATTAATAATTAAACCTTACTTAATTAAAAATTAATTAGCCTTTACTTAATTAATTATTATTATCTCACTTAATTAATCATTAAGTACAATTACCTTTACTTAATTAATTAATTTGAATAATCATTAATTCATTAATAATTAATTAATTAATAGTTAAACCTTTTTAATACTCATAATATATCTTGAAATACTTTTCAAAATTTACTTAAAATGAAGCACCTTTAGTTTGTACAAAAGTGTTCGTTTTATGAACTGCATCCATAGAGACTATCGATATGGATATCATAACCTCAAAACTAGTTTTATATATCAAATATCCCTAAAACCCTTACCTTTTTAATTTAAATAACTTTATAAACTTGGATAAAGTCTTTGAAAAAACAAAAGATAAAGTTTTGAAACTTTATAAAACTTTCCCAAGAAGAAAAATAAGTAAACAAGTTTAAAACCAAGGGATCTCGTCGTCAAAACACAACAAATTCAAGTGCTACTTTCCAAACAACATACAATATCCATATAAATCCATACACTTAGAAAAATGTAATACCAAACACATAACAAGTAAAGATCATTACTTTCACACATTACTCAACTTTTCGACCTCATTTCCAAGTCCATAACATATTACATATAAGCGAAAATATATAAACACAACAACGCCACTTTTCAACCAAACATTCAACAACAATTATCATCAACGTATAAAGTTTAAAACTTTAGTTAATGGGCAAGCTTTATTCACCAAAAATCACCCAAAACAAGTCAAACTACCACTACAACCTATATCGACCCTAGCCCTTTGGATTTTCTTTGAATTTTTTTTAGATTTTTAGCCTTAGGAAGTGGATTTTGGTTCACCTAGAGTGGAGGAGGGCTTGGCCTTAGGTTTGAAAGGGGGTTTGGGCTTGCTTTTGGAGGAGGTGAGGTGTGGGAAAGGAAAGAAGTAAAATATAGCTTGGTTTTAAGGATTTAAAATGGAAAAGGATATGATTTTTAATTTTAAAAAACTTTGGAAGCCATTAAAAAGGAAAGGTGGTGTTTTTGAAAGAGGAAGTTAGTTTTTAAATGAAGAAGTGAGAATAAAATGAAAATGGAAAAAAAGGAGAAATAATTTTATATGAAAGAAATAAGTGAACTACTCATTTATCCATTGGATTCTTACTCCCCATAATCTTATGCTACATCACTACCCTCTCCTTTTCCTTCATATACATGCAAGGACCACCCCCTATCCATCACATCATCCCACTTCCTTCTCATGATGTTACATTATAATGTGACCTTTCCTTTTCATTTTCCTTTTATTTTGTTTTTAATTTTTGAGAAAAAAAGTCACATCTTACTTTTTTTTACTTTAGTGAATAAAATTTCACCATATATATTAACCATACATATGTTAATTAGTATATGTATGTGAGTGTATAGAACATTCCCGACAACTTTTAGACAATGAAAAGTCAAAAATTCAGAAAATGATTTTCGGTCACATTTTCGATTTTTATTTGAACTAATTATTTTTGTAAACTAAACTCCTAAACAATATCATCATTATTAGTTATCACTTAGAAGAGTTTTATTTGAGTTATAAAATCCATTAATTAATCATTTAAAAATATATTAAATATCCATATTCAATGTGATTAAATTTTGGGTCGTTACACGGCTAAAGCGTGACAATTTTGGAAGTTAAAGTAGTTTATATCTTGAAGTTAAAATAGATCTCAGAATTGTATATTCAATGTCCAGTATGAATAAATTTCATATATCCCAAAACTTTTAAACTATGAAATATTGGATCTACAGTTCAACAATCGAATGCAGGCACATCTTTATATTAAACATACAAATAAAGTAGATTGAAGAGTTAACCAAATGTAAAATCAAAGGACATACCATAATAAAAATTAGGGCTATGACTTTGAAAACAATAGGATTACATATAAGAATACGATATTGTAAGATATAACAAAGGAAACAAGAGTTTTTTTTCTTTTCAAAATGAGTCAAGAATTAAATTGGCCTATCATCACAAAAAAACAATGAAAATAGGATTTACCTGAACCGAAATCAAAATAGCCTATCATGATGATAGCATAAATATTAGACTGAAATAATTGCGCAAAATAAAAGAAATAGTATAATCAATTTGATTCAAGAATTAAATTTTACACTAGTCGATGCCAGAATTACATGTGCCTTAATGACCTATCGATGCTTAAGCGACAACTCACGGGAAGTTTGAGGAAAAATGGTGCTCGTTGATGATGGGACGACGAAGAAGATCAGGAAAGTGCCTTGCACCATTGCGGTGGAGGTAGCTATCTGTCACTTGGTCAGAATTAGGAAATTTTACGGTCATCAATTCATCGGACGTTTGTTTATTTGAAGACTAGTGTTAGGTAGAAAAGCGGAGAACAAGGAAGTAAATTTAGTAATTTAGTTCTTTCTTTGCTAAAAACAACATGACTTTTGGTTTCTCAGAGCAAAGGATGTTTTACTCGGTGTCAATAGTATAGTATAGATTATGTTTTAAATTACCTTTGCATTGTACAGAAAACTATTACTATTTATATGTTCATTATGCATAATATGATATATTATAATTGTTTTTGTATCGTGAAATACTGTTCATTTCATGTGGCTATGATAAATGATTAAAGTGACTTAGCATATATATATATATATTTAATGGTTATGTAGCATCTTTGGCGGTAGTAACAAAAATGTGATAGGGCATACAACACCAATTGTGTAATCTAGCCACACCTTGCTAACTTTAATTGCCAAGATATCACCGGTTAAATAAAAATTTGTACACTACCTTAGTTTATTTGTAATAGATACATTCGGTTATCTAATGGTGTAAACTATTAGTAAATGTTTCTGTTTCACTGTTTATCTAGGTTGATCTTGAACACACACTATCATTTAATTTTTACAAGCTTTAATCGCATTTATCTACCGGTTTATAAAAAACTATTTGTTGAGGTAAATTCACACGAATGATCGTAAATCAACCAAAATAAACGCGGAAACAATAAGATCGTGTTGTAATGAGATAAAAGGAACAACAATAAGAGAGTCCAAACAGCAAAGCACAGAAAACATTTAGAGAGTTCATACATGGATTTATAGTGGTTCCACTATCATGAGATCGTGTACATCCACTTTGGTAGGGAGATGAGATTTTATTACTTCCTATGTAAAGAAATTTTTACAAGATTGATAATGGAGGCTGAGAAGAGGAATAAAAAATACATCTTGAGAGGATGATTCAAAACTCTACATAATTACTATCTTTATATAAAAATTATTACTTAGGGTTGAAGTAATTGATTTATGATTATAAAACAATGCCTTATAAATTCTCCTATTTATATGGGAAACCTTTATCCGTTTGATTTTTCAATTTCCTCCAATTTGCACACGTCTAATGAGATTCTTTCTTTAATAAGCTGATTAGAGAATTGTTTGATTACTTCAACCTTCCAAATAATTCTCCTTCTTATGTAGATAATTTATTGCCCCCCCCCCCTCATGTAAATAATTTATTTCCCACTTTAATGCAATAAAAGAGGCAATATATTTAAGTCATTATCTAAAATAACTTCCAATTTTTTTTAATATGGAAATATTGTGTCATCGAAATCTAACAATCTTCACCTTGATACTATATTCCCATCCAAGCCTATCAACTCCACTTACATTCTCTTAATCCAAGCAACTCTCAGACAGGACACTATGGATACTTCCTCAATGAGCTTCGGCATGACCATTACCCATTGCGCTTTGTCAACAAACTCGGGAAAGACCACCGCCCGCCAACAAAGTGTTGAAAGTACCCTCTCCTTTTAGGACCTATCAATCTCCACAAACGTCTTCCATCTACTATCTCACTCTTCCTATGTGCCACCAAGTGGCACCTAGCACTTCACCAAGCAAAACATGTTTGAGCAATGCTCGAACTTTTTAATAGGTAAGGACTTAGTGAACATGTCTGCTGTGTTTCCTTGGTATGAATCTTCTAAACATGCACCTGCTTTTCTTCATTCAAAGAGATAAGGAAAGACTATCTTACCTCTGTGTGCTTTATCCTCGAACTATATGCCAGATTCTCAGCTAGATGTATTGCACTTTGATTGCTGCAATTTGTTACCATACTCCTATGGACAAAGCTTATCACATAGCAATCGCTTCAAGTAAAGTGCTTCCTTAGCTGCTTCAATAGCAACTATCAATTCTGCCTTTGTAGTAGAGAAGGTGACTATAGTCTACAACCTCGCACTCCAACTAATGGCTGCCTTTCCAAGTGTAAAGACATAAATTAAGGTTGACTTCCTTCAATCTCTATCTCTGGCATAATCAAAATCACAAAATCCGACCAAGCTAAAATCATTCTCCCTGCCGTAAAAAACAAGCCCATAATTTGTTGTTCCTCTAAGATACCTTAAAATGTACTTCAATGCTTTCCCAATGTGGTTTTCCTAGATTAGCCGTATAGGCAACTAACCAAACCAACCGCTTATGCAATATCTAGTCTTGTGCAGACTATAGCACACATCAAGTTTTCAATCGCACTAGCATATGGTACCTTCTCCATATCAGCTTTGTCTTCATCTGAGATCGGAGAGCTCTTCTAAAAGCTGAACATGCAAAGGCGTAGGAGTACTGATTTCCTTCATCTTCTCCATGTTGAACCGAGCAAGTAATTTCTGGATATATTATTTCTATGGCAATCTCAACATCTTCAGCTTTCTCTCTCTGGATTTCCATCCCTAAAATCTTCTTTGCTTCACTAAAGTCTTTCATCTCGAATTCTGCCAGTAGCTTCAATTTAACCTGTCAATTTCAACTTTTTCCTTGGAAGCGATTAGTAGATCATCCACATACAAGAGTAAATATATCCAGTTACCATCATTCATACGCTTGAAATAAATGCAAATGTCTTTAACGCTTCTATTAAAACCAAGAGTATGCATAGAAGAGTCAAACCTCTTGTACCATTACCTAAGCGACTACTTCAAACCATATACAGACTTCTTCAACTTGCAAACACATTCCTTCTTTCCATCCCACACTAATTCTTCCGGCTGATTCATATAGATGGTCTCCTCTAAGTCCCCATGCAAAATGGCCATCTTTACGTCTAATTGTTCCAACCCATGTCATCGGTTGCAACAATAGCTAGCAATATTCGGATAGAAGTATGTCTAATAACCGGAGCAAACACCTCTTCATACTCCATCCCCTTCCTCTATGAAAACCCTTTTTGCAACAAGTATAGCCTTATATCACCCATCATCCTTTACCTTATATACCCACTTGCATCCTATGGCTCGGCTTCCTTTGAGGGGATGGTTCCAATTCCTAGGTCTGATTCTTCTTTAAGGTATCCATCTCCTCCTCTATAGCATGCATGCATTTCGAGCTAGCACTCGTACTCATAGCTTCTTCAAGGTCAAAAGGCTCATCTTGCACTATATGCAATGCATAGTCAAACTGATCATCAAGGCTAAGATTTCCATAGCTCCAGTCTCCATACTTATTTGGTGGCCTTCTAACTCTAAAGCTAGCCCGAATAGGTGTAACTTCTCCTAAGCTTCTATCAACTCCACCTTGAGTTGAATCATCTGTAGATTTATGACCATCACCATTATTGCTAGAGGAATTTTGTGGACCTTCATATGATGTGTCAACGACTGTAATTACTCTGCCTTCATTTTAAGCTATATCTCTACTTTAGGTTGATATATGAGAGTAGTTTCCATCTCCTTAGGCCTTTCTGCTTCTGAATCTATCGAAATTGATAAATTCTCCTTCGGCTTGAACATAGCGAACTCATCAAATGTGACATGTCTCGAGTGCACTATCTTCCTATCAATAGAGTTCCAAATGTGATACCCTTTGATGCTTTATGTATAGCCCAAAAATATGCCTTGATAGGCTATAACCTCAAACTTGTCATTTTCTGTAAGGTAAACATATACAAGGCTACCAAGTATACAAAAATAATTGATATGTATAGATATACTTTTCCATCTTTCCTCTAGAATCTTACCACTAATGGATGAACATGGAATTCTATTGATAATATATGTTGTAGTCAATAAAGCTTTAACCCAAAATCCTCTAGATAAACCCACCGTCAATCCCAAACACTGAGCTTTCTCCAGTAGAGTCCTATTCATCCTTTCAGCACTCCATTTGGTTGCGGATCTCCAAGTGTAGTGAAGTGTCTCTGAATTCCATGTTGCTTACAGAAATCTACGAACTGCTTAGAAACAAACTCACCACCATTGTCGGATCTCAACACCTTCAAATTCCTTCCGACATCATTCTCTACTACTGCCTTCTAAGTTTTGAACTTCTCAAACGAATCTGACTTGGCTTTCATTGAAAACACTCAAACCTTCCGAGAGTAGTCATCGATAAAAGAGATAAAATACTTAGCTCCTCAAATTGAAGCTATAACTACTAGTCCCCAAACATATGTACAAACAAACTCTAGTACTCCTTTGGACTCATGTCTACCAAGACCAAAAGAAACCTTCATCTACTTACCCAATACACTTTTTTGGCAGAATTCCAAACGGTTGAAGCTTTCACCCTTGATCATCTTTCTTCTATGAAGCAACTCTAATCCATTCTATGAAACGGGACCCAATCTAAGATGCCAAAGTCTGGTGGCATCTAAAGCCTGTAAACTATCAACTCCAACGCACGACTCTCAAAGAAATGTAGATCCTTTCAGTACATAAAGATTCTAGATCATCATTCTTTTCATCAATACAAGAGCACCACCATCACCTTCAAGCTATCTGACTCTATCATAATCTTACAACCCAAAGATGCTAGCTGACCAAAGAAAGAAGAGATCTTCTTAAACCTGAAACATAGCGGACCCCAATGATAGTGTGCACCACACCATTGTGAATGCAAATACGCACCGATCCTTCTTCTAATGACTTACAAGTAGCATCGTTTATCAATATGGAGGTTCCCTTCTTACCTTCATAAGAACAAAAATACTCCTTCCTTGGTGTCATGTGGAAAGACACCCCTGAATCAAGCTCCCAATGTTCTGGTACATCAGAAATAGATGCAGTCAACGCATCATTAAAAACAACCTTCTCCTCCACAATAGATGAAGAACCATCCACTTCATTTCTCTTTCTTAAATCTAGATATTCTTTATTCTAATGGCCACGCTTCTTACAACGATGACACATATTGTTTATAAACTTGCATCTCCAACCACTTTCGGGCATCCTCAACTTGGAACACCCTCTTAAATTATTATTCTTCTTCTCCTTTCTTCCTCTCTATACGAACAGTCCTTGACTACTACTAGATTTTCCACTTTTTCTCATAATTTTCATCTGATCTTCATCTCTTCACTCAGTAATCCCGTCTTCATATCTTCTAATGTTAGTGTGCTTCTGTCATAAATCAAGCTATTAGCGAATACTTTATATCGCACTAGAAGAGAGCATAATACCACCATATCCTTTTGCTCTACATCCACATTCAAATAAACAACTTTCATCTTCATCATCATGTTATCGAAGAAATTAAGATGTGCTTTTAATGATGTACCTTCCCACATCTTGTAATTAAAGAAAGTCTTCAACAAAATTAGCCTATTTATGAGCGACTTCTTCATGTTGAGATCCTCCAATTTCTTCCACCAGCCTCTAGCGATAGTTTCATTACTAATCTCTAGGATGGCATTCTCACCCATGACCAATTGGACGGCAGTAAAGGCCCATTCTTCCATCTCCTTCCTTTCCAATTCTGAGATATCTGTTGGCAACGATTCTGCGTCAAACACCACCCGATGAACACAGTTTCTTCTCAACACCGCCTTCATCTTCCACTACCACTTCTTAAAATCATTATGTATGTTACACTTCTCTATAACCAACTACGAACCAGGTACTGCACATAAACTCCTAGTGTAGGATGCATACTCCTGGGTAGGTCTAAACTCATTTTCATCTCCAGATACTGCCATTTTATTGATTACCTTTTAGTCCTAGATTCAACAACAACCCTCAAAGCTATTATACCAGACCGTTAGGGTAAATTCACACGACTGTAAATCAACCCAAATAAATGCGAAAGCAATAAGACTATTTTGTACTAAGATAAAACAAACAGTGATAAGAGAATCCAAACAACAAATCATGGAAAACAGATAGAGAGTTCATGCATGGATTTATAGAAATTCCACTATCGCGAGATGGTATACATCTACTTTAGGGAGATGAGATTTTATTTGCAACGACTCGCATTTTACATATTGAACAATCGTAAAATATTATTTTTAAATTTATATAAGGTCGTATGACTCTATAAATTTTGATAGAAGTCGAATAGGCATCCGAGACCACTTTCATTGAAAAGATACGACATAATAATGATTTGGACTTTCCGGTTAGGAGACATCACTATTTGAAGATTGGAGTTATAGATTTTCTATTTGGTAGTGGTAGGTTAGGCAATGGAGGACCGGACAGGAAATTTTGTTCGATAGTAGTCGGTTCGACAGGGTTTTTTTCGGCAAAGAAGACCGTAGATGAAATCATATCCGATAGTTGATTGATTCAGGGGGTGCTTTGGGATTTTTCCTATAAATAGGTGAGCCATCTCTCCCCAAATCACTTTTCTATCATTTCTCAAATAGCTCCCAGCCCCTATTATTCCATTCTTCATCCAAATCCTTCTCCTTTCTCATCTAAATCTTGTCCAAACCATAGATAAGCAAAGGGATACATTAGAGAGCTTCAAATTTGCATCTTTGGGAAAGAAAAATCGGACCTTCTTTGGAATTCTTGGATTTGCATCATTTTATGTTCAAAACTTGGTTTTCGAAGGTTTTGGCTAGTAATTTATCATTTCTCACCTTATTTAATATATATTTCCATGTTCTAAACTCATTCTTAAGTAAAAATCATTTATGGGGACTATTTTAAAGTGAAACCTAAAGTAAAAATGAATTTAAAATGTTTTAATCATGTTAATTTGATGTATGATTGCCTTGGTATGTGTAAAGCTATGTTAGAGGCATATTATAAGATGATTTGTCATGAATTATAGTATGTTTGCATGTTTGAATGTTGTTTGGTACATGTATGGTGTCTATATGTATGCTTATATGGTTGAAAATGCTCATCAGCACAAACTAGATGTTGGAATCGTTAAAACTGAATTTCGACAGATAGACTTGAGGATGTTAGTAGTTGTATCGATGCATACAGAAGGCACACGGGTCAAGGAATGGAGCATAGTGATGAAATCAAAGCAAAAGCGTAGTTTGGAGAAATCACAGCATTTCTTTTCGGTGCTTGATGTCCGATGGTGGTCTACTTTGAGTCGTGCTTGGTATTTTTATGGGTCGGACCCAGACAAGAAAATCGGTTCGGTGCTTGGAGTCAACTTAGTGCCCTGGGGTTGTTTATTTTGGGTAAGAACTGAGCAAGATTTTTTGTTTGGTGCTTGGTGTCTGGTGGTGATTTGCTTAGGATCTGCTTGGTCTTTTTTGGTGGAGTGACTTGGTTTGGAACAATAAAGATTTTCTATTTGGTGCTTAGAGTCATGTCCGGTATTTTTATGGGTTAGACCCAAGAAAAATTTTCTGTTTGGTTTTCTTATGCTGTTTGGAGTCACATGAGCAGTTGCATGGGGCTTGACATGGGTATAACCGAAAAGAAAATGAAAGTTGGGAATTTTCGCCGTGTCACAGTGATACTTTAGGGATTTCTTTGTGACATGATCTGAGGTTCCTAGGGGTGACGTGGAGTGGAGTAAGCAACTTCAAACAACTCGGGACGACTTTGGATTTCGTGTGGCGACTAGCGAAGCAATGGAATAGTGCTTTGACATGATAATGCCGCCGATGAGGACTTCAAAACTTTGGTACGATGACTCTGCAACTTACGATGGGTGTCTAGAGGTAATCCGAAGAGGACGACTTAACGATGGGAGTCGTTATGGTGATCCACAAGGGCTAGTTCAATAATGAGGGCTTGTGAGTAGAATTTGCGACCGTGTTCTACTGTGGAGATAGCTGGAATAAAATAATTGTTGAGTTCCATTATGAAGACACACGAAAAGGGATCATTGACAACTCAAAGGCTTCTACTATGCTCATAAAGAATGGGTATTTGGGGACACCTACCTAGATTTGCGATTGTGTCTAAATCTTGTGAAGTAGGTTACATTGGGCTTTGTGATTATGGGCCTAGTTCCTAGCCTTTCGGAGTTGGAGTGGCATGGATTCAAGTACCAATGAGGCAGAGATTATGATTGGGTCTTTGGTTTGCGGTTGTGCCATATGAGTTGTTATTATATCCAATGCACATGAGTGATGGTCAGGATTATTTAATGGATGCTATGTTTACCGTGCTTATTTGTCATTGTAGGGTGTCATACGATGTAGGTATTTTCGACTATATACCTAGACATTTGACATTGTACTTCAATTATAGTACACTTATATTGCTTTGATAGTAGATTAGAATATATCAACTGTTATGTGCTAACTCTTTGGATGCATGGATAGGTAAGGTATGGTGCTTCGTACCCAATGACCATATTTGCTATATACAATTTTTATAGTATTTATGAGATGGTGTATCGTTCACACCAGATTGTTGTCTGACCTGAGGTTTTATGCTTTGCTTCTTATTATCTTGGGTACTTTTAAATGAGTAGATTAGGGATAACAGGTCTAGATAGCGCATGAGATTGTACAAAGTATGAGCTAGAGGTTCTGCTTTCATATATCTATACTTAGGGCTTACTATCACTTTATCTATTGTGTAGTACTATGAAGCTATATCAGTATTTGTATTTTGAGAGATAGTTAGAGAGTTTATTTCGCATACTTGAGAAGTATAAACCCTTTATTTTAGTTTTTGTATAGTCTGTGAACCTAATGCACTCTGATGTTCTTATTTAGGGTTTATTTGATTATATAACTGTCTCGCCTGTTTACATCTATGTTATTATATTTTAGTTTGTGTGTGCGCTGTGAGATGTTCTATAGGTTCTGTGTTTGGATTTTTTTTCTATTTTACACTCTTGGATACCATCCTACATCGGCCGGGTACCTCCATGGTGTGTTATACAAGTATATTAGCTACCAAAAGTGTAGGGTGGTCGTCTCATTTAATATCGAAGCGAGGTTGCATAGACGACCTAAGTTGATACTAGGGTCCATTAGAGACAACTAATGAGCTCTCAATTTAGAATGGATCAAGCGATATATGAGTGAGTGTACTTGTTATACTTTGGTTTTCAAAACTATGTAGTAGTATATATATAGTGTATAAGTCGCATTGCATCCATGGACACCACTTGTTCCTTTTAGAGAGACTGGTTCTTATTACATCTTATAAGAATGAGCTGACTAATAAGGAATACTATTAGGATTCTAGCTCTAGAGTTGAGGCGGGATCAGGGCCTGCTAATCCTGACTTGCATAACATGTTTGTTGACATGGTGCGAAACATGGTTCAGAATGCCCAAGTTGCTCCTGTTGTGGCTGTTGGTTTGGTGTTCTAGCGCAAGCGACAAGGGCTAACTTTTCCAAATTGAGCAAGGATTTTTCTACTCTAGGTGGAAATCGTTTCTTAGAACGGAATCATCCATCAAAGTGCTTGATTAGTTAGACACCTATGAACACATCTTTGAGGATATGGAGTTAGAGGATGGGATAAAGAGAAAGTTGGCCTCTAGATAGCTTTAGAGACGAGCTATAGGGTGGTGGAATGCCATCAAGACTGCTCCTAAGGATCAGATTACTTGGGAGCAGTTCAAGGAAATGTTTGAAGAAAAGTATATACCTACCGCTCAAAATTCGATGCTTTTCCAAAAGTTTACTGACTTGAAACAAGGAGACATGTCTATGTGGAGTATGTGGCAGAATTCGACAGGCTTTCAAAGTACGGTTTATCTTTTATCAATATTCCACTCAAGAAGAACAAGAAGTTTATCATTGGATTGGATGATTATCTTGGAGGGAAGCTCATGAGTCATATTGATGAGACCTTGGAGATGCTGGTGGAGAAGGCACTTCGACATGAGAGTTGTATCCTAAGCCTTAGTCAGTTGTTACTCCCAAGGATGAGCCAAAGCTGCAAGCTGGCATGGAGGCAAGAGGAAGTGGGACAACAACAAGAAGAAAATGCAATTTCAAAAGAGTGGTCATAAGAAGGGCAAGTGGGAGCCAATTTGCTACAACTGCGGGGAGAAGAGACATGTTGTCAGAAACTGCAAGGCGAAAGGCAAATAGTGCTACAACTGTAACAAGCAAGGGTATGTCAAAAAGGATTGTCCGAAACAGCCAAGAAAGAAGTAGGTTGTTTCTGCTTACACTTTGAATACTATTCCAGCTTCATTAAGTGGTTCGTCGATGAAAGAGAAGAGGAAGAGTGTTTTTATACATGATATGCTTTCTATTTTTCACACACATGTTTGTGCATTATTTGATACCGGTGCTTCACATTCTTTCATATCTGGTGATTTGTTCGATAAATTGGGATTGAAAGCCAAGATAGTTGACCGACCTTTGATTGTCACGAACCCTGTTGATGGATCAACTAGTTTTTGCATGCTTTGTCGACTTAGCCTTATCAAGTCATAGATGTTTGTTTGATTGTGATTGCTTTGTTTTAGGTTTTTTAGGGTTCGGGATTATTCTGGGAATTGACTGGTAGCAGAGGTAGAAGTAGTTTGGATTATGAGAGGCTGTTGGTGATGATAGGGATGGATGTTGGGCATAGGTTGGAGATAGGTTGCTTACCTAACGATGGGGTGATGGTTAACTTTTTGTATTCGCTCGAGATCCCACATGACGAGTTATCATCTATGCCTATAGCATGGGATTATCTGGACATATTCGAGGAGGTGATCGAATTACCACCGCACAAGGAGATAGAGTTTCATATATATTTGGTAATGGACTCCAGACCGATGGTTATACCTTTAAGGCATATGGCACCCTTAGAGCAGAAGAAGTTGGAGGTGCAAGTGAATGACCTATTGATGCAAGGATTCATTTGGAGGAGCATATCTGAGTGGGGCGCACATGTAGTATTCACCACTTAGGTAGATGGCTCTCCGATGTTGTGTGTAGATTACCGTGAGCTGAATAAGGTGATAAAGAATAATAAGTATCCACTCCCACGTATTGACGACTTGTTCAATCATTTCCATTGTGCGAAGGTGTTCTCGGTTGGACCTTGCAATGAGGTTTAATCAGCTAAGGGTAGAAAAGGAGAGTGGTTGATTTCAACGTTCCGTATGCCGTTTGGACTCTATGAGTGGTTGGTTATGCTGTATGGGCTAACCAATGCACTGGCATATTTTGTTGATCTTATGAACCGTGTTTTCAGGGATTAGATAAATAAGTTTGTGCTTATGTTCATGGATGATATCCTTATTTATTCAAGGATGGAAAAAGAACACAAGAAGCATTTGAGGATTGCGCTCGAGGTGTTGAGGAAGCACTGATTGAAGCGAAGTTTCCGAAGTGTCACTTCTGGAGGGGGAAGTGCGATTTTGGGCCACGTTGTTTCTGAGCATGGGTTTGGGAACGACCCAAGGCCACCACAGACATGAGAAGTTTCCTTGGCTTAGTGGGATACTATAGAAGTTTTATCTAGGACTTCTCTAAGGTAGCAGCACTGTTAACCAACTTGACGAAGAAGAATTAGACGTTTATTTGAGACGCAGGTGTGAGTACGTGTTCATGAGTCTGAAGAAGAGGTTGATGAGCGCACCAGTGTTAGTCATTCCAAGTGGGAATATGGGGATGATAGTATACACAAACGCCTGTAGTACTGGATTAGGTGCGGTGTTGATGCAAAAGGGAAATGTTTGATTTGTATATGGACCACAAGTCGTTGAAGTATCTATTCTCTTAGAAGGATCTTGACTTTTGCCAGCAGCGATGGCTAGAGTTCCTAGCCTCCTACGACGTTAACATTTCCTATACACTTAGTAAGGGAAGTGCCATCGTTGATGCATTAAGTTGAAGGCATGCTAGCTTGGGAGCGATGTTCCTTGAGTAGAAGCAGTTGGAGTTCATCACTGACTATGATTTTAGATCTAGCTGCGAGCTAGAGCTGGAAGTGCTGGCTAATCTGATGACCAGACCTACCTTGTTTGAGTGGATTGCTACTAGTTAGAGGCAAGATGCTAGACTAGTGGAGATCATGGCTAAGATAGAGGAAGGGGCATAGTTGAGAAAATGAAGCAGTATGGGATCGACCGCGATGGTTGGCTCCATAAGGATGGGAGATTGTTTATTCCTGATGTCGATGGGTTAAGGGATGATGTGCTAAGAGAGTGTCATCATTCGAGATTAACTATACATCCTGGTGGTAACAAAATGTACTATGATATGAGGTGGATATTTTATTAGGAATGGATGAAGAAGGACGTACGAGCATTCATCTCAAAGTGCATGAACCGCTAGTTGGTAAAGGCAGAGTCGAAGAAGTCAAGTGGTTTTCTGCAATCGCTTGAGGTTCCCTAGTGAAAATGGGAATAATTGTTGATGGACTTCATCGATGGATTGTCGAGGACCAAATGAGAGTATGATGGCACTTGTGTCATAGTCAATATATTGATGAAGAGTGCTCGATTTATACCTATCAAATGAACGACATCCAAATTGGCCAAGTCGTATGTGAATTGGATTATGTGATTCCATGGTGTATCGAAGAGAATTGCAAGTGACCGAGACTCTTTGTTCACTAGTGGGTTTAAGAAGAGTTTACAAGAGGAGTTGGGGATGGAGCTACATCTTAGTACAACTTATCACCCACAAACAGATGGGAAGACCAAGAGAGTGAATCGTATCTTGGAGGATCTCTTGCAAGCTTGCATTCTTGATTTTGGTAGCTTATGGGATGATCATCTACACTTAGTAGAGTTCGCATACAACAATACTATCAGTCTGGCATTGGTATAACACCATTTCAAGTGTTATATGGCCGACCATGCAATGCTTCTTCGTGTTGGTAGGAAGCGGACGAGAAACTAATACTTGGGCTACGTATGATTGGAGAGACTTTGGAGAAGATCGAGATCATTCGACAATGAATGAAAGCTGCTCAGGATAGACAGAAGGGCTATGCAGATAGAAGGAGACATGATTGGAGTTCTATGTCAGCGGTATGGTATTCGTTAAGATCTATCTACTGAAGAATGTTGTTTGATTCGATACTAAGGGGTAGTTGGCATCAAGATTCGTGGGTCCTTTTTCGATACTTGAGAGGATTGGGAATCTCGCATATGGCATCGACTTGCTTTAGAAGATGGCAGGTGTGAAAAATGTGTTTCATGTATCTCACTTGCGGAAGTTTGTGCATGACTCGGGCTTAATTGTTCAACTGGATCGGCTTGACGATATCGAGTTTGAACCAAAAGCATCAAAACTTCATAGGCATATTCGTATCATCAGACATGATATGAAGCAGCTTAGGAGGAAGATGGTAGAGCTGGGGAAGGCTCTATGGAGTGAGAGCAAAGGAAATTATACTTGGAGGACCAAGGAGAGAATGAGGACCGCTTATCCAGAGCTCTTTACTTGGTGGAACTTCTGTTTATTGCATTTACTTTCACTTTTGATATCATACGGGGTAGTTTAATATCTTGCATACTAGGATATGCATAGATGTCATTTATGGATTTTGTGTTCATATTTGAGGTTTGACATGTTTGCTCGTGGATGATAGACATGTAGGGTAGCTATGTTTGACTTTACCTTGGTTGTATTGTGGATTTCGAGGGAAAAATTCCTAAAGGAGGGAGAGTGTAACGACCCTCATTTTACATATCGAAGGATTTTAAAATATTATTTTTAAATTTATATGAAGTCGCATGACTCTATAACTTTTGATAGAAGCCGAATTGGCATCCGAGACCACTTCTATTGGAAAGATATGATGATTTCCCTTTCCGTCGAGTGGTCATATTAGTGATTTAGACTTTTTGGCTAAAGATATGGCTATTTGAAGATTAGAGTTATAGATTTTCTGTTCGGTAGTAGTTGGTTTGGCAGTGGAGGACTAGATAGGAAATTCTATTCGGTAGCAGTCGGATCGACGGGGTTTGGTTCGACAAGGAAGACCAGACAGGAAATCATGTCTCGTAGTTGATTGGTTCGGGGGGTGCTCTATTCAGGGGTGCTTTACCTGTCCAGTGCTCTCCGGGGGTGCCTGGGGACTTTGCCTATAAATAGGCGAGTCATCTCTCCCCCAAATCACTTTTCTATCATTTCTCAAAGAACTCCTAGCCCCCATTACTCCATTCTTCACCCAAATCCTTCTCCTTTCTCATCCAAATCTTGTCCAAACCATAGATAAGCAAGGGAAAACTTAAGAGACCTTCAAATCTACATCTTTGGGTATGAAAAATCAGATCTTGCTTGGAATTCTTGGATTTGCATCATTTTGCGTGCAAAACTTGATTTTTGAAGGTTTTGATGAGTGATTTATAATCTCTCACCTTATTATATATGTATCTATAGGTTTTGGTGTGTCTTAATTTATTTTTAATGTCAAAATCATATTTTGAGATTGTTATAAAGTGAAACCTGAAGTAAAAATGAACTTAAAATGTTTTATAGTGTTATAATCATGTTAATTTGATGTATGATGGCCTTAATGTATGTTAGGTTATGTTAAATGCATATTATAGGATGATTTCCCATGAATTATTATATATTTGCATATTTGAATGTTGTTTGGTGCATATATGGTGTTTGTTTGCATGCTTATACGGTTAAAATCACTCATCGGAGTGAATTAGAGGTAGGAATGATGAAAAGAGACTTCAACGGATAGGATCGAGGATGTTAAGAGTTGTATGTATATATATAGAGACATACAAGTTGAAGAACAAAGCGTAGCGATGAAATCGGAGCAAAATCGCAGTTTGGAGAAATCACGGTACTTTTGTTTGGTGCTTGATGTCCGGTGGTGGTCTACTTGGAGTCGTACCGAGTATTTTTATGGGTCAAACTCGAGCATTAAAATTGGTTCGGTGCTTGGAGTCGGCTTGGTATTCGGGGATTGTTTACTTTAGGTTAAACCCGAGCAAGATTTTCTGTTCAATGCTTGGTGTCCGGTGGTGGTTTGCTCGGGCTCTACTTGGTGCTTTTGGTGGAGTGGCTTGGTTCAGGCCAACCAAGATTTTATGTTTGGTGCTTGGGGTCATGCCCGGTATTTTTGTGGGACAGACCTAAGCAAAATTTTATGTTCGGTTTTCTTGTGCTGCTTGGAGTCACGGGAGGGGTTGATTGGGACTTGTCTCGGGTATAGCCGAACAAAAAATGAAAGTTGGGAATTTTCATCGGGGCGCAGCGATATTTTAGGGATTTCTTCTTGGCATGTTCCGGGGTTCTTGGAGGTGATATGGAGTGGAGTATGCAACTACAAACAACTTGGTATGACCTTGGATTTCATGTGGCGACTAGCGAAGCAACAGTGTAGTGCTTCGATATAAGGATGCCGATGATGATGATTTTGTAATTTTTGTACGATGACTCTATAACTTACGATGGGTGTCAGAGGTGTTCCAAAGAGGATGACATAACGATGGTAATCATGACGGTGATCCATAAGGGCTAGTTCAACGATGTGGGCTTGTGGGTAGAATTTGTGACCATGTTCTACTGTGGAGATAGCCGGGATGGAATAAAGATTGAGTTACATAATGGAGTAGCATGCAAAAGAATCATTGATAACTCAGAGGCTTCTAGTGCGCTCGTAAAGAAGGGGTATGTGAGGACGTCCACCTGGATTTGCGATTGTGTGCGGATCTTGTGATAGTATATTACCTTAGACTTTGCGATTGTAGGCCTGGTTCCTAGCTTTTTAGAGTGCCATGGATTCGAGTACCAATGAGGTCGGTATTATGATTGGGTCTCAGGTTTGCGATTGTGCCATACAAGTTATCATATATCCAACGCACACAAGTGGTGGTGAGGATTATTTGATGGATGTTATGTTTGCCATGGTTGTTTGTCAGTGTAGGGTGTCACACGATGTAGGTATTTTCGACTATATATATCTAACATTGGACATTGTACTTCGATTGTAGTACACTTATATGGCATTGATAGTAGATTAGCATATATCGACTGTTATGTGCTAACTCTTTGGATGTAGGGACAGGTCAGATATGGTTCTTCATACCCTATGTCAATATTTACTATATACGATTTTTTATAGTATTTCTGGGATTTGTCGCTCACACCAGTCTATTGTTTGACTCAAGGTTTTATGCTTTGCTTTTTATTACCTTGGGTACTCTTATATGATTAGATTAGGGATAACAGGTCCGAATAGCACATGGAGCTGTATGGAGTATGAGCAAGAGGTTACGCTTTCATATATCTATACTTGGAACTTACTATCGCTTATATTCCGCTGTGTAATACTTTGGAGCTATAACAGTACTTGTATTTTGAGAGGCAGTTAGAGAGTTTATTTTTGAAGACTTAGGATTATAAACTCTTTTATAGCTTGTGAACCTAATGCACTCTGATGTTCTTATTTGTGGTTCATTTGATTATATCATTATCTCGCCTATTTTACATCTATGTTATTATATTATATTTTATCTGTATTCTATGAGATGTTCAACATGTTTTGTGTTTGGAATTTTCTTTACTTTACACTCTTAGCTACCATCCAGCATCGGCCGGTACCTCTACAATGCATCATACAGGTATATTGGGTACCAGAGATGTAGAGCGGTTGTCTCATTATTACTTTCTGAAAAAAGAAAATTTTACAAAATTGATAATGGAGGCAAATAAGAAGAATAAGAAATACAACTTGAGAGGAAGATTCAAATCTCTATAGAATGACTATCTTTATATAGAGATTATTACTTAGGGTTGAAATGACAGATTTATGGTTATAAAAATATGCCTCATCAATTTTCCTATTCATAAGAGAAACATTTATCCATTTGATTTTTTAGTTTCCTCTAATTTGCATGCGCTTAAAAAGATTCCTTCTTTAATCAGCCGATTAAGGAATTGTTCGATTACTTCAATTTTTCATATAATTCTCCTTCTGATGTAGATAATTTATTGTCCTCTTTAATGCAATAAAAGAGACAATATATTTAAGTCGTTATCTCAAACATCTTTCAAATATTCTTTAATTGGAAATATTGTATCGCCGAAATTAACAATATCTTCCAAATCTTCTTTGGTATGGAAATATTTTTTCATCGAAATCTACCACTATTTAACTTTTAGATGCAAAAGAACAAAAATAGTCATGAAATTATGTTGCTTTTGGTAGAATATGTGTAAATAATAATGACTACCAAAATTATCGTACCTTTTCCTATGCGTGGTTATAACTAGCTAAGTGGGTAATGTGTTTACCAATGCCTTATGTATGGGCAACAACAATTAACATTTGAGTCTCTTTACATTTTGCATCCATTTTCGTGGTGCAATTGTAAATGCCTAATTTATCTTTTGTTGTAGTTTCAAAAAAATTAAAATGCTAATTTTATTGGATTTTGTTTAGAATTTGTTATTCAACTTTCTATTACATTTAATTTTTTACTTTGTAAGTTGTAAAATTACGAGAACGTTAAATTTTAAAACCTTCTAGTGTGACTGATTATATATTATCATTGACATAGGTTTTATTTCACTATGTCTTCTTCAAAATAATGCAAGTTGTTGTTTCTTCTATTACAAATTTTTATTATGCTTTGAAAGATATTTGAATATACAATGGAGTTCTGCTATCTTTAGGTGAAAACATGAGCCTTTTGTTCTTACTTTTCATAGTGTTCTACAAGCCAAAACAGTTAGGTATTTTCTGTATTCAATTTTATGGAAATTTTGTAAATTTTTGCCATTTTTGAAAAACTTATCACGCATTAAAGTCATTTTCAAAACTATTTACAAATATAGGCCACTTTTAGCCAATTTGGCGTCATGTTGGTAAAATTGTACCGACGACATTTAAAATATTGGCAGTTTAATTTTTTTAATTTATACTAGTGATATTTCAAAAGACATATGTATTGTTTAAAAAATAACGACAGCTCTTTTTTCATAAGTCGCTAATCTTGTTAAATATTTTATATGAGCAGAAAGCAAGTGACATACGAAAAGTTTCCAGTCTATAATTATAATAGAATGTCGCTTTTTGAAATGTCGCCAGTATAATTTTGCCAACGTGGAGCTAACATGGTCAAAATTTGCGTAGATTTGTAAATTGTTTTGAAACTGGCCTAATTGCATGATAAATTTTCAAAAGTGATCTAAACTCATAAATACCTCCAGTTTTATATTAAATTTGAGTGTTTTGATGTTATTATTCACCGTGGAACTGTATTTTGTGCTATGTAAGTCTATATCAATAAAACAAACAATTCTTTCCTCAATTTGGAGTTGAACCAGCTCCGAGTGACATGACTTTGGAAACATTTGGTTATTAGCTTTCACTTTTAAGGTAATAAGTCCTATCCTTGTTTGAGCAACAAATGGAGGAGTACTTGATGCTTAATCCACTCACCTGAGGGACGGTAAAGATGATGAGGTGGCTATTAGGCATTTCCATCTTTATGCATGTAGTTGATCCAGTTCCCTGGGTACCTTAGGGAGTTAGTTTTAGGCTCTTCTGAAATACGGTTAGGTGTGTAGTGAGAGTTTATCAATTCAAGAAAGAAATATACGTTTACCCAGTCCATATATTTTTCTACCTTAGATCCATGTCAGTTTAGTAAGAAATTTCTTCAAGAGAAGGCAGTTATCCCTACAAGGAGACTCAGGTTATGGCTGTATCGAAAGAAAAACGAAAGATATTCTCATAGCAGGACAACCACACGTCTCTTCAACAACCATGAGTTTGTGTTTTCAAACAACACTTTCAATTGTCGCACGCGATGCAACTTATTAACTCTATCCCATGTTGGCAATCCTTTAGTAATTTGTGCAGAGCGAAAGATCGGATCCTCTTATTTTTGGGATTCACCTAAAAATATACTAGGTATTTGCATAAAAAATGGACAAACACTTCCAATCAATTTGTGGTAGAGCTATGAATACGGGGTGTATAAAATAAGTATTACATTTATATCATGATTAATTTTCTGAGAGTGGATCGCATATAGGTTATGCAGAAAGTAAATTGTAAGAGATATATAGTGGTTTAGGAAGAATGTTCCTACATCCACTGTCCATTTTTATTATTCTCCTTATAAATCATTGATACAAACCTAAGATATAAAATACAATGATCAGTTGCTCAAAAGACAGTAAGATATAGCTTAAGGGGGGTCTGTTCAGCTATTCATATCCAGCTATTCCTACCTGCCTATTCATGTTCGGCTACTCCTGTTAGGCAGATCCTGCTAGGCTGCTTCCGGTGGGCTATTCCTACTAGTTGATCCTGCCAAGCTATTCTTACTAGCTGATACTGTTAGGCTGTTCCTGCTAGTTGATCCTACTAGGCAGTTCCTGCTAGATGATCCGACTAGCTCTAACTTATCTACCATTGTTGATATAAGCTTGGTTCTTTATAATCGTCCTCTCTTTGGTATTTATAGGAGTGAAGAGGTGGTTCATTAATTTGGAAAGTTAGAAAGTTTCCATGTATATCTTGTCCAGATGGAATATTCTCGGGTATCAAAAATATAATCGATAATTTTCAAATATATGCAGATTTAATTCCATCTATGCACTGTTCGGTTCGACTAGGAGCTCTATACAGAGTAAGTTGGTTCGGTGAAATGTATGTGATCATCTTGTTGGCTAACTTCATGCATCCCCTTCATTGATTCGACCCTCCAGGCTTTGACTCGGTCTCCCATGCTTGGTTCGATTTCTCCTTAGTTCATCTTCCCATGCTAGGACACAGTCCCTTGGTACCCCACTTAGTTTGGCCTCCCTCCTCATTACATGATCTTGTTTGGTACAATGGGTACCGAACGGAGACTCTTATTCGGTACCCTAGGGTATCGAACATGAGGGTTTTGGCCTCTCTCTTTACTCCTTTGCTCCACCTATCCGTCCGCTTTGTGACATGCCTTCTCACTTTTCCTTCCTTATGTTGCAATGGTTAGGCGCTCGGTACTTAGATTCTCTATCAGACCATTCCTCATGTTCCATAAAAATAATGTGTTTGCAAGGATTTGAACTCTTGATTTTCCGTTGGAAGAATGGTGCTCAACCATATGAGCTACACATGTCTTTGTGCCATAACTCCTTCATTCACATCAGAATTAAATAAAACTTAGACCAATATCTTCATATCCGAGTAGAGTATTCTGATGCCCTTGAATGGTCTATTTGCCTGAAGTGGGTAGTAGCTCTCCAAGATGGGGCCCGAGTCGGTTAGGTGGTGGACAAATCCTGTAGATGATCACATCTTCCAATCTGTAGCTCGGATTGAGATGCAGTTTCAACTAGGTGCATGTCTTGACCTTAGGAACATTTTTCAAGAGCTTTGACTATATTTTTTGACTATGCTAAATTCCCCCCATCACTTCGCCTTGCCCTTATGAACACATGATGCTGCCTTTATTATGCACCTTCCAGCCTTTCTATGCTCCTTAATGTCTTTTCATATTCACCATGTTATGGGCAAAATGCCCACAACACTTGCCCCCCAAAGCATACTTTCATGGAATACAAAGTGTGCTTTGTTTCATCCAAACTCATCTTTCTTTCTCATGCAACGATTATCTCGAACCTCAAATATCAATATCCTTATTCTCGTCCTTTCGGTAAGTTTTCCGCTACTAATACATTGCAGAGCCTTGTTCACTTGGAGAAGCATGTTGATCATTCCAAAATATCATTTATTAGCGTGACGTTCGCAGTTCATTTCTTCTTGGTAGTATAATCATCTAACATGATTTCCCACTGATTCTCATCTTTATCGGTAGGCTTTTTCTCCCTCTAGTTCAACATCTTTGCCCTTAGGTCCTGAGGGTCGCGCATTGTCTTATATATGTTCTGAGAATATCGAGGTGCTATTGGGAAAGGAATATACAGCGGTTCCATGGTACATGGACTTGACGATGTGTATTTTGTTGCATTAATTGTAGTTTGGCCAACTAAGACTAGTGGTTGCAATGTATTTTTCCAACATGATTGCCAAGTTATTCCACTAGTGACTCTTTTATCACTGCCATGCATACTCGTATCGGTCAACCACCAAAATGTTTGGTTAGGTAAGTGGTTTCTTCTAAAGTTTTGAACGTGGGTTGATCAGCGCTTATGTTATGAAGCGAATCTTCTTTTGGTGTTTATGTGTTGTTGCATCTGATATTTATTCATGTCCATATTCTCCTTTTCCTGGGTAGTAATCATGACATGTTTGTTCCACATGATTTCTTGGTTTTCTTGTTCCATACAACTTTTCTCGCCGCTATCATGCATACTTGTATGGAATCAATCATCATTATGTTCGATAGGCTAAGAAGTTTTTGTGACTGATGCTTCCCTTGGCTCATACTTTATATTTCCTGTATGAACACTTATATAAGCGCATATGTATCTTACAGAAATTATAAATGAAATTATCATACCTGATCGGGATTAGTTATTGCATTGTGTTTGCGTTGTATCCTTGCTTAGCCATTAGCTTGTTAGTAATCTTTTATTGCTTCCTCGCATACTTGTACATGGTTCACCACTGACAAGTTCAACACGGTAAGCATACAAGTGAAGTAGTTACATGTTATTTTGTTATCTCTTCTAGTAGCTCTCCTTTGCCTCCAGCATATTTGCATAGGATCAATCACTGGCAAGTTCGTTGATGTGAGAGATCTCTGGTGGAGTGTCTTTGTGATCCAGTCACATGTGTCCTTATTTGTTTTTATGCATAAATTGCATGTGCACTTTATACAAGCTTGCCCTAGTGTCAGTCTATTGGTTGTCCTCATCTGCAATTCTATTCTTGACTACTTGCATTGAACCACCCAACCGATAGTCACGTTTTACTATGGGCGAGCATAGCTATCCACCGTTGACAGAAATCTAGGGTCGATCATCGAGGATGAATCAACTAGGTGATGGTCATGTTCTGATCGCCAATAAGTCGGGTTCTCTATAGTCATCCCAACAGCTTATAGCCGATCATCAATAGTGGACACCCGATTAAGGTATCACTTTGGTCACCACTATCAACGAGAAGATCTGGGGCTTATGGTCAATGGCAAACAATCATTTGGCAATTATGTCCTCACCATAGGCTTATCTGGCCTGCCAATGCCAACTAAAGGTTTAAGGCGATTGTCAATAGCGAGCACCCATTTGGTGCTCATCTCCCTATGGACTGATCTGGATCACCATTACCGGCCAAAGGTTTGGGACCGATCGTCACTTGAAAATGCCCATTTGGCGGTCATGTCCTGACCATAGGTTGATCTGGCTGGTTATTGCTGACTAAAGATTTAAGGCTGATCATTAATGGCGAGCACCCATTTGTCGATCATGTCCTGACTATGGTATAATCTAGCTCGCAATTGCTGGCTAAAGGTTTAGGACCGATTGTCAATGGAAAATACCCATTTGGCGGTCATGTTCTGAGCATGGGATGATTTGGCTCGCCATTGCCGATAAATATTTGAGGTCGATCATCAATGGCGAACACACATTTGGTGGTCATTTCTTGACCATAGGCTAATCTGGCTTGCCACTGTCGGCCAGAGGTTTCGGGCAGATCGTCAATGGCGAGCAAACATTTGGTGGTCATGTCCGTACCATGGGGGATCAAGCTCGCATTGCCGGCTAAGGATTTGGGGCCAAGCGTCAGTGGAGAACACCCATTTAGTGGTCATTTCCTAACCATGGGCTGATCTGGTTACCATTACCAGCCAAATATTTGGGGCCGATCATCAATGGCGAGCAACCATTTAGCAATCATATCCTAACCATGGGCTGATCTGGCTCACCATTGCCGGCCAAAGAATCGGGCCGATCGTTAATGAGGAGAACCCATTGGCGGTCATGTCCTTACCATAGGCTGATCTAGCTCGCCATTACCGGCCAAAGGTTTGTCTAAGGTTTCCATGATGCGCCAGAGTTGGATGTCCCTAGTATGTCGTGGCATGGGATGGTTTTTCTTGTGATTGTTTGATGGTATCGATAGTCTATCATGGTTTCACACATCTTATCCATGGGTTTGGTAAGATCATGATGATTAACAATACACAATCCGTGCAGTTGTTATAGTTAGTGCCCTAAAATGAAACAGAGGTATGGGGCACTCCATATTTTCTTGGATAATGCTTTATCCTCGATGATGAGAACGCGGGCTTCATTCCCTAGATCCATGCTAATAAAATATGGTCTTTCCCAGGTCAGGTCAGGTACCACGGCCAAGGGAAAATCTGCTCCAAGACTAGGTTTGCTCTCTTGAGAGGGCGATGCTCTGTCCTTGAGTTGCATTGTTTCACCGCTTTTTCCATAGCACCGCGATTTTCAAAGCAACCTAATCTCGCTTCTCCTTAATTAGATACAAGGACATTTTTAGCAATTCCTCATTCTCCTCCAAGTCATTGTGGACTCTCCTATGAGATAAGACTATAGTTTCAATGGGAAGCATAAAATATAATTCGCAGGCCAGAGCAAAAGGAGAATGTCCCATTGTAGTTTCATTGGAAGCGCAATATGAATAAAGTCCAATGGTAGCTCATCCATCCAAGCTCCCTTATGATTTTCCAAATGCTCCTTTATGAGAATTTTGAGAAACCTGTTGACTTCTTCAACCTACTCACTGGCCCATGATTGAGGCACTGTAGACAAGCTTTTCTTAATTCCTTGTTGCCGATAGAAGTTGGTGAATTCCTGATTATCAAACTGCTACCCATTGTCCGAGATCATCTAGAGTGGAGCTCCATACTTGATAAAGTAATCCGCAGCCACAATTGCATACTCAGCTCTACCTATAGCTATTAGAAATTCTCCATTCAGATCGATGCTCGTGATATTCCCTTTTTAAAGTCTGCCCCCAGTATAGTCTCCTCGACTGCCTTGATGGACGTTATCTAATATTTCCCTAGCCTTCCTTGTACATGCATCTTAGCAGCGAGTTAGTGAAAACCCTTATATACAGGATGTCATTATGTATGGTGTACTGAATTTACTTGCACATTACCTTCCTTGCTTTATTCCGATTCAAGGGTGACGTTTTTACTAGAACTAACCCAAAAGTGATTCATTTTGCGAGTAAGCCAATTTTTCCGAATCGTAAGCAAATCGATTTTCCTCCTGTTGGATATGCTTAACCACATAGCAATCCTACACATCAAGCAAAGCTTTTGCCCTTTTTCTTTTTAAGTAGGATGTCATCCATTCTCCAATGATTTAGAATTCTCAATATGCTTGATTCACAACCATTTGCAGGTCACTATGGATACATAGTGTCCAGATTCCCGATCCTTTTGCTATTTCCAATTCTGTTATTAGTATACCGAACTCTATCGTTCGGTCGAGCCTATAGGTTAAGAGGTCTATCCAACCCGTAAGGGTCAAGAACATCCGTTCTTGCCCAGCCATTAATATTTCTCTCACTTCCGCAAGTGTCGTATAGTTATGTGGCATGGTGTTACTTATGCCTTAGGTATTTTTATTAAATATCATTTGAAATTTATTCATTAAAGTAAGTCATACTTTTGCATTTTTTTTGTCCCCGCGCTCTGTGGGGGTATTTAGTCTTTGTAGTATCACGCTTCATATTCATATGAAGTTGAGTCTGTTTTTGGGGTTTTTTGAAAAGATTATGATCCATCATCTCTAGATATGTCTTTTCCCATCAATGGAATGGGCCAGAATCACCCTCCACTATCTCTAGAGGAGTTGAACCTAGTCTCCCATTGTCTTCGATGGAGTTGAACCCTGCCTTCAAGACTAGAAAGTTTATGCGTCGACCGTTCTTCATGATTTTTCATGCTAATTGATCCTCAGATATCTAGTAGGAGGACATGCTCTATTGTCCATGGGAGATCCAACACTGTGACCCTGAGTGTTCTTTACACCTTTTCTTCGTAAGGACTCATTTCCATCGAGGGATTGCGGTCTAGAGTTTGTGGCATTCTTGATGGAGTTACCCTAGTGTTTTAACCTAGAGTATACATGCGAGATCTGTCTATGTTCATTGGTCTCATGACTATAAACCTCATGGAACATGAGGTATTTATTGGTTTCCGTCTATACTGCATTTGATTCTCTCTCCTTAATTCACCGTAATCAATTGTTTCTATAATAGCATTGTTTCTTTCTGGAGTCTCTATAAGCTGTGAACATAAAAGCTCACTTTGTCTTCTGAAGTGTTTCCTATCCTAAAGCTCTTTGTCTTTAACCCGGTTGACATATATCCATCCTGCTATGATATCAAAAACCTCCAAGCACATGAACTTGTCGACTTGATAAAATAAGTCATCCAAATTGGAGGTTAAATTTTTCGTAAGTTCCTTGTAAAATGCAATTTTGTAATTAATTCCTGAAGCAATTACCACAGGGACAATCCATTTATTGAGTTGACGCGTAGCGGCTACCGTAGCACTGAACTATGCAAGATTTTTCTGTATGTTTTATCCATCATTTTGCTTGATATCCAAGCGTTAATGAATTAGTGCTCTAAAACACTAAACCAAATAGTCTCTAAGTATGACATGACTAGAGGAAAGCAACGATATCCTCTTCCTTTGTAGTTCCAACTGCTTCCATATGCTAAATGTAGTGCCTCAAATGTGTTCAAGGGTTGCTTTTTCCAACATATTGTTCCATGACAATTGTCTTCAAATCCGGGGGTTGACTGCGTATCTGATGTTCGGAGTGAACTGACCGTGGTTCATCTTGTCAAGCTCTAGTCTCCTGCTCCGCTTGCCTAACATTTGGCACGTTAGTCAGCGACTTGCTCCTGCTACTGGAATGCTTCCATAGTTGACTTGGTGGGCCACGTCATGCCCCATGCAATGGATTAACCGTCTATGTACCGATCGATATAAACTCAAACAGTAACGTTTCGACAGCCAGGAATGTGGTTCCAACATTAGCATTGACTTCTAGTGAGACATCCTTTATTGGTATGGCATGGGCTATATCGTTAGTCTATTATCGATTAGTTCTGCATTAGTCCAATTTGGTTTGAGCCCTACCTATTCGTTTGAGGAAGTCCATATTTCCATGGCTCCTTCCTACCTTGCATGTCCCTTTATGCCCATTCTTGATGGAATGTAGACAAAATTCTGGAGTTTGGCCTCTCCGGAACTGCATTTGTGCTGCTTGCGCCATGAGTCTAAGGAATGCTCCATTATCTCCAAGTATTTAGCTAGGAAAGAACCTACCATATTTTCCATCATTAATTGTAGTCACTACCAGACTCTTCCCTAGTGGCTATACCAGGCTGCCATCCTGATGCTTAAACCTCATGTACTTTTCCGGCTCATAGACGGATTCCTTTGATGTGGCTGGTTTCTTCATTGTCGATCTCTTTGTAAACTTCATTCTAGGGTGCACTCCACCGTATAATTCCTTAAGGTGAACCTTTCATCCACATTTTAGATTCCGATGGTTGCAGCATTTAGTTAGGATAAGTAGTGTCATAGTGAATTATCTTTCCTTTGCTCCACAACAGATGATGAGTAACCATCTTTTGGTGTTTAATATGCACCTGGAGTTGACTAATAAAATTCTTCTTTAACATCTACCAAGAATGAATTGATCATTAGGTTAACCACATGGTTAAGTCCGCTAAGAATTGAGAATAACACATGAATAAGACTTCCTATCTACTCCACTCATCATCATGTGTTGGATATACCATAGTAAATGTACTACAAGGTCAGTAAATCCTTAATATGGTTCCATAGTAGGCGTCCTGAAATATCTAGGGTCTCTAGTAGTCCTATCTCTAGGGAGAAGGTACTGCTAAGCTAAGCTCCAATTCCTCACTCCATGTTTTCACATTTGAAAAAATTGTCCAATGAGTTGAGCCATCCTATTCTCCGGTCTGGGTGGCTGTCAATGATAGCTCGACATTTCCCTTTGGGGGGGATGATATCTTTCACCTTTCTTATGATGATTTGATCTTTAGTAACGGGCATGGTTATGGCTCTTTGATCGGTCCCAGTGATCATTTTATCCTTCATTGACCACAATTTCAACGAGGGAATGAAATACGTTTGCTGCAGCTGCCCCCAACTCGGCATCATCCCTGTATGGTTCGGTGCCCAACCGCTTTCTGGTCTAATTTTAGGATGAACTCTTGCTCCTTTTATCCCTCTAGTGTTCCTTATTCTATCTATTTGACTCTCTTGATTGGATTCTTTGTCAGATTGTGACCCCCTTCGCCCTTTGGATCCCTTAGATTGGGATCGCCTTTGTGTTCAAATGTTGCGACCAATAGTTTGCGGCTATCCTAAGCGTATGGTGAGTTGGTACACCATTGCTTGATATTGGACAGAGAAATATTCATTCAGCTTAGCCACAACTCTATCCAGGTTGCTTCTAGTAATCATGTCTACTAGTATTGGAATGTTTGCTAAATGATTATCACGACTGACAGTTGTCTACTTGGGCGCGTTGGTGTTCCCCGCATTCCCTATGGTAGCATCAACCTTGTTCTTTGAGCATGTTGAGAATAAGTTTCTCAGTGAAAGCATCAAAAATGTTTGCATAAAAAATGGACAAACACATTCAATTGATTTGTTGTAGTGCTGTGAATATGGGATGTATAACACAACTACTATATTTGTATCATGATTAATTTTCTAAGAGCAGGTCGCATATAGGTTATGAAGAAAGTAAATTGCAGTAACTTCAAGAATACTAAGATTTATAGTAGTTCGGTCAAAATTTGTCTATATCCATCATCCATTTTCATTATTCTTCTTATAGATCTTTGATAACTTGCCTGAGATACAAAATACAATTATCTGTAGCTCAAAAGAATTTAAGATATAGCTCAAGGGAGTCTGTTTGGCTATTCTTATCTGGCTAGTCCTGCCTAGTCCTGCCTAGTCCTGTTCGGCTACTCCTGATAGGCAGATCCTGCTAAGCTGTTCCTACTAAGCTGCTCTTGGTGGGCTGTTCCTACTACGCTATTCATGTTAACTGATCCTACTTTAGGAAGTTCATGTTAGCTAATCCGACTAGCACTGACATGTGTGCGATTACTGTTGTAAGCTTGGCTCTCTAAAATTGTCCTATATTGTTATCGAATGATTTGGTATTTAAAGGAGTAAAGATGTAGTGTCATCGATTCAGAATGTTAGGAATTTTTCATGTATATCTTATCTAGATGGAATATTCCTGGGTATCAGGAATATAATTGATAATTTTCAAAAATACGTAGATTTTGTTCCATATATGCATTGTTCAGTTTGGTTAGAAGCTCTATCCGGGGTAGGTTGGTTCGGTAGAATGTATGTGATCATCTTGTTAGCTAAATTCATGCATCCCCTTCATTGGTTCAGCCCTCCAAGATTTGGCTCGGTCTCACATGCTTAGTTTGGCTCCTCTTGGTTTAGCCCTCCAGGCTTTAGCTCAGTCTCCCATGCTTAGTTTGGCTCCTCTTTGGTTCAGCTTCCCAGGACACGGTCCGTTCTTCCCTTGCTGCCCCCACTTGGTTCGGCCTCCCCCATCCTCACATGATCATGTTCGTACAATGGGCACCGAATAGGGTTTCCTATTCGGTACTCTGGGGTACCGAACATGGGGGTTGGCCTCTCTCTTTACTCTTTTGATCCACCTATCTGTCTAACTTGTGGCTTGTCTTCTCTCTTTTCCTTCCTTATGTTTGGAATGGTTAGACACTCGGCGGTTGGATTCTCTATCAAACCATTTTTCATGTTCCATAAAAATAATGTGCTTTGCCAGGACTCAAACTCCTGACTCTCCGTTGGAAGCTTGGTGCTCAATCACTTGAGCTACACACATGTTTATGTTATAATCTTTTCATTTCAAGTCAGAATTGAACAAAACATGCACCAATAGTTTCGTATCATCGAGTAGAGTATTCCAATGCCCTTGAATATTTCATTTTCCTGAGGTAGGTAGTAGCCCTCCGATGTGGGGGCCCGAGTCGATTATATGGTGGACAAATCATATAGATGATCATATCTTCAAATCCGTAGCTCAGATTGAGAAGCGGATTTGACCTAAGTGCATTTTTTGACCTTAGGAATGTTTTTCAAGAGCATTGACTATATTTTTTGACTATGCCAAATTTCCCCTAGCGCTACGCCTTGCCCTTATGATCACACGATGGTGCATTTATTATGCACCTTTCAGCCATTTCTACGCTCCTTCATGTCTTTTTGTATTTACCATACTTTAGGCAAAAATGTCCACAACACTAGGATTTAGCTGGTGCATATCCTAGCTCAGATATGTCTGAAACGGTAGGTGCTTGACTTGGATGGACAGAAAGACATGACCTTGCTCCTATGGCTAACATCTCTACTTTGGCTGCCCAACCTTCTAGAGGAAAGTCGTTAAGCACAAAGGCAGAGCACATGACCTGGTAAATGAGAAATGGTTTGAGTCACAATATAAGGATATCGATATGAGCGAAATGAAAATTATATAGGACGACTTAAATCGCAATTGGCATAAGCTAGAGATTCTACCTAAAAAACATCTAGTTTCTAAGCAAATGAACTTATACATGTGCTAAGGAAGCTGATCTAAGGTGCATGTGAAAGAGAACGGATTTTTTCCAATCTAGTGTAAGCAAGGATGCCTTGGCAATGGATTCCAGAAAATAATGAACCGATTGCTGATGTAGAATAAGTAAATGAATTATCTTTTTCAATTAGTTGCATATAAATGACTAGAATGCCCATCATGGGTAAAAATCAACCAACGTAACCCCCCCCAACAGAGATAACTTGGTCATTTCATAGTAATAACACATTAATATCTCTATGTTATTGAAAAAGAATCTTTTCCTTTTAAATTTTCAGTTTATTTTCGTTTGTTTATTTCTTATGTGATAGAAATACACTTATTTATCTACTTATGTAACCAACCATGTCTGCGTCTGCACCCATTTATATCTGTACATATATGTATACAACCTTTTTTTGTGTATTTATTCAAGTATGTATGAATCATATTTTAGATTACATGCTTAAATAAACTTAGCGACAATGATGGTTACTTCCTTTCTTTGTACCTTTAACATTGCTTGCAAAGCATAAAAATTTCAACAAATATTAGTTAAGAATATCGCAATCATACTATAATATTTATAGTTGTACTACTAATTTAAATTCCTTCATTGGAAAATGGAGATGAAGCAGATTTGCAGCCTAAGATGGTTAAATTGCTTATATGTGTGTAGTAAGAATATGATACATGATGGATACCTATGTAAGTCAACTGCGACATAAATTTTTACCACAAATTTTGTTTTATTAGATTATATATTTTCTCAATTTGCTTACCTTTTCTTTTTGTCCAGTATGCAGGTAGAGTTATAGCTCATACATTCATATAATTATTCAAATCGTTCAATAAGATTGACTTTGATAGAAAAGGCTTAGAATGGGGTAAGAGAGGAGGTATGAAGGTTTACCATTCTCACTTGGTTTAAGCACTTGACAGTTTACTTTAAACCTTGTATATCTAGCATTATCAAGACCATCCAACCCACCATATTCAACCTACTATGTTCCCTACTTCTTTGATTATCGTTATTGAAGATAAACTCACCTCTCTATTATACATTATAGTTGGCTTTAATTCACAGTTTGGTCTACTAAGCAACTCTTGGTTATTTGCCATACCTATTAGTGTTTTTTTGAAATGGGTAAAAATAGGCCCAAAGCCCAAAAGAAAATAGAAGTAGGGTTGAATACAACAAACCCTACCCAAATGTTAACACAGAACAAAATCAACCCTAACCGCTACTCATTCCCACAACAAATAAGAAAAGAAAACCCAAAATCATAAAATAAGGAGAAAGCGAGGCGATTTATGGCGATTTTGCTAATAAGCATGGGAAACCAAGGAGGCTTCCAAGCGAGATCTTCCTCCTTGTCATCTCCTTCTATGTTGTCGAGAGATCCATCAGCAGAAATGCATAAATTATGTTGAGAGGTGACTTTGTTCCAAGTTTGCTCCTTTTGCTTACTAGACTTGAAACAAAGCTTTGAGGAGAGAAGATCTATATTAATTGAGGTGTCATTATTAGTAGTGACATGATTCTCGGTCCAAAAGGGGCCCTTATGCTTACAAAAAGCGTAGCTGTGATCTGATGAGCAGTCATCCAAGTTGTTTGGTATAAATTAGTCAGCTGCGGCGAGCTTTTCATTTGCATGAAGCTTGTTGTTATCTCCTCTGTCCCAAACAGATAAGTGATAAATACGATTGTTGATGTTGCTTCTCTAAAAATCATCCAAAATTCTCTAGTTATTCATATCCAGTTGCAAAATCTTATCCTTATGCAGGAGATTAGCCGAGTGCTCCAGATGCCTGTGTGTGCGGTAGCCTTCGCCCCTATCAGGTAAATTAAGAGAAAAATCAGTGTTTAAATTTCTTATGTTATTAACATCATTTTTGTAATATTTAATATGCAAGCTTCCCTTTATATAATAGGGTGGATTTCTGATTTTATGGTAGAGGTAGCTGCCACCAGTAGAAGCAATCTCGCAGTTGGAACTCCTAAGGCCAATAGGCTCCTTCATCCAGTGATTGCCACTATGGTGAAGGGGTCTGCCTCCAGGTAAATCAATATTATATTTCCCATTCTGTAAGAAATTTTCTAACTCTTCCTCATAGTTTTCTTATCGCCAGAAATTTTTATTAAAGTTGTCTGAGTAATTGTGATGATTTTCAAATTTTTTGAGGAGAATTTGACTCTCCATTTCAATAGTCTTCCAAAGTTGAATGCTTCCTGTTTCCTTTTGAGTATGAAGTCTTTGATTTCTTTCTTTCCAAATGTGAAAGATAGTTGTTGTAAGAATAGTGCTTGCATTTTTGAAATCTTTTGATTTATCCTTGAAGTATTCCTGGATGTATTTGATGCTTTCTCTGATGTTTTGCACAGCTTGATGCTGATTTATTTTGAGTTTTGATTTGGCTATAAACCAAATATGTTTTGAGAAGATACAATCAAAAAAATAGATGATTAATACTTTCAGCTTCTTATTTGAAAAGTAGACAAACTGTTTCCCCAATTTTGTTCCATTTCAAGCACCTGTCCCTTATTGGCAACCTGTTAATAACTACAAAGAAAGCATAGTGGGACATTTTTGGGCAATTCAATTTACTCCAAATTACATTGTACCAATCTACTTCAGATTCATAGCCTCTAATAGATTTCCAAGTTATTTTTAAAAGAGAAAACCCTTTTTTTAAAAGTTTCCAATCCCATATGTCTTTTTGAAGATTTGGGTCAATATTAATCTTTTTAATGGCAGCATTAAAAATTAAAGTAGTTGGATGACCTAATGTATTCCAAGTATTACTTTGAATAATGATGTTTACATTTTCAGTGGTCCCACCAAACCAAAGTAAGCTATTCCAACCCAAAAGACTGACCAAAGTTTTAACACGAATCCAAGGATCAAACCATAAGCTGGTCTGATTGCCATCCTTGAATTTTCTTTCCAGAAGTTTGGGACCAATTTCCCTGCAACTTAAAATATTTTTCCAAGAGAAAGAATAATGATTTTCAACTTTTGCAATCCAAAAATTCTTGTTTTTAAGATATTTTGCTTTCATCCATCTTGCCCATAATGAATTCCCATTCACAAATCTCCAAAAAAGTTTGAGTTTACAAACTTCTCTTAAATCATTAATATTTCTAAGGCCAAGGCCACTTGATTTTTTTTGTTTACAAACCATATCCCAAGAAATTTTATAATGTTTTCCTTTCCAGATGAAGTTGGCACGTGCTTTTTCCAATTTATGAATAGATTTAACTGGAATATTGTGGGCTTGAATCCAATACATTATGATTGCAATGATGACAGTGTGAGTTCGCTCTAATCTACCAGCTAAAGACAAAAGCTTATAAGCCTAACCTTCAAATATATTTTGAATTATGTCTAAAAGTCTAGTGCAGTCTAAATCATTAATTTGGTTAACACTTAGAGGCAAGCCCAAATATTTAACTAGCAGACTGCCTTCTTTAAATTTTAGAATGTTAAGAATTTCAGATTTTCTAGCATAGCCTTTACTAAAATAAATTCTACTTTTAAAGTCATTCACTTTCAGCCAAGCATTTTCTTCCAATTTCATAAAAATATTTGCAATGGTCTTGGCACTATGAGAGTCTGCATGTAAAAATAAAAGAAGATCATCTACATATAACAAGTGTGTAATATATGGTTTGGTTCTATTAATGGGTTTAATATTTCCTTTAATTAGCTCAGTTTCCATAAGAATAGAGAAATATTCCATAGCAATAGTGAATAAGTAAGGAGAAAGTGGGTCTCCTTGCCAAATACCTCTATTGCTATGTATAAACCCCTGAGGAGAGCCATTAACCAATATTGAGTAGGAGACATTGTTGATGCATTCATGAATAAGAGAATATTTTTTTTATCAAAACCCATTTGATGCATCATATAAATAGTAAAATGCCTATTAATCTTATCAAAGGCTTTATGTAAATCTATTTTGACACACATGAGATTTCTATTTTTATTATTAAAGTTTCTTATCAATTCATGTGCAAGTAGAGTATTTTCAACCATGAGTCTGCCAGGGATGAAAGCACTTGATTTTCAGAAATTAAATATTTTAAAAATATTTAATTCTATTGCACAAAATATTAGAAATGATTTTATAAATGAAATTACAACAAACAATAGGTCTAAAATCTTCTAGACTATTGGGGATTTTTATTTTTGAAACCAAAGTAATAGAAGTATGGTTAAGATTTTTTAATAACTTTTCAGTTCTAAAAAACTCAGAAATAGAATCAAATAAAAAATAGTTAATTTCATCCCAATGTGTTTTATAGAATTTTGCACCAAAACCATAAGGCCAGGTCTTTTATCATTATTAGAATGAAAAGTAATATTTTTAATTTCCTCAAGGCAGATGGAGGCAAGAAGGATATCCTGGCTATTAATATTCAGTTTAAACTTAGATTCAATATTAGGAAAAATATTAGAGTAAAGATTAGTATTTAAAGATTAGTAAAATAATTAATATCTTCTTTTTCAATGCTATACTCTTCATTGATAACATTACCTTTTATATCTATAATTTTCCCAATATCATTCTTAAATTTTCTGCTAGACATCCTAGCATAAAAAAATTTACTTGCTTCATCTCCATGGGTAAGCCAATCTACTTTAGCTTTTTGCCTCAAATTAATAGACTGCACTTGAAGGCACTTGATTAAATTGTTTTGGGCTTCAAAAAATTTGTTGACTTTAACTATGTCTATGCAGTCATTATCTAAATCATTCTGCCTTAACTCACATTCCTCTCTTAAGTGAAATACTTCATTTTTAGTTCTGACTTTATTCCAATTTTTCAGATTTTCTTTTGTGATTTGAAGAAACTTAATTACTAAATTTGTATTGGGTAGTGCCCTATACCTTTGAAGTCAGACTGTTTTTGATGAACTCTTTGTAATTTTTTTCATAGACCCACCCATTAATAAATTTAAAAAGGGAATCTTTCGTAGATAATTTATTTTGAGTGAGAAAAAATTGAATTTGGGTGTGATCACTAGTAGCCTGGGGTAAAGTGTAGCATTTGAAATCCTTAAAATTTTTTGTAAATCTTTGATTTAGTAAAATTCTATCAAGCTTGCAGTGAATGTTTCTGAATTTCCCTGATCTCCAAGTAAATTTATTTTCTAAAATAGTTGGTTCAAATAAACCAGTTTTGAGCAAAAACTTGTTTAAAATTTCTAATTTTTAGAAGGAAAAAAAATCCCAACCCTTTTTTCATGAGCATGTATAATAGTATTAAAATCACCAATAACAATCCAAGAGGAATTCATATTTGTATTAATTTGTTCAAGATTATCCCAAAGAGTTTGTCTTCATTTTCACTGTTTGATGCATAAACAAAGGTAATTTCTAGTTGAAATCCACCTTTACTAGTACATTTACAATGAATAAATGGGAAATTAACAAAATGTTGAAAAATATCCCAAATATTAGAATCTCAAATGACCATGATTCTACCATTCCCCCCATCTGATTATTATTTAAAATATTCCAGTTATTTAAACTTTTAATTTGATAATCCATAATCTTAGAGTTTTCTAATTTATGCTCAAGCAAGCCAACAATATTGAGATATTCGGATTTAAGAAGATTAGATAAGTGTAATCTTCTTTCAAGTGAATTGAGACCTCTGACATTCAAGGTAATAATCGACATAATGATTAAAGAAAATTATAATAAAAGGATACACTAAAGGATACTAGAATCAGTAACAGATTATGCACTGTGACTGGCCCCTTCTTCAAAGTCTCTATCCCTTTTCCTTTCTTTTTGTATGAAGTTTCGCTTAATGCTTTCAACTGTTCTTCCCATTTGGATTTTTTAATGATATATTCCATTTTGAATTCACTGTCTTCTGCATCTTCTGTGCTTTCATTATCAACAATATCTTTTATGCCTTTCATTCTGCCTTTTCTTTATTCCTTTTTGTATTTTCTGTTTTTCCTTGAGGTTGAAGTAGAATTTTAAACTAAGCTTATAGCCTTTTGAATATTGTAATCTAAAATTAGACTTTTGATAAGTGGAGAGAGATGAGTTGCAAGATGGCTGATATTGGAATTTTCAGATAGCTCTTTACATAAAATGTTATTAATGTAAGAGTCATCATCCAAATTCATGTCTTCGGTATCAGAGGGAGCCTCTTTTGCTTGAATTTCTGTATCTTTTGCATTTAAGATTTGTGGTTCAAAGATGATTTTAGTGTTTTGTCTGCTGCTTCAGATATTTCAGATGAGATTTCAACCTCATTTCCAACAATAATCTGATCTTTATCACCTTCTTGAGTTTCCCTTTCATGTGTAGATTCTTGAACAATAGATGATTCTTCTATATTCATATTCTTTCCAGAATTATCATTTGAAGATTGTGGATCATTCTTATTATTAAGATCAAGTAATGTTTTTTCTACGATGGCATCTCCTTCCTCTAGTAAAATGTTTCAGTTGACATTTGATTTTCCTTGCAAGTTTTGTTTTTCTTTCCAAGCCAATTTAGAGTCACAATTTTATATAGAATGTCCAAAACAAGAACATGTTCTGCATCTAGGAGGAACCCACTCATATTAAATGTTTTGAACTAAATTTTCACCATCATTCATAGAAATAGTAGCTTCATTTGGAAGATCCGAATCTGCTTTAATTTCTACAAGTATTCTTGCAAAAGAAAGTATTGTTTCTTTAGCAGTGTGATAATTTAATTTGAGGAGGATGCCTACCACACTCGCTATAGCACTTAATATTTCTTTATTCCATAATCTAAGATTTAATTCAGATAGTTTAATCCATATAGGCATAGTAGAGAGTACATCTCTGTTAAGATTTATTTTAGTGCTCCATTTTTCGTAATAATAAGCTTTCCATTAATAAAATATGGACCCCCATTAATGACACTATCACAATCAGAGGCATTAGAAAATCTAATAAAAAAGAATCCATTATTACGAGTGAAAATGTCGAAATTACCAGTGAGATTACATGATTTAGCAATAACCGCCTTGAAATAATGATATGTGGGTTTATTGCCGAACACATAGGCAAAAACTGAGAAACTCCATTTACTCTCTGCCCTTCTGCTGGCCTCCGCGCTCACCACCACTAGTTTTTTTCTCATTGATGAAGAGAGGAGCAGCGTATTTGAGATCAAATTCATTATTTGATCCTCCTTTCTTGATCATTTCTGCTCATAAAGAAGCTTTGTTCAGGTTAGTTTTGGGTTCAGAGACTGTAATACCATTATTTTGAATGTTTCTTGAATTGCTTCTTGAATTTCTGAATTGATCATCTAGATTTGAAACTGGCCGATTGGTTCTTGCAACATCAATTTCTTGCTGAGTTTCTACCAATCACAGAATTTCTTGAATTGTAAACTCCCTGATTTGCTTTCTGAAAATCTATTTTGAATGATTTATATTGCCTTGATTCAGGCTCAACTGTTATGAACCAATAATAGCTCGTTGCATATGTGCTGCAGATTCTTTATTCAGCGGCTTTGATCTTCTATTCTGAATAATTTGAAAGCCTTCTTCATCGGTATCAGGAATTTTCTTTGCTAAAAATGGTGGTGGAGACGGTATTGGATTCGATGGAGGAGGAGGAGAGTGAAATGGAGTGGAATGAGAGGACCCCTCTATCTGATCAAGATTATAGATATGATTATCTAAGAATTTTGTAAAGGCGGGCATGACTACAGAGCTTTTGTAAAGCTATGTTTTCTTCTTAAGTCTATGTAGTTGATAGTGACTATACCTATTAGTGTTGCTTCTAAGCTTTTGTGCTTGGGCATTTTTTTAAATTTGAATGTATCATCATTTATTGTCAATACTTGCTCATTTAAATGGAATCTTTTAAAGAAGATCATTTATTGCCATTACTTGCTCAGTTAGATGAAATAAAACAAACTATTTTTGTTAAGATGTTTGTGCCCATACTTCTAGTGAAACTGCCACAAAATTTACTATTGATTTCATAAACCGAGTGACTTATGACTTAGCATTGAGTTTTTTCTTTTAACTTCACAAAAATATTTATCAAATATAACATGCTTTTTGATTCAATTAGTATTTCACAAATTGACGTTTGTTGAGTGTAGCTCCACAAATGAATTATGTAATTGTAAATGTTAAACGTTCCTTCATCACTTTTTGAACATGTCAGCATATTTTTTGAAGTGTGGTAACCGATTAGGTATACAAGATCTTTACAATACTGCAAATGTTATTAATTGACTTTTGTAGTTTTATGCAAATTTGCACTTTATAGTGTGGTGTATCTTCTACAATTTCTTATTGTTACCTTAATGACTACCAATGCTATGGCTGCATTTTGATCTATTCTATTTTACTGTAATATATAAGGAAAGGAGAGAATAAATAATATTCTTTTTCATTTATGCTGCAAGTTATGATGTTAAATTTCTTTTAATGGTTCCATTTTTGGTACATTTTAAATGGTGCATAATAAAAGTACATATATCTTCCTGAATTATCAGCTAAAAATTCATGATCAAATTTATTTAACAAAAACAAATTAATATATGCAAATTTTCCACCTAGTTAGAATCAAATTGTAAAAAGCGTGAGCAACGGAATTAGAGTAGTAGGAGGGAGTGAGTCGGTTAGGATACAATTTTGTAGATTATACTCAAGCTCGAAAACAAAATATGTTCTAAGGTTAAACATTGCTCAAGTATCAACTTAATTTTTATTTCTTGCAAAATCCAAAGTAGCTTAATCAAATAGCCCCATTTCCATTATATATACGTGTGTGTACGTACATATGCATATATGCATATACAGATTCACACACTTCACGTTACAAAAGTTATAGAAGTAATTATGCATGTATGTTTGTATTTGTGTGTGTTGGGGTAGACATTCACATTTCACGTTGAACATGAACATGTTTTCGTTCTCCCTTTGTTTGAACATGACATTTTAAGCATGTTCCAAACTACTATAAGGCTATTATCTTCATATCGAGGTTAATTCCATCTATTTTTTCATATCGAGGTCAACCCCATTCATGGATGAACACGTTATGGTTGAATATAGATGCTCTATCAATTGTAGATTTTGCAACTCAAAATAAATCTTTAATAATTTGTAATAGCTTTGGCGTCATACTTTTTTATGTTGACGAGAACTACCAAAAACGTCTCTTTAAAGTTATTGCCAAATAAATCTTAATATCACTTACAATTAGGATTTAACAAATAATTTTTTTTATCAATTCAAAACGTCCTCTATATATTATCAGATCTTTTTTTTTTGGAATGACACTTAGATACAACATGTCATTAGGACAACTTAACACAACTCACATGTCAATATATGTTCGAATCACGCTACGCAAATTTCGAACTTGTGATCTCTCGCACCAAAGTCGAGTCATTTAACCACCGGAACAATGGTGATCGTTCATTATCAGATCTTAATATTAGTTAAAATTAGGATTTAATAAATAAACTTTTTTGCAAATTCATTCTGTATTAATTAATAGTTTAAATAAAAATTTGTAGAAAAACAACTCATATATGAAGCGTGTTCCGTAACGCTCGTAACTATACTTATTTTGTCACGCTTTTTCTACTCATGGGATATGACTTTGATCAATATAACTACCATGATGTTTCATTAAATAATTATTGTCATATTTTAATCGAGTTTCATCATCCATTATCACTTTCTCAATATATATATTTGATATTTATACTTTTGATCAAAACAAAAGAGGAAGAAAGTGGTTAAGATTTGATGATATTGTGAATTCAATATTAATATTGAAAAAAATATTAATGATTTAATATTTTATTTTGGAATACATATGCCACATATGTAGGGGGCATCTTAATAGGAGAAGCATATTATATATATTGAAACATTATACTATGATTTTGATTTTTAATGATATTGAATACACACTCAACACGAGTTACACTTGTATATAAAACGCATATGAAGAACAACAAACAATGGGAGAATGAGTTTACTACTATGTTTGAAGATTGCACCAAAGTTAAAAATAAGTACTGTTATCCCGCCTTTTGGCAAGGCCGTGACACCAAGAACTTGACTAGAAACCAATGACAGTTCGTCTTGAAGATCGGTTATACATAGGTCTACTATGGATGTCGGTAAATTTTTTCCGAGTTCGGATCGAGCTACAATTGATATGACATGACAAGCAATGCTAAGAAATCCAACATTCGAAATTTCAAGTCAATCGGAGTTCATATGCTCCAGATATTGATGGATCACGGCTGAGAAATCCGAACTTGCATCGATCATATCTCGAGATCTACAAGTCCAAATGCCACCCAATTTGGACAGTAGCTTACTGGCAACATAAGGAATGTCCACGCCAAGTTTCAGCTCGATCGGAGCAATTCTTGATCGATTCGAACCAAGGGTCGAATCGATATGGACCAACTTGAATCGATCATAACTTGAGATCTACAAGTCCAAATGCCACCAAATTTGGACAGTAGCTTACTGGCAACATAAGGAATGTCCACGCCAAATTTCAGCTCGATCAGAGCAATTCTTGATCGATTCGAACCAAGGGTCGAATCGATATGGACCAACTTGAATCGATCATAACTTGAGATCTACAAGTCCAAATGCCACCAAATTTGGACAGTAGCTTACTGGCAACATAAGGAATGTCCACGCCAAATTTCAGCTCGATCGGAGCAATTCTTGATCGATTCGAACCAAGGGTCGAATCGATATGGACCAACTTGAATCGATCATAACTTGAGATCTACAAGTCCAAATGCCACCAAATTTGGACAGTAGCTTACTAGCAACCTAAGGAATGTCCGTGCCAAATTTCAGCTCGATCGGAGCAATTCTTGATCGATTCGAACCAAGGGTCGAATCGATATGGACCAACTTGCATCGATCATATCTTGAGATCTACAAGTCCAAATGCCACCAAATTTGGACAGTAGCTTACTGGAAACCTAAGGAATATCCACGCCAAATTTCAGCTCAATCGGAGCAAATCTTGATCGATTCGAAGTTGAGTTCGAATCGATATGGGCCAACTTGAATCGATCATAACTAGAGTTCTTCAAGTCCAAATGCCATGAAATTTTCACAGAAGCTTAAGCACATGATGAAGAATGTTCACACCAAATTTTAGCTCGATTGGATGATTTCTTGATCGATTCGAACCAAGGGTCGAATCGATCCCAAAGTGGGCCCGGATCTCCAGATTTCGGCCATGTGGGCCCCCTCACGTGCCAGAAGCGGTCTCCCCGAATTTTAGGCGAAATATCAGCCTCCTACACCTATAAATAGAGCCCCCGGTCATTCAGAAAAGGGGTCGGAGAATTCTAAGTACTGAAGAGCGCCCAGATTCTGCCAGATCTACTCCAGAACACCGCCGCTGCTTTAGACTGACACTTAGCATTTAAATTCAGTTGTATTACCTTATAAACTACTGTAATCTACAAGTAATCGAGCAATAAAATCATCAAACTTCATAGTGGACGTAGGCAAAACGCCGAACCACTCTAAATCGCTTGTCTTTGCAATTTACTTTCTGTTATTTGGAGTTTTTGTTAGATAATCCACAGTTTTAATTTTCATTCTTCACCTTTATCTCTTCAAAAACTTCCGAAGAGTGTTGTGCCCATTTTTGGTACAAACACTTTGGTGCTTTCACTGAGAGAAAACGCAGTTTTTTCTCCTGCTCTATGGATCTACTACCGTCGTTGGATTGCAAAAATCTAAGGAGAAGATCCAGATCTGTTCATAAGTAGTTCCTTCTATTCTATTCAGATTGCTCCAGATCTAAGAGGAACTACATTCATCATGAATTCCATACCCATATTTTCGAATCCAGAAAAAATGCAATTTTTCGTATCCATGAAAGTATGGTGATTTTCGTATCCATGTCTTCGAATCAATGAAAATATGGTGATTTTCGTATCCATGTCTTCGAATCCATGAAAATATGGTAATTTTCGTATCCATGTCTTCGAATCCATGAAAATATGGTGATTTTCGTATCCATGTATTTGTTTCCAGAAAGTATGGTGATTTTCGTATCCATGTCTTCGAATCCATGAAAATATGGTGATTTTCGTATCCATGTCTTCGAATCCATGAAAGTATGGTGATTTTCGTATCCATGTCTTCGAATCCATGAAAGTATGGTGATTTTCGTATCCATATCTTCGAATCCATGAAAATATGGTGATTTTCGTATCCATGTCTTCGAATCCATGAAAATATGGTGATTTTCGTATCCATGTCTTCGAATCCATGAAAATATGGTAATTTTCGTATCCATGTCTTCGAATCCATGAAAATATGGTGATTTTCGTATCCATGTATTTGTTTCCAGAAAGTATGGTGATTTTCGTATCCATGTCTTCGAATCCATGAAAATATGGTGATTTTCGTATCCATGTCTTCGAATCCATGAAAGTATGGTGATTTTCGTATCCATGTCTTCGAATCCATGAAAGTATGGTGATTTTCGTATCCATGTCTTCGAATCCATGAAAGTATGGTGATTTTCGTATCCATGTCTTCGAATCCATGAAAATATGGTGATTTTCGTATCCATGTCTTCGAATCCATGAAAGTATGGTGATTTTCGTATCCATGTCTTCGAATCCATGAAAGTATGGTGATTTTCGTATCTATGTCTTCGAATCCATGAAAATATGGTGATTTTCGTATCCATGTCTTCGAACCCATCTGGACCGAGCGTTCGTATCCATAAGCATAGCCTCACTTCGAATCCATTGACTTCGTATCCATCAGGTCGCGCTACTTCGTATCCATCAGGTCGCGCTACTTCGTATCCATCAGGTCGCGCTACTTCGTATCCATCAGGAAGCGCTACTTCGTATCCATCAGGAAGCGCTACTTCGTATCCATCAGGAAGCGCTACTTCGCATCCATCAGGGAGCGCTGCTTCGTATCCATCCATCTGCCTCCAATTCGTATCGATACTCGCATGAAGTTCGTATCCATCAATCTGCCTCTACTTTGTATCCATCCAATTGCACCCAATTCGTATCGATACTCAACTGCAGTTCGAATCGATCCAACTGCACCCAATTCGTATCGATACTTAACTGCAATTCGAATCGATCCAACTTCACCCAATTCGTATCGATACTTAACTGCAATTCGAATCGATCCAATTGTGTCCAATTCGTATCGATACGAAATATCAAAAAAAAAAAATATTTTTCGGGTACGACCCAGATTTCCTAAAAAGAGCCTAGCCGCAGCGCAGGGCACCCGCATTGTCGATTCAATCACCAATTTAATGAAGGAACATTACATCCATGCTTCTGATTGTTCCATGACTGAACAAGACATAGGAGATCACAACAAAAAATGTTGAGTTGCAATCAAGGAATGGGTAAAGAAATACTACTCAACCGTACTCCCAAAGGCTGGAGAACCTAGTTAGTATGCCAAGAACTGGGGTTGATTAATATATCATGCTTTTAAGGTGGAATGCAACTTCCTCCAATTGACCAGCTTTCAAACTCCTGAGTTGACAACTATGGTACGACGGCTAATATGACGACTCCCCTACACTGTCTACTCTACCGACTCAAAGCATAGCTGGTCAGCGCTGAACCATCTTCAAATGCCCGCATCTTAATCATTCTACGTCCACATGACTAAAAGCATGGCATACAACCTCAAGAAGACTTCCTTAATACCCTATATAGGTCCCCTATCTGGATGAAAGTTTGGGATAAACACCAATCTGTTAGCCCATTTTAACCAACTCACCGTCCTATCGGCATTGCAAACAACTCGAACGCAATCATGCATACGTCATTGACCAGTGTTACAAGACCCCTGGGCAATAAAATGAGCCTGATCATAATGCCGATTGGGGAATCTTTCCTAGTCGAGACCTATTCGTTGAAACCATCCTACATGCAGAACTTCCAATGAAAATTCAACATGTTAACTATGTCGGTGTGTTATGGAAATACAACCCCCGGCACTACCTCATGAAGTGAGAATTGCGCATTGCTTACACCAAGAGTGATGACTGCTATCAAATGTAGCTGTCTTCCCCCATTCCTCAAAGAACATTGTCAATCGTGGTTAGACATACCAGATCTACTTCTTATATTGTTGAAGTGAATGAAGAAGCTGGCAGCCAACGGATTTATCCAAAGCCCGCAGCCAGTTGCTGCCGATACCCATAAATGAGTTCATCACCGGCGCTTATTTCCAGACTTTGACAAGTGAACTGGTAGACCGCCGCCGACAACTGCACCAACATGTCTAGGCAAATTTTGAGTTGATGAATCAGATGAAGGATCAACATAGCAGGATAAGGAGGGGACCTGCTCCATACTCTAGATCAGAAAACTCCTCTTCTCTAAATGGCTACCGTGAACGCCAACGCCATAAGGCCTCTCCGGGAAGGATAGCTCCGACCATATATGCAAGCCCCATAAAACGAAGGACCGGGAACATCCGACCCCTATCGATCAAGGACTTTGATCAAATTGAACCATTTGCGTTAGACTTCCAACTGAGAAGGGATGGAATGATGTGCAATAGCGAGCATACGATGCTGCCTCACTTATCAATGAGATTTGATCTGATCTCTTTTGAATTATTTCTAATTCAATTTCATTTACGTTGCGAAATATGACCTACTTGAATTAAACTACTTGCAAATGATGCAGGTAACCGAGTACTTAAGATTGGGTGCAAAACAACCTCCGCGGACCATGATCAAATCATTGAGGTATCATCGTGATGAGCATGATTCGATCACTCATCGGCTACTATATGCCCCTGACTGGGGGCAAGGCATCAAAACGGAAGAGACCGACAAGGTCAGGACTTTAGTACAAAGTGGATGCAACCGACCATCCACTCATCTGCCTACGCAATTTAATTAGGAGATGTAAGAAAGACTTGGAGTTATATGTCCCTACAATGCACTCTCAAGCTCGCCAAAATACTTATGCTTCTTCTGATGCCCAATAAGAACGAAACCACACTGTGGATGGACATGACGCGACCATCTATACATCAAATCTACATTAGACACTTGGGGTTATTTGAGAAAAGAAATTTAAAGTGGATGTGATTTGACCATTCACTCTCCATTTGCGTCTGTGATTCGACAAAATGATAATGCCTTAAACTGACTTCATCAGGGGCCAACCCTCAATTTAAAGTCATCAACGACTGATTGTCTACTCACTAACCATCACGAGTTGTCATTCAACTCTCTTCCTTAGCTCGATCGAAAGAATGCAAAGTATAAATTGGACATGACTCAACTGTCTGCTCCCCAATTCTTGCACCCGACTTAAGGGAAAATACACAACTCAAAGTGGATGTAGTTCGACCATCCTTTCCTATGCTCGAGCACAAAGCTTGCCAGAACACTAATCTTACTCCTTAGGCCTGGCAAAAGCGGAATCAAAATGAACATGGACGCGATCTAACCGTCCATACTCTAAACCTCATCCTTTGTTGAGGGGCCTATAAGTGGAAGTTAATCGGGATCCCGCCGATCACTCGCTAAGCGAAACACCTAGCTCAGGGACAAGCCCTCACATCAGGCCAGAAACGGGCTGATACACGACAACTTTTTACTTAACTCCGTACTCCCAGAGTGCGAGGCGGAGTATAAACATTCATTCAACTCCGTACTCCCAGAGCGCGAGGCGGAGTATAAACATTTTCCTAAAACCCCAGAGTACTCCGAGAGCGCGAGCTGGGTACAAACTTTTTACTTAACTCCGTACTCCCAGAGTGCGAGGCAGAGTATAAACATTTTCCTAAAACCCCAGAGTACTCCGAGAGCGCGAGCTGGGTACAAACTTTTTACTTAACTCCGTACTCCCAGAGTGCGAGGCGGAGTATAAACATTCCTTAACTCCGTACTCCCAGAGTGCCAGGCGGAGTATAAACATTCATTCAACTCCGTACTCCCAGAGCGCGAGACGGAGTATAAACATTCATAAAACCCCAGAGTACTCCGAGAGCGCGAGCTGGGTATAAATATCAACAAACTCCAGCTTCCGAGAGCGCGAACTGGAGTATAAACATTAACTAACTCCGGATTCCGAGAACGCGAACCGGAGTATAAACATCAACAAACTCTAGCTTCCGAGAGCGCGAACTGGAGTATAAACATTAACTAACTCCGGATTCCGAGAGCGCGAACCGGAGTATAAACATCAACAAACTCTAGCTTCCGAGAGCGCGAACTGGAGTATAAACATTAACTAACTCCGGATTCCGAGAGCGTGAACCGGAGTATATACATCAACAAACTCCAGCTTTCGAGAGCGCGAACTGGAGTATAAACATTAAACTAACTCTGGACTCCGAGAGCTCGAGCCGGAGTATAAACTACAACAACCTACGGCTTCGAGGAGGGTGGATCCATCCACCTAACGACTTCGACCGTATCTCCATTCAATGCAGCTTCAAGGAGGGTGGACCCGTCCACCTAACGACTTCGACTGCATCTCCATCAAGTACGGCCTCGAGGAGGGTGGACCCGTCCACCTAACAACTTCGACTGCATCTCAACCAAGTTACATCACTCATTCCCCGAGCATAGGCGCAGACTCAACACATGAAAATGAGTGATCAACAACTGTCATAAAGATACAAGTCCCCAGAGTGTGGATGTTAAAATTAAGCAGTGAACAATATTGCATAACGCCTATTACGGCTTATCCCCAAGACTGGGGGCAGAAGTACAAATTACTGAAAGAAGAGAAAGGTGACTCGCTGCCTCTCCGGCTTAGCGTCCATTAAAACTTAAGGCAACGACTGCATGGAGGCCTTGATGCCAACCAAACATAATGACGCCCAAAGTTACAAGCAACCAATCATATCATACCGCCGGATCGACGGGCAATGTCGATCTGCTCCTTTCATATCATACCATCGAATTGACAGGAAATGAGGTCCGAGCATTCTGCATCATGCCGTCGAATCGGCGGTCAATGTCAATCCTCTTCAACTACAAACCGATGTGACCCGAGCATGCATCGAATATCTTCGACCAGCATAGCACGGATAAAAGAATAAACCACGAATGAGTGTGACTTGACCATTCGTCCTTCGTCGCCTTCCTTCGATCCGTCAGGAAGAGCATGAGACCAAATGAGCATGACATGACTGCATTTGAACTGACTTTATCCCTAGATCTAACGGGAGAACGTAAATCGAAATGGACATGGTTGATCAGCCAACTCCAAATGAATGCAACGCGACCATTCATTCATTGACTCTTACCATGATCCGGCTAAAAGAACGATTCGAAACAAGTGCAACCTAAACATCTGCACACTGATTCTTACCCTAGATTCAACAAGGGAAGCACCAATCCTGCATTGGATCTGACTAGACGATTCACTCTTCAGTTTTTGCCCAAAGTATGGCGACATAAGCAGCAGAGCGAATGTCATTGACCATCCAGATTCTAGCTTATGTCCGAATGTCGGCAAAGTAACAATGTATTCCGCCTAGAGGAAAGAACTAGAACATAATGCATGATAGGCACGACTCTGCCCTCCGTCCGTTAATTTGATCCTATGGTTCAATGGAATATAATACAAAATTGAAGTGGACATTGTCTACCTTGCCACTTATCGAGATACTCCCCAGACTTAGGGGCACGAACAAGAAGATAAGGTAATATGACTCAACCATTCATCAGTCAACTCCGGTTCTTAAAGCTTGAACTACAGTATAGACACAGCTAGGACAAGACTTGATCGTCCCCGTAATGCATCCGCCAACCCGAGGCTGGAGGCAAAAGAGTAATTATCCGAGAGTTGACTATGACAATTTGAACCTATGACCCATGCCTGATATTCATAACAACTCTAGGTTGCGACCGAAAGGATGCCTAGAGATAGAATCATCGAATCAATACCAGGACTTATGGGCGACTGAAGACCTTTCCAATGAGCAATGGATCACAGGTACATTGAATGAAAAGCGCATCATTCAGAAACATAAGTCAATTCAATCTCAAAGCTGGAGCCAGCTATGTAGCAGCGTGCAATACAAGGCTAAGTTCTACTAATCCTTTGATTCAACGTCCTTGTAAGCCTGATCATTTACCATTGCAAATAAACACATGAGGCACCTACAACCCATCACGAGTATTGTAGATCAGATCACAACTCTACGCAATTATGAAGAAAGAGTCAATTGTTTTACTTCAAGTGAATCTTGATGTGTTCGCTTGGATTCGACCTCATATATATATATATATGGACTCTCGCTAGCCATGAAGAACCCTGCATTAAATGTCGACCCGAGGCATGTCTCAGTGAACAAAAACGATGCGACATGGATCTGGAGAGATCTGTTGCACTAAAAGAGGAGGCGAATCTACTCAAAACCAGTGGGTTTATCCATGATGCCCTCCAACCAAAGTGAATATCCAATCCTTTACTTATAAGAAAAACGAACAGAGAGTGGAGGACATACATCAACTACTCAGATTTGCATGGGATATGACAAAGCACGGCTTTCCACTCCCAATGATCGACCAACTGATGGACCTGACCATCATACATGAATTACTCACATCCATGGATACAAACTCCAGATACAATCAGATACCGAAGCATGTCCCAAACCAGGAATACAACTGTTTCGCTACTAACCTGGGCCTATAGTGCTATGCTGCAATCTATAGACTAAAACTTAAGGACACTTGTGCTACTTACAAAAGGACGATTAGCAGATCATTCAAAAATTAGATCGACCGACCGATGAAAGTAGATGTGGTTAATATGCTCGTGAGATCACGGCTATCAAACGACCATATCGATGACTTGACAGAGGTATTCAGTGCTCTCCAAAAAATGCAGGATGAAACTCGATCCTTTGAAATGCTCTTTCACCATTACATCAGAAAGATTCTTTGTTTTCATCATCAATTCTCATGGAATCAAGTCTAATTTCTAGAAAATTATGACAGTTAGGGACACCCATGTACCGAGGACAACCAAGCAGATCTGATAGATCGCTTAAAGAGACCTCCCATTTTACCCGAACCTTTGGATCACGAAGATTTATACATCAATTGGGCCGTGTCAACACATGCCATAAGCGTCGCAATGCTATGTGAAGAGAAACGAATCCAAAGACCAGTATATGATGAAGGATGACTATTGACAAGCTCACCCCGTTAACGTCCATATCAACCAACCGTTATGATAGTTACAACAGCGGCCTTAGATGTCTGAAAGGATACTCGAATGGGATATCGAGCTAAGCCAATTTGATTTCACATATCTCCCTCGGGAAGCTCTCCATGATCAAAAATTAGCATACTTCATGTCTGAATCCATCACATCAGACGACTATCTAAAGAACAGTGGCGAACCGTCCAACCGATGGAGGACGTACACAGATGGAACTTCCAATAATCGGCTTTTTTAATGTCGGAGTTGCGTTAATGACTACTGAGGAACGATCGATCTGCCACGCCCTCAAACTTAACTTCCTTGCAACAAATAATGAAGCTAAGTATGAAGCCTTGGCGCTCAAACTTACAAGAAAACTAGGAGTGGAAACTTTGCATATATTATGTAATTATTGGTTAGTAGTATACCGAGTCAGGGAAGATTATTCAACTAGGGGGCAACATCTTGCTCCTCATCCTAGCTGGGTCCAAAAGCTATTAGTCGACTTCGACTATTACACCATTACACACATCCTCGGAGGGCCAAATGAAAAAACTAAGTCACTGGCCAAGCTAGCCAGTTTCGGGGATGCGCGGCAAAAAGACTTTATCCCAGTTGAAATGCTTATTATTCCAAGCATTGACATATGAAGATCAACTAGATCTTAGAGATGGATCTAGGAGAAGAATCATGGATGACTCCTATCAAAGATTATCCACAATCGGGGATTCTTATTGAATAAACGAATAAGGAATGGCATAACCTCCGTGAAGCATCACTGCATGATTATGTCTGGATCGTTTGACTCTGTCGATACAAAGCATTACTTTTGTATCCATCAATCCGAGATCCAATATTACGTATCCACCAATACGAAGCATACATTCCAACCCTTCACATCGATTCAGGAGAGGATCGTTACGAAGGAGCATTCAAAGACAACCATCAAACGTTGTTACAACTTGAATTTCACTTCGATCCAGGAGAGGATCGATACGAAACTCAATCCAAAAAAAAACTAAAGAACTTGACAATGACTCGTGAACATGCAAACGTTAACGGGAGCCAGGTTAACATACGTACATATATGACAGACTAACATTCAATTTTCAAAATTTACAGAAATTGAATGCTCACCTGATGACAATTACAACAGCGAACAACAAATCGCTAGCACTCGACACTCAGTTACAACATTGCACTACATAACCACTGACAGTGGTTCAATCAACATTTATATTACTGGAAATCAATCGAAGGTTACATCTTTTGACGAAAAGATAGCAACTACTCAACGAATCAGATAGAACTTTTTCAGAATGAAGGATGCAGCATTTCAAAGCACGTCATGTTCACACAAGACGTACTTTGGGGGGCAAATGTTATCCCGCCTTTTGGCAAGGCCGTGACACCAAGAACTTGACTAGAAACCAATGACAGTTCGTCTTGAAGATCGGTTATACATAGGTCTACTATGGATGTCGGTAAATTTTTTCCGAGTTCGGATCGAGCTACAATTGATATGACATGACAAGCAAAGCTAAGAAATCCAACATTCGAAATTTCAAGTCAATCGGAGTTCATATGCTCCAGATATTGATGGATCACGGCTGAGAAATCCGAACTTGCATCGATCATATCTCGAGATCTACAAGTCCAAATGCCACCCAATTTGGACAGTAGCTTACTGGCAACATAAGGAATGTCCACGCCAAATTTCAGCTCGATCGGAGCAATTCTTGATCGATTCGAACCAAGGGTCGAATCGATATGGACCAACTTGAATCGATCATAACTTGAGATCTACAAGTCCAAATGCCACCAAATTTGGACAGTAGCTTACTGGCAACATAAGGAATGTCCACGCCAAATTTCAGCTCGATCAGAGCAATTCTTGATCGATTCGAACCAAGGGTCGAATCGATATGGACCAACTTGAATCGATCATAACTTGAGATCTACAAGTCCAAATGCCACCAAATTTGGACAGTAGCTTACTGGCAACATAAGGAATGTCCACGCCAAATTTCAGCTCGATCGGAGCAATTCTTGATCGATTCGAACCAAGGGTCGAATCGATATGGACCAACTTGAATCGATCATAACTTGAGATCTACAAGTCCAAATGCCACCAAATTTGGACAGTAGCTTACTAGCAACCTAAGGAATGTCCGTGCCAAATTTCAGCTCGATCGGAGCAATTCTTGATCGATTCGAACCAAGGGTCGAATCGATATGGACCAACTTGCATCGATCATATCTTGAGATCTACAAGTCCAAATGCCACCAAATTTGGACAGTAGCTTACTGGAAACCTAAGGAATGTCCACGCCAAATTTCAGCTCAATCGGAGCAAATCTTGATCGATTCGAAGTTGAGTTCGAATCGATATGGGCCAACTTGAATCGATCATAACTAGAGTTCTTCAAGTCCAAATGCCATGAAATTTTCACAGAAGCTTAAGCACATGATGAAGAATGTTCACACCAAATTTTAGCTCGATTGGATGATTTCTTGATCGATTCGAACCAAGGGTCGAATCGATCCCAAAGTGGGCCCGGATCTCCAGATTTCGGCCATGTGGGCCCCCTCACGTGCCAGAAGCGGTCTCCCCGAATTTTAGGCGAAATATCAGCCTCCTACACCTATAAATAGAGCCCCCGGTCATTCAGAAAAGGGGTCGGAGAATTCTAAGTACTGAAGAGCGCCCAGATTCTGCCAGATCTACTCCAGAACACCGCCGCTGCTTTAGATTGACACTTAGCATTTAAATTCAGTTGTATTACCTTATAAACTACTGTAATCTACAAGTAATCGAGCAATAAAATCATCAAACTTCATAGTGGACGTAGGCAAAACGCCGAACCACTCTAAATCGCTTGTCTTTGCAATTTACTTTCTGTTATTTGGAGTTTTTGTTAGATAATCCACAGTTTTAATTTTCATTCTTCACCTTTATCTCTTCAAAAACTTCCGAAGAGTGTTGTGCCCATTTTTGGTACAAACAAGTACCTAATGACCATTTTATGCAAATTCCAAATGCAGGATTTGACATACAAATAATTCAGTTCAAAAAATATGGATTATTCTGTGATTGTGATTTGACGACTTCCTATTATTAACCTTGTATTTTAGATTTTGAATTCATAACTAATAATTCATGTTTTTGATTGATGATACTGAGAATAAGTCACGTAAAGAGTTGGCCATCACATTTATTCAAATCAATATGTTTGTTTTTGTAAAAGTATGAGGATTGCGGCCAACCCTAAGTCATTTTATCTGAAGACAAGTGCGATTACATCTCAATCATCAACCCGAACCGCTTTCATTTCTTTAGGCCAAAGGTTGTTTTAAGCCCCTGTAAATTCTTTTAAATACTTAAAGTTGTACGCTGTTCTATTCATTCTGATAATTCAATAAAGACATTTCTTCTTTTTTACAAAACAACTTGTGTGAATCAAAACACACTCGAATTCAGTTTTCCAACTTGGTATCAGAGCCAACTCATCGCCTAACGGCAAATCTCCTAAAGTATTGGATCTGAACTATCATCAGATACAATATCATCATCTGATAGTCAGTCACTCATCAGATTCTTATCATCATCTGAGTGTGGATCAGTGCCATACCTGAAGATCATAGATCTTGGTTGTAGCTGATCAGATAAAAAAGTAATTCAGAAAGAAGTGCTTCAGAAAATTCATCATCAGAGTCAAAGAAAATCATCAAGAAATCACAAGAAAGCTGTTACCTTGCCAAGAACTCATCAGTCAAATCTCATCACCTGAGTTCTAGCTGTAACTAACTTGTTACTCCCTATCTTGGAAATTCTTGACTCTGTAAGTATTTCCAATTTACTTGTTGATCCTATATCATTCGAAACATCATGGCAGGAGATAATGACAGTTCTGCCACATCGAGCACTTCATCCAATTCACGTCAGAATGCCACTGAAAGCCTCATAAGGACAGTGATAAGCCCACAGAATCAGCTAATTACTGCCCATCTCGAAGAAGATAACTATCTCCTATGGAAAGTCCAAGTGGAGACAGCCATCAGAGGCTACGGCCTTGAAGAGTTTCTTCTTGGCACCATTATTGTTCCACCCAAATTTGTAACTGATCAAGAAAACAAGACTGTTAGTAATGATGAATACATAAGATATCAGAGACAAGACAGTTTAATCTGTTCATGGTTGCTATCATCTATAAGCATCAAGTTACTACCATAAGTAATAGGAAGCAAAACAGCAAATGGGATCTGGTCAACCATAGAGAGAATCTTTAATTCTCAATCTACTGTTAAGATTATGCACCATAAGAGACAATTACACAGTATTAAGAAAGACAATCTAACCATGGGAGTGTATCTAACAAAGATAAAAACACTGTGTGACATTCTTGAAGCAGCTGGTAATAAAATTCCAACCTCTGAACAGGTTTTAATCATACTAAGTGGTTTAAGCGAAGAATATGAAGCTGTGGTAGCTGTCATATCATCACAAAGACTGACACCCTCAATTGAGGATGTGCACTCAATCCTTCTTGCTCATGAAGGAAGAATTGAGTACAAGAAATCCAATGAGATGGATATGTCAGCCAACTATGCCTCAAATTCCAAAAGTAGAAGCCAGTACAACAACAGATCAGAATCAACAAAGAAGCAGTCAACCTACAAGAGGAAGAGGCAGAGGAAGATGGAGTAACAACAACAAACCAAAATGTCAAATCTGTGAAAAAATAGGGCACACTGCTGCTAAATGCTATTTCAGATTAAACCCAAACTATGTGCCAGGACAAAATGGGAACAATCAGAGGAATGGCAATCCAAGTGCAAACTTAGCACAGGTTCAACAAGACCAGAGTGGACAGCCAGATATGTGCAGAAATCAAATCACTAAACCAGAACATATTCAAGATGAAGCATGGTATCCAGATTCTGGAGCAACCAACCACCTAACAAACAATCTTGACAACTTTAATCTTGGGAACAAAGAGTATAAAGGTAAACAATCAATTACCATGGGGGATGGTAAGTGTATTAGAATAACTCATACTGGTAAAAGTTATATTAAAGGTGCCAGGCAGTTAGTCTTGAATAACTTATTAAGAGTTCCAAAGATAAAAAAGAATCTTATCAGCGTCTCTCAGTTTGCAAGGGACAATAATGTTTACTTCGAATTTTTTCCTAAGTACTGTTTTGTAAAAGATATCTTGACTAATGAAACTCTTTTGCAGGGTGATGCAGATAAAATTCAATTTTGTTAACTCCATAAGTACTGTAAAACTGCAAAATAGTTGTAATTTGACCGAGGTGAACCAATCAGAAGAAAATAGGAGTAACTTTGATCTGTGGCACTACAAACTGGGGCATCCAAATGCAACTGTTGTTAAACAAGTGCTCAATGAAAACAATGTTTCTTTTGAAAATATTACTAATCCATATATTTGTACCTATTGCCAAATGGGCAAAAGTCATAAACTAGCCTTTAATGATTCTTCTACTGTGTATTCTAATCCTCTTGAATTAGTTGATGCAGATATATGGGGTCTAGCTCCAATATGTTCTGATTATGGTTATAGATACTATATATCTTTTATTGATGCTTATTCTAGATATACTTGGATTTATTTACTAAAAGCTAAGTCTGACACTTACAATGTAGTGTTACATTTTATAAACTTAGTTGAAAAACAAATAGGTCATCATGTCAAAATTATGCAAACTGATGGAGGCTCTGAATTTAAGCCTCTCATTAAATATTTCAACACCAAGGGCATAATACACAAAACTACATGTCCCTATACATCTGAACAGAATGGTTTGATAGAAAGGAAACATAGACATATAGTAGAGCTAGGACTTACACTTTTAGCACAAGCACATCTGCCACTAAAATTCTGGCCAGACTCCTTTAATACAGCTGTATACTTAATCAATAGATTGCCAACTAAAGTGCTAAAGGGTGTAAGTCCTATGGAAAAACTATTTGACACTAAACCTGATTATCATGCCTTAAAGCCATTTGGTTGTCTATGCTTCCCTAACTTAAGACCATACAATATCAACAAACTAGATTTTAGATCTAAACCATGTACCTTCTTGGGGTATCCTAACAATCAGAAAGGGTACAAATGTTTGGACAATAAGGGAAAACTATTCATTAGCAGACATGTTGTCTTCAATGAACATGTATTTCCCTTTGGAAGCTCTGATATGAAGACAACTAAAAAGGTGTACAATCCAAATGTGTCTATACCTGAATTACATGTATATTCCAAAATCCGGGAACAAGAGACTGAGAGGACTGCAAGTACTAGTGATTCACAACCTGCTATGCCAGAGCAATCAAGTCATGAACCAACAGATGGATCTAGCTATCACAATCAGTCTCCCACCTGTACAAATGAAAAGGAACAACAAACTAGTCAGTCTGCAGATATACAACCAAATCAAGGCAGCAACAATGGTAATGAAACACACACTAGGAATCTACAGACTATGCCAGGTCATTATATGATAACAAGATCCAAGAGCGGAATATTCAAACCAAAAATCTACACTGCTGTAAGAACAACAGATGAACCAGATAACTTTGAACAAGCCATGAAAGACAACAATTGGAAAGCAGCAATGGATGAAAAATATGATGCCCTTATCAAAAATAATACATGGAACTTAGTGAGTTGCCCCAAAGACAAAAACATTGTTGGTTGCAAGTGGACTTACAAACTAAAGAAAAATGCAGATGGAACAATCAATAGATATAAGGCCATGCTTGTTGCCAAAGGGTACACCCAACAATATGGGTTCGACTTCAATGAAACCTTCTCTCATGTGGTCAAACCAACTACTATCAGAGTAATTTTTACTATTGCCTTACATAAGCAGTGGAAAATCAGACAGTGGGATGTTAATAATGCATTCCTAAATGGAACATTACAAGAAGAAATTTATATGGAACAGCCACAAGGTTATAATCAAAAGCAGAATCATGTGTGTAAATTAAACAAGGCAATATATGGCCTGAAGCAGGCACCAAGGGTTTGGTTTGAGAAGTTAAAAACCACACTGGTCAGATTGGGTTATCAGTCAACAAAATCTGACAACTCTTTATTCACTAAAATAAGTAAAGAATCCATTATCTATATTTTAATCTATGTTGATGACTTACTTATTACAGGGAATGATGAGGCAGCAATCAGTGAACTTGTCCAGTATCTAGACAAGGAGTTTTCTGTCAAAGATCTTGGTGATCCAAACTACTTCTTAGGCATAGAAGTTATCAGAAAATTAAATTCAGAAATCATTCTAAGCCAAAGAAAGTACATTAATGAAATTCTGCATAAATCAAACATGGCAGAAGCCAAATCTCAACCAACACCCATGATATGCAATCATCAACTCTCAAAACACAGGGGAGAACCAATACTCAATATCAAACAATATAGAAGTGTTATGGGAGCATTGCAATATGCAACCATAACCAGACCTGATATATCATAAAGTGTTAACAAATTATCACAATTTATGCAGGAACCTCTTAATGAGCACTGGAAGGCTGTAAAGAGGATACTACGATATCTAAGGGGAACTGCATCTTATGGTCTATCTCTAAAGGCATGCAAAAGACTCAATGTGACAGGGTTCTCTGGTGCAGACTGGGCAATAGATCATGATGACAGAAAATCAATCTCAGGCTACTACATATATATTGGGGATAATCCAGTCTCATGGTGTTCAAAAAAACAACCAACAATCTCTAGATCCAGCACCGAGGCTGAATATAGAAGCGTGGCGAGTGCAACAGCAGAGATCATGTGGATTCAATCCTTACTCAGTGAACTAAGGATCAAATCTAATATCAAACCAGTGCTATGGTGTGATAACCAAAGCACTGTCTACATGTCTGCCAACCCGGTTCTCCACGCAAGAACAAAGCATATAGAAATAGACATATACTTTGTTCGTGAACAAATTCTCAAAGGTCAACTACTGGTAAATCACGTACCTGGAACTTACCAGAGAGCAGATGTTCTTACCAAAGCCCTGAGTTACAAAAGCTTCGTGAGATTCAGAGAAGATCTGAAGGTGAAGGATATGACCAGACATGACTCTGACACAAACCAGAACTCAGCTGAACTAGCAACGAACATCGAAGCCTCCACTCTAGGCCTGTGGAGCGAAATGAGCTCTTCCAAACTTGTTGCAAAGGTCAGAGATTCAAATCAATCAAACGCAGAATCTCATCTCAGAATTGAACGAGAAACGTAATTACTCTCTCCGATTTTTTAAGAGAAAAAAGGAGCATCGAAGGTCAGAGTTTCTGGTTTGAGGGGGGATGTAAAAGTATGAGGATTGCGGCCAACCCTAAGTCATTTTATCTGAAGACAAGTGCGATTACATCTCAATCATCAACCCGAACCGCTTTCATTTCTTTGGGCCAAAGGCTGTTTTGTGCCCATGTAAATTCTTTTAAATACTTAAAGCTGTACACTGTTCTATTCATTCTGATAATTCAATAAAGACATTTCTTCTTTTTTACAAAACAACTTGTGTGAATCAAAACACACTCGAATTCAGTTTTCCAACTTTTGTTAGTGCTTTTCAAAACTTGCATATATTTTATATTTGATGATATATGGTTCAATAAAATAGATTCAGATTACATATAAATACTGATGTATTTATACGCACATCATGCGTGCTGGTTTACTCCTTTATGCGACCATTTTCTCCTTTCAAAAAGAGAATCGTCTATAAAGTATAAACCAACGACCGTGTGTCATAAACCTTCCGTACTTGGAAGTTCGAACAGAATAAATAAACAGATAAATACCAGCATAATTAAAAATATAACGTCTCATTTCTCCTTAAAAAGTTTATCAAATAAAGTAGAGTAGAGCTACTTGAAGGGCTTGTTTCATACATAATTATATAACACTAATTAAGGAGGGTAGACTGTGTAAACAGAGAGAGAATCTTTTAAGTAGCTTTGAAGTATGAAATACAATTGCCCACCATTCTCGTGGAAAGAACTAAGAAGGAAACTTGGGGTCGCGCTTGACCCTTGGCTTCGGCTGATGCTCTTGATTTGCTCCTGGATTTGGATAGTCATTTAATCCCACATCCAACATTGCTCTCCTCCTCTCTAAGCTCTTCACTTTCCCTGCAGAACGAAATTCATAAATATATAAACATACATAGATTCAGTTTGCTGAGTATCAATGTGAAAACAAACAGAGTTATAATCAACAAAGGAAATATGATAACCTGAAGGGAAGACGCCAAGAGCTAGAAGGGAGATGAGAAGGAAAAGCTGAAGACATCTTGACGCAGACCCCATGTATCGGAGAAGAGGTTTATGGTAAGTGCGTTGAAATGGAAAAACAAACTTGAAGACTGTAATATGATTGTACAAATACTGTACAAGAAGACAAGGCCAGTTGGTATCATGTGTGTAGTGGATTGTTTAATGTCAATGGCACGTGCAAGTGCATGCACGTTACGCTGCTGCTGGTTGACTTTCGTGAACCTGCTGGCAGATCCATATTTTGGAGCTGTCTACTCGCTTTGAAATTGCTTATATTTTGGAGCTATCTACTTGCTTTGAAATTGCTTCAAAGTTAGATCTGGTACATTTTGTCCTGTACAAACCATGGAATGCTAATTTAGACTTAAACTAAGGGTGCGTTCAGACTTTCTGTGATCCGTTAGTTTGCGCTGGGGTCCACTTTTATGGTCAAGTTGGGATGAACGTGGACCAAAATACGGTTAGATGAACAGATCAATAGTTCCAATTTTTCTTCATCACTACATCTTCATGTCCCTTTTAGAATGCTCTTTTCGTAACATAATAAAACATTCTTTTTTGATGAACCGTTCAGTTTTTGTACCATTTTCCCATGGCCTTTTCATATCGTAAACAAACGCACGCTTATACTACCATATGGGAAAATCAACCGATAACATTTTTTATTGCTGGAATTTAAGATCTAAATTTTGAAATTTATGATTCTCAAAAGATATCATCACTATACAACAATTGTGCAACTGACGCTCTGTGCTCTATACCAACCTTCCTATAAAAGCATGTCGTAGTACAACACGCCACCTAAAATGTATCTGGACCACTACATCCATGCGGCATCTGAGTCGGCCACATCTTGACCTTTAATCGCAATTAACGACTCTGAAGAAACTTAACGTTCAAGGTATTAATCAAAACCCTCCCGGGCATGCTCTCTGCGCGTATAATTGTGAAAACTTATGCCCTTATACATGGATCATATTCTTTTTATTTGCAACTAGATTCTTGTTTAAATGTATTCTGGAATAATCATTAATCTTCGCCAACCACAAACTCTAGAAAGCAATTGTAAGATGCTATAGTGAACGTAGTTCTCATTTAGACCGAACCACCGTATATCATGTAATATTTACTTGCACTGTATTTCACTTGTATTTATACAACATTTCCCCTTTTAATAATGTTTTTCATGAGTAACCTTCGCTACATACCTTCTTTAGTCACCAGTGCGAGATTGGAAAAAAAAAATTAAGATTTGGACGCTAGAAAGAGGGGCTTCACCTTGAAGCACTTCATTTACATCACTATTTTCTCCTCAAAAAATATATTTTCCTTCAAAAAGTCACCAAGCAACCTTATGGGAATAACGTTGAAATAAACCAAGCCAATAACTCTAACGGCCAATTAACTAGAGCCAATGCCATCATATCCCCATTCTGAACCTAAGAAATGACGTATAGCTCAGCTTGGTCAATGAGATTGCAAACACCGAGCAAATGGCCTACGACTTGAATAAATTTCATGCTCGGATAAATGCTCACAAGGTCATCAACTATGGTCAAAGAATCCTAACTATTTTCGACGGAATGCCTCTTTGGTTTGTTGTCCAAGCATATACAATATTATGCACGATGCTAGAAAAATAGTTGCAATCGAAACCGCTGTAGGGATGATACTGTAACAACCCGCCCTTCGTCATACCCTGATATCGGCACAAATGACAACGTCTGACTTTCATATACCACAAAAGGCAGAATGTCAGGAAAGTAAAATATAAACAAACATTGCGGTAAAGCATATCAACATAATCTCATAGTGGAATGACAATATATAATATACTGAATATACAAGAACAAAACAGGATAACAACACACAAACACACATATATATAAGAGACTGCACTAGCAAAAATAATTGATAGATAAATAACAATAAGAAAATTAGAATACATCAAGCTCCCCACAATACGGGGTTCTAAATATAATATATGATACATTTAGACTCATATATAAACACATATTTGTCATGTACTACTACAATATCAAGTATATACACGAAGTACCGACACCGCCTCCGTATAATGCTCTAGTTGTCCTGAAAGCGTATCCCCAAATCAGTACCAAATGACAATGTCTGACTTTCAAATACTACAAAAGACAGATAGTTGGGAAAAGAAAATTAAAAAAAACCTTATACTAAGACATATCGATAAAATCTCATAGCAGAATGAAAATATATAATATATCAAATATACATGAATAGAACATGATAACTACACACATACAAATATACATATATATAAGACTGCACTGGTAGAAATAATTGATAAATGAATATCAATATAGAAAGTCAAAATACATCAAACTCCCCAAAAATACGGGGTTCTAAATATAATATCTAATAGATCAAGTCTTATATATAAATACATATCGGTCATGTATCGCTACAATACTAAGTATATATACGAAGTATCGACGTCGCCTCTACAGAATGCTCCAGTTTTCCTGAAAGTGTATCCGTAAAAACACCTGACTCTCAAACTACTCAATCGAGTATCCGGAAATTGTCATAACATAAACAAACAAAGATAAAACGCGGGTCAGACATAAAGCCTGCTGTGAGGAGAACTATCTCAAAATACTGTATATTAAAACTATATACAAATAAACAGAAACTACTAAGGCACAGCTGGTCCTCACCACTAACGTGACTCAAAGGTAACCCGAACTATTCATAAACAAGTAAAGTAAACCTATCTTAAAGATAGGAAATCATACCATAACCCGCTCTTCTCCTGTAATCTACGAATTAGCACAATTAATATAATGTGGCTGCTACATAACAATATACCATGATGCAGGTAACCCAACATACAAAGGTAGGGTAATCATAATATAAGTATATCATAAAGTACACAGTAATAATAGTAACAACAATAAAGTCAGCCAACTAATAACACGAAGAACATAGCAATGATAGACAACCAAAGAATACAAATTGATACTCCCCATGACTGACGAGTGAAGTCCACAATGGACATCTAATGCGATTCAATGACTTGTTTTGAGGGTCCAAGATAAATAGAATCAGTATTTGAATGTACCATAGACCCTGAGCCGCCTTCGTGCGATCGGACTCTTGTAGGTCACTGTATCCCTCATCGAGCATAAGTGATATACGACCTACTTTATATACTTGGAACCTAGTCCCAATAGTAAATAGAGTTAGTACCCAAATGTACCATAGACCCCGAACCACATCCTTGGAGATGGGTCTTGTGTAGATCTCACCATGTCCCTCATCGAGCATAGGTGATATATGATCCACTCTAAATACTTAAGACCTTTGTGGATCTCACCGTGTTCCTCATCGAGCAGAGGTGATATGTGATCCCATAATACGTGATTGTTATCCTCCCTTCTAATCATCATTAATTTCTCAAATAAATTGTTCACACCTCTATCCAAAAGAGAATGACAGTTGTATCCCATATAATACGCCATCGGGACCACAAAGGAACACCTATGCTGTATAGATATAAGTATATATCAAATATAACATCGTGTATGGTCACCATTAAAGGATCATTGACATGTATGACCAATAATATAAGCCAATACTATGTACGGTCGCTAATATAAGATCGATACAATTCATCAAACTATACGTACCCTGAGGTCAAAGCTCGAACGTACAAATTTAGTCCATTCGATCATGCACGCTCGTCGGACGTAATCATAACCAATCACTGTGCTAATCCCATGCTCGATCATTGTTGATCCCATAGGAATCACTTAACATTCATATCTGGATCTTGAGCTTCACTTTGCATTCTGCCTCTCCGAGTAGCCCATAGTTATACCAAAGCTCCGCACGAGCCCGCGTCCGAAACAAAGGAAGAACACCTACTTAAATGGAACTTGACCTGGGCTTTACTACCCAGGCCAATGCACCATCGGTCAACTAGTGGTCTACCACCAATCGACCGGTGGTAGCCTGTCCCTGGCAATAAAGCTTAGGGCATGTGCCACCCAATCTCTACGATTGCCTATTCGTGTGTCGTTTCCTCCATTGCTTCGCCCGATAAGCCGCCTTGCCTTCTAAGCCTACATCTATCCATCAGACCCTCCTAGAGTTCATTGGTTGATGTTTTGGAAGTAGTTCCTTTTATGTCCGAAAAGTGACTTTGACATGAAATCCACTCCTTGCATGTATAGAGTTCAACAGGTGAATCTAGCGAACCAACCTCCATTTACATGCCAAAACAACGTAACCGGCCTTCCTACCTTGTGTGATTTCTACGTGTACGCCAATAGACCCATTTGTGCATGTTTATGCACACATGAATATAGAACCACACTTCAGTTATATTAATCAATTTTCACACTTTACCAGAGCGATTACTCAGCTCGGTATCTTCATGCAACTTTGCGCACGTGATAGGCACTATGGCTACATGAGACACTCTCCACATGTTTATATACAAGTAAATATATACACATACATGTATTTATATAATAATTCACTTATACACACACACATACATACATATATATATATATATATATGTATATATATACAACTACATAGAACAATTCTAGCTATAATACAAGAATTGTCTTGATTAATATATAACTTTAAACACACATATATGTATGCCCGTTCATGCACGTATACACACATGCATATTTAAGTAAACAATTCAATTTTTACCAAAAATCAAATCTTACTTTTATTTACTAAACCTTTTCAATAGAAGTAAAGTATCTCTTTATATTATTTTATAAAATTTCATACCATTTTATAAAATACAATACTAGCTAATCCATTTAAGCCTTTGAAATACTAAATTTCTTTATTTTAAATAAATCCATTTGAAATACCATAACCTGCTCTTCTCTTGCACTAAATGAGTCCGATGACATGAAGGCAACTCAAGATCTAAGGTACATTCAGGTGCTAACTCTATTTATTTTGGACCCTCGAAATGAGTCATTGAATCGCGTTAGATGTTCGTAGTGAACTTCACTCATCAGCAATGGCGAGTATCAGTTTGTATTCTTTGGTTGTCTCTTATTGCTATGTTGTGTGTGTTATTAGTTTACTGACTTTATTATTAATACTATTATTATTATGTACTTCGTGATAGACTAATATTATGGTTACCCTACCTTTGTATGTTGGGTTACCTACATCATGGTATATTGTTATGTAGCAGTCACATTATATTAATTGTGCTAATTCATAGATTACAGGAGAATAGCGGGTTATGGTATGATTTTCTATCTTTTTGATAGGTTTACTTTACTTGTTTATGGACGATTCGGGTTACCCTTGAGCCATGTCAGTGGAGAGGACTGGTCGTACCTTAATAGTTCCTATTTATTTGTATATAGTTTTAATATACAGTATTTTGAGATAGTTCCCATCACACCAGGCTTTATTTCTGACTCGCCTTTTTTTCATTGTATGTTTATGCCATTACCACTCTCGGGTACTCTATCGAGTAGTCTAAGAGTCAGGTGCTTTTGGGGATACACTTTCAGGACAACTAGAGCATTCTATGGAGGCGAGGTCGATACTTCATATATATACTTAATATTGTAGTGGTACATGACAGATATGTATTTATATATGAGACTTGATCTATTGGATATTATATTCAAAACCCTATATTTTTGGGGAGTTTGATGTATTCCGACTTTCTATATTTATATTCATTTATCAGTTATTTCAACCAATGCAATCTCTTATATATATATATATATATGTGTGTGTGTGTGTTATTATCATGTTATGTTCATGTATATTCAATATATTATATATTATCTGTGACAACCCACACCTCCCGACACATCGATTGCTTTTCCAGTTGCTTTCTACTATTAGCAATGTTTAATTAACCATAATTTTTTAAATAACCAATTTGCTAATCAAAATACAGTTCAATTAGGGTTTATGAATTATAGTTTGCAAATTTGATGAGAGAATAATTGTTTAGACAAATAAATAGACCGGCAACTTACTGTAATTCAAATTCAAGGGTTTAGATTCAGGTTTAGGATTTAGCATATTAAATTTAAATTTAGCATATTCAATTCAGGGTTTCTAACACCCTAACCAATTAAAATAGTATAAATTTAACCATATTAATCAACTTATCAAATTTGTGCCACTCACCTCAAGCCTAAGCTCTTCCCTTTGCTTTTGCTTGAGAATAGTCCCCCTAAATCGATAGCTCCGCCTTGATCCGTCTAGATTTAGCTGTTTCTAGTATTCTAGGTTGAGTTGATTTGATTTTTAGAAATTTTAAGTATTTAGGTTTAGGGAAAATTTTGCAGAGTTTAGTTCTAGTAAACTTTTAATTGAGAATTAGGGTTTTATTAGTATGGTATTTATAGGGGTAGGGTTTAGTTTTGGGCCATTTCATTAGCTTAGGAAATATCCTCATAGCATCTGGTTTGCACATCATACACTTCGTTCCCAAGCAACCCATCCAGTTCATTCATCTCGCATCACTATAAATTGATACACTTGATTTTACACGCATTCGAGTTGACCTCCCTAATGCCTTGGTCGACCACTAACATTTGACCTTAAACCCCAATGGGTCGACCGGTGGCCGTACAAATTTTAAAATTTGGTTTTTAAAAATTTATTTTAATCTAACATACGTAACTTCTCCATACCAACTCGGATTACAACATGTTATCTACTAAAAACGTCCAGAAAATCACTACGAACGCAATGGAGCAAGTTTCATAGCTAAATTCGAATATCTACGAATTTTTTAAAGTCTATGTTTTATTTTAATTTAATTTTCTTATTAAATTTTCGAGGTGTTACATTTTCCCCCTTTACAGGAATTTCATCCTCGAAATCTGGAGATGTAAAATTATAACTCAAACACAACAACCAACAACTACAACTATCTACTCAACCATTATCCACGAGCAATCATTGTTCATAAAAACTTTCTAATACAATATGTACATATATATGCAATGTGAAATGCTTGTGAATCTATTTTGATGTAAAAGAGTGGTTGGTCTACTAATTCAGTCGACCTCTTATTATGCAAAATGCTCATACTATGCATCCAAATATATGCAATATCCTAAATGATATATTTGTAATTTTATATGCATGCACAACCAATGCAACATCCATGTGCACAACATCCACTAGCGTACCAAAATCAAGGAATATCATGCAATTAGATATAAATTTGTGTGTATGTGCCTAAGGGATATACTGTCCTAACATGTAAAAGAGTACAATGCGAACAAAACATCCATATACATCCATTAGCATCCATCATCCATACATGTCCTATCGATATGTTTACAACCATTTCTACCATCTGATGGTCCCTACCTAAAGGGTATACCTCCTAAGTCTTATACATAAGAAATCTACACTTATAAGAATGTAAATTTAAGATGTACCAGAAAAGAGTTGTGAGTGGGTAGCTTGGATCTTTTCCTCAGGCTTCTACGTACTCACTACAAGAAAATGGGGTCTTTACCTACCAATTGTAAGAGTAGGTAAAACTAGCCTAATGGTGGGTAATATGTTTTAGCTACCAATATTGAATTGGTAGACATTGGTAGGTAAAGGTTAGTGGGGAAAGAGTCTTTACCTACACCTATTAATACTGGTAGGTAAAAGAATCTGTGGACCCCACTAAATTGCGAATCAAATGATGAGTCATCGGCTGATGTGTTTGATGACGTGTCATCCTACGTGGCTGCATTCATGGTTTCCACAGTAGCATATACGTAGCATACATCAATGTTGCCACTTGGCATCTTGTTGTTGGTCCATCTATCAAACAACAATTTGTCCACGTGTCATCATTTGATTAGTACATATGGCATCATTTTTCTTAGGTCACGTGGCATCATTTAATTAGTACAAGTGGCATTATCTGATTTGTCACGTGGCATCATTTTATCGGTCTACGTTGCACAATATTATTGGACCGTGTGGCGTTATTTTATTAGCCCACATGACATCATTTTATTGGTCTGTTACACAATTCATATTTTGGTTAAATTTAAGGGTTATGTGTAAGTAAAAGAAAATAACAGTTATTTATAAATGTTCTATATTAGAAATAAACTAGGAAAAAACATACATTATTATTATTATCTACAAAACTAATATATCAAACAACCCAAATAACCAAATCAAAGCAGTTGTAGTCATTGTGATATTCAATCAAATGTATATGTAGTGTACATAAAATTCGCACCTATATACATACAAACAACTGCTGCCCATGTATATATAATTTACAGAAAATAACTTAAAAAAACTAGATGTCTCTCCTACACAATGGACATGAAGCATGCCTGATGAGCTAGCTATCGATACACTGCACGTGAAAAACGTGTTTACATTAGTAGACTCCTCGTGCTTTCTTCGATTTCAAAATCATGCAAAAAAATGAATACTTCGTTAATCATCAATTAATGATTAGACTTAACATATCAAGAAAATATTTTGCAATAGAACTTATACCTGAAGGCAAACTGAGCAGCATACTGACTCTGATGCTTAAGAACTATTCTCCGTTGATATCTTAATTGTTTCAATTTTATCTTATGACATGCCTTTTGTGCCTTCTATATCGAATATGTCGAGGAATTTGATTACTGGGGAGTCTGTTGCGTTTGTCCCTAAAGAATATATATATAATGTAAATATCAATTCCAGTTTTATGAAATATCAGTCTATAATATAATGATTTGACTGTATGTTACCTGACTTTGTACTGCAGGTCCTATCTTCTCACTAACAAGTCTTCCGCTCAAAAGACTAATAAGAACATCGATCAGTGGTCAATTGATTGTAAGAATGTTAGGTCTTCAAATTGAATGTATAGCTTGTTTTTACTTGATTCATTTTTCCTTGAAATAACAACAAGAAAACTTGTCTTAGGAAGATAGATATTTCATCAAAAAAAGTGTTGTGGGCTAATGAATTGTATTTCTAGTGGAGAAGTTATAAGTTTATACAGTGATTTTGTTTGTAAAACAAAGATTCTTATATGTTTATGCTAAGCTCTGGCCAAAATTGAAGATTCCTTTTTCTATTAGCCAGGACCATGTAGCAAAGATTTGTTATAAATAAAACATTTTTGATAATAAATTTGTTTGTGTAGCATTTTTTTTACTTATTTAGGAATAACCTAGCTTTATGTGATATTATATGATATATGAGAATTTGTTTTGTTTTTGGACAAACTTAAAGTTATGTTTGAAAACACTAATAGAGAAAAAGGGTAGAAGTTTCTATTTTTAAAACATGATTTAGGCAGAGGTAGATTAGTAAACAAATAGTGAATGAGTGACTGTAATGCATTAAGTATGTTGCTTCATGATTATTGAAACAAATACAAAAATATAGTTGCAAGTAGCTTATAATCTAAGAATACTATATACCTTTCTCTATAGCTCACACACTTCTAATATTTCTAACCTACACATGTTTTAGTTGATTCTTAAAGAATCTCATACTATAATTTCAAATGCATCAAACTTTAGAACATGGTAAGAAAAGTAAATGAAAGTAAAATTAATAAAATTCCTTGATTAGTAATGAAAGGCTACCAAAACATAAAGGCTGCAAAAAACAATTTTAAATCTAAAATTAAGGAAACATTAATAGAATAATAGGATACATAGGTTCCTTGTGGGAAAAGACAACAAATTAAGCAATAAAAAAATAACCTAAGAGAGTAGGTTCTCAAGATCAAGTTGTAGACCATCATGTAGTCACCTCTTGAAGACATGTACTACTCTTAATTTCAAGAACTACGTAAAACGTTAGAAATGTAACAAAGAATTAGTGGCTAATAAATTGGAAAGATAACACATAAAGCAAAGTGATATAATATAAATGAATTTTCTTTTTTCGGGCACTCCCTTTATTTTTGAAAGAGAGGTTGTTTTTTTTCAAAAACATCATCTTTATAGATTATTCAAGCCTCAAATAACATATAATTGCCACATAAATAAAGATATTTGCAATACAACCTTGAGAAATAGAAAGAAACCATTGATGGGTAACTACATTAAGGGAGATCGATATTAATATGGAAACAACATTATTAGCAGGAATATCATCAGATACCTCTATATTCTTGATTATTCTTAGTATTACATTCTTAATATTGTTTTAAAGAACAAAATAAATAAAGAAGTGATGCTAGACTGGGATGGAACAAACTTGAATGAAAAAAAAATCATAGTGATGATAAACTGTAAGAGTAAGTGTCTATAACATTAACATAATAAAGGAAACAAATTTTTAGGCCTAAAAAATGAAACACATAATTGAAATATGTTGGAAAACTTATATAACATACCAAACTCTAATTCATTCAAATCTTTTCTTAAAAACCGACTTTCACATGGAAGTGGACAACATTTAGAATAATTTCAAACGAATAATGAAAAATATGATTCCAACGTACAAAAGAAATTTTAGGCGCAATAGAATGAAATACAACTAAAAAAGGAAATATTTCGAGCCAAAAGATAAACCTCAAAGAAATAATTATCAACTTAATTTGATATAGTTAAATTAGATTCCAATATTGAATACCATATTTAAAAACCAAAAATAAATCAAAATCGGGCGAAGGTTGGTCGAAGTGTTTGAAAATTAAAAAATAAACTCCATGCATTACCAAATAATGGGCTAGCAAATCTTAAAGCTTGAGGAAAATCAGTTTTTAATGCTAAATAGAAGGAAAAGTCAATATGATAGCAAGATATAGAGGTTTCTTGTGAGAAATAGTAAGAAATTAATAGCTAATAAATTGAATGGTTTCATTTGAATTTAGTAAGGAATTAACGATTATCAAAAATAGCACCAAAAAATAAATCAACCTTTCTTTTTGAGGCTACGATGATCAAAAAAATAGAGGTTGCATTTATTTTAAAAAAAGGTCATCTTTCAGGTAATTCAAGCCCTACATAACTTAAAATGGATAGACAATTAAATTCTTAATTGTTTTCATTATATAAAATTGATACTTCAATGACATGATTAATATTTCATTTGTTATTATAATCAAGGATGTTGCAAGTCATTTAAGAAATAATTTTATACAATGAACACAATTAAGCATTTAATTATCTATCCATTCATGGAAGGCCATAATAAAATTAACCTAACCAAATGAGTGAATCTATGATGAAATTCGTAAGTAATAATTTTGATGAAATATCAAATCCAAAATAATAGCAAACACAGAATAAAAATATTCATATTTATTGTCTACAGGATTGTTGCATTTAATATTACAATTACTAAAGGTGCATCATTTAGTCAAGCATTTTAATAATATGTAGCCAATTTAGCATTTTACAATCGATGTATTGAAGGAAATCAATGCTGTATTACACAACTTTACAGCTTTACCAAATAAGCGAATCAATGACAATATCATAAAAAATGTTATAAAATCCATAAAAAATTTGAAATAAAGAAAAAATCAAGATTGCTATAATTTCTTAGGGTATTATTTTTAAGAACTTCATGTGCTAATACTTGTAGAGGAAAAATAAAATATGCAAAAAAGTTTATAAAGCGTTCGAATAAGTGCATGTTTTACCGCAATATTAATCAATGCAGCAGCATAAGATGATGATCCAGAATTTGGTTGTAGTCTAAATAACAGTCTCCAGATGGCCCTTCTAAATATATCATCTTTCATTCTCATAAAACTACATAATGCAGTTTATATAGAAAATTAATGATGAAGCATAATTTAGTCAAAAATTAAGAGGAAGCATAAATCAGAAAATAAAAAAAAGGCTACCTTTTGACGGAATAGAAAACTAATTTCATTATTGAATCAAAAAGGAGAGAAGGGGAGTAAAACTTGTTTGATTAACAATTTTTCTTGTAGTGCCTCTTCATGCCATGGTGAAATTAACAAATTTATTTGATTAATTTGGGAATTAGGGTTTGGGAAGATGAGATGATTGGGGATCTCAATAGTACTTTGGAGAATGGAGATGTGGGGGATTCAAAGGTGGATAGTGGTTCCTGTCGGTTTCTAGTGTGGCCAAAAAAAGGAAATACGCGGATTGAGATTTGTACCGTTAGATTTTATTTAAAATAAACGGTTAGATCTGTAGTTGGAGGGTATGGTATGGATTGTGTTTCTCTAATAAGTTAGGAAGAATATGTTTTAGCCATTTTGGATGATGACATATTGGTATGAAATTGTGAAACTTTTTAGAAAAATTACAATACTTACATTTTAATAGTCCATTGTTTGAATAAAAATGGCAATATATGAAAAGTAATTAATAAATGATTAGTTATTAATAAATGATTGTTGAATATTTAATAATAATAATTTAAAATTTAATTGTTGTTTATTAATTATTAATTTCTAATTATTTCATATTTCAAAATAAATATTAATAATTAATACATAAGTGATTTTACAAGGAACATTGCTAGGATATGCAAACGAAATCTTCATTCCAAAAATGAAATTGCAAGGATAAGGTTTTTTGACACATCATCAAACAACTCAGCGTTATTTTTACTAAAAAGTTAAAATGATAGGAGGGAAATATATGTGCTAATTGCAAAAAACTTTCCATGCAGTATATGCGTAGGTAATACTTTTCACTTACTCATATTTATTGGTAGATAATCATCCTTCCAAAATGTTATAATATTAGCAATATTTACCTTCCAATAAATCTTACCATTAAATATCGGTAGATAAAGGTTTTCTTTACCTACCCATATATATTGGTAGGTAAAATATTGGTAGGAAAAGGTCAGATTTCTTGTAGTGACTCTCCATTAGGTCGTCTCCCCATTGGACTTTAACAAGTCTGGTCTCCTTGTTGCGGATTCGCTTTGTACCATGCTCTAACATACGAGTTGGTGCACAATGAACAAGTGACTCTCGCTCTATTTGACCACTTCCAACTGACTTGGCTCGACCATGGTAGTTGTATCGTGCAAGCACTTCTACAAGTGTGACACATGGAAAACATCATGTACCGCCGCTAACTTTTCTTGAAGCTCTACTCTGTATGTCAACTTCCCTACCCTAGCCACTATCGGAAAGGGCCCTACAAATCTTGGTACTAGCTTCCCGAACTACCTAATCCCATCACATACCTAAGGGGCGAAACCTCACGAATATCATGTCTCCCACTACAAATTCTAGCTCCATACGTCTCTTGTCAGCATAATATTTCTGCCTATCGTGAGCGGTCTTCATTCTTCTACGGATCAGATCCACCATCTCCAATGTCTCCCTCACCATGTCTGGCCCAAGAATAATCTTATCCATCGTATCCCACCAACATGACGGTGATCTACAGTGTCTACCAAACAACGCCTCGAATGGTGTCATCCCAATGCCCACCTGATAATTATTGTTGTAGGTAACACCCCGAAAATTTAACGAAAATTTAATAAGAAAATTTAATAAAAATGAAATAAGGACTTAAAAAATTCATAGACGTTCGAACATGGCGATGAAACTTGCATAATTGCATTTGTAGCGATTTCCTAGATGATTTTCGTATGTAACACGTTGTAATCCGAGTTAGTATGGAGAAGTTATGGGCGTTAGATTGAATTAAAAATTTAAACACTTAAATTTAAAAATTTATAGGCCAACGGTTGACCCATTGGGGTTCAAGGTCGATTGGTAGCAGTCGACCAAGGCATGGTGGTGGTAGACCCAAATTCGTGTAAAATCAAGTATATTGATTTATAGTGACAGGAGATGAACGAACAAGATGGGTTGCATGGGAACGAAGTGTATGATGTGCGAACTAGATGCTATGAGAATATTTCCTAAGCAAATCTAATGGCCCAAAACTAAACCCTACCCCTATTAATACCATACTAATGAAACCATAATTCTTAACTAAAAATTTACTGTAACTAAACTCTTCCAAAATTATCCCTAAACTCCTTAAAAGTTTCTAAAAATCAAACCAATTCAATCTATCAGACTAGAAGCAACTAAATCAAGGTGGTGCTATCGATTTAGAAGGGGCGATTCTCAAGCAAAAGCAAAAGGAAGCTTATGCTTGAGGCGAGTGGGCACAAATTTGATAATTTGATTATTGTAGTTAAATTTAAATTATTTTAGTTTGTTAGGATGTTAGAAACCTTGAATTGAATATGCAAAATTTAAATTTAATATGCCAAACCCTATATTTGATATAAAATCCTAAAATTTGAATTATAGTGAGTTGCTAATCTAATTATTTCTCTAAATCTAAACACTTATTATATTAATTGTTGACGTCAAAAATGGGCATCAACGCCCAATAAAATCTAGTAGAGATTAAATGAAGAATGAAATTAAAACAGAGCAAAAATCATAAATGTACACACGGATTTTTATAGTGGTTCAGAAAACTTGGCCTACATCCATTCATATTTTTATTAATCTTGCACTATGCCGAAAGAAGGATCCCTTTTCTGACGGCATGCCTGTTTTATTTATAGAGGAAGACGTGCACGGATCGGGCTGAAATTTCAGAGAAGAACTTCCAGACCAAGACGAGGCCACACAAGAATTTTGAGGCCCATTGAGTCCATAATAGAGATCGGCCCTGATCCTATTTTTGTGTCCTAATGGGATGCGATCCCTCTGGAGGGTTCCCCATAATATTAGTTACTTGCCTTCCAAATTTGTGCCATTCTGACTTACGGTTTGCGAGATATCGCATTTTCCATGAAGTGGTATTACATGTATTCTAATTTCAGTCGATCCCTTTGGAGGGATAGGGGCCGATCCCTCCAAACTATCCCATTTATTGTGCGATCCCCATGGGGTCTTCCACATGTTATAGTGAGCTCGTGCTCCAGGTTTCATGTCAATTGTATGAGTGGAACTTGAGTTATTGCTTGATCATTGGCACAATGTGAGTTGTCTCCAGATTCTAGCCAATCTCTATTAAGGGAAGAGGGCTGATCCCTCTCTCTTCATCCTTTTAAGGTGTGATCCCTAGGGTCCCTACATCTTGTTCCCAATATTTCATATGCATTAGACTTATGGATCTTGAGATATTGATTGTTTTCCATTGAGTTGCACTTGTTTGGCTGAAATATGCTGATCCCTTTTGTACCATCCCTTTTATACTGATCCCTTTTATATCGATCCTTTCTTAGGTGAGGTAATTTTCCCATAACTTGAGCTGAGCATACAAATTCCAAACGATTTGAGATTTGAAATATAGCCTCGTGAGGCCTTCCTTGTCACTCTATATTAACAAAAATTGAGGATATGTACCGATCCCCTAGGGAAAGGGATGGGCACCGATCCCCTGCCTGGGGAAGGTACTAATCCATACTTAGTATATTCTGGAGAGTCTATCTCTTAGTTTCGGTTGATCGTCGCTTCACATCAATGCATGCACATGATATCTGGATCTCACAATCATCGCTCTGGGCTACTGGTCTTGATGACAGTCGAGTCTAACTTGTCCAGTCAGTTTGGATATAGTCGGGACAAAATGTTGGATAACACTTGCCCCCTAAAGTACGTCTTATGTCGAACATGACGTGCTTTAAATCGAAGCAAGTTGGAGTCGCCGGAAAGAAATCCATTCAATTTTCTAAAAAGTCGCTATCCTTCTATTGAATTATTTTCCCAAAGTGTCATATCTCTCTTTGATCGTCATGATGCTTGGTCGATTTCTAATAGTATAAATTCAGGATTATATTCGATCAGTTGCTATCTATGTCCGGTTCTATTGGAATAGTAAGCCCTAGCTATCTGATTTAGTTCCGTCTTTGAAAGCTTCAGGTGAGAATTTAATTTCTGTCAATTTCAAAAATTGAATTTTTAGAATATCCACGTGCACATTCAAGTACATATTCTTGTCATTGGCTCTCGGAAGCATTTGTATGCTCACGGGTCATCACCAATTCCTTATAGTTTAATCACAATTGGATTGCAATTCCTTATTTATATTTTTTTTAATAATGAAATACGAGTCATAATAAGTCACTTGATGAGAAGGGACTCTAAGTTCTAAAGGGATGACGGCCTTGGAGCCGTAAATAAGGGCGAATGGAGTACGGCCACTCGTAGACTTGTGGGTGGTTCTGTATGCCCATAATGCTGATGAGAATTCGTCGACCCACTTGCCTCTAGCTTTTTCCAAATGCTTCTTCAGGATGGACTTTATGATTTTGTTGACAGCTTCGACTTGTCCATTAGCTTGAGGGTGAGCAACTACCACGAATCTTTTCTCAATATGATGGGGTGAGCTTGGAAATAAAGGCAAAGCTTTCATGACGCAACCAACAGGCAGTATGCAAGCTTTTCCAACTTCGGGTAGTTTCTCTATAGTAAATCGTAACAAATGAAAGATAACATCTCTACCAGAACATCATGAGTAACATGTTAGTCGCTATGCACTGGATCGATGATGGCCAAATATATAGATACAAAGTTGATGTGCAGTAATCACAACAGTAGCAATATAAATATAATAGCAGCGCGAATAAATAGAAAAGTAAAGCAAGAAGCAATCACAGCAAAGTTTTTATACTGGTTCGGACCTCCAGTCCTACGTCCAGTCCCAGACTCCTTCTGGAATTTAACTATCACCCTCACTTCGCCCGGAGGAATAGGCACCTGAGCAGCAGAACAGGATTTCAGTACACTTGCCCGAGCAGCCGAACGGGACTTCAATATTTTCTTTTACAAAGAAATAACTTGACTATATATTGTGTCTTCAATACACCGAGTAGTCGAACTGGAGTACAACTTCTATAACCTATAAAAATGATGAAGAATGAGTGTGCAGAGGTTAGGAAGTGGATTAGAACCAGACTTGTATGTTGTGGAGTGAAATAGCACTGGTCTAAATTTGCTTTTAGAATGAATATGGAAGTTGGAGCGTTTGGAAGCAATATGAGAATGATTTGAGAGAATATAATTATTGTGTCTGATTTGGGGATGATATAAGACTTATATAGAAGTGATAAGATGTCTTTGAACAGTAGCAATCCTTCAGCATTTTAGTTTGGAAGAGATGCATCCGTTGGAAGTTTGCAATTGGTTGAATAGGCACTTGAATAGCCACTTGACTGTTCGCTTTGCAATGCTAGTGTAAAGTAGCCGTTGTCGTTTACTTCAAAAATCTATGTAGTTCAGTGGTAAGACGTGTGCTTGGCTTCGGTGCGTGCTGGGTTCGAATCCCACTTCCTTCAGTTTTCAACAATTTTATTTGTAGCTTCTATCAATATAAAATTCAGCCAACAAGTAATTTGCAAAAGCAGGCATGGCATGTTTGGTAGGGTGCCGCACTTCCTCCTTGGTGTCCATGGTTCGAAACTTGCTTCAATCTTTTTTCAATAATTAAATTTCTGCTTTGTCCTTCTAATATAAAATACCAACTTTTGTTCCACAAATGTTGTTGTAGCCTAGTTGGTTAGTTGACTGCAGTCCTCATGCGTGACCAGGGATCAAGTCCTTCTATTTTAATATTTTATTTTAATACTTGCTGTCCCGTTTTCCATCAACAATAAAATGTGCTAACAAATCATTTTTGGAAACTTGCTTGGTTGGAAGGTTCTTCTAAGAATACTATGTCTTATGTTCAAATCCCACCATAAGCAACCTTTTTTTTTTGTTGTAATGTCCATTATATCCCGTATAAATTTTATCGTTCGGTAAATAGCTACTTGACCTGAAATAACTCAATAAACATATTAGTAGCATTTATTGTATAGTTGTTATCATCAAAACACCATAAATATGGTTCTTTCATTCTCCCCCTTTTTGATGATGACAACTACACAACTAAAATATAAGATAATATTTTCCCACTAAAGACATATTATATATGTTTTATACGTTTTCTCCCCCTTTGTCATCAACAAAAAAAGCTTTAAACATAAGTAGATATACATGAGTGGATATAGATTAAATAGCTCCCTCTAAATTATATACTCCCCCTAAATTAAAGCTTCCTAAAAAAAATCTTAAAATAAGGAGTAATATAGTCAATATGAATATTTAATTTACTGTTCAACATTGACCACTTGTTAAATAATGAGTATCTAATATACATTTCTATTTAAGCGCAAGTATACTCATATATTAAAATACTTGGTTCACGTTTTGGGAAACCATATCCAAGTATATGTAGTTGACCACTTGTATATATAATTTTCATTATTGATAACAGCATTAAAATAATCAATAATATATATCTGTTTATCATTTTTGTTCATATTAGTGGGAACCCATATTTTAAAATCACATATCATTAAATTAGTACTTTTTTTGTTTCTAAGCATTGTACTAAAATTGCGAGAAGTTGATTTAGAGATATTTTTCTTTTTAGTACCCGCATTAAATTTTCTATAATATAAAATGCATATCTGGTACTATTATTATTGTTTGTTTTATATCCTATTCCACTTTTATCAGATAAAGGTCTAGAATAAGATAAAATCATGTTTAAATCATTTTGACCTTTATTAAATTTTATGACTTCATTTTTAAGTTTTTCAAATTTATCTTTAAAGTCAAAATTGTTATTTTCAGAAGAAATATTATTTTTCAAAATATCAATCTTCTTATTTAGTTCAGAATTCTCATTTTTTTAACGTACAGTTCTCATTTTTGAGAAGAAAATTTTGAGATTCTGAATTATCTAAAGATGATTGTAATAAATTATTTTGTCTTTTCAAACCAAAAATCTCTCTTGAAAATTTTTCTCTCTCTTTTTCAAATAAGGAGTTTTGTTCATCTAGAAAATCTTTAAGAGTTATAAAATTATTTTTTAAAGCACCAAGTTGATTTTCTAAATTTAATTTCTCATTCTTCAATTTCTCATTTTCAAGTTCGACAGATTTCATCTTTTTTAAAATAATAAAATTAAGCTTTGAAATCTTATCGCTTACACTAACTAATTCATCATTATCTTTAACTAAAATTTGTAAATCAGAATGTACCTTTTTGTAGTCCACATTGGTGGCTTTGACTGGGATTTTGCTAGTTGTATTTCGATTGAATCTTTTTCTGGCCATTATTCTATGATGTTGTGACGATCGATAGAATTCCAAGCTCCGATACCACTTGTTAGTCGCTATGCACTGGATTGATGATGGCCAAATATATAGATACAAAGTTGACGTGCAGTAATCACAGCAGTAGCAATATAAATATAATAGTAGCGCGAATAAATAGAAAAGTAAAGCAAGAAGCAATCACATCAAAGTTTTTATACTGGTTCGGACCTCCAGTCCTACGTCCAGTCCCAGACTCCTTCTGGAATTTAACTATCACCCTCACTTCGCTCGGAGGAATAGGCACCTGAGCAGCAGAACAGGATTTCAGTACACTTGCCCGAGCAGCCGAACGGGACTTCAATATTTTCTTTTACAAAGAAATAACTTGACTATATATTGTGTCTTCAATACACCGAGTAGTCGAACTGGAGTACAACTTCTATAACCTATAAAAATGATGAAGAATGAGTGTGCAGAGGTTAGGAAGTGGATTAGAACCAGACTTGTATGTTGTGGAGTGAAATAGCACTGGTCTAAATTTGCTTTTAGAATGAATATGGAAGTTGGAGCGTTTGGAAGCAATATGAGAATGATTTGAGAGAATATAATTATTGTGTCTGATTTGGGGATGATAGAAGACTTATATAGGAGTGATAAGATGTCTTTGAACAGTAGCAATCCTTCAGCATTTTAGTTTGGAAGAGATGCATCCGTTGGAAGTTTGCAATTGGTTGAATAGGCACTTGAATAGCCACTTGACTGTTCGCTTTGCAATGCTAGTGTAAAGTAGCCGTTGTCGTTTACTTCAAAAATCTATGTAGTTCAGTGGTAAGACGTGTGCTTGGCTTCGGTGCGTGCTGGGTTCGAATCCCACTTCCTTTAGTTTTCAATAATTTTATTTGTAGCTTCTATCAATATAAAATTCAGCCAACAAGTACTTTGCAAAAGCAGGCATGGCATGTTTGGTAGGGTGCCACACTTCCTCCTTGGTGTCCATGGTTCGAAACTTGCTTCAATCTTTTTTCAATAATTAAATTTCTGCTTTGTCCTTCTAATATAAAATACCAACTTTTGTTCCACAAATGTTATTGTAGCCTAGTTGGTTAGTTGACTGCAGTCCTCATGCGTGACCAGGGATCAAGTCCTTCTATCTTAATATTTTATTTTAATACTTGCTGCCCCGTTTTCCATCAACAATAAAATATGCTAACAAATCATTTTTGGAAACTTGCTTGGTTGGAAGGTTCTTCTAAGAATACTATGTCTTATGTTCAAATCCCACCATAAGCAACCTTTTTTTTGTTGTAATGTCCATTATATCCCGTATAAATTTTATCGTTCGGTAAATAGCTACTTGACCTGAAATAACTCAATAAACATATTAGTAGCATTTATTGTATAGTTGTTATCATCAAAACACCATAAATATGGTTCTTTCATTACAGTACAAATGTCATAATATCCCTATTGTATATTTTATATATTATATTTTATCCATATGTTGTGAGATATGCAATAGGTTTTCTACTTTAAATTTCAAACTTGATGATCGTCCCATATCATCCTGGCACATTGACAACGCTCTTTTAAGTCATTTGGTGTGGGTGGTATGAGGCGGTCATTATATTCTCTCTGCACCGGTCAATTGCTTGCTAACATAATATATTGACCTGCAATGACCCTAATTTTGACTAACATATTTTAAAATTTTAATTAGATAAATTAAATGAAATAATGTAAATATTTAAGGGATTCAAATTTGTTAATTTAGAAGGAGCCATGCCTTAATGAATGTATAAGCAAAAGAAAATTTAAAATAAGTAAGTCGGAGGAATGTGGTAAGGGTAAAATGGGAACATCCTTCATTCTAGTACCCTAAACCCTTCTATTCTTCATACCTTATTCATTTTAACATTCACAAACAAAACTAAAACCTTATTGAGCATGGCCGACCACCATTAAGAAGATTCAAGAAGAAGAAAAGCTAGGATTCAAGTAGAAAGCTTAAGCAAATCAATCAAAGGGAAAATCTCAACCTTTTTAACACAAAGCTTAGGTGAATAATTGATTTACATCTCGCTTTTGATAATGATCATGGTTTAAAGGTTTGATCCGAACTATTTTGCAAGTAATATGCCATGTTATGTTTGTTTAAATGCATATATATGCTTGTTGATGATTTATATTATTTCATACAGATTTTATGAAACGTTTAGATTGGAAACCTTATTAAATAACATCCATATAAGTTGCTATTTTGATATATGATCAAAAACATTGTTTTAGAAGTGGGTTTCAAGTTTTATAATTTTCTAAGTAAAGGTGGATTTATTATGAATTTTCTATGAGATAAAATAGTTAATATTAGGTACAAATTATTTAAGGCAATTATATAATGATTTCGAGTCTGAAATTTATATATGTTAGAAAAAATATTAAAAGTGAATTATTATGATTTCTGAGGAATGTATCTAAGTAATTTACTATGGTTATAAAATTATTTAAGTTGAGGGACTTAAATGTTTTACATGTTTTGTTAAGGAGGAGGGTTTATTTTTAAAAAAAATTGAATTTTAAATTTTGAATTCGGCATCCTTTTTAGAAAAGAATTTTGATAAAGAGTGGGCAATCAATCACATTTTGACAAATTGGGCAAGTTAGGTAAAAAGGAATTACTTTAAAAGGCAATAAACTAGTTCTGTTTCGAATTACAACTTCGCCACTACCTTAGCTTGCTTCCACCACCATGCTCAGTTAGACCTTTCGCACCTATTCAAAACCAATGCACAAGATATCAAACAACTGGTATGTAGTGTATTGGAGAAAGGTGGAAGGAATGATGGTGTCGAAGGCATGCTTGCAGTCGGTGTTTTAGGAACCAAACCAGATCAGGGTTGAACCACGGTTAACCTTGAACTATTTGGTTCTCGAGCTTGGAACCATGTTAAACACTGATCATGCACGAACCATAGTTAATACCACATATTTTAAGTTCCAAATAGTTAGCTAAAGCATTTAAAATATGAAGTAAATGGGATTGTGGTATGAACCATATTCGTTGTGCTAAAGCATTTAAAATATTTAGTAAACAGCTAAAGCATTTGAATATGAACCATCATTTGAAATATGAAGTCAAGGAACAGCGAATGCCATGAAAAATGTGTTGCAAAATATGGATTCTTGAGATAGTCGTATTTGCTGGAAGAGAAACGAAAGTGGATTATGTGCATTTAGATCTGACTCGTTGACTGGGTAAACTAGCATGCAAATCCAGTCATCTAAAGAAGAATAGGACGATGATGGTTTATTTAAAGGAAGAAAACAATCATAGGCTATAACTTGAAAGTATTATCAACAGTGAGCTCAGTGGTCCAATCCTGAAGCAAGGGATCAATATAGGAGGCAACTCAGTGTTTTCACCAGTTCATGATTTAGTGCTTATAATTTAATAATCTTTTGATCCGACCAATTTCAATCATAGGTAATTTAATAATCTTTTGATGCTGAGACATGTAATACTCGACTAAGTACTTAATTTATAATATACTAAGCTATGTTATTTTATTTTTGCCTCTAATAAATTAGTGATATTCCAGTATATCGGGGAAAAACTAATATAATGAATGAAATCAAGGATGTGGTTGAAGGCAACTTTGTCTAAGACCCAAGTGAAGACAACATCAGCATTCCTTCGGGTTCATTGGTAAATGCTAAACTTTGGATGTAAACTTTAGATCTTTTTGGACAACTAACACTTGATTGGTATTCTACAAAATAGCTAGTCAATGACTATACACATCATCATATTTTCAAGGGTTAACATTTCATTGTTATATAGGTAACACAAGGCAAAAAACAACATATTCTCTAATGAAATATTAGAAAAGCTAATCCAGTGACTACAAAGGCAAATCTGTTTATTTTTTGTACTTTTTTTGGTATAAAGTTAAAATTAATTACCATTGTAGTGAAATAATCCAGTTAATATTTTACATAGATAAAATTTCAGCATGGTTAAATTATAAATTGGGTATGGTAACTGAAATTATATTACCTGATTTTTCTGTAGCATGTGAATCATCGCCTGTAATTAAGAAATTTTGCTTTGCATTTGGATTGTTTGTTTATCTCTAACATGTGACTAAATTGCTTGGTTAAGGTCATACCCCTTCTCATTCCTCTCAATCATCCTGGTATATCTGGTCCTAACACATGCGACAGTTCATCTTCTTTGTAATTGATTATTGAGACCGAATGTGATCCATCGTCAACAGTTTTTATCTTTTCCTATAGAGGTTAACATTGATATTATATGCTAGTGTCAAACTATCACATATACACTTAAATATCTAGGGAATATAAAATGATTTCAGTATGCAGGTATTCAAGTATGTAGCTCATGATATGATGTGTCAAAATGAAATAAACAATGAGAACGTAAAAACCAAGACGAATGGGAACACCTGCACTGTTAGGACTCAAAATGATGAATCAAGTTTAACACATATGTTTCCTCTAGGAAAGAATGATGTAAAAAATAATTTTCCTTGTGTCACTATTAAGATTTCTACTCTAGGCTTAGCTGTAGACGATGCTATTATCCAAACATCTTGTGGTCTATTGCAAGAGTTATACTAGCATATTATATAAGGACAACAGAACAAGTTTGTAGTTAAACTACACTGAGAATCCTTTTTAATACACGGGGACCATAACTGAATACCAAAATGAGAATGAGATCTTTCCTTATTCTTTACAATCAAAATTTACATGGCATCAAGTTGTATTATATGCATATAATTGTACAAGAGAGTAAATCACCCTCACTGATTTCTTCTCCGTTGTTTTACAGATATAGTAAACAGTGTAATTCTTTCAAGACACGAGCCATCGCTGTAAAGGAAGGTTTGGAAAGTGTTATATATATCTGGCATTGAAGTCACAATTAATCCTGATAAGGTATAGAAATTGTGTTGTTCTTCTTCAGATTAAGTTATCTTTGTAAAATAACAAGTCATGTTATTGGATTTGTATTATCTTGAGGAACACATAACATCGGTGTCATACTTATTCCATCTACTGATTAACTACTTTATGATAGTTCAACTGGAAATATCATTCATTGTTATTGGATTTGTATTATTCACTTGTTTTTACTCATGGCACACTGACCAGTGTTGCAGTTTTCCTTCGATACCAGCATAGATATCAAATGTATAAATGCAAATTTTTATTTCTGATCTTTCTAACTCAAAATTAAAGTATCATGAAAGGATCATAAAACCATTGTAATATAACTTATCCTCAAATAAAACTAGTAATTATTTTGATAGTATTTAATGAACAATATTAGGTGGGTATATTGGAATAGGATTATTTAGAGGTATGTGATCCTGTCTGCATTTTGCAATTTTTACTAGTAAAGTTGGTTGATTCGTGATTGAAAATACAAATAAAAGAAAAGAAAAAGGTCAACTATTTTTTCATAGGTATACAATCAGATACCATATACATCCAATCTCAATGCCAAAATACAAATAATTATTTCGATCTTGTTCGCTAGATGCTATCAAAAATAACTTATTTTTGATTTCGTTGCACGTAATTTTGGGTAATCTCCAATATGCAATAAAATAAGAGAAAAATCAAACTTTTCAATATTTCTTCTTTGGAATTTTTTTATTTCATGATATCAAAAGATTGTTACCTTGCTAAAACGAAGGGAAGAAAAGATGTTATTACTCTTCCATTGATGAGCTACAGGCGATTCTCATCCACTAACGATTGCAAGGATGATGAGGATGAAGATGCTGATTCTCTTCCACTGACGATTGCAAACGATGAAGATGAAGATACCGATTCTCTTCCACTGACGAACTACAGGCAACGAGAATTAGGTCGAAGGGAGATTCTGTGATTGAAATTTTAAGTTTTGTTTGGATCGGTAAGTTAAAATTTTGGGGAAGTTTTTTGTTCCCAGAGATCGAATAGTTGGTAATGGACGGAGGGAAAGCAAAATGTTCACGCTAAATCTCATAGTGTTAGGTTTAGGAAAGTTAGACAACAAGAGCCGAAATAATTCACTTCTTAGCACCACAATTAGAAACGCTGTTTGCACCTGCTAAGAAAGTAAACTTTTCTTGTAGTGTATGGATACCATTAACATTACTGCATTTTCTCACCGGAAGTTAATACTATAGATGACTATAGCATTTGTAGCGCTTAGCTTTGGGCCTCATAGTAGGGGATGTTACATGGTCTCTGGATCCGATTCTCTTCGCGTAATAGTGCGGCACTTATGGCGTGTACCAACACCGTTAAATAGATGTATAAGTCTCCACGATCATGTGCCTTGGATAGGATTGGAGGTCTCTTTAAGCGATCTACTAGAGCTTGAAATGCATCAACATAGTCCTGGGTCCATTTAATGTTTCTCTTCCCTCTCCTGATTAAGTCGAAGAAGATAATACACTTATCGGTGGCCTTGAAGATGAATCGGCTTAGGGTGGTGATCTTCCCATTTAGGCTTTGTACTTGCTTGACTATCTTCGGTACTTGGATGTCTCTGATTCCCTAAATTTCTTTATATTAGCTTCAATTCCATGAGAATTGACGATGAAAAACAAGAATTTACCTGACACAACACCGAAAGAGCATTTCAAGGGATTAGGCTTTATTTCATATTTTTGGAGAAACTGGACATCTTTGCCAAGTCATCGATGTGTTCGTTTGGTCGCCATGATCTCACAAGCATATCATCCACATATACTTCCATTGATTGCCTGATTCGATCTTTGGAAACATAGCAATATAATCTCAGATCGGTAATGAAACTGGTGTGCTCCAGGTTAGGGATAGGTATCAGGATGTATCCGGAGCACACGTGCATGAATGAAAGTAGTTCATCTTCAATGGTTGGGTCTACCAGCTGCCGATCCTTGGAAGTGGAAAGCTATCTTTCGAGTTCGCCTTGTTCAGGTCTAACCAATCTTCGAATTTGAACTTACCTATTTTGGCTAACAATCGATGTGAAATCCGATTGGGACATCAATGATGACAGTTACTTCGGTCAAATTTTTCGGACCTTGTCATGAGATGTTGAGTGTGATAGTGATGGGTTCTAGACCCTTTTAGTGATTATCTCCAATGGCTGAAGATCAGGTTTGAAGGAACATTGAATCAAATGCCGAGTAGAGTTTAGCCTTGTGTATGCAATTAATATGCTTTCCATTCAATGTACTCGCAGTCCGTTGCCTGTCATTGGGGTCGGAATGATGGCTAGTTGCTCATAAACCTGTGCATCGATTCGATGATTCTATCTTTAGGCATCCTTTTTTCATAGCCTAAAGTCATAGTAAACACCAAGCATGAGTCATAGTATTAAGCTGCCATATTTAGCTTCTAGATGATCACACTTTTGCCCCCAGTCTCAGGTCGATAGATGTTCTGCATGGATGGCCAAGTTTCATCCTAGTTGTGTTTATTATGTCGCCTAAACTCTGAAGACTGAGAGTTGAATAATGAATGGCCGAGTTACATTCATCTTGATTCTCGCTCGTGCCACAACAAGTTTGGGGCAAATGTCAATAAGTGGATAGGAAAATCATGTTTGCTTTACCTTTATACTCTTTCCTGTCGAACCGTGGTATCGAGTTAGTTAATGGAAGGCTGTGCCACGCCTATTCTTGATTGTATTCTGGTTTTTCTTCTCCAAGGTAAGACCTCGATGCTCCATCAAATTTCGAGCATAAGTTAAGTACTGGACTGTCAATCACGTCCACTTTTGGTGCAAATGTCACCATACTCTGGGTGAGGACCCAAAGAATAGATGGTTATGTCACATCCAATCTATGATTGGCACTCCCTCTGTTAGACCAAGGGCAAGGATCAGTGTGCGGATAGTCGAGTCATGTCCATTTTGTATTGCTCTTCTAGTCGGATCATGGTAAGAGTCAGCGAATGAACGGTCGTGTTGCATTCAGTCGGAGCTGGATGATCGGTCACATCCATTTTGATTTATGTTCTCTCGTCGAATTAAGGGACAAAGTTAGCTAAACAGTGGTCAATTCATGCCTATCTGGTTTCATTCTCCTCCTGATGGATCGAAGTAGAGTGACGAAGAATGAATGGTCATGTCACACTCATTTATGGTTTATTCTCCTATCCATGCTGTGGTGACCGAAGTTATTTGATTGATGTTCGGTTCACCTCTATTTGTGGTTGGTGTGGATCAATATTGACCATCGATCCAGTGGCACGATGTTGGGAGTTCGGGTTGATATTGCCTGTCGATTGAGAGGTACGATATAATCGGCTCCTATAACTTCAGATGTTATTACGATTGGTTTGGTATTAAGGCATCCTTGCTTCGTTGCCTTAAGTCATAAAGAACACCAAGCTGGAGCTATAATGAGCTGTCGTATTCAGCTTTTAGTGGTTTATACTCCAGCCCCCAGCTTTGGGTTGGTGAAGTTAATTCGTGGATGGTCGAATCTCATTCGTAATATGTTTATACTCCTCCTGTCGAGTTCAATTCAGAGTTTATGGAACAGTGAGTGGTCTAACCATACTCATCTATTTGTTTATACTCATATCCGCACTTTGGGGATAAGAGTTTGTTGGTGGGTAGTCGAATCGCACCCAATTTGTGTTTATACTCCAGTCCACAGTTTGGGGACTTAGAGTTAATCTGAAAAATGTTCTAATAACATTTTCCTTGGTCATTTACTCTGCCTCCAAGTCAGGGTGGCAGTCTTAAAAGGGTGGTTGGTCGTATCACATTCACTCTTACTTGGAGTTCTTTACGTCGAATCATAGGAAGGGGCTGATTAGTAAATGTCAGGTTGTATCCGATTTAAACTTAGGCTCTCAAACTGCCCCTCGCATCCGCAGCAGGAGTCAACATGTAGATGGTTGTACCCGCATACACTTCATTTAGATCTTGCTTCTGCCGAGCCTTAAGTGAGATGAGTGTTTTGGCGAACACCGTACCCAAGTGGTGGAGCTGATGGTCGGACAGCATCCACTTTGAGTTGTGTCTTTAGCCCCAAGCCAGGGGAAGAGTTGGAGAGCGGACGGTCGAACCACGTCCACTTTTTTATGGTATTTATACTCCCAGCCATGCTCTGATGACTAGAGTTGGTTGGTAGACGGTCGAACCGCATCCATCTTTTTGTGTTTATACTCCAGTCCGCACTCTGGGAACTAGAGTTGATCGATGGATGGTCGAACCGCATCCATCATTTTGTGTTTATACTCTAGTCTGCACTCTGAGAACTAGAGTTGATTGATGGACGGTTGGACCGTGCCCATCTTTTGGTGTTTGTACTCCGGTCCGTGCTTTGTGAACTAGAGTTATATGATGGGTGGTCAGTCGCACCCATTTTTGATTTACTCTCTGTCAAGTCGAGGTAAGAGTTGTTGAATGAACGGTCGAACCACGTTCATTCGTGGAATGGAATTATACCCCCAGCATCAAGGACAATACTTGACAAATGAATGGTCGATTCACATCAACTTTGTGATTGTAGCTCCTCCAATCAAGTCGAGGAAGGGAGTAAGTGATGGCTGGCTAGATCACATCCAAGCCTGTGTTAGGCAATCAAGTCTAGTCTAATTTGCTTAGTACTCCTCCGAGCAAGTCGAGGGAGAGAGTTATCGGGTGGAGGATCAAGTCACATCCACCTCAAGCTGCAGTCATGTCCACGTGTTGACAGTGGTGGTTGATTAGTAGGCAGTCAGTCATGCCTACTTTAACTTGAGCTTTCAAATTGCCCATATGTCCAGGGTAGGAGTCGATGTGTAGTTGATCAAATCACGTCCACTTTAGTCGAATCCCGGCACAGCTAAGCTTTGGGAGAGACATATGTATTTTGGTGAATTTCAACTATGAGTCGGGGAGTAGTTGATCAGGTCACATCCGCTCCAAGTCTATCTTTGGTCTCCAAGTCAAGTGTGGAGGTTGATGAGCGGACGACCAGTCGTTTCCACATTACATTGGAGTTTGTCCTTGCCGAGCTCTAAGCAAGGCATTGATGTCCTATCAGGATTGAAGCACAAAATAGGAAGTGGATGGTCGAGTCACACCCATTTTCCATTTTAAGTTCTTGCCCCCAAGACAAGGGCATATGGTAGCTGATTAGCGGTTAATCATGCTCGTCTTGATGATCCTCCAAAGGTTTGATCATGGTCCGTGGAGGTTGGTTGGCGCCTAACTCTAAGTACTTGGTCACCTGCATCATTTGAAAGCAGTTTAGTTTAAGTTGGTCGTAGTTCACAACATAATTGAAATTGAAATAAATCTTATTGATAAGTGAAGCAGCGTCATATGCTCGCTATTCCACTTCACCCTAGACCTTCTTAGCTGGAAGTCGACCGTAGGTGGTCCAATTGATTATCAGAGTTCTTTATTAATCGGATGTTCCCTGCCTGCCATTCTACATGGCTTACACATATTGTTGAAGCTTTCCTTTCCGGATTTGCTTTCCAATCACATCTCGGAGGTGTCTACAATCTCTGGTGTTATAACTATATGTATATTGAAATATACAACATTTCCTGGATTTCTTCTGCGTTTCGATGGACTCTCTCTAGGCTGGTTTCTAGTACGGCTCTGAGCCGTGAGTCTCCAAGTAGATTTTTCGATTGAATCGTTCAAAGGAGTATATGAGTCGAATTTTCGGACTTTGGGTTGTCTCCTAGAATTTGAGTCCTCATTTACGGCGTCGTCGTTACTCTTGTTTTGAACCACTCCGGCCATCGGGCGTGCATTGTTTCCTATCAATGTTAGTCTCGCATCCTCCTTATGTAAGCATTAATTCGCTCTGTAATAGAAGCTATCCAAGGTTGTAGGAGGCTTTCCAACTAACCAATCCCTCAAATCTGACTTAGGGTTGATTCTTATTATCAATGCCATCAGTTTGATATCCTCGTAGGGCGTGCTCACTTTAGTGATGGCAACATTAAATTCATGCAAGAAGTCTTTGAGCGGCTTGCATGGCATTTGGAATAAGTTAGATAGTGACATTGCATCCTTGGATATTCTGCTCATAGAACGTCTTCAGTGAACAGGTTTCGATAGGGGGAGATGCTCTAATCGTCATCAATCTGGTCTTGGCTCTCTCTAACAAGCCGTCGTACCATAGCTGCAAAGTCAGGTGTTTGGAAGTTGGTAAGTTAAGGGAAGTCACAATCTACCCTAGGAGCTTGATCTGGTAACCGATCCTAGTTTGTGTCATATCACCTTGTTTCTCCAGCCTTTAGGAGTACCATTTGAGTAGTAGTTCCTTGTCCATTCATTGGTTGCAATTCAACAGCTACTGCTTGATCCCCTATGCCTCGGTCAGTCATAGGACGTAAGGGAAGTGGATAGAATGCATAATTTTTTATTTCATAAGCGATGCTTTATTTTTATTTGTAGGCTGATCCCTTTAAATTGCGCACCGATCCCTTTCTCTTTCACTTTACCAATCCCTACATTCTTCAATTTGTCAATCCTTGCTCATGAAGTGGAGCGGTTTAAGAATGGGATCGGTTATGGCATGCGAAAGTGTATGGATGTATAGGGATCGGTAGTATAGGGTTTGGTGGTATATGGATCGACTGAATTACCTTGGTGAGGGATCGGTGGTATAGGGATCAGTTGTAGTTGAGTGTGGTGTAGGGATCGGTTGAACAAGGGTTCGGTTCTGGATGAACGCGACATAGGGATTGGTAGTGGATAGACCAACCGGTCATGACATGCATGATCTCTTAGGGATCGGTATTGAATGTTTTGTGAGAGGGATTGGTCATACGAGTATTGAGGGATCAATTATACAGAGTATGAAGGGATCGGTTATACGGAGTATGGAGGGATCAGTCATATGAGTATGGAGGGATCGGTAGTGAATGTAGTACTTTGATAGAGGGATTGGCTATTTCTCTTGTTATAGTTGAAATATACAAGATTTGAAATATGTAGTCAGACATGTTGGTATTGTTTATGTAGGCTGTAGAAGGGATTGGGTACGATCACTTGTCACAAGCAGTTTCTTGAATTGAGCCTGCATGTAATCAACTTAAGCATATTTTTTTCCAAATGAACACGAACACATGAACAACTCCGAACAAGAACACTAGCGTTGTCATTTCCTTCAATAACATGGGAAGTAGACTTGGTTACTCCAATCATGGCTGTTAATCTCCTTATTTATCTCCTTCAAATATGAGTAGAATAGGAAACTTGTTGGTAGAAAGCTGGATCAATCTCGCGAATATGAAAATCCACAAGTAGATGATGAGATGCAATCAAGCTGAGAATTCAACTCTCAGTGAAAGCTCTAAAATGTTGACGCCAAAAATGGGCATCAACAATCAATAACATCTAGTAGAGATTACATGAAGAATGAAATTAAAACATAGCAAAAATCATAAATGAACACATAGATTTTCATAGTGGTTCGGCAATCTTAGCCTACGTCCACTTCATATTTTTATTGATCTTGCACTACGGTATTATTACAAGAATGTTTGGATCAGTTGGGATCCATTAGTACAAGAATGAAGAATAAAAATGAAGAGCCTTGGCAGTCGAAAGAATGATCCATTTTTTGATTCCATGCATGCTATATTTATAAGGGAAGACGTACATGGATCGGCCTGAATTTTCGGCAGAAGAACCTCCAGGCCAAGATGAGGCCACACAAAAATTTTGAGGCCCATTAGGGCCCATAATAGGGATCGGTCCCGATCCCTATTTTGGTGTCTAAATGGAAGCGATCCCTCTGGGGGGTTCCACATGATGTTAGCTACTTTTCCTCCAAATTTCGTGCCATTCTGACTTACGGTTTGTGAGATATCGTGTTTTCGGTGACGTGGTGTTGCATGTATTCTGATCTCAGCCGATCCTTTTGGAGGGATAGGGTCGATCCCTCCAATGTATCCCATTGATGTGTGATCCCTATGGGGTATTCCACATGTTGTAATAAGCTCATGCGCTAATTTTCATGTCAATTGGATGAGTAGAACTTGAGTTATTGCTCGATCTTTGGTGCAATGTGAGTTGTCTCCTGATTCTAGGTGATCCCTATTGAGGGAAAAGGGCAGATCCCTCTCTCTTTATTGTTTTAAGGTGTGATCCCTAGCGTAGTCTCCCTAGGGTCCCCACATCTTGTTCCTAAAATTTCATATGCATTGGACTTATGGATCTTGAGGTATTAATTGTTTTCCATTGAGTTGCACTTGTTTAGCTGAAATATGTCGATCCCTTCTATATGATCCTTTTTATACCGATCCCTTTTATACCGATCTCTTTCTTAGGTGAAGTAATTTGCCCATAACTTAAGCATACAAATTCCAAACGATTTGAGATTTGAAATATAGCCTCGTGAGTCCTTCTTTGTCACTTTATATTGACAAAAATTTAGGATATGTACCGATCCCTTAGGGAAAGGGATAGACACCGATCCTCTGCCTCGGAAAGGTACTAATCCGTACTTAGAATATTCTGGAGAGTTTATCTCTTGGTCTTGGTAGATCATCACTTCACATCAATGCTTGCACTTGATTTCTGGACATCACAATCATCGCTCTGGGCTATTGGCCTTGATGACAGTCGAGTCTAACTTATCCAATCAATTTGGATATAGCCGTGCCAAAATGCCAGATAACACTAATAAATTTGCAAACCCTAAATTAATGAACCCTAAGTTGATTTGTAATTTGATAAGAAAATTTATTATTTCGTAAATTAAGGTTAAGTAAACATTGCTAACAACAGAAAATAACTGGATAAACAATCGGCATGTTGAGAGGTGTGGGATGTCATATTGTCATTCCGTTGTGAGATTCTATCGATATGCCTTATTTCTCCAACAATCTATCTTTTGTATTATTCGAAAGTCAGACCCATTCAGTGTTGATTTTGGGGTATTACTTGGGGCGGGTGGTTATAATATACTAAGTGTAACAACCCGACCTTCGTAATACCTTGAAATCAACATTGAATGACAATGTTTGACTTTCAAATACCATAAAAGACAGACTATCAAAAAAGAAAAGTAAGAACAAACATTTACTAAAGTATATCGACAGAATCTCACAATAGAATGACAATATATAATATACTGAATATACATGAATTGAAAAAGTAACAATCTGTATATATATATAAGAGATTGGATTGGCAGAAATAACTGATAAATGCATATCGATACGGAAAGTTAGAATACATTAAAGTCCCCACAATATGGGGTTTTGAATATAATATCTTATACAACAAGTCTCATATATAAATACATATTTGTCATGTACTACTATGATATCAAGTATATATACGAAGTACCAACATCTCCATAGAATGCTGCAGATGTCCTAAAAGCGTATCTCCAAAAGCCTGGTCAAACATAAACAGACAAAGACGAAACGTGGGTCAGACATAAAACCTTCATACAATAGTTGTCAGGATATAAACAGACAAAGACAAATTCGGGTCAGACATAAATTTTGATGTGAGGGGAACTATCACAAAATACCATATATTAAAACTATATACAAATAAATATGAACTACTAAGGCACGGTCGGTCCTCTCCAGAATTGTGACTCAAGCATAACCTGGACTGTCGATGAAAAAGTAAAGTAAAACTATCTAAAAGATAGAAAATCATACCTTAACATGCTCTTCCCCTATAATCAATGAGTCGACACAACTAATGTAATGCGAGTCCTATGTAACAATATACCATGATAGAGGTAACCCGACATACAAAGGTAGGGTAATCATAACTTAAGTCTATCACGAAGTACACAATAATTATAGTAACACTAATAACATCATTCAACTAATAACATGCATAACGTAGCAATGAGAGACAACCAAAGAATATAAATTGATACTCGTCATTACTGATGGGTGAAGTCCACTACAGATGTCTAATCATGATCCAATTATTCCCTTCGAGGGTCCAAGATAAATAGGGTCGGTGCCTAAATGTACCATTGACCTGAGCCGCCTTCGTGCGATCTGACTCGTGTAGGTCTTACTGTGTCCCTCATCAAGCATAGTTGATATACAACCTACTCTATATACTTCAAACCCAGTCCCAATAGTAAATATAGTCGGTACCTGAATGTACCATAAACCCCAAGCCTATAAGTATCTTCTGGACTTTGATTTATTTCTATTGTTAGTTGCTAAAGTATCTTTGTCAGGCTATAAGTATGTGCAGACGGAGTGCAAGAGCAGCTGTGGATAGGCAGTCTGAGATGCCTGATTAGTTTAGAGACTAACTAGTACAAGGGATGTTCCGTCGTTCGTGAACATTTCCAGCAGATGCGGTTAGCGTCATAGGTGGTGTGACCCTTGAGGCACCAGTATTTCTTTCTCCACCAGCTTTAGACTCTTCAAAGTTGTTCTGGGATTTCCAAGCCTAGGACGGAGGCCATATCTAGATTTTGAGATTGTTGCTGAGACATGGCCTTAGGCATATTCATATGATAAGGCTTTCACCAATATAGGTCTAGAGGAGTTCACATAAGGGAAATTGCTTCTCGTCGTCTAGAGAGGGTTTGGGTAGGTTAGAAGTAGCTAATGAGCATGCCTACGACTTGGAATGAATTCATGCGTCGCTTTAGTTCTCAGTTCATTTCTGAGATCGAGAAGAGTGTTTATCTTGAGCATTCCATTCATCTTGTGAAGTACAGCTTGTTAGTGAAGAAATACGTTGACCAATTCAATTTAATATTTAGGAATTGAGATGGTCGGCACTCAATTGGTATGGGCAAAGACGTTTGCTATAACACCCCGTAAAATTAACGGTGATTAATAAATAATTAATAAGGGTCCAAAAATGAAATTTAAGAAAACAATGAAATTTCACTACGAAACCTACACCATTGCGTTTATGGTGAGTTTATGAGCAACTTCCATATTTGGAGTTTTGCGACCGGAGCTTAAACGAAAAAGTTATTAGTGTTTGAAGTTATCAGAGCAAAAATAATTAAAAACAAAAATAGAAATAAATTATATAAAATGCGGACCCTATTGGCCGACCCCCTCTTTGGGCTGTCGACCGCTAGCGGTTGATCTCCTATAGGGGAGCGATCGACCGATCGTATGGTGGCGGCTAGGGTTTGAACCTTGGCCAAACGACTTGGATTTAATTATGCTAATATAATGTTTATGGTTGATTCGAGCACCTATAAATATAGCCTAAACCCTCACTTCACTTCCCATATTTTCTTATCAAAGAAGTGAAGCTCAACCATTTTCCTTTCTCCCCTATTTCTAAAAATTTTAAAATATTTTATATGTATAAAAATAGGAGAAGAACAAAAAGAGAAGAAGAGAAGAAGCAAATCAACGTTGCAGAAGAAAAAGGTACATTTCTATGGTTATAAATATATATTCCCCTTAATCCCAATTCTCTTCTAAGAATTGTAATTCTAATTGTATGTATAAACCTTGTTATATATATTCTTTTGGATAGGAAAAGAAGTCAAGTAAAGAGACGAATACAGATTTGGAAAGCTAGAATAGTGAGTGAGAAATTATATAATTTATTTATAACATTGAAGTTTCTATCATTGAGTTTTATTTAAAAATTATGCATATGCAAGATCTTTGGAGATGTAGGCTTAGGAAGATGAATATGGCCTACATGTTTCGTAAAATAGGTAATTATAATAGGATGTTATTTATACCTAATCTGAAAATTTGGAAATCAATCTCTAAATTTGTTAAAGTTGAATATTGCTAAAGTTGTAAAATTTATTCTAGATTCATAATTAGGTCGTAAAATGTTAGTATTAGTTTAGATTGCCCTAATTCGACTTGGAATGTGAATTTCTACATTTTAATTTATTGGAAGCAAGGTAGACTTTAATTGTATCTATTTCTATTTAACCTCCATAAATTATCCAATTCCAAAAATATGTATAAAAAGCGCACCATTTGAATTAACAAGGAATATACCAGAAGGGAAAGAGATGTGTAAAGCATGGATATTCTTCTCCGTAGTTTGCACTGTTTATTTCAATAAAAGAAAAAAAATCCTTGTAATTTCAAACGAAGCAAAAGTCTTATTTTCAGGTAATTTATGGAAAGTTATAATGGTAATTCTTTTAGGAATGATAGCTCCAATAAATTAAAATGTTCAAAGAAATGTTCTAGTTTAATAATTAATAGTTAGAAATAGGAATACACACACACACACATGCAACAACAGTTATCGAGTATGTATATATAGCGTAGTTTACGACGATATTTGTATTAGTTATTAATAGCGTATTAAATTATGGGATTAGGAGATGTAGATGCAAAAGATATAGTAACTCCAAAATTAATAGGGCAATAAAAGTGTAGTTAATAGGGAGGTATAGGAATTAAATAGGGACATAAATGCGATTAATGGGACCGATTAAAGGATTTAATATGGATTTATAGGAAAATGAAATAGGCGTAATAGGTTAAATTAGAATGGATAAATAAATGTTATTAGAAATTTTCTAATTAGAATAATGATGACCATTTATTATGGACAACTGACATTTATGGAATATAATAAATAAGCGTATAAGGTTGGAATTAAGTGCTAGAAGGCAATATAATTTTCATAGCGAAAAATTATACACTCTTAATAATACAATTAGAACAAGTGTGAATTAGTATGCCTAGCTCAACATTTAAGCCTACGATGGTTGGTTTGTTTTAGTGGGTTGGGATGCGGAGTCAATAGAGTTACACAGTAGAAGTTTTCCCTTCATCTAGAGGCTACTAGCAGGTATGTATACTCACTACTGATGTGGGACATCTTCAACCATAGGACCCATGGGGAAGGGATATGCGTTTGCAAATAGGTAGTGGAAAATATGTCAAGGGTTCGCCTCGATTTGAAGTATTAAATGCTCCGGTACTTTTAAGGAAATGATGTCTGCTTCATTTCTAATAAAAGGTATTAAGTAACTAAAAGGGACATTTTCCTTGACTTACATTAGGTTAAACGTTGGCGGGCTATGTTAGTATTTTTGTTGGACCGGTATTTAGCAGTAAGGCTGGCATATATCCTATGATCACCAATAGTCCCGAGTGGTCGGTAGCAAAGGCCTGGGTTATGCCTTGATGGATTTCGCTTTTTATTAATATAGAATTCGTATAGGATACGCATATAACTCAAAGTTAATTGATTAAACGTTTGTTTGTTCAGAGATGGGCTAGTTAACCCTTAGATGAGCCTTTGAGATGAGTTACTAGTACGACAATTAAATTATATACTATAGGGCCATATATAGGTGTCATTGATCTCTGTAGCTAGGACCTATTGACTAGCATTTATGTTGCGGAGGGCCTGCTTCGGGGTTAAAGGTATTAAATTATTGTTGGGTTTGCCTCCTCCCTATTTAAAAAGTATTAAGTGGCCGAGTTTTTGGATAGTATATGTTTAGATATATATGTATATAGACATATATAGTTATACCTCAGAAGAGGTTAGGCATATCGTACGTGCTTATAGAATTTAACAGATTAGCCATAAATAATAGATGTAACACTTAAATGGAAATGAATTAGCATAAATTAATGTTATAAGCAAAGTGTGTAATTTTTCCAGCCACTAGAACGTTGTTCTGACCCCCTTTTAATTACAGCCCATAGGATAGATTTAGAGGGATAGGCTACTGATGCAAAACGGGAACGGTAGATGGTGAAATCTTTTTATTCATGCTCGGTGCTGATGAGGCAATTAGATATCCAAGGAATACTATTGATTCTGAGGTAGTACCTTCAGTCAGTATTTATGTTCTATCTATTCTGCTGTGAGTTTGTATTGGTCACACTCTGATATACTTGTGTTTATTACAGGTTACCAAAACTAACGATCCATGCCCTAATGGAATTGAGTTTCCATTTAGTCGAAATTCAGGCCTATTAAGGTATGGGTTGTTACATTTTCTATTAGAGCTTAGGTTGGCCGATCAAAGGAATTAGGATATGCTGAGAGAACGTAAATGTATTTTTACCTATAACTATCTAATGTATACACCATACTCTATGTATTCCAACTATAGAAGTAGTTTCGACCATAGTCTAAAAAGATGAATGTGACAACTATGAGTTGGAACAATGAGTAGAGTTAAATTTATACACCTGCCCTAATTACCCCATGGAGCGTTGGTCGTACCATTAGGCATTAACCAAGAAGAGCATGAGCATGACATATAGAAGAATCCCAGAGGCTACATGGTGCTCCAGTCCTTTATTGGACCCAGAATGCCTTTTGACTGTAGATTTTGATGGATTGTCGATTTGAGATGCACATTTCATCCAAGAAAATAGGAAGTAAGAAACTATATGTTGCAAATATCCAGAAGTAAGGTATAATAGAAGTGGAGCAAGTTCTCACAAGAAGGTGTACACTAATCGCCATAAGACGATAAACTAGATTTTAATGAAAGAGAGTAGAAATGAAGGAAAGTCCAAAGAAAAGACAAGTGAAGTCCATTTCTAAGTCTGACCCTATGTGAAATAATTAGACAACATATTTTGGAAATTCCTTGAAACGTTTTGAATGTGTTTTATAAAGGATTTATTGGGAAGTTGTAGTTTTGAAAAAGTAAGGAATTTTGAAAGTCTTAGTTTATAATTGGTTGGGCCAAAAGTTTTTGACTTAAAGGTTTTTGGTAAAAGAGTTTTTCGTTTTTGAAATGAATAGAAAATAGAGCATAGGTTTGGCTTAATGATTTTTCCTATTTTTGAAAGTTTGAAGGCTTTTAAAATTCTTTCTCGAAGGGATGGATAAATGGAAATGGTATTTGATTAGAGAATAAAAGGGTAAGATGTGACGACCGCCCTACACTACCAGCACCCAATAACTAAATAATGTGTTGCCAACATGCTCAACCGATGTAGGATGATCATCAAGTTTTGTAAATGAAATAAAACATCACAGAACCTGTCGTATATCTAATAACGCATGGAATAAAATATAATATACATCATAGATATAAAATAGAAGAAACAATAATAACTAAGTGAACCAAATTCAGAGCATGGATCCACAGAGTTATACAACATAGTAATAGAGTTTAACAGAACAAAAATAAACTCAAATAACCGTATCATAATAATAATAATAATCATCATCATCATCATCAAACACTGTCAAGGCTCCATAGTGTTGCATAGCGGAATAAGCATAGAAATCTATATATAATGTGAGATAGCTCCATCTAGCTTGTCCTCTACAGCTACTGTGTCTCACCTAGACCTGCTATCTAGTATACTCATTTAAAAGTAACCAAGATAATAAGAAGCAAAGCATTAAACCTGAGGTCAGACAATAGTCTGTTGTGAGCGGTAAATGAATATCAAAATACTATACAAGTTGATATAATAAGGAACAAGGGTATACGAATCATACCTGACCTGTCCTTGCAACTAAAGATTTAGCACATAACAAACATAATATGCTACTCTAGGAATATCATAAAGGTATAATGCAAACTAAGTATGAGGACGGATTCCTAGGTATCTCTATCCCCAATATCTATCTCTAGTGACATCGCTAGAGTGTAGACTATGGAAAAAAACAATCAAAGTAACCAAAGCATCCATCAAACAGTCCTCCTTATCACTCACCATTTTCTAGATATATGATATATCATATTGCCTTTCCCCTACCAGGGACTAATGGAAGTCCAAGTTTTCAATGTACTCATCTTTAGTCCCAAAGATGATACTAGACCCATTCCACCGGTCTAGGGTATAGGGATCCAAACAACCGATCCGGGATTGCCAAAAAATTACCCATTAGCATCCCTACAATATCCTTACTTTCGAGTACATCAGAAAACAGTTTGAGTATCAATGATCCCTTAGCATATGTATCCAAGCCCTTTCCTTGCTCCACCTAGTTTCCATTATCCTCAGGGAACCATTCCATGTCCTCTCATTCCACATTAGGATCGTTCAACATTCTATCCATGGGTCACCTTTTCTAGAACTGCCCTTTGTGGATAACATCTTCACGACTCCTTTCAACATCGAATCGCCATCATCAGAACCTAACTCCATTCACCGTCGAGTTACCATCACCAAAGTCCCGAAGTAATCATTATGCTATTGTATCGCCATCAAACCCCAGGCGAACAAACAAATAACTTCAGCACAACCTATAAAACCTATACTCCCCCTCCTGGAAGTCTCCACCCCAATTGTACCAAAAACGAATTCTCGGTATCGATCAAACCTCTCGGTACCGAGTGGTGGACTTCACCCAATTTCTTATCCTACTTCTTTCCTAAAGTCCTTCCTTTCCAGTTTTAAACTTTCGAGAGTTTGGACCCTAACCTGTCCTAAAAAAACCTTACGGTACCGACTCCTTTCCTCTCAGTACCGAATCCAATACTTGGCCAAAAATTTAGCTTCTAACTCCTGGAACTCCCCTTCCTTCTACAAGCCCAAAATGCTCAAAGCCTAAGTACCCCAAGTGGTCATCACCGAGAGGTTTTCACCAACTACTCGCGAGAGAAATCTACCTATCAGAAATGGTCGCGACTTGAACTGTAGGCTCCTCACATGCTCCAAGGCCCCTCTTTCAAGTTTCATCCAATCCTGGCCATCTATGCCTTCGATTTGCCAATTCGACCATGTCTTTTCTAACTACCTAAAAGCACTAGCAAACAATATCAAAGCACAACACACGAAAATGAAATATCATACGTATACATCCATTCATACATGCAATCCATAATAACATGATAATCAAGCAAATCCTAATCGAAATCTAACTTTTACACTAGCATATGAGTAGGAACAAAACGGGGTTGTAAAATCATTTAAAAATCAATTCAAAACTTTAAAATTTTGGCCATAAACATATGTTAAAATGCAATTAAAGTTAAAAAACATTTTAAGGTCAAAATCATGTTAAAAACACCAATTTAACTATATAAACATGTATACTATAGTGAGAGGTCAAGAACCACTAACTAAATACCTAAAATACCGATTTCTTCGCTTGGATCTGAAGTGGACAATAAAGGAAAGGAAAGTAAATAAATCAAAATGATAATCTCAAGTTCCTCTATGCTAATTACCCGTCTTATTATGATTTAGGCTAAGATTGGTAAGGAAAAAAGGTGATTTTTTATGAAATTGAGGTTAATAGAGGTTTAGAGTGGTTTTGGTAAAGTTGAAAATGATTAAGATCAGTTCCTTTCCCTTAGCATAATTTTCGAGATGGATTAACGGGCCTAAGTTTGGGCTTAGTTAGTTACCCACTAATTAGACTAGCATCAGCCAAAAATTAAAACAGCTATAATTTTCAAATGGTAAATCCATTTTTCTATCATGATCACTCAATGGAATGAGAAACCATCATCCTAAAACAACGGAATTGGTTTGAGACCCTAACTCGGCTTCTATCAAATGTTATAGTTCAAACAAGGTTTACAAGGTCAAAATTGTCACATAGAAATTTAGCAAAAATCTTAAATGTAGAAAATGTCCCCAAGAGTCATTTTATAAAATTTTAGAGTCATACGATCTCATATGAATAAGATCGTAAAATACGGGTTGTTGCATAAGAACTCCTGATAATGATGATTAAGAAGAATATTCCCGTATAAGGAAAATTCGGAGAATAACAGCTGAAATAGGTTATATCTTTTTTATGTTATTGAAAAAAAATCCAATGACTAAAGTAGTAGGCGAACGCACTACAATGAGTCAATATTAGGAAATTTATATAGAATAGCATTAGGAGTTTATATAAAAATAATATTAGTAATCTATTTAGCAACAGGTCGACATGAAGTGATTCATCATGTTGAAATAACATAAGAGGAAAATAGTGGAAATAGGATAGGAAGAATGGATGAATTCCTTAGATATGTGGTAATTGCACATAGATTTTAGATAGAGGCTTAGATAGATGTTGCAATTACTCATATCTTTTAGAAGTCTCCCTCTTGTGCTATTAAAAGCCTCGCTAGGTTTGAAAGCAGAAATAACATGAGTAGTAAGAAAATAATAGGAGGGAAGTTATTTTTAGTACTCAGTTTCATTTTCTAAAATTATAAAAGGTGTTTCTGAAAAAATGATTTGGTATGACAATTAGGTTTTCAAACATGACAAATGTTTTGAGCTAGAAATCCCACTTGTTAAGCAGATTTTTCATCTGACTAACACCCTAAAGCCTTCGAAAGCTTATTCTGAATGGATGTAGTTAAATTAAGTGAACACTAAAACTATGTAGAAAATAAGTGCCGAAAGGTAAAAGAGACACAAGATTTATAGTGGTTTGGGACTGAGATACCAGCGTCCACTTTGAAGATTCTGCTTCTAGTTTTATTCCTCAATTTGGCGTACAAGTACATCTATTCCCAAATCCACCATTAATGATCTTTTGATTAAAGCTTTCTAAAAGAATTAAGGAATGTTGAATGATTGTAAATGTCAGAAAATCTTTATCCATCCCCTTTTCAGTAGTACTTGGTCCTCTATTTATAGCAAATTTAAGGTTATCTCATTGGTGTAGGTGCTTTCACTTAGACTGATGACCTGGCTTGCTATAGGCAGCTTTGATTCAAAACTTGTCATCATCTGGTTGAAAGTGCTTTGACACAGATTGCTGACGTAACGCTTTTATATATAGCTTCTTGGATTCTCTTGTTTATTCTAACTGTTGATCTCGGCTTGGGCAATCTGACCGTTAGTTGTTGAGGCTTTTTGAGATGTCATTAGTCTTGGTAGTTGCTGCTCTTGGCTAAGCTTGTTGTCCTAATTGGACAATGACCTTGATCTTAATTATTGCTTTGATTTATGTTCCGGAATACATGCTCTCGGATACTGAGCCCGATGCCTAAGCTCTCGATGGAAACTAAACAATGGGTCACGAAATTACAAGCCAAGGAATCTTCTTCTCAAATTTTCGTAATTTGCACTTTATGGAAATTATAGCATAACACATGCCCCTCAAAGTTCACCTCATACAGTTGGTATGAGGTGAACTTTAGAAAGAATGGTGTCATATCATTCTTACTACTTGGCTTGTCTATTTCGTTCCCATTATAAAGTTGATCCGGAGCCTTGAGGCAAAGTAGATATCCTGAGAACTTTTTGAAGTATTGCTTTACTAATAAGACTTGTGAAGATCTGATCTCGTTTTAGAAACAATTTAAAATTTAACATCATCTAGAGGGTTTTGGAAATAATTTGAAACCTAATCTCATCTAAAAGGTTATGAAAGTAATTTGAAATGAGTGACTGAGGCGAAAATACTTCGATATTATGCTCCAGTTATCTAGACTTGGTCTTACATAGGTATCGGTTTTGAAAATTACTAGCAGTGGTATAATGCCCATATTTCGAATGCTACTATAAGAAACGTGGCTTACTATACGGCACCATGCATAGTACTTTTGACTATGGCTCACTCTTTGCATGACACAATTTGGCCATGGCTCACTCTTTTGCACAACACTTTGGTTGTGGCTCACTAGGTCCGTTCAGCACGGTCAACTTCCCGTGACTCGCTCTTTCCATGACACTATCGGCCATGGCTCACTATTATTGGGGATCTACCCAACGCATTGTTTTACTCGACCATGGCTCACTATATTAGAAATCTACCCAACTTTCTAATTTTCTTGGGAATCTTCCTAATGAATGGTACTACTTGACCATGGCTCACTATATTGGGAATCTACCCAATTTTCTAATTTTCTTTGGAACCTACCTAATGCATGGTACAACTTAACCATGTCTCGCTATATTGGGAAGCTACCCAAGTTTCTAATCTTCTTGGGAATCTACCCAATGCATGGTACTACTTGACCATTGCTTACTATATAGGGAATCTACCCGACATTCTAATTTTGTTTGGGAAACTATCCAATGCATGGTAATACTTGACCATGGCTTACTATATTGAGAATCTACACAACTTTCTAATTTTCTTTGGAATCTACCCAATGCATGGTACTACTACTATGCTTCTTTGTTTGAAGTAAAAAGATTAATAAGAGTTTATTTCTTGCGTGACACTATAAGGTCATGGCTAAAAATTATAAATCTTTATCTTCAATACTTTGCCCAGTAACAAAACTAAGTAATTGTCGTGAGGCGGTATCATTTTCTTGGTGAAATTAAGTAATTGCCGTGAGGCGAAATCATCATCTACTTAGCGAAACTAAGTAATTGTCGTAAGGTGAAATCGTCTACTTGGCGAAACTAAGTAATTGCCATAAGGTGAAATTATTTTCATGCTTGAAGGCGAGAGCATGGCTTTGAGCTACTTGACCAGAGTAGTATCCTGATAAAATATTTTGATGCACTTTTTGAAGTTATGGGATATTACTTGATCACGGAAATAATCACGACTAAAATGTTTGGTGAAATGTTTGAAATGCTTAAAACTTTTAAAAGACTGTAGTTTCACATGACATACTTAAGTCATGGCTAAGAGATTAATTATTGTTCCACACTTCCGATCAAGCTTTATTCAGATAGCAATCTTGTGCTGTCATAATGTTTCAGATGTTCAACATTCCAAATCAGAGGTATTATATTGCCATATGGCCTCTTTAATCTATATGTTCCCAGAGGGATGACATCATGAATTATTAGGAGTCTTTCCCAATTTGGGCCGAGAGGTCCATCTATCGGATCCTTGGTGTTTGGCATTATCTTTTAGAGGACAAGGTCTTCTTTCTCATATTTTCTAGTTCGAACTCTCTGGTTGTAGTATCGGGTCATCTTCCGAATATACTATATTGTTCTCAAAGCAGCTTGGTCCCATAGCTCAGGTAACAAATTTAATGACTCCTCTAGGAGCTTTATATTGTGCTGTGTATTATAATAATACCTTCGATGAGAGGAAATTTCTAACTCAATTGGGAGCATTGCTTCAACACCGTAAACTAAAGAGAATGGAGTATGTCTTGTTGAGGACATGGAACTTGTCCTATAAGCCCAGAGAACAAAAGGCAATTCCTCTGCCCAGTTGCCTTTGGCCTTGTTTAATTTTTTCTTCAAACAGTCTTTGATTATTTTGTTGGCTGCCTCTACAGCCCCATTTGTTTGTGGATAGGTTACTGAAGAAAAACTCTTAATGATACCATGGCCCCGACAATACTCTGCAAACTCTTGGGTCTCGAACTCGGCTCTCGAACCGAGTGCCATTATCCGTAGTGATCTTATGTGGAAGACCGAATTTAGATACAATGTTCTTTATCATGAACTTTGTCACTTGGTTAGCGGTAATGGTACCAAAGGGCTCGGCCTCAACCCATTTTGTAAAGTAATCAATTGCCACTGTGGCATATCTTGCCTCTCCTTTGGTAGTCAGAAGGGGACCAATAAGATCAATGCCCCAGATATCAAAGGGCCATGGACTTATCATTAGGGGAGCTCGCTGGGAGGAACTCTTGGCACTTTCGCATAAAATTGGCGCTTATCGCATTTTCTTGCATAGTCTAACGCATCATGGTTTAGTGTCGACCAGTAAAAGCCTTGCCTGCGTATTTTATTTGCTAATTTCTGGCCTCCAGGGCGGTCTCCACAAATCCCATCATGGGCTTCTCTCAATAATTGTTGACTTTTCGAGACTATCACACACCGAGAGTTTGGAGTTGAGAATCCTATCCTATAGAGTACACCATCTATAATGCTGAACTTTAGGGCATTATTTTTAATCCATCTTGCTTTGGCAGCATCCGAAGGTAGAATGTCCTTAGTTAAATATCGATATACGGCGACATCCAATTTCCTTTAGTTATTACTAGTATTGTAGATTTACTTTGGGCAGCCTGAGCTCATGTTTATAACTAACACTTTCTCTGGTACCCGTATGCTAGTTTTCTCTAGGATCTCTGTTGGGATGAAATTGAACTCTCTTACATCTCTTGAGCTTGAATATTTTGCTAAGGCATCGGCCCTAGCGTTTCAGTCTCTGGGAATGTTTTATATATGATAACTCCTGAAAGCTTCAAGTGGCTGCTTTACCTGTTTAACATAGAGAGCTAACCTTAGGTCTCGGGCCTGGTAGTGACCAAGAATTTGTTTGACTACTATTTGGGAATCGCTATATATTCGGATCTCCAGAATCTTGATGGAAATAGCCATTCTTAATACAGCAATCAAGGATTCATACCATGTGGCATTATTGGTTACTGAGAAGGCAAGCTTGATTACACAATAAATTTGGTAGTTGTCCACGATCACTGCGATATAGCCGGCACCTGCCCCTTATTCATTTGAGGCTCCGTTAACATAGAGTTACCAAGAGAGTAGTTTATTCTTGCTCTCTTCTTTATCAGCTTCGGCTTCGAAACTAGTGCATTCAGTAATAATCAGCTAGTGCTTGACCCTTGATTGGTGTCCTAGGCTCATATGATATCTCCCACTGGCTGAGTTCTATAGCCTACTTAATTAACCTCCCTGCAGTTTCAGATTTGCTAAAAACTTGTCAAAGCGGTTAATCGGTAAGGACTTTAATAGGATGGGCTTGGAAATACGGTGGAAGATTTCTTGCTATGAACACCAAGTTGTAGGCAAACTTCTCAATTACTGGGTAACGCTTCTCGATTGGATCTAGCCTTTTACTTATATAATACACGGATCTCTAGATCCTATTATCATCTCTTACTAAGGGTGAAATTATGGCCGGATCTGAGGTGGCCAAGTAGAGGGATGGAGTTTCTCCATCTATTGGTTTAGACAACACCGAGGGAGAACTTAGATGCTTTTATAGGTCTTCGAATGCCTTTTGGCATTCGTCTGTCCATTTGAAAGTAACATGCTTCTTTAACAAGTTAAAGAAGGGAACACACTTGCCGGTTGATCGGCTTATAAACCTGTTCAAAACAGTGATCTTTCCATTCAAGCTTATTAACTCCTTTCCATTAGTTAGAGCCTTCACGTTGGTTATAACTTTTATCTGATTGGGGTTTATCTCTATTCCTCTAGCACTTACTATAAAAACTAGCAATTTCCCGAATTGTATTCCGAAGGTACATTTCTAAGGGTTAAACTTCATCTAATATTTTCGGAGAGCCTCGAATGTCTCAACTAGATCCGAAACATGACTCTTCGATTGATTTGATTTAACTAACATGTCATCAACATACACTTTCGTGTTCCAACCTATCTGATTGGCAAACATTCGATTGACTAACCTCTGATATGTTACCTCTACATTCTTAAGACCGAAAAGCATTACCTTGTGACAAAACAAACCCATGTCGGTAACGAAACTCGTATGTTCCTCATCAGGCTTAACATTGGAATTTGATTATACCCGGAATAAGCATCCATAAACGAAAGCAATTGTTGCCCACTGGTAGCATCTACTAACTGATCGATTCTCGGGAGAGGAAAGAAATCCTTTGGGCAAGCTTTTTCTAAATTAGTGAAGTCAGTACAAGTCCCCTACTTCCCATTTGCTTTCTTTAGTAACATCGGATTAGCGATCCACTTTGGATAGTAAACATCTCGGATGAAGTTATTCTTTAGCAATCTTTCGATTTCTTCTTGTAGGTCCATATATCGGACTTTGTCTAAAAGTCTCATTTTTTCCATACAGGGTAAAATTCGAATCACATTCAAGCAAAGGCAAATGACCAAGGGCTCGATTCCCACCATACCATCATGAGTCTGGGCAAATACATCTTGGTTATGCTAGAGGAAGAAAATTAGTTCTTCTTGGACATATGGATGAAAAAAAGTCCCTATCTTGACTATCTTAGACTCATCATTTTCATCGAGGCATACTTTTTCTAGAGTTTCGGCTGCTGAAGCTATCTCGGTCTCTTGTCTCGAATCGAGATCAAGCTCAATTTCTTCTTCTCTCGGAATTTATTGTACAATGTGAACAATCTTTTTTTTCCTAGAAGACTTACTACATCACCTGCATTTTATCTCATTATATTCTCTTTGATAGCTTGATATCTAGATTATTCCCCAACAACAGAATCTTTTCGCCATGGGAAAATTCTTAAGGGTTTCCTACAACTTTCCATGAATTTAGAGCTCATGATATTAACTGTTTCCTTAACTTCAAGGGGAGTAGGTTGTTTAATTTTGACATTGTTCTCATAAGATAAAGTTTTCCCTTTATCGAATGTTTAGGCTTGCATAATACAGTTGTCTTAAGATCCACTAATCTCCCCTTACAAGCCCTTCTCCTATCTCGGTGGGAAACTTTAAAAGTAAATGCTTAGTAGACACATACACGTCCTAGCATCAAGAGATGGTCTTCCAAAGAAAGCATTGTACACCAAGGGGATATCCATGATAACAAAGGTGGTTTCAAAGATCTTATAATGAGGGTCACTTCCAATTTTGACCAATAGATTTGTAACGACCTGGATTTTTCGTCGTTTGATTCTGAATATTTAAAGAGTTTTAAATATTGGATTTGGAATTATAATTTAGTTAGTAAGATTTTAGAACTAAAAATTTCAAGCGATTTTCGTAATTTTTGAAATTTGTCGATTTAATCGACGCGTCAAAATAGCGATACAAGGAACGGTCTCAGAATTCGACGAAACCAGTTACATTGGATCTGTAATAATGTATTATTATCGGATTTCAAATTTTGAAGCGTTAGGATTTATTATTTGGTCGTACGATCTAAAAACGCCTAGAAATAATTTAATTTAATTTAATTTAAATGATCGATTTAAAAAACTATCTTCTCCATACAATCGAATTAGGCTTTGGAACTTATTCCATTGGGTTCAGAATAGCGGTATAACACTAGGAACGCTAGGCGGCATGCCTCGATAGGGATTGTAAATTTTTAGTTACCCAAAAACGAGATATTTTCAATATTAAAATTTATATATCAAGTCAAAGTCAAATCATAGCCGCCTTCCTCAATTTAAAACGTATACGCTTCCTTTTCCTTCTTTCATAAACTAATTCAAAACCACGTCTCTCCAAATCAATCTTTCAAAAGAAAATCAAAATCACTTTCATCTCAAAAAAAAGTTTGATTCTCGAAATTGATTCGAAGGCATGAGTCACGACATGGGGCTGTCGCTTTTGACGTCGACATCGATAAGGCACACGAGTGGGGGTCGATGACATTGCTGATGGGTGCGCCACTCTTGGAGGAGAACGCGATGACTGGAAGGGTGGCACTCATGAGTTGGGAATGGCAAGCCTGGAGGTACGGGGTCACGCGAGTGGAATTGGGCGATCTTGGTGGGATGATGGCGTTCACGATGTAGTGTCGAGCGAAGGGCAGTTATGGGTTTGGGTCGCTTTGTACGCGAGGATCTCGAGTGTGGATTCTTGGTGCTTGTGGAGTGCGCAGGCATGGCGACATCGATGGGCACGTGGTCGCGATCGATTTTTGGGGAGGGAGGAACTCGATAGCGGCAAAAGTGGAGTGCGCAAAGGGATATCGAGGGGGAATGTTTGGACTCGCATCTATAACCGGTGGATGTTGAAGCTCTCTGGCGATGCTGGGTTGTTTCCACTGCCTTTGAATTTGGTAGTCATATGTTCGGCCAGTTTATGATTTGTAAAGCTGCTGTTCTAGGGTAGAGGCGCAACTATTTGGATGGAGTGGTTTCAGGCAGAGCAGGTGCGTTTTTAGAGGTATAACTTGATAAATTTTTGTTATATATTTAGTTATTTAATTAAAAGTTTAAATTGAGATAGCTAATAAATTTAATAAAATTTGCATTCAAGGTCCAAAATAAATGAAATCAAGATGTGTTTTTAATCGTAGATGAGAAATATACAAGCTGGAATTAAAATTGGATCAATCAGCAAATTCGAAAATAAAGGTGAGTAAATCTCACTCGACTTGGATTATTGGTTTAATTTAAAATGGTTGAAAATCATTTATTGATTGATTGGATGAATGGATAATTATTATTATCACTTGAATGTTATAATTATATATAGTAGTATATATATTAGTAGTTGGATTGATATTCCCGCATATTTTAGTGGACGGGACCCTATGCGCCCCGCATAATAGCGGATGACCCTACATACCGCGATATCCCCCTCGAAGTGGGATTAGAATTTTTATGTTGTATCAACATCTCTGGAAGTAGGGAAACAGGTTGGAGGGATCCAACTAGATTCCACAAAATTTATATTGATTGTTTTTCATATACAATAATATATGATGTGTTAGAATAATCTGTTATTGATTATTGTTGTGATGTGAATTATTGGATGCTATGGTAGCACTAGCCTAACTGTTGGTATTTTAAATACCATAAATATTATTTTTGGAATTTGAAAAGATTTAAAAGAAGATTTTGAATATAAAAATATTATATCGAAATTTGGATTATTTCTAAGAAATTGATTTGGATAAAACAATAATTGATTTTGGTTGGTATTTAACTACTCGTAAAAATATTTAAAATAGAGATTTGAAAATAATTTATCTAGGGGATTTTTTAGACGATGATTTTTAAACGATATTTCTGTAAAATATGAAAAGGGGTTGAAATCGATACTTTAAATAGATTTGTGAAATATATAGAATTTATTAAGAAATGAATTTATAAAATGAGATTTTATAAATGGGATTAGTTCTATAAACAAGTGAAATTCAAAGGAATTATAAATTTATAAATGATGTTTATAAACAAGAGAAAAATGAAAATTAATTGATAAATTGGAATATAATTTCACAGGGTGAATTTATATCGAGATATGAAAAATAAATTTTGGGGAAAATAGTGAATTCTATTTTTGAAAAAGTGAGGATGGTTATAAAAATCGGAATGGGATCGATGTGTGGTAAATCGAGAGGGATTTATAAATTGAATTGATTATTTGAATTTTAAAAAATATCTATACCTTTAATTTTAAGAAACTAAGTTTGTTTTTTAAAGAAAAATGTTATATATCAAACTATGAAATTTTGAACTAGGAGAATTAAAGTACATCGAAAAGTGAATTTCTCAAATACTTAATATTTATCTTAATAAATTCTAATTTTAAAAATCAACTTTGAAATTGATTTTATTGATGTTTATAAAAAGGGTTTCGATATTTTTAAATGACTACTTAAACTTGTTTTAAAAATAAATTATTATTCTTTTAAATACTTATTATATATATATAGAGTTTTGAAGTGATTGAAAATTTTATTTATAAATTCTCTCGAGATTCGTATACGGGTCTTATAAATGGATATGATTTTAAGGAGAGGAATTTTTATAAGGAATTTGGAGGAAATGGAATTTCAAAATGTTGAATATGGAAACTTCAAAAAATGAAATCTGACTTCATAAAAGAAGTTATAAATTGTTGAATGGGGTTATAAATAAGTATACTGGGTTTTGGAAATTGTTAAAGGAGAATTTATTAATGATTCCGGAGACTTATGAGATAAGTTACGAAATATTCTTTGAAGCGTTGATATTTGAAATGATTATGGAAAATAAGACTTATAAATGTTTTTCTAAGTATAAAAATGGAAATTTGGAAATATTTCTAAGTGTTGAAGTGAGGTACGAGTGGAGATATCCTGTTATGGAAACAAGTGTTCGGAATGTCTTCAAATATTGATAAATTTGAAAGAGATTTGAATATATATCTTTGTAAAGGTATTTTGAAATGAGAATTTTGGAAGAAAATTATAATATGGGCCTAGTGACTGCTTATGGATGTTATTTGATAGTTAAATCACCAACTATCAAAGATTGGCCAATTTCGTTAATCGTTTCGTAGAGAAAATGATCGGATTAAATTATCCGAAAACCTCTTCGATCCGGTTTGAATATTACGAATGGATATCATGAAGATAGTGAAGATGGTGATTCAGTTTGTCCAGACCTAGGACAACTTATATGGACGAATGCTATCAGAACATCGTCATTGGAAGACGATGAGCATTATAAGTGGAATTGTTCTTAAAAGGTAAATGTTAGCCTCAGGCCTCATCAACCGGGAATGACTAAAACAGGGAAGATGCAGTAAGGCTAAGTGGGTCGCACCTAATTAGGGTATGTTATCACTTTTCTAGATATCCTCGGAAATATATATAAATTATGGATATGGTTGTGCATGAAAAAGGGAGCGCTCAATTTTTAAGGGTGGGAACACCCGGGGTGATATCATATTTGGTACTATCCAGGTTAGGGGTAGGCCGATCTTGTGTAGCAGGGGATCCCAATGAGGTCCTCGGTACACTTTTCTAGAGGTGTACTGCAATGGGCGGTACCCCAGTAGCCCAATCATTGTATGGGATCCATTCTTTAATACGAGCCTTTAAGATTTTGTTTGTAGAGCCTAGTATGCTGGAATTTAATTAATGTAACAATTTCGGCTATTTGAATAAGTATTTGTACTTAGACACTATTATAATATCACTGGATTTTCTATAAAATGTTTTGGTTATCGTAAGGGAAAAACCCATCGTGTTTATGTGTGACGCGGTCATACGAGATACCTTTGTTTTTCAAAGAATTTTGATAACTCTAATAATTCAAATTGAGTGTGTTTTCTCACGCGGGTTTTCCAGACTGACTCGGGTGTTATTTTATTATAATACTCGGGTCAGACCGAGTATTACAAATTCAGGATAGGATGCTATGGAGCTCAGGAGACGAGCTGGATGACAGAGATGTATTTCCGTACTTGACTTATATTTCCTATGAGGACAAGTTATTATAACTGTCCAGATTGATGTATTGATTGTTGTGCTATGATGATTGTAAGTATAAAACAGTTACAGATTCTTTTGTATAAAATCTATTATTATATATTATATTTTGTTTACGCTACGATTGTGAGATTCTGTGTTGTTGTTTATATTTTTCTTCTACCTTCTTCTTCTTCACCCCCTAAAGATTCGTATTTCCGTTCAATTTGAGTTGAACTGATGTGAATTATGGTCGACTCAAAGGGTACGGAGATACGGGCCTTTACAAGATTGCACTCTCTGAGAGGCATGGTTCCTTCCTTATTGAACCCATATATAGGAGCTTGACTGGATTTGAGTGTACCCTCGAGTAGCCCTATCTTATTGAAAGCGTGCTTGAGGATTATGTTAACGGCAGCTCCGGTGTCAACCATCATCTTTGCCACTTTCGAAAGTCCAATTTAAGCGTAATTACAAGTGGGTCAATATTATGGTAGCGGACACCTTGCTTATCATACAACAAGATGCCTTTACTTTTGGCTTCACTGATGTACCTTTTCAAACTACCATTATTTGTTTCAGCAATGTTGGGTCTTCCCAAAATGATGCCAACAAAGTTTCAAAGGGAGTGGTAAAGATCTCGGAGCCTATGCCTGACAATGTGCACTTTCATTTCCTTCTAGAGTAGTGGCTCCCTGTGTATTATCAATATTCAGAAATTCATTTAATTTTCCTTTTCTAATAAGCTGGTTGATGAAGGACATCAAAAACCAATACTCTTCAGTGCTATGTCCATTCTGCCCATGGTGGCTACAATATTTTCCTCCTTGGTTACTTTCTGGCTCCTTTCCTCTTCTTGGAGGGTATGATATTCAGTCCTGAGTCATAGCATAGATTTGAGCATATGAATGAGTTAGGGAATAGGCTTTCATTACTTGAAGTTCCTTCTTAAATCTTTTGGCCGAAGTGAACTTCTTGTTGTCACCACTCCATTTGAGGTTCTTTCTGACAACTCCCTTTGATTCCTCAATTTGAATTTCTCCTTGAGCTCAGAAAAAGAACTTGTTTAGAGATTTGCAATCCTGCCTCAGTAGATCATCCCAAAATGGTATATTCCTCTACAATCCTGAAGTGATAGCAACCAACTTGGTTTCATATGTAATGCCCTTACATTGGGCCACTATATCATTAAATCTTTTGCAATAATCCTTTAGAGATCTCTCCCTTGCCTAAAGTCGGCGGGTAAAGTTAGTCATGTTCTAGTATTTTTTTAAGCAAACAATTGTGTAAAGAATTCTATGGTTAGCTGCTCCCAAGAGTTAATAGAATTTGATGAATAGCCATGGAACCATTTCAAGGCGGGTCCACTGAAAGTCGCGGGCAAGAATCTGCATTTGGTCTCGTCTAAAGCCCGAATTGCTTGCATCTGCATTTCATATAATGCGATGAGATCTTCAGGATCGGATGTCCCATCATAAGAAAGTTTCAGGATCCTAAATCCCATAGGCATAGGAGCTTTCGTGATTTCTCGTGAAAAAAGTCGAACCTTTCGAAGCTTCATTTCAGCATCAACACCGGATCGATCCTCTTGTAACTTCTGTACATGCTCTGATAATTTCATTAACAAGGCTTCTATTGCTTGATCCTCACCGATTCTTCAAGTTTTAGCTTCTGCATTTTGAGTTTGTGGCCTATTTTGTTGCCTTCCTTCGAAGTTTACCCTTTGGGAACTTAGAATCAAGGGCTTCTCGGAAGGTCCCATTCTTGTCGTCTTTACAGCCTCGGCTTCCTTAGTTGCTTCCATGAATCCAGCTTCTAAGGCATCATTAGTCATTGGTAACTTTTCGGGGTTTCGGCTGAAACCCGAGGGTTCTTGTCTTCCTCAAGCAAAGTCGAAACCTTTTTCTCCAATTCAGCAAAAGTGTTCTTAACTTCATTCTAATAGTTATCTAAACATCGTGTTGTGGCAGAAACGAACTTTGGCATCATTTATCGAAACCCGCTTTCGATAAGGACCGACGCAGTAGTTTCCTTAATAACAGTTTGATTTATTTAGTTTGCTTGATTCCCTTCATTCACATGCAGTTCTTCCATTCCCTCATCCTAGGCAGGGAAGCAAGATGCCTTTGGGAGGATGACTTTGACTTCATGCTTGATTGAAAGGTTTGAGTTGCTGGAGAATAAGAGAATGGAGGTTCAGGTTCAGGCCCTCCTTCTCGCACCAAACACGTTAGGCAAATTTTTCATCTGACTAACACCCCAAAACCTTTGAATGCTTGTTCCAAAAGGATGTAGGTAAATAAAGTGAGTACCGAAAGTATGTCGAATATAAGTGCCGAAAGGTAAAAAATACACAAGATTTATAGTGGTTCGTGACCGAGATCCCTACGTCCACTCTGAAGATTATACTTTTAGCTTTATTCCTTAATTTGATGTACAAGTACATCTATGACAAATCCTCCATTAATGATCTTTTGATCAAAGCTTTCCAAAAGGATTAAGGAATATTGAATGATTGTTAAATGTCAGAAAATCTTCAGCCAACCCCTTTTCAGTACCACGTGGTCCTATATTTATAGCAAATTTAAGGTTCTTCCATTAGTGTAAGCGCTTTCACTTGGATTGATGACCTGGCTTGTTATAGGAGGCTTTGATTCAAACACTTGTCATCATCTAGTTGAAAGTACTTTGACGTGGAATTCTGACATGACGCTTTTATATATCACTTCTTGGATTCTCTTATTTATCCTAACCATTGATCTCGACTCGGGCTATTTGAGCCATTGGTTATTGAGACTTGTTGAGATGTCTTAAGTTTTGGTAATTGTTGCTCTCGGCTAAGCTTGTTGTCCTAGTTAAACAATGGTCTTGATCTTAGTTGCTGCTTTGGCTTATGTTCTCGGAATACATGCTCTCTGATACTGAGCCCGATGCCTAAGCTCTCGGTAGAAACTAAACAATGGGTATCAAAATTACAAGCTAAGGAATCTTCTTCTCAAATGTTCGTAATTTTCACTTTGTGTAAATTATGGTGTAATGCCACTTTTGAACAAGTAGATTTCTGTTACAAAAAGCCTTTGAAAATAGAAAGATATTTAGAATTGTAAGTTTTTCATGGCTCCTTTTCGGAAATCAAGCGTTTTTGAATTTAATAAAAAAGTTTCTAAGTTTATATTTTCAAGATTAATATTTTTAGATTAAGTACTTCATGATTGTGAAGTTTTATTTTTTAAAATAATTGTGAAAAACCAAACCAATTTTTGATATGGAGTAGATAGGGATCAATGCCTAGGTAAGATGGGGTAAATATTTAGGATATGAGTAATATAGATATGGATGCTCGTAGGGTAGTGATAAGGAATCCCCGTCGAATATAAGGAATGTTGGTATGAACCATGAAATATTAGATTAGACGTATGTCGAAGCCATAGGAAGAAACCTAATAAGAATGGGAATAGTATCAAAATATAAATTTGCGAGCCCTAAGGTACACTAGCATAAAAGATCAAAGTAAAATAAAGTAAATACCAAAGTTTGAGGATACGATCAACGAGATTTTGATTGAGAGAAGATAGTAGTATGATTGGACAAGAGAGTATTAGACGGCAAACACACATAAAGGATGTTCGTTGACCAAAGGTTAATGAAGGTAAGATAGATGGTAGGGAAGTTATTCCACCAAACTAATTTTCCGATGAGTTATTCTAAATGCGCATAGCTTATATTTCCTACCCATTGCAGAGTGGGAATGCATAATTTATCCTATAAAGGGTGTAATGATTAAAATAATGGATGTACCATATTTACTAAAAGTTAAGGAAGTAATTGAAGACATGTGGATTATAGTTGAATGACATACTAGAAGTGTCCATCTTAATTGAGTAAAGAGTGATAAGGCCCTAACATTATTAACATAAGTTAAAGATGAAGGATAGCTTCCAGCAATTGTTTCTTTTAGGTTTTTGGGTTGTAATCGCTAGTTGTCTCCTTTCGAATATTGGAAAAAGCATACAATATGATATGAGATGTTCCTATTTTATTACTATGTTGATGGTTTGGAAGAATTTTTGAACGCCATACATAAATATACATATTGGGAACAATGTAAATACAAAGATCTCATATGGAGACTTAACTAGAAATAAAAATGTAGTTAAAGCTAGAATTTAATTAGGAAATTAGGTTAGCAACTAGAAATAAAGAATGCTTAGGTCTGAAAACTTTAAAATTTCAGGAAAAGTAACTTTAACAAACGGAGGATAGGGAAAGGTTGTTGTGAAATCACGGTTCCTTATGCATTAAAAGCTAAAATTTATAAATAGGCCCATGTGTCGTTGCTTAGGAGAAAAAGAAAGGTTCCGAAATCTAGGTTTAACTGCACATTGCCAAGGTCAATCATATGCATTAACTCATTAACCGGGTCTCGATTATGTTAAGGTGTGGCTAGAATTGTTTTAAAGATGGAGCGGCAAATGTTTTGGAAATTTTTTGTTAAATTCTTTTGAGAAGTTAGGTTCAAATGTTTTTGAAAAATTCAAATGGAGTTTAAAAAAAATTTGGAACTTGATTTTTCAAATTATTTTGCAAGTTTGTTTGAATGGGGAGGTTTTCTTTTGAAACGAGAAATTTTCTGATTTTTAAATGCCACAAACTTAGCATGGGGAGTGTCAATGTGTTAGTAAATATGAGTTTTACTATCTGAAAACTGTGATAGTATACTAAACATGATAATAACAAGGGAAAATGTTGTTTTAGCTGTGGAATTTCTATTTTCATACCTCGTTGATAGTGAAACGAAACTTGCATTTAGGATAAATATGTTTTATCATCCAAAAATAAACCTCCTTATATAAATTGTACGTAGAAAAGTTAAAAAAAGTTTGGAGGCAAAAGAGAAGGTTCCAAAGCACAATGGAATAGTTATCCAAAACAAGGGTGGAAATGAAGAATATTCCATCTAAATTCCTTTTTCGGTATAGAAGTATATATCTAGAACATTAGATTTTAAAAAAAAATTGGATGTTAGAAATTGTATGCTAGGTTTCGGATGCTAGAGATTGGATGCAAAATTAGTTGACCCATACTCCTCTTACAGAAGTGTGGAAATTATTGTGTAAAAAAGGATATTTCGTTTTTTGAAAACTTGCATATATATATAGAACTTCTTGTATATATAGGTTGTTTGCATCATATTTTCAAAATGTTTTTAAAAGAATCTATTCACATAGGAGGCGTTGATTTAGAATCATTATGCATACATTTCTTATATGTTGTCATACACCATACATTTGTACACATTCGACTGCAAAATTGGTTGTACACAGTTGTTGGAAGTTTAGATGGTTGCACACTATGTTACACGATTCAACTTTTCGAGAATTTCGGGGATGAAATTCTTTTAAGGAGGAGAGTGTGACACTCGTAAAATTAATGATAATTAATAAATAATTAATAAGGCTCCAAAATTGAAATTTGAGCAAATGATAGAATTTGACCATGAAAATTGCACCATTGCGTTCGTGACGATTTTCGAAGCAACTTTTATATTTGGAGTTTCGCAATCGGAGCTCAAACGAAAATGTTATTAACGTTTGAAATTTTCGGAGAAAAAATAATAAAAAAAGGAAAGTAGGAAATAAATTATATTCAATGCAAACCCTATAGGTCAACTCCCTCCTTGGGTCGGTCGACCGATCGTATGGTGATGGCTAGGGTTTGAACCTTGGTTAAATGATTGGATTTAATTATTTTAATCTAACAGTTATGGTTGATTCGAGCGTCTATAAATACAGGTCTAACCCCTCACTTCTCTTCTCATATTTTCTGATCAAAGCAGTGAAGCTCTACCATTTTTCCTTCTCCTCTATTTCTAAAAATTATAAAATATTTTATATGCATACAAATCGAGGAAGGATGGAAAATAAAAGAGAAGAAGAGGAGAAACGAACCAACGTTGCAGAAGAAAAAGGTAAATTTCTATAGTTATAAATCTATATCCCCCTTAACCCTAAATTTCATCTCAAATCTGTAATTCTAATAGCATGTGTATACCTTGTTATACATAATTTTTTGGATTGGAAAGGAAAAGGAGTCAAGTAAAGAGACGAATTCAGATTTGGAAGCTGGAATGGTAAGTGGGAAATTATATAATTTATTTATAACATTGAAATTTATATCGTTGAGTTTTATTTAAATAGTAGGCCTATGAAAGATCTATGGAGTTGTAGGCTTAGGAAGATGAAATATTGCCTACGTATTCTATAGAATAGATAATTGAATAGGAATGTTATTTATACCCTAATCTGAAATTTTGGAAATCAATCCCTAAATTTGTTAAACTAAAATGTTGATGAAGTTATCAAATTTATTTCAGATTCATAGTTGGGTTGTAAAATGTTACTATTAGCTTAGATTTCCCTAATTCGAGATTCATAGTTGGAATTCGAATTTCTACGTTTTAATTTATTATAAGCAAGGTATAATATAACTGTATCTATTTCTGTTTAATCTGCATAAATTATCCAATATCAATATATATATATATATATATATATAAAGTGCATCATTTGAATTAATAAGGAATATACCAAAAAAGAAAATGATGTGTAAATTATGGATATTCTTCTCCTTAGTTTGCACTGTCTATTTCAATAAAAGAAAAAAGATAGTTTCTTATAATTTTTAATGAAGCAAAAGTCTCAATATTTTGGTAATTTATGGAAAGTTATAACGGTGATTCTTTTAGGAAGGATAGCTCTGATAAATTAAACCATGAAAAGATTGTTCTAGTTGAATAATTAATAGTCAGAAATAGGAAGAATATATATATATATATAGACACACATTTACAACGATATTTGTATTAGTTATTAATAGCGTATCAAATTATAGGATTATGAGGTGTAGATGGAAAATATATAGTAACTCCAGAATTAATAGGGCAATAAAAGTGCGGTTATTATGGACTTACATGTATTAAATGGGGATATAAATGCGGTTAATGAGACTGGTTAAATGATTACTATGGCATTTGTGGGGAAATGAAATAGGCGTAATAGGTTGAATTAGAACGGATAAATAAATGTTATTAGAAATTGTCTAAGTAGAATAACAATGACCATTTATTACAGACAATTGACATTTATGGAATATAAGAAATAAGCATATAAGGTAGAAATTAAATGCTAGAAGGCAATATAATTTTCATAGAGGAAAATTATACAGCCTTAATTATACAATTAGAACAAGCGTGAACTAGTGGGCTTAACCCAACATTTAAGCCTAGGATGGTTGGTTAGGTTTAGTGGGTAATGATGCAAGGTCGGTAGAGTTACACAATAGAAGTCTATCCTATACATAGAGACTACTAGTAGTTGTGTATACTTATTGCTTGTGTGAGACATCTCCAACCGTAGGACCCCTGGGAAGGAATATGTGTTTGTGGATAAGTAGGGGAAAATATACTGAGGCTTCGCCTCGAATTTGAAGTATTAATTGGTCTGGTTCCTTTAAGGAAATAAGGTCTGCTTTATTTCTAATAAGAGGCAATAAGTAACTAAAAGAGGCATTTTTCTTGACTTGCATTAGGTTGTCTAAATGGGATGCCAGCTGAGGAAGGTCGATGGGCAATGTTAGTATTTTTGTTGGACCAGTATTTTAAAGTAGGGCTGGCATATTGGCTATGACCACATGCGGTCCCGAGCAGTCGGTAGCAAAGGCTCGAGTTATACCCTAATGAATTTCGCTTCTTGCTAGTCTAGAATTCAAATGGGATATGCACAAACCTCAAAGTTAGTTGGTTGGACGTTTATTTTATCGAAGGTGCGCTAGTTAACCTATTGATGAGTCTTTGAGATGCATTAGTAGTATAGCAATAAAATTATATATTATAGAGCTGCATGTAGATGTCATCGGTCTCTATAGCTAGGATCGACTGACTAACGTTTATGTTGCGGAGGGCTCGCTTTGGGGATTGACGTATTAAATGGCCATTGGGTCTGCCTCCTCCCTGTTTAAGAAGTATTAAGTGGCCATGATTTTGGATAGTATATGTTTATATATATATATATACACACACACACACATATATAGTTATACCTCGGAGGTGGTTAGGCATATCGTACGCACATATAGGATTTAACAAATTAGCCATAAATAATAGACAAAACACTTAAATAGAAATCAATTGGCATAAATTAATGTTATAGTTAAAGTGTGTAATTTTTCTAGTCACCCAAACGTTGTTCTGACCCCCTCCTCATTACAACCCACATGATAGATTTAAAAGGACAAGTTATTAGTGCAATAAGAGAATGATAGATGGTGAAGTGTTCTTATTCATGCTCGACGCTGACAAGGCAATTAGATATCCTAGGAATACTATTGATTCCAATGTGGCAGCCTTTATCGGTAATTATGTTCTATTATATTTATCTATTCTGTTGTGAATTTATACTGCTCGCACTCTGATGTACTTGTGTTTTATTACATGTTACCAAAACCAACGATCTCTGCCCTAATGGACTTGAGTTTTTATTTAGTTAAATTCGTGCTTCTTAAGGTGTAGGTTGTTATATTTTCTTTGGGTCTTAAAGCATCAGTTGAGGATTCATTACCTAGTATTATCCCTATTAAGGGCCACTTTGGAAAGTCTCACTAGGATGGTTCTCCTCTGTGAGAGCACCTGCAAGGTACCATTGGAGGTAGCGAAAGTGAAAAGCAAACCGAAGTTCCAATCAAAGCGCATAGACCAAGATACAAGGGAAGATCAAACTTGTGTGAAGAAGAAAGCTAGCCTAGTAGGTCATTCTTTGGCATGTAGAGGCATTCTGTTAGGAGATGTCATCTAGCTAAAGCGAATCATAAGTGCCTTGTGACCGACTTGATCACTTGAGGAAGGATTCTCCTACATTGCTGATGGGTGGGTCTGTGTTGATGACTTTGCCTTATGGGCATTAGTGGGTCCTACCAGGTCTACTGCTTAGGAAAAATGGAAGCAGCTTATGTTGTAAGGTATGCTATATTTTAGGGAAACTCACTTATGTTCCTTCCGATATTTGAACGATATATTTATCTATTGCTAATTACTTGGTACATAGGCTCAAATTGATACCTTTCATAGTAGGAAAATTCATATATAAAAATAAACCTTCTGTAAGAAAACTTAGTTGCAAAGTTGAATGAAGCGATTGAAAGTGCTACCATTCAAACTTGATGCACAAACTTTCTAGTAGAGTGGGGTTAGTCGATGAAGTATGACTTGGATTTGCATCCAAGTAAGGTTTGGTGGATGCCCAGTAAAGGCCAAGCGGATGACTTATATGCGTCTACCCAAAGTCATTCGTGTTAGACTTGTTTGTTTTTCCTTGTATTTGTAAACTTTAGGTGATGAGAGTAATTCCATGTGCAGAAAAGGTATTTTCTAAGGATCGATCATTTGCATACCAATTCCTAATCACTAGTTCAAGCGTAAGATTTCTAGGTGATTTGCACCAGTTAGGTAAGGGTTTTTCATTCGATTCTTAAAGGCAAGTATTTGAGTCAGATTCTTGAAGTGACTTGGGGATTGCTGAAGCACGACTCTGGTCATAGAGGAATTTTTAATGGTTGGGCCAAGGAACCGGTTCGAAGTTTGCATGAGAGTACTTAGGTGGCCTACCCTAGTTTAACAAAGAATTCGGGCGAGCGAGCAAAGGATTAGATCTGGCATCACATATTATTTTGGATGATCTTTATTCGTTGTAAAATTATTTATAGACTAGAAGGGTAGTTTAGGGAAGGATTCTTGACTAGTTTCGTGAAGGTTTGGATAAACTTCTAAGTGGCAATATGACACCTATCTAGGCGAGTGTTGAGGTACACTTAGTATATTATCCTTATTAACATTATGCGATTGTTGTGAGTTTGAACTTGCGCTAGCCAAAGTATTTGTAAATTGTCCGTTAATAATGATTTCATAAGTGAAGTTCTCTTGTTTGGAGAACGTGTCCTGTTCAAAAGGAAAGGAAAATAGAGGCTTAGGTTGTTGGGTTTATTCGAGAGTTTTGAGACTTGACAATCTAACATATTGTAGAAAATTTTCTTTTTGTAGCAGAAGGTGTAATAGTAATTTGTGTATAGTATCCATGAAAGTTACACCACTTAAGTATTTTTCCCATCTTGGGAGTCGAGCAGGCTCATGGGAGTTTATAGTTTGATATGCATGTTTCAACCATTGTTGGTTACCGTACATGTTGGTATAGACTATTTTGTGTGCTAGTCATTTTTGCTTATATTGTTTGTTGTGCTTTATTGATCGATTGATTATTGATGTTTGTTATTTCTTGTTGCTGCTTGATGATCGATTGTTATCGTTTGTTGATTCATTGATTGTTGCTATTTATTGATTGATTGATTGGTTGGTTGACTTCTTTATTTTGCTGCTTGTTTTTTGGTTGATCATTGATTGATTTTTATTAATGTTGTTGCTTGTCATTGCTTGTTTTTTATTATTGTTGTTTGCTATTGTTTGTCATTGCCTATCATTGCTTGTTATTTTCTTATTGTTGTTTTGTTGATAGATTGATTATTGTTGCTTGCATTCATCAATTGTTGATGGTTGTTATTTGTTGCTGCTTGTTTTTTGTGTTTGGTTGCTTGGAAGCTAGTCATAGTTACCTGTTATGGCATGTTTGGAGAGAAATAGCAACAGCTACTTAGGATAGATCACATGTCATCCATGGCCATTTTAGGGATCGAGATGAGATCTATACAAGTTGACTGCATTTTGGTATGACTTGGAGTCTATGGTATACTAGGATACCGACTTATTTTAGCTTACTCTCCCATAAATAGTCATCTATAGTTGTGATAGTATCAGTTACTATGATAAAATTATACATGTTTTAATCGTGTGTTGCCACAGAATTGGTGCATAATCCTCTTAGTATAGTACAATTATGTACTTGAGAGCTGAAGCATGGATATTTAAACGCTTATTTGTTTTCAGTTGCATTCAAATGGTGAGAAGCTTTCTTAAAATGGGGTATGTATTTTTGGAAAATGTGGGATAATGTAGGTTATCGTATACTTCCTAGCTATGTGATGCATTCTAATTTTAGGAGTTCTGTAACGCTTTCGAAATTGAGGTTCGGGGATTTTGGTCAATCCTATTGCTTTCTCGTACTTACATGAATTTTAAGGATGTAATTCTTTTAAAGAGAGGAGAATGTAACACCTCGCAATTTTAATGATCAAATATTTAAATGATTAACTTAAATATTTAATTGTTAATTAATGAAACATCCATTATACTCGATTTTTCAAGGACGGATGAATTAGGACTTTAGATACCCGTAATTGAGACCGCTTTTCCCTTCCGAGAAATATAAGTATAAACTTGGCTATGTTTGGAGTTGATTAGTTTTTGGGGTGAAATATGTTTTCATTTAAATGAAATGAATTTGGGCAAAGCCCATTAGCTTACCCATAAGTTAGTTTATATGTAGCTAACTCTTCATTCATATTCATTTCAATGTTACTTTTCATTCTCATTTCCTAATCTTTCTCTAATTATCTCCTTAATCCCCTAAGCCCTAATCCACTAAATCAAGCTTAAATAAACTCCTTTAAATCCAAATAAAATCACTACAATTCCTCTTTACCTACCCCTCACATAACACAGGAAGAAATTAGCATGAACCGAAGTTTGGAAGTTAATCTCAAATTTCAAGAGAGCTAAGAATGGGTTTCAGTGATTTAGAGTTAGATTTGTTGAAGAAGAAGATGAGTGGGATGATTCTCCTAACTTATTTACATGTTATACTTCATATATTTGTTTATTAATGATTATGAAGTCATATGATATGATTTAGAGAATGCATGTGATGATTTAAGCTTATGTTTATATTATAAAAATGATCATATCACCATATTATTTATTTGAGACCTTAATTACTAATTTTATAAAAGTTATTAAACTTGGGAATTGAATTTGGGCTTAATTGGATGTTTATGTATGATGTATGATAAATTAGAGACTAATTAAATGATATAATGATGTATATATATCATTAGTTAGTAAAGACTGAATTATTTAAATTAATTTTTAAAAAGTTTGTAAGCGAATAAAGTGAGTTAGGAACTCTACACTTATTATTAAATTGATTAGAGGCCTAGTGAAGCTTAATTATATTTACATATATTATTTAACAGAAGAAATGATTTTATTAAATAATGGAATATTTTATAAAATTAAGTTAGTAAGCTAATTAAGCGAGTTATGAGCTCTATAGTTATTATGAAAGTGACTAGAGGCTTAACGAAGCTTAATTTGTACTTGTAAGTAGTATTTAAGTAAAGAAATAATTTTATAAAGGAAAGATATATTTTATAAAATAGAATGGGATATTATAAAATAATATAAATGATATATATTATAAAATAGAAAGAGATTTCAAAACTAGTATAAATGATATATTTTATAAAATATATGAGACTGTATAAAATGGCATGAAAAGATATTATACTTTTATTCAAAAGACTTAGTAGATAGAAGTAAGATTTGATTTAGTAATAGTTGAGTTGCTTAAATATACATGTGCGTATGAATGCACGAGCGAGTATGCATATACGTGTATTTGAAGTTAAATAATAATCAAGATAGCTCTTGTAGTGAAATTAGAATTGTTGGAGATAATTGTGTGTATATTCATATATATATATATATATGTGTGTGTGTGTGTGTGTATGTGAATATCCATATTTATATAAACACGTTATGAGCAATCTCACAGAGCCATAGCGACCATCATGTGCGCTAAGTCGCATAAGAGGACACCGGGTCAAGTAATTGCTCCGGTGAAGTCTGAAAAGTGATTTGTGTAGTGTTGTATGTTTGTGTACGCATGTGTGAATTTGCATGAATTAGTGTATGGGCATACGTAGTCATCACATAAGGCAAGATGGTCGGTTGAGTACATTTTGGCATGATTAGAGGAAGTCTGGTTGCTAGAACGCCCAATGAACTCTATGCATGCAAAGAGTGGATTTCGTGTCAAATTTTGTTTTTGAGCACATAAGGAACCACTTCCAAAACATCAACCAATGGACTCCAAAGGAGGTCCGATGGGGTGAAGATAGGCTTTAGAAGCTAGGTGGCTCATCGGGTGAAGCAATGAAGGAAATGACACATGAATCGACGACCGTATGGATCGGGAGGCACCTGCTCCAGGCTTTTTTTCCTGGGATAGCCTACCATCGGTCGACCGGTGGTAGACCATGGGTGGATCAGTGGTACACTGACCAGGGTAGTAAAGCCTGGGTCAGGAGCAATTTAAGCGGGGACTATTCAACTATTTCGAGTATGGGTTCATATGGGCTTCGGTGCAACTTCTGGAAAGACTATGGGCTACTCGAGGAGGCAGAATGCAAGGTGAAGCTCGAGATCCCAATGTGAACATTAAGTGATTTCTATCAGATCGACAATGATTGGGCATGGTGATTAGTCACGATCACGTCCGACGAGCATGTACAATCAGATGGAGTAAATCTATATCTTCGTGCTTTGGCCTCGGGGTACATATAGTTTGAAAATTGTATTGGCCTTATATTAGTGGACATACATGTTATTGGTCTTTCAATGACCATATGAGATTTTTTATTGATGTGTGCATACATATACTGGATATGACCATCATTCTCTTTTTGATAAAGGCATGCACAAGGATTATTTGAGAACTCATGATGACTAGAAAGGAGTTGATGATAATCACCTACTATAGGATCGCATAACACCTATGCTCGATAAAGGACACGATGGGCTCTACAATGGCCTTAGGGATTTCGAGTAGATCATATATCACCTATGCTCAATGAGAAGCATGGTGAGATCTACACGAGACCCATCACTAAGGATATGGCTCAGGGTCTATGTTACATTTAGGTACTGACTCTATTTACTATGGGGACTAGGTTTCAAGCATACAATAGGTCATTTATCACCTATGCTTGATGAGGGACACAATGAGACCTACATGAGTCCGATCATATGAAGGCAGCTTGGGGTCTATGGTACATTTGAATGTACTAACGTTATTTATCTTAGACCATGATTAGATGTCTGTAGTGGACTTCAACCATCATTAATGACGAGTATCAATTATGTTCATTGGTTTTCTCTCATTGCTATGTTGTGTGTGATATTAGTTGACTGAAGTTATTAGTGTTACTATTATTATTCTGTACTTCAGGTAGACTTATATTATGATTACCTAACCTTTATATGCTGGGTTACCTGTATAATGGTATATTGTTTTGTAGAATTCATATTATATTAGTTGTGCCGACTCGTTGATTATAGGAGAAAAGTAGGTTATGGAATGATTTTCTATCTTTTGGATAAGTTTACTTTACTTGTTTATGGATAGTCCGGGTTACCCCTGAGCCATGTTAGTGGAGAGTACTGACCATGGATTTGTAGTCCATGTTTATTTGTATATAATTTTGATATACAGCTGTTATCACCATTATTAACCTCGAAGATATGCGACATGAGACATGAATATGACGCTGTCATTCAAGGAGGAAGTAATGTCGTGCTTTATCAATATCGTTCAATACTGCATATGATCAATGATGCATATTGCTGATACCGCATCTCTTTGATGCCACCTCCCATCTATATTACATCTCGTTAATGTCGTGTGTCGTCAATGAAGCCAAGAACACCAAATGAAGTCAATACCATAAGCCATCAATGAATGTGAACATGACATATGTCGCGTCTCATTGATGTTGTGTTTTATCAATGCCCCCTTTCACTTGTGAAAATAAGATGAACATCGCAACTCATCAATGCCACACTCTATCAACATCGCTCATCACTAATACTACCTGCAACCAAAGCCGTAAAGTAATGATGTTGTGTCTCTTTGATGTTGCTTCTATTGTGATACCACTGCTCTTTAATGTTGTCTTTCAGATAGTACCTGGCTAATCAATTCATTGATGTCACCAATAGTCAATGTCGTGTCTTTCTGATAGTGCAATTCATCAACACTTAGGGGATGCCACACATCTATATGTGTGGTGTTAATGCCGAAAGACATCAACGTTCACAAAAGTTATCAAGGCCGATGTCATGATGATATCGCTACATGTTAATATCGCACTATAACAATGTTGTTCTCTGTCCGTGCCGACCCATACTGAAGTAATTGCAAACTAATGTTGCTCTTTATTGATGACAAATACCACCTCTATTGGGATAGTGTCAAGGCTCAAGTATACATCCAAGAATGACAAAGGACATTATTGAACAAGGCATGCACCATGCGGCATCAATAGTGATGAAGCTCATAAATGCCGACATAACGCTGCTATGTTGCAACTCTTCCCCTATAAATATGGATCTTAGGGCGCTATGGAGAGGTGGATCATTCTTGCCACTCTTCTTGTATTTTAAACTTTTGGACCCTAAATTGATTTGGGGATTTAGAGCCGATTATAGCACTTGAACTATAGGACATTGTACATTTAGCATTATATTGAATAAGAACAAGATATCTCGAATTATGGCTTGGTTTTGAATTCCAAAACACTTGTGATTACTTGAATCATAGCTTGCTTCAGATTCTAAAAGTGCTCATATTCTTGATTTCTATCTTTACATACAATTGACTGCATGAATTGAAATTAAGAGCATATGATCTTACATGACTTTGCATATGACTTCTCAATGGACTTAAGCTTGTTGTTCACTCCTCTTAAGGCTTAACTCAATCAAGTGTCACCTTGTGCCAACACTAGTTGAGGTTAAATCTAGGATCTCTGGTTTCCATCAGTTGCCAAGATTCACTCCCTTGCACTTTTTGGGTTGATGAAAGAATTCATTAAAATTTTGGCACTAGAAGGAGGGCCCGAACCTTTGTCTCCATTAAAACCCTAAGTCGAACTACCCTAGCTTGCATATTTAGGGCTTAAAGGACTTGCCCCTACCAAGCATATCCCATTCCAAGCTAACCTACCTTTGATTCTTAACATCAGTTATTCGCATTAACTAAGTTTTGCTTGGTCATTCCAATTAATTGTGTTAAGATCTTCGAACAAGGATCCTCTGAGCCTCAAATGACTAGAAAAACTTACCAAACACTAATGATCCCCAGCTTCATGAAGAACAAGTACTAAGACTTGTAGCATTACAAGTTATAGAAGAGAAGAAAAGACAAATGGCTCTATACAATCCAAAAAATGGAGTTTGAATCCTTTTCCTTGGGTAGGCAATACAAAAAGGATAGCATCTTCTTGAAAATAAGGAAAGATATTCAACATAAATCCAAGGAGACAATTTTTGAAAAGTAACTAGAAAGGGATTTCGAACGGTTCACTAAAAAATGGAAGAATGTGCTTGATCGATCCTACAAAACCATTGCAGCACAAGGCTTCTTAAAAAGGAAACTAATCATTAAAGATGAATCCTTCTCAAGTAATAGAGGAGTTAAATACCAATCAAAAGGACCATCCTCCAAAAGATCACGACTTTCCAAGAACTGCACCCTTACTAATTCCTATGAAAACATTTATCTTTTGACCAAGGATGAACTCAACTACTAGCCCTCGCAAAAGAAGCGTCCAAAAAATAAAAGGAATCTCAGAGGGATATATTGTTACTATCATCGGGCCAGTGGAAATAGCATAAACCAATGTCAAAGCTTTGAGGGCTGATCAACAATTTCCTAGGGCAAGGAAAGCTGAATGAATTTGTACGAAGATGTTAAATCTTCCATCAATAAAATAAGATTTTTTGAACAAAATAAGTGTACCTATATGGTTAGAGAGTAAGATTCTCCTAAGGCAAAAGACCTGACCATCAAAGGCCTCACGAAAGAAAAGCCATCAGTGTCGTCATCAAAGGCCTCGCTGAAGTGCCTCCTGAAAGGAGGATGGAGTAAGCCTTTGGCCCCATCTAAGATGACCTGGGCAAAGCACTGAACCAGCCTTCAGTGTCGTCTTCAAATGCCTAAATGAAGTGCCTCTTGGAGGGAGGACGGAGTAAGCCTTTGGCTTGTCTAAGATAGCCTGACCAAAGTACCGAACTAGCCTTCAATGCCGTCATCAAAGGCCTCACTGAAGCGCCTCCTTGAGAGAGGATGGAGTAAGCCTTTGGCTCCGTCTAAGATGGCTTGGCCAAAGCACCGAATAAGCCTTTTAGTGCCATCGTTAAAGGCCTCACTGAAGCACCTCCTAAAGGGCGGTCAGGTAAGTCTTTGGTTCTTTTTAAGAATAGCAAATCAAATGCACTGGACAACATACCTAAATAATCACTAAGACTGTGATAAGGGGTCCGATCCAAGTAGAGATCATCACCTAAGATGGTGCTAAACAAATCTAAAAATCAAAGCTGATTAGCGCTCCAAATCAATCAATCTTCTAAAGGAGGATCCATCAAATATAAGCCATTTGAGCTCCACAACATATACAATATTTGGTTACTAGATGGATTTCCTAGTCTTCTATTTCATGATTACCAGAGGGGTCTTCTGGCCTTCTATTGCCAGATAAGGATTTCTGATCTTCTACCGATGAATATTTTTGGCCTTCTATTATTAACACCAAATGGATTTTTTGGTCACCCTTATTAAATGCCAGATTGGTTTTCTGGTCTTCTTTATTACCATATAGTTTTTCTTGTCTTCCTTATTAATTACCAACCGGGTTTCCTGGTCTTCTTTTCTCGCTATAGCCAGAATGGTTCTCTAGATTTCTATTGAAATTATTATAAGAAGGATTTTCTGATAGCGGAGCTTCGCTAAATCAACTCTCAATTTAGATTTAAATTTATTTAACGGGAATCTCCATTATTTAACAAGCTGCTGAATATTTATTATGTAAAGGTAGGTTTTTATATCAAGTTCTAAAAAAATCAATTAGTAAGGTACTTAGTTTGCTTAACAAGCAGAATATCCATTTATACATCAAGAGCTCAAAATACGGGAAAGCAAGATATTGATCGTCAAGCGATTTCAAATAAGAACCAGTATCTGATTCAGTGCTACATACCCTACATCCAAGGTAACATTCATTCGAATACAAATTCATTTACGATCTAATACATTATATACAAATTTACAGGTATAGAAATTGGATAAAAGAAGAATCTGTTTAAAGCAAATCTTTGTCAAAGCTCGAGGCTTCGTGCTGTCTTGTCCCAATCCTTGGTAATTAAGGGATCAGTAATGTGGCGAAGGCCCAACAAAAGCTCTTTAAATTTATTTTCCTTCCTTCGAATAATATCTACATTATCAACTGAATTAATTTGAGTTTTCAAAGCATGCTGGCGAGCTTTGTTGGCTTCTCTCAAAGTTTGAATCATGCTTTTTAACTCTTCAATCTCTTGTTAAAAATATATTTCTCGCGCTCAAGCTTTTGAACTTTGCTTTCATATTCATTGAGATGTTGAGGTACTTTTTATTTCCACTTATTATCAAAAAATTGCATGCATTCAAAATTAACTTGTCCGCTCCATTTGGTAATCTCATCATCATTAAACCCGGAGGTGGATTAATTAAAGTAGGATATTCTTGACTAGCAAAAGATCGAGATCTCGTTGTCCTTCTTGGAGTAGGAGTGGGAAGACTGGAATCGCCTTCACTAGTAATGAGTTCCAGGGCTCGCAAGATATTTGACTCTTCATTAACTCCACTTCAAGATCGTTTATTCGTTGATGTAATTTAGCCATTTTGGCGTCAATCTTAGCTGAAGGCCTGGATTCTAAGACTGAGTCTATTCATTCTTTCAACTCTGGAATTCCTTTATATTTTTCCTTAATCTCCTTTTCTAAGTAGTAGATTCATTCCTTTAGACCTTTAAAGGTCAGTCTTGGTTGGAAGTATTTCCTATGCTATTCTTGTGCCTTCGGATTATTTGGAAATCGTAAAGCTAAAGCATCTTGAAGATCGCCTCTTTTCAATATTAGTTAGTAGTCTATCTTTAATTTCAATCGATCACGAGAAAACATCTAAAGGATCAGACGTGCGTACTAACCGGATTTCCTATTAAAAATAAGTGAAACAGGAATTAATACATGAAAAACTAGTTCTTTTACTAAAACCAACAAAGATTTACAGATGATAAATAAAATTTGAATTTCATCACAATGCTATTTTCAAACATTTAATTAACTCTTAAAGTTTTGATGTAGCGGTTTTGGCCTTTTTAGATGACCCAATAAATAAGGTAATAGCAGAATCAAAAGAAGCTTTAATCCCTTCTAGGATATCAACGGGAGGGAATCTATGATAGTCCCATTTCGCAACTGGAGAGCTAGCATGACCACATATCAGTTTTGTGTGATAAGTTCGAATTTCACTCAGTAATTTATCTCTTTCATCACCCAAGAAATCAAAGCGAAAGTGAGGAAACCACATGTACACATTTTGTAGGTATTTAAGAAAACAGTGTCTTGCTAATTGTGCTGACATGTGAACTAAGGATTTTTCTTTAAAATCCTTCTTTAATTTGACAAACTTACTCAAGAGTTCCATAGGAATAGGACTGCCTGTAATTTCTTTAATATGTATGATATGTTAAAATTTGACTAATAATAAAAAGCCAAAACAGTAAAGTTCATAGACTACTCATTGTTACTATTATACAATCATTCAGGTTCATACAAGATTGATTTCTTATACAGCTCGAAAATAAATCTCTTCATATTATAATTGATTTTTTCGAAGGGAAGAGAATGAGAAGAAAGAGGGATATAAGTAACTCTTGGGAGATTCATACATGACCTAGGATGAGGATCAACCCCGTGTTCTTCCAAGTATCTACGATGAAAGCACCTAAGTAAACCCCTGCAGTTGTCGCCCAAAAGGAAATATCAACAAATATCCCTCTATAGTAAACCTTTTAGAGAAATTCTTCCAAATCACTCCTATCATCAATCAACATCCAAAAGAAGATCGTTAGCTCGACATTCTCCACCAAGTGTCTCTCCCAATGAAGGCATACCTTCTTCTTCCATGGAGCAACTTGCCTTTCTTTGAAAAATCTTAATTTTGATGCACCAGCAACAAGGTTTTTGTATTTCTCAGAAAACTCATTATACTCTTTCAATTGTCTATCCAGTTCTTATTCAGTCGGTCTATTTCCATTTGTTTCTTTTCGAGCATAACTTCGTAATGATATTTTAATTTCTTCCTTAACTAAAATAGTTAACATATTAACTAGGAACTACTTGATAACTTAAGATGACTAAATAGAGTAATCCATACCTAAGAAAGGGGAATTTGAGATGAGGCAATCTGCTCGTTTCCTTTGGATTTCTGACTTTGGGGAGCACTGTCCTTCTGAGGAGAATCCTTCCTCGAAGGATCAGGGATATAGCAACCCTTATGTCTTGGGTTGTTGAGTCCAAGTTAGCATCTTCTGATCCATCTTTATCATCTGACATCCAGGGAAGCCCTTCTCACTGTCACTACCATTGTCATAACTATTATCATCGTCACCATTACCATGGACATCGTCATCTTTTCTCTCATCATCATATTATGTTTCTTTGTCCCTTGGAGGGTCATCAAAGGACAGCAGCTTCTTTGCATCGATCACTTCCTCCTCCATGGAAGGTTCCTCTCTAGGTGCCTGGGTTTTATCTAGCATAGCTTTAAATTTCTTCGTAAACTTCTCATTCCACGCTAGAGGGAGAGAAGGGAAGTCCAAATCTGGGCATTTGTGGATATTATCGGCATATGCTATAAAAAGTGCTTTCTTGTAGGAACTCTCGATAATTGTATCAAGAGTCATGCCAAGGAAACGAGACATCTTCTGCTTCGCATCATTGATTAGGTCGGTTGATTTGGTCAAAAGAGTTCTTTTCTTTTGCAAATTTTTCTTCAAAAATTCATTCTCCTCCACAAGCTTGGCCTCCTTCATGCCAGCCTCCTTAAGTCCTATCTCCAAAGCTTTCACTTTATCATCTGAAATCTGTTTGGCGCTTCTCTCTTTATTAAGTGAAGTTTCTGCTTCCCTAAGTGAGGTAGCTAGTTTTTCTTTTCTGTTATACCTTTGTCTCTCGTTGTTGAGATGACAATTATATGATTGTTGAGCGAACAAACTTACTCCTTAAGTTTAGACATTTCACTAGAGGTCCCCAAAGCATCCTCTTGAAGAAGAAACATATGCTTAGCCGCTTGAAATGAACTATAGGTATGAATTAGAATATTATATAAAAGGTTAACAGCCTGAAATAGTTAAAATATGAAACATACATATTGATAAGAGTTGATTAAGGATGGTAAAGCAATGATCTTGAGAATAAGTTGAAGGCTGCGGTGGCTTAAAAGCAACAAAGGATGGAGACTAGATGACCAATTGGAAAAGGTCATCGAACTACTAACAGGGGTTGTAAATTAAGACTTAGAAGGAAGTGGATCTTTTGAAGATATAAACGCTAACTCCTCACAAAGACGATTTAGAGCCCCTGGAGAACTTGAAAAGGTAATATGAAGAAGTGGATCTTGGGACTGCCTTGCTTCAGTCAACAATTGGGCTTTTCCCCCACAAGTGTTAAGCTTTAAGACCATAGGACTTTGGTTGATATCCACAAATGGTTCTTCATCCACAATAAAAAGGGTGTGCGCGCCCCCAACTTTAGGATTCTTGCTAGGGTTGTGGCAGCAGTGGAACCATCGCTTAATTTCCTTTTTATGGATTTGAATGAGCTAGCAATGATGTCCTTGAAGGATTGAGACTTAGGAGTACCATCTTTGTTCTCCTTTTCTTAAGGAACGTCAACTGTGATCTCCTTCTTTTTAGAAGCAGTGACTAGGGCAGGTGAACCTAAATAAGAAAGAAAGTCTTACAAGGGGATGCCATAAGAGGTTTCGTATAAAATGCAATGATATCTTACCAAGCGTCTCGGGCTGAACTGGAGAACTAGAAGTAAAGGATTTTGATTTACCCATCACCAACGATCATTTTCCCCGAGCATTGTATTTGACCATTGGAGGCTATCCCAAGATCTTATGGTGATGTAAAATAGTAAAATATTGAAAAAGCTTTGATGAAATTAACTGTTTAGGTCTGTTTCCCATACTCTCTACTACCTGAGTTAGGGACTGCACAGTCTTTTGGTCATCTGGGCTTAGATTTTTAGGGGCAGGGTCTGGAAGGAAGCACTTATTAGTAAAGGATAATAAACAAACATAGGTAACCAAAGACGAGAAAATTACTTGCAATAGAAAATGTCCCTCTAATGTTAAAATAGCACATGATGGAAAAGAATTGCATCTCACATCCTCTCGTCTTGTTAACACTCTCAGAAATCATACTTTTTGGGTTAGGACAGATCCGGTATAGTTGATAATCTTGTTGTTCACCAATCTTGGCAGGGCTAGCTATTGAATGAATAATTTTAGCATTTAGGGAAGGGAATCTTGCCTCCCGAGCCAAGACTTCCAAGAAAGTTGGATATGTGTAAGAATTTGGAAAGAATTGAATTGGTACAATGTCCAGATGTTCGAGGTATCTTAAAAGAAAGTTAGGAAAAGGAAGGTAGTCTGTGTGCCAAATATGTATCAGAGTAAAAGTGAAATACCCTTCTGGCAGTTTGAAAATATTGTCCGCAGGACCAGTAGAATCCACCTCAGCTTGGGTTATGATGTATGATGGATTCGAAAGATTATCTCCTTTCCTACTAGTAGAGGGTGAAGCCTTAGGGCATGCACTAGTTTTGTTAATGGACTTCTTGCTTGGCTTTAAACCTTATATCTACCCACCAAATGATATTATTCCAGAATTTAAGCAACAAAAACACTCATATTATATAGAATATTTACGACACGCTAAACTAAGAATTAATATCTAACTGATTTACCTATTGATGGCATCAAAATGTTTTAGGTATAAAATATAATACCACCTTTGCTATGAGTCAATAACCCTTAGGCAGTACATATTGAATTTGTTAGAAGATTCAAACTTTAACTTTAATAAAGAAATTCCTTGGAAAAGTGTATAAAATTGCATAAGAGTTAACATGCAACTTCAATAGGCCCACATCGGTTAGATAAATCACCGCCAAATATCACGTAGCTTATATCATAGAACAATAGTGAATATCACAACTATAAATAATGTCAAAGTAATGAGGTTATCCACATTAATGAATAGCGGTGATATGAATTTATAATGTGCTAATCAGTTAAACAACTTATAAGATGTTAAAACAACAATTTCGTAAGTGATGACATCATATAAAGCTCAATTTGTGATATTAAGATTAGCTATGGAGAATGGTGACGAACAATAAGACTATCGGTACCAAACCATACCAATAGGGTAATGTCAAAAATGTGTAACGTTGTTTTTAACTAACACTTAGGTTATAAATATTGCATTTAATCGGCACACACGTTGTCATTGACTCCTATATGCACCTCAACTTAATCATCAATGATGTGAAAGCTTTTTTGTGCTATAGATGTTAATTAGTCAACATAGAACTTTGTCAACGTTGAAATATCATGACAATATCATGAGTCATCAACGTCGACATAAAACCAAGGAGGATAAACTGATATTGATCATTATAACAATGTTGTAATTGATCGGTGCCGATGTAATGTAAGTCAACATTGGGTTTTGGGTCTAATAAGTTGTCTTCTTCATCAGCGAACCAGTTTCCATACCAGTACTGATTAACCTAATAATTCATTCATACGACATAGAAGTTTAACGCTAATTCAACCTAACGTCATAATCAATACTTAACCTAATTACTAAGCTCTAAAGCTCCATAATCAAGCCCCAATATCAATCTATAACCAAAGAAACCCAAACTAAACCTAGCAGCAACTTTGACACTAAATTACATAATTCAATCCATTAATTTGAGTAATATAGAGTATAAATTGTACCTGAGTATTGATCTGAACACGTGAAAGTTAAAAGTGTTGAGTTTCTCTAAGGTTTTTGATTTCTCGCTTAAGTCCTCAATTGCAGGTAAAAGAGGAATGAAAGAGAAGCTCATCTATTTATAGAAGAGAAAGAAGGTAAATGGACACCGTTGGTTCAATTTGAATGGATGGCTAGATTTGCGTGGAATACTAATAGGCGGTAAACTTGATTTTGAAATTATTAACTCGAAAAGTCATTGACTCATCTACACTAAGGGGCAAATGTTAACACTATCATTAACCTCGAAGATGTGCGACATGAGATATGAATATGACACCGTCTTTCAAGATGAAAGCAATGCCGTGCTTTATCAATATCGTTTAATACCACATATGATCAATAACGCATGTTGTAGATACTGCTTCTCTTTGATGCCACCTCCCATCTATATTAAATCTCCTCGATGTCGCATGCCGTCAATGGAGCCAAGAACACCAAATGAAGTCAATACCTTAAGCCATCAATGAATGTGAACATGACCTATGTCGCATCTCATTAATGTCGCGTCTTATCAATGCCACTTTTCACTTGTAAAAATAAGATGAACGTCACAACTCATTAGTATCGCACTCTATCAACGTCGCTCGCGACTGATACTACTTGCAACCAAAGCTGTAAAGTAATGATGTCGCGTCTCTTTGATGTTGCTTCTATTCCAATATCACCGCTCTTTAATGTTGTCTTTCAGATAGTACCTAGCTAATCAATGCTGCCCATCATTGATGTCGCCAATAGTCAATGCCGCGTCTTGTTGATGGTGCATTTCATCAACACTTAAGGGACACCGCACATCTATATGTGCGGTGTTAATGCCGAGAGACATCAACATTCACAAATGTTATCATGGTTGATGTCATGATGATGCCGCTACATGTTAATATCGCGATATAGCAATGTTGTTCCTTGTCCATGTCGACCCATATTGAAGTAATTGCAAACTAATATTACTCCTAATTGATGAAAAATACCACCTCTATTGGAATGGTGCCAAGGCTAAACTATACATCCAAGAATGACAAAGGACATTATTGAACAAGGCAGGCGCCATGCGGCATCAACAGTGACATAGCTCATAAATGCCGACATCGGGCGATGTGCTACAACTCTTCCCCTATAAATATGGGTCTAGGGGCGCTACGGAGGGGCGAATCATTGTTGTCACTCTTCTTGCATTTTAAACTTTATAACCCTAAATTGATTTTGGGATTTAGAGCCGATTATAGCACTTGAACTATTGGACATTCGACATTATATTGAATAAGAACAAGATATCTCGAATTATGACTTACTTTTGAATTCCAAAGCACTTATGATTACTTGAGTCATAGCTTGCTTCGAATTCTAAAAGTGCTCATATTCTTGATTTCAATATTTGCATACAATTGACTATACAAATTGAATTCAAGAGCGTATGATCTTACATGACTTTGCATATGACTTCTTAATGGACTTAAGCTTTCTTGTCTAGTCCTCTTAAGCCTTAACTCAACCAAGTGTCACCTTGTGCCAACACTCGTTGAGGTTAAATCTAGGCTCTCTGATTTCCATCATTTTTCATGGTTCACTCCATTGCACTTTTTGGGGTTGGCAAAGGAATTCGTTAACAATAGCATTTTGAGATAGTTCCCCTCACACCATGCTTTATGTCTGACCTGCATTTTGTCTTGTCTGTTTATGTCATGAAAACTCTCGGGTACTCGATTAAGTAGTTTAGGAGTCAGGTACTTTTAAGGATATGTTATCAAGATGTGTTGCTGGAGCATTTTGGATACGTGGCATCAATATTTTGGATACACACACACGTGTTATTTTAGTAGCATGCGACAGACATGTGTTATATACACCCGTATCAAATATTATTCTAAACTCCGCCATGTTGAGAGTTTTTATATTCTGATTTTTTGTATTGATATTTATTTATTAATTTCTTCCGCTAGTGTAGTCACTTATATATATATTGTTCATCTTATTATGTTTATTTATATTCAATATATTATATGTTATCATTCTGTTGTGAGATCCTATTGATGTCTTAGTTTAGTGTTTCGTTCTAATTTTACCCTGACAGTCTGTCTTTTGTGGTACTTGAAAGTCAGCCGTTGAAGTGAGAAGATGATTTTTGGGTACTACAAAGGGAAGGTTGTCACATTTGGTAACGAGCTTATGCGAAGAAGAAACATGGCCTAGTATGTTACTCCTATGGGAAATGGGGGCATTTTGCTTTGAAATGTCATCCAGCTAAAGAGAAACATAAGTGCGTCAATTGCGATTGGCTTGATCACTTAAAGAAAAATTGCCCTATGTTGTTGAGAGGTGGGTACGTATGATGACTTATGCCTTATAGGCATTACTGTATCCTAGCAGGCATACTGATCAGGAGAAACGGAAGAGCCTTATATAGTGAGGTATGCTCTATTTTTGGGGAACTCACTTTTGTTCCTTCTAATACTTGAGCGGTATATTTATCTATTCCTAGTTACTCGGTAGATAATCTGAACTTGACACCTTTCATAGTAGGTAAATTCTTTGGTAAAGATAAACCTCGTATGTGTAACCTTAGTTGCAATGCTGAGGTGAAGCGATCGAGAGCACTACCATTTGAACTTGATGCACAATGAGCAAAGACCGAATGGATGACTTGAAGGTGCTTGCCTAGAGTCGTTCGTGTTAGAATTGTTTTCTTCATGTTAGTTAATCTTAGGTAATGGGAGTAATCCCATATGCTGAAAGGAATATTTTCTATATATTGGTCCATTTGCGTATCAGTTCTTAACCTCTAGTATGAGCGTAAAGTTTCTAGGAGATTTGCATCAGTTAGGAAAGGGGTTTTCACTTGATTTATATAGGCAAGAACTTGATTTGGATTCTTGAGGTAACTTGGAGATTTCCAAAGTGCGGACCTAGCCGTGCAAGGAGATTTCAACAGTCGGGTCAATGAAAAAGATTGGAGTTCAAATAAGAAGGGTCAAGTGGTCGACCCTTAATTAACAAAGAAATCTTACAAGCAAATGAAGGGTTAGAACGGGCATCTTGTCATTTTAGATCGTCTTTAGTTATTGTAAATTTTAATGTAGTACAACTAAGGTTGCTTAAGGTAGTTTGGGAGAGGATTTCTTGACTAATTTTATAGCAATTCGGATAATCTTCTAAGTGACGCGATGATTCTTGCCTGGGCGAGCATCATATTGCACTTAGTATATTATCCCTATTAACATTGCACAGTTGGAGTGAGATTGAACCCGAGCAAACCCAGGCATTTGTAGATCGTCATTCAATGATAATTTAATTAGTAGAGTTTTCTCCTTTGGAGAACGAGTTCTGTTTGGAAGAAAAGGAATGTTAACGCTTAGATTGCTGGATTCATTCGAAGTTTAAGACTCGATGATCCAGCATATCGTGTAAGTTTTATTTTTGTAGCCGAAGGTATAATAGTCTTTTCTGTATTGTATTAATGAAAGGAGTTGCACCACTTAGACGTTTTGTTTACCTTAGATGTCGAATAGGCTCATTGGAGTTTATGGTCTGACATATGCATTTGACAATTGATTGGTTACCATATGTGTCGGTATAAACTTTTTTTGAATTATCTATTGCTTTGTTTTTTTGTTGCTTGTTGATTGGTTATTTGTATGTTAATTGCATGTTGATTATTTATTGTTGATTGTTGATGGTTTTTGTTGCTTGTTGTTGTTTGCCATTGCTCATGTTTGCTTGCTACGGTTTGATGTTGTTTGATTTTGTTGGTGGAAGATCTTTATTGTTGTTTATTTTTGTTGATGTCTTGCATATTTGATAATTAGTATATGCAACTTGTATCGGATATTCCATTTCGACTTTCTATATTGATATTTACTTATCAGTTACTTTTGTCAGTATAGGCTCTTATATATTATTCATCCTATTTTGTTAATGTATATTCAGTATTCATATATTATCATTCGCTGTGAGATGATACCATTATGCCTTGGTATAGTGTTTTGTTTCTTTTCTTTCTTTCTTTTCTCCGACAAGCTATCGTTTGTAGTATTCAAAAGTCATGCATTAATGAAAGACGTCGGTTTTTTTTTGGGTTTTATGAGGTGCGGTTTGTTACATTTGGTATAATGTTTGTTACATTTGGTGTATATTGTCATTCCGCTGTGAGATTCTATCGATATGCTTTAGTATAATGTTTGTTTTTCATTTTCTTTCTCGATAGTCTTTCTTTTGTAGTATTTGAAAATCAGACACTGTCATTCAATGCTAATTTCAGGGTATTATGAAGGGTGGATTGATACACTTGGTATCAGAGACTAGGGTCAACATTTAAGGCTAAGTATACCAGTTTGTGTTAAACAAACTAGTAGAGGGAGATATGTTGAGAGAGTGTACTTGTATTTTCCTATTATATTGTACTGCATACACCACTTGTCCACTACACTTTGATTTATTTCAATAACTAGTCGCTAAGGTATCTTTGTTAGGCTATTAGTATGAACAAATAGGGCATACGATGCAACTGCAAATGGGTCGTATGAGATGTCCAATTTGGTTCGGAGACTATTTAGCTACCATAAGGGATGTTCCTCCACCCTGTGAACATTTACAACAGAAGCGGTTGGTGTCAGAGGTGGTGTGGCCCTTAGGCACTAGTATTTCTAGCTCTACCAGCTACAGACTCTTCGAAGTTGTGCAGGTATTTCCTTAGCCTGGGGGGAAGACATATTTGAGTTATGAGGCTATTGCTGAGACACAGCCTTAGACTTGTGCATATAAGAAGGCATCCACCAATATAGGTCAAGAGAATGTCTCATAAGGGAAATTGCTTCTCGACATTTGGAGAGCGAGACTTTGGCTAGGTGGGACATAGTGTAACAGGTGGCTGAAAAGCAGGCCCATAACTTAGGTTGAATGTAGTCTTTGCTTTGGGTCTTAGATCATTTCTAAGATTATGAAGGGCGTGTAGCTTAAGCACTCCATCCATTTCATATAAGGCAGCTTGTCAGTAGGTGAGTATGTTAATCGATTCAATCTTTTGGTTTAATTTGAGGATTGAGACGGTCGGTACTCCATTGGTGTAGGCAAGGAAGTTTGCCATAGGTCTTAAAGCATTAGTTGGGGATTTATTGCTTAGTCCTATCTCTGTTTGGGTCCACTTTAGATAGCCTCGTTGGGATGGTTCTCCTCCGTGAGAGCACCCACGAGGTACCATTGGAGGTAGTGAAAGTGGAAAGCAAACCTAAGCTCCAACCAAAGCATAAAGGCAAAGATACAAGGAAAGATCAAGCTTATGCAAAGAAGAAAGCTAACCTAGTATGTCACTCATGTAGAAAATTAGGGCATTTCACTAAAAAATGTCTTCCGGCAAAACTGAATCATAAGTGCTTCAATTGCGATCGACTTGATCACTTGAGGAAGGATTGTCCTACGTAGTAGAGGGGTGGGTAAGTGATGATGACTTATGCCTTATGGGCATTACGAGGTCCTAGCAGGCATACGGCTCAAGAAAAATGGAAGAAGCTTATGTGGTGGGGGCATGTTGTATGTTTGGGGTGCTTATTTCTGTTCTTTTTTATACTTGAGCGCTATATTCCTATATTGATAGTTACATGGTAGATAGGCAAAACTTGACACCTTTTACAGTAGATAAAATTTTATGTAAAAATAAACCTTATATGAGTTACCTTAGTTACTAAGCTAAAGTAAAACAATCGAAAGTCTTGCTATTCGAGCTTGATGCACAAGATTTTGAGTTGAATGGGGTTGGTCGATAAAGTGTGACTTGGATTTGCATCTAAGTAAAGTTCGATGGTTGCTCAGTGTTGGAATTAGGCCAGCCCACAAAGTAAGAAATGGGTGAATTTCAAAAAAAATTACCATTAGATCGTTATTGGGCCTATGAAGTCTAAGTACATTTAGATCTTACCTAAATTTTCTTTTAAATAAAATCAATAATTTATTTAATTTTGTAAGTAAAGGAGTTTTAAATTTAGTTCGTATAAATATGTAATATAATGAATGTATCAAATACATTCAATTTGAATGATAAGGACAACATATGAGCAGCACATAAAAGTATGTAAATAAACATGTAAAAGGTAAGAGAAAGAAACCTTTATTTCTTTCTCTTAATACAAATAATTAATTAGGGAAAGATGAGCCATAAACGTAGAGAGGGAAATCTTTCATTTCTGTCTCTCTCTCTCTTTAGTTAGGTTAATTGACAAATTAACATTTACTGCAAGGTTAACACTATGTAACTAAACATGCAAAGATTAGAGAAAGAAGCCTTTTATTTCTTTCTCTTAACATAAATAATTAATTAGGAAAAGTTGGGGCCAAAATGTAGAGAGAGAAACTTTTTATTTTCTCTCTCTCTCTCTCTTTAATTAGGTTAATTGACAAATTAACATTTACTATAGAATTAACACATGGCTTTATTGTCCAAATTTTATTTTTAAACATGTAAGTAACAGTAACACATGTATATATAAGTCCAACTTACACTTATACATAATATATTAAAATGAATTTTACTAATAGACAAAAGTTGACTTATATTAACAAAAGGCAGTTAACAAATAGAGATAAACATTTATGAAGAAGGAAAGATAGAGAACTTTCTTCCTTTCTTTACTCATTCAATCAATGTCATTTCAAATTAGTAATTAAACTCTAAAGCATATATGCATATAAGACTAATTTTGGCTATTCCCCTATTTGTAAATCTAGAGTTAATAAATAAAAATCAAGTTTCAATTCAAGAAGAATTTTAAAATTAAAACTGTGATTTTAAATAAAAGCAAACTTGTAAAACATTGAATTAAAACAACACTTTCACACATATATGTAATTAATTGCAAGCTACTTTTAAAATTAAAATAACAAATAAATATGAAAAGTTTGTGATTTAGCATGTGTTAGAATTAGAAATTAACAAATTTACACAAAAGTCCGATTATGTTTTTATTCTATTTTCAAACAAAAGAATACATTAACAAAAGGAATCAAACAAAACATATAAAAATTATGTTCAATTTATAGATTATTTCAAAAGGACAACATATGTAAGTTATTTTAGTTGAAATAAAATAAAATCATATAAATGAATGGATTTAAATAGGAACAAAGGGGACAGCTTAGGCAAATATAAATTCGCAGTGAAATTTCAGATCTAAAATATAAGAACATCGTAAACAGTTAATTAAATGAGATATATTATGTCGTAGCTCTAATGTTAAGAATATGTCACAACTCTAATGTTAAGAATATGTACATGTAATCAAAATGGAATGGCACAAAATGGATCTAGATCAAATTGATATTATAAACATATATTATTAAAGGAGATGGACAAAAGGGAATTAGATCAAGTTAAATAAAAAAAACTTATATTCAAATGTGATATGCAGGAGATCTAATCATATGAATAAGAAGAATACATGAATAAATAAAATAATTTTTTTTACCTTAAGATGTAGCTAAAAGAACACACCTTGAATGATGATATCTATTCAGATCTTTAAGACCTCCATCCTATCCTTGCAAGAGATGGATGAACCACTTTTGTTTTATTTAAATTGGTATTTTTTTGGAGTTGAAAGATTTTTTGAAATTTTGATTTTTTGTTTTTGCCATGAAAAGTTAGGAGGAGAGAAAGAAAAAGAATAAACGAGAAAGAATGAATTGTATGTACAGAATGAATTAGAGAATATGTTTTATTCTAAAGAATGAAACTTTTCCCATTCTTTAATTAAAACTTCCCTAATTAATTTACTTGATTTTCACTCTCTCTCTCTCACCGATCCTTTCTTTTCATATGATATGTCATCAGATGGCATAAAATTTCCACAAATCATGCCATTAAAATGACATAAAACTTCCATAAATCATTTCATGCTATTATCTTTTATTTAAACTACATTTATATCGTATATCAATGCATGCAAATATAACTTTTATAAATGCATTAAAATAATTGCAAACAATTTCCAAACATCAAATAAGTTAGATAATAATTAATATTTCTAAAATATGAATTAATTTAATCAATTTATATTATTTTATAAATCAATTAAATCATGTAGTTTTTCAGAGAATTCATCATTATGGTTGTGCGACTCAAATGTGTAAATTCAGTCAGCGATTAATATCAAACTATTCGAATATTACTGTTCACACATCACTTAGCAAGTGGTGTGACATTTTGGCTGAATTTATCACTTAACATCTTTTGGTAAAATCCAGTTTTACTTATTATAAACGATACCCGATTGTGAGAATCATTCACACCAATTCTCTTTGTCAAAACTATCACATTAGGACTTATGGAATTTAATAATGGTCGAAATTCCAATATCGTTCATATTCAACATTGTAGTCCAAACACAAAGTCCTTGGTTCAATAATAACAATTATCATTAATCGAACTGCTTTGGTCAAAGACTTTGACTTTGCATTGATATCAGTTGACCGTGATACTAGCCTCATGTAACTGAGGAGACGAATCCTCTCTTGAATAGTGTTTCACTTCCAATGCTTTCACTCAACCCAACTATAGTCATTCGATGGACGCCGTGCCATGATTTAACTATCATCAAAGCGGAGCCTCCACATTGAAGATCAACAGTATTCTCAATTTAAGAGAATTGTGTAAATTAGTCACATCGATATTTTCCGTTTGACATTAGTTATATTAACCAACAGAAAACCATCGAGTGAGTCATTCTGGTTATCTAATAACTAGTGGTACCTAACCCCTTGCGGCCTCCAGCAGCCAAGTAATTCACTGCCTAACATTTGAAGACCTTTACGTACTCTAGTTTCAACGGATAATCGATATCCAGTCTCGATACATCTTGACTAGGAATATCTACGATGGTATATTTGTTTCATTATGATAAATTACTCACGATTATAACACATTTTAACTACTATCACAAAACATACCATTTGCAGATTTTCTATTAAATTTACTTTTAATTAAATTAATTAATTAATATAAAACATTATATCAAATATATAATAGAAAGAAAACACCTTTTAGTTTGAACAAGATTGATCACAAAGTTAGATACATGTAAAAAAATTACATAATTGGCCCTAGGGCATACTCCTAACACTATCAATCTCCCACTTGCACTTGAGGTCAATTATAGAATCTCATTCCAACTTCTCCACTCAATTTTATCAAAACCAATTGGATCAGTCTCTGGGTGAACGGTATGCTATTAGGTTCTAATTTTCTACTCTGTTAATCAACTCTCTCCGATGTTGATAAACTTCCTTTATCATATAGAATAATTTGAAGTATGTCTCTCGACTTCTAATGAGCTCTAAGTTCTGTTATGAACCATGTCGTGACATTGTTATCATATAACAATGTTATGGGATTTTCAAAATTTGGAATCACCCTTGGCTCGGCTATAAATTTGTGCATATATATATATATTTATATACATTGCCTTTTTTTCGATGCTATTCAAGGCGATGTACTTAGCATTTTTCATTGAATCAGCCATAGTCGTTCATTTGGAACATTTCTAACTTAAAGATTCTTAACTTGAACTTATTACTGACATATTAGACTCAATATCACTTATAAAGTTTGAGTTGGAACACTCCTTCATTAGGAGTTTGTTGCTTCATATATCAAATACATAATAAATTACGATATCGTAGATAACATAACATGTATGATAATTCCTATTTCCAATAGATAAGAAAATCTTCTTACATGTTCCTTATTAAACATTTTAATAAGGTGTCCTCGCATATCGTTTGGGACATTCCCAATATCTTTTATACTTACTATGAAAAACATCATTTAACAAATCCAACGTCGAGTATTAAAACAACTAAAATAGATTATAACACAAGTACATCGTTAATAATTAGTAGTGTGTTGTTTACCTATGATTTAGAAATATCTATGTACCATTTAGCTTTCATTCTTATGAGCACACGCTTCCTTTGCATTTTGATTGACAGTCAAACTATTTGATATATTTATCAAAACACTCGTGCAATTTTGATGCTTTTCTGAATGAACTTTCATATTCCTTCTCGAATCATATCCGAAAACCCATAAACTCAATATCGCTCCCACATACTTCGAGACACTTTGGTTGTTACATGTAAACAGTTAACTCTAAATCATTATTTAGAATTTTTTGTTTTAAGATATACGCACCAAAACATAAAGTCGTATTATGCGATAATTTTGTGAGTAAAATCCAAAACTACTTGAGCATATCGAATGGTGAACTATTGCGTTTATTTCAACAATGGAAATTTAAGGTATTATTCTTATCAATATGGCTCACTATATTCCAACTGCATTTGTCTTTCTCTTAAAGACACATTCGCGACCAATTGATCATATCCTTTGGGTACAACTTTCAAAATCATATTTTGATAATGTACTTGGAACCAATTTTGGATTTGTGCATCTTACCATATCATAGAGTCAATACTCTTAATAATTTAGTTGACCGCAGAGGATTATTTATTCTCAAAATTGATAAGAAACTCATAGTCTGTCTTCAATATGCGAGAATATTTTTAGACATTCTAATGCATTGTGTTCATTCAGGTTTGGTCAATATCATTTCATCCCTGGCAATCAGCTTCATCTTTGGATCGTATCCAAATCCATTTCACTACCAATAATTTCTCAAAGAAATTCCTTCGCTATGAAGTGGTATTTCTTGAAACAACGGTTATTTCTAAGTGCAACAGAATAGTTATTCATAAACATTTTATGATTTTCCTTATATATTGTTATCCTGCCTTTTGGCAAGGCTGTGATACCGTAGATTTGGCAAAAACGAGTGTTTACCAGCCCTGAGAATCAGTGATATACAGGACTATGGATGATGGTCGAGCAGATTCAGATTGAGTCCAGATCAAGCTGTAATCAGTACGAAGTAATAAGAAAAGCCTCGTGAGGTTACATTTCAAATTTCGAGTCAATCGAAGTTTGTATGCTCGAGTTATGGACAAATGAAGAGTTTATATGGATCGATCTAAAACAATCCATAAAACTGTTCAAATCATCGGAGAATGATTAATATCTCGAGATCCACAAAGCCAATTCATTTGAAACTTCCAGGGCATCAAAAAAATGAAGATTGAAGCTTACAAAAACGATCGTGGGTCATACATTTGCAATTAGAGTTTGGCTGATTGTTGTTAACCGATCATTTTTGCCAAGCCATAAAAATGGTCGGCATATTTCAATGAACGATGCATAGTTTCACGGAAAATGTGATACCTTACAAATGGTACGTCAGAATTGCACGAAATTTGGAAAGCAAGTACCTTACATCATAAAGAGCATACACTATCGATCGCACATCAATCAGTGGCCAAAATAATGATCTCTAAACTTTGGCCGATCGTTCCAAAATGTCGTGTTAGGTCCACCGATCGTTATGGTGGGCCCTTACGGATCTAGAGACTCTTCTTGCAAAATTTCAATCCAATCCATGCACGTCTTCTCCTATAAATACAGCGGCCATTCTCCATAAAGAGGATCTTTCTTTTGGTTGCATAGGCTATGACGTTTTTATTCTTCACACTTGTATTAATGGATCCTAGATGATCCAAACATTCTTGTAATCATAATCTAGTGCAAGATCAATAAAAATATAAAGTGGACGTAGGCCAAGTTTGCCGAACCACTACAAAAATCTGTGTGTTCATTTACTTTTTCTACTATGTTTTTTATTTAATTCATTGTTTAATCTCTACAAGATTCTATTAGGTGTGGATGCTCATTTTTGGCGTCAACATATATAAAACCAATTTGGTTTTAGTTTACAAAACTTATGTTCAAAACATAAATATGTCATTCATTGACAGTCTTTCCCAAACTTTTTTTGGGGAGATTCATACAAGATTCCTTATGAACCATTATTACGTGTAGTCTTTATATTTTCACAACCTGCCAGCTACTTGGCATAAGATACATAGGGGTTTCCTATAAACCCTTATCTTGTATGATTTTATAAATCATTCTTTAGATGAAATTGATTTTAACCGTGTGTACCACTCTTAAGTGCATAATCTTATATATAGAAGTTAATCCCAACTTCACTCACAACTAATCATACTTTTTTCAACAAAGTTCGATTTCTCCTTATCGATACATCATTATGTATTATAGGGAGGAGTAACTTTTGAAATTGAATCTTTGTTCATTTTTAGGTACGTTCAGAACTCTTTCCAATATACTCACCTATTCGATAAAATTGAACCATTTTATTTTATTGCACTTTGTTTTATTTACTTTCGTTCTATATTCTATGATCTTATCATAGACATACTACATGTATATCAAATAGACACATCCAGGTTGGTGATAAATAGACACGTCCAGGTTGGTGATAAATCATCAATGAATATAACGAGTATGTATAACCGATTTGGTATTAACAGACTTACGATTACATACATACATATATATATATATATCAATCCGAAGAGTTCATCAACTCTTATAATGCTCCCACTAATTAGGTGCATAGCTCTTCAATTGTTTCGAGATATAATTAACCAATGTCATATGATTCATAATCATATAATAAAAATTATTTCTCAAAACTACGACTTAGTCTATAATTCCAAAATAATAATAAATAATTTTAGATATTTCTATATTTTCAATGCATCATTTTTTTGTGAAAACTAATACCACATTATAGTTTTATTTCATAATGAATATTTATAATATTCACAATGAAATATAACCATGTCTATTTTTCAGTTGGCACCAAAAATAGTCATTATTTCATAAATAATGTTCGGTATATTTTACGAAAATAGTTTTCGGTATTTTGATGCAATCAATAAGTGTTATATGGGATGCTCCCACCATTTACGCTATTCCTATACTAGCATACTGAATTCGGAGGTCAATTATTCACTTAATGAAGATTATTTATTTCATGTACTGTAGCTAGTTTAGAGTAATGAGTTCATTGATCAAATATCTTGAACTCAAAGAAATAAATCTCATAGAAAATAATTTTCTATATGAAAATACATTTCAAAATAGAAATCATATTTCTTATTCCAATGTTAAGTATCAATCATAATTATCACAATTCCTGTTTTCGATATTTCTTTATGAAGCAAAGTGACCATTCACTCTCTTCATCCCAACCGTAATATAAATCAGATTTATTCTTATACATTTGTTTTCCTTTTTAAATGGTCAAACCATTCAAAAAGAAAACCCACACTACAATATCCTAATGAACTCTTTACAAATGTGCATTCAATTATCCTTAACATTTAAGGACATTAAATATGTTGCCTTTTACGTAAACTGATCAAACTGACATTTCGACGATCAAGTTCTTAGATTTATACTGCAGTTTTAGCCTTATGTTACATTTAACATGATATGATCTTTTATGTATCGATCAAATTGAATACTTGATCTCATAGTACTATTTATTCGCTTATTTCGAATGAACTAATTTCATCAAAGTATCATACATTATGAACTGTGATTGTTCCCCAAATAACACTTATATGCAAAATATATGGATCAAATATCCAAAGTCTTATATTGCTTTTAGAGTTTGAAACTCATAGAATGCAATAAAGGGTCTTGACCAAATAAACATGTAAGTGACCATATTACAAACTTATTAAGTAGTTGTAAAACTGGGAACTTGCATGGGTATAGAAAACATTGACACACAATATGCATTTAATAGTGAGCATATGTTATATTTTCATTTGTCAATTTTCAATTCAGTTCGTTTGTATATATTAATCAATAAACGTTTTATCAATCATATTAAATGCACAAATTCATCATTGTAGATAATTATAACATTATTGAGCATATGTTCTTACAATATTAGAAAGGTTAAATGTTACCATTTCATTTTTCTAATAAGGCTCCCACTAGTCTTTTATGTTTCTCCAAACCCTAAGATGAAACATAAAAGTCTTTCGACTTCACTAGTGGGTGTTAGGACCCGTCTGTCTTGGTATTCTGACCTTGAGTTTGCTCAACAAATCATAGCCCCATAAACAATCGATAACTCCTTATCGGTTGTATCACATACAACTCCTAACCCATGTTTCCTTGTCCTAATCTCATTTAGACCTAGAGTTTGCTCAACAAATCGAAAGAGATTATTCACTCATACCTACCATATCGCGATGGCCTAAGTATAATATATGTACCTTTGGTTTGCTCAACAAATACATATAGTTATCTAACCTCATATATTCAATATATTAATAATACTACATATAACATCCCTAGCTTGATTTGATCAACAACTAAAAAGTATGCAAGTAATTTATTAATATATATGGTAAAGGACAACATTATATTGAAGATTCATAATCTTCAATATATATATATATATATATTGAGTGATATTGACTTATGGAATAATGTATTTCTTATGAAATACCCTCGTGATTCAAGTGTCTGACACATCAAAAATCATGGTATACTTACATTTACATATGTATTTGTCCCTTAAGTCTGTTTGGATTTTTCTAATGTTCCACCTTTAGCTTATACATTCATATCATATCATTTTTATTATCATATAACTTTATATTTCATATCACTTATATAATAGTCTTATGTATAATATTATATGAATTAAATCTTATTTAACTAATTTTTAATTAATTCTTTAATTAATTTTAAATTAATATTCCAATCTTTGGATGCATACAGTTCAAAAAAATTGCGAAAATAAAGAATCAATGTGTCAATTCCAATCCTATCTCCTTTTTTAAGAGATTCCTACTTTTCTAATGAAAGGGAACCCTTATAGTATAACACTATATCTTATATACGTGTATTTTTATTTATTTAATTAATTCAACTAAACAATTTTAATTAAATTATATTAATTTTGAAAATTTATCTTATATACATACATATATACTTATGTTATCTTAACACTTTAAAATAACATAACATATATCAACATATATAATACATGCATATAAGTATTAATTAATTAACTCGTTTAATTTATTTATTTTATTAATCTTATTAATAAATTTTGAATTTTGAAATGAATATTTCAATAGTTTCAAACGTTTTGAACTTTTCATTACATTTTCAAACATTTTGAAAATTTATGTTATATCATAACCTTTTAAAATAAACATGATTTTATTTTAAACTTAACTTTTAAATTTAAAATCTTATCTTCATTTCCAAAACTATTTTGAAAATTAGTCCAAGGCCCAATTCAAATTAGGCTTTTTCTATTAGCAGCAACCTTTGGGCTCACTTCACCTTTCAGGCCAGGCAGGACATGGTACTTGATTAAACCAATTTCAATTCTAGATACCACCTTTCTAGACACTATACTAAGTGTGAAGCTTAATTAGTTATCCCTAACATGAATAATTTAGACCACATAGGCTATTGGACTCTAATACCATTGTTGGAACTTGGTCAGTCCGCAGTGGAAGAAATGGGTGGATTTCAAATTTTTTACCACTTTGGATCATTAATGGGCCTACGAAGTCTAAATACATTTGGATCTTATCTAAATTTTCTTTTAAATAAAAAAATATTTTATTTAATTTGGTAAGTAAAGGAGTTTTAAATTTAATTCAAATAAATATGTAATATGATGGATGTATCAAATATATTTATGTATTTGAATGATAAGGACATCATATGAGTAGCATATAAAAATATGTAAATAAACATGTAAAAGGTTAGAGAAAGAATTTTTTTTCTTTCTCTTAACACAAACAATCAATTAGGGAAAGATGAGCCATAAATGTAGAGAGAGAAACCTTTCATTTCTCTCTCTTTCTGTAATTAGGTTAGTTGACAAATTAACACTATGTAAATAAACATGCAAAAATTAGAGAAAGAAACCTTTTATTTCTTTCTCTTAACGTAAATAATTAATTAGGAAAAGATGGGGCCAAAATGTAGAGAGAGAAACTTTTCATTTTCTCTTTCTCTTTAACTAGGTTAATAGACAAATTAACATTTACTACAGAATTAATACGTGCCTTTGTTGTCTAAATTTTCCTTTTTAAACATGTAAGTAATAGTAACACATGTATATATAAGTTCAACTTACACTTGTACATAATGCATTAGAAGGAATTTTACTAATAGACAAAAGTTGACTTATATTAACAAAAGACAATTACTGAATAGAGGTAAACATTTATGAAGAAGGAAAGATAGAGGCATTTCCTCTTTCCTTTACTCATTCAATCATTGTCATTACAAACCAGTAATTAAACTCTAAAACATATATGCATATAAAACTAATTTTGGCTACTCTCATATTTTAAAATCTAGAGTTAACAAATATAAATCAAGTTTCAATTTAGGAAGAATTTTAAAATTAAAATTATGCTTTTATATAAAAGTAATTTTTTAAACATTGAATTAAAACAACACATTCACACATATATGTAATTAATTACAAGCTACTTTTAATATTAAAATAACAAATAAGTATGAAAAATTAGTAAATTTATACAAAAGTCTGATTATGTTTTTATTATGCTTTCAAACAAAAGAATACATTAGTAAAAGGATTCAAACAAATCATATAAACATTATATTCAATTTATAGATGATTTTTAAAGGACAACATATATAATTTATATTGGTTGAAATAAAATAAAATCAAATAAATGAATTTTTTCAAACGGGAAAAAAAGGGACAACTTAGGCACACTAAATTCGCAAGAAAATTTCAAATCTGAAATATAAGAACAACATGAACAACTAATTAATAAGATATAATATGTCACAGCTCTAATGTTAAAAATGTGTCGCGACTCTAATGTTAAGAATATGGACATGTAATCAAAATGGAATACACAAAATGGATCTAGATCAAATTGATATTATACACATAATTACTAAAGAAGATGTGATAAAAGGGAATTAGGTCAAGTTAAATAAATAAAAACTTATATTCATATGTGATATGCAAGAGATCTAATCATATGAATAAGAAGATTATACAAACAAACAAAATGAAAATTTTACCTTAAGATGTAGCCAAAAGAACGCCCCTTGAATGATGATATCTCCTTAGATCTTCAAGGTCCGCATCATATCCTTGCAAGAGACGGATGAAACACTTTTGCTTTATTTTATTTGATATTTTTTATTTGGAGTTGAAAGATTTTTGAAAATTTGATTTTTTTTTCTGCCATGAGAAGTTAGAAGGAGAGAGAAAAAGAATACGAGAAAGAATGAATCGTACGTATAGAATGAAATAGAGAATTTGTTTTATTCGAAAGAATGAAACCTTTCTCATTCTTTAATTAAAACTTCCCTAATTAATTTCTTTTATTGTCTCTCTCTCCAATACTTTCTTTTTACATTGTGTGTCATCAAATGACATGAAATTCCCATAAACCATGCCATCAAATGATATAAAATTTCCATAAATCATTTTATGCAATTATCTTTTATTTAAACAAACTACATCGATATCGTATATCAATGCGCGCAAATATAGCTTTTATAAATGCATTAAAATAATTTCAAACAACTTCTAAACATCAAATAAATTAAATAATAACTAATATTTCTCAAATATCAATTAATTTAATCAATTTACAATATTTTGTAAATTAATTAAATCGTGTGGTTTTCCAAATAATTGATCATTATGGTTGTGCGACTCAAAGGTTAAATTCAGTTGTGATTAATATCGAACTATTCGAATATTAACGTTCACACATCACTTAGCAGGTGATGTGACATTATTGTTGAATATATCGCTTACACATCTTTTGGTAAAATCCAATTTTACTTATTATAAGCGGTACCCGATAGTGACAATCATTTACACTAATTTACTTTGTCAAAACCGTATCACATTAAGACTTATGGAATTTGGTAATTATCAAAATTCCAATATCATCCATATTTAACTTTATAGTCTAAACACAAAGTCCTTGGTTCAATAATAACACTTATTATTAATCGAACTACTCTGGCTAAATACTTTGACTTTGAGTTGATATTAGTTAATCGTGATACTAACCTCATATAACCGAGGAGATGAATCCTCTCTTGAATAGTGTTTCACTTCTAGTGAATTCACTCAACCCAACTATAGACATTCGATGGTAACCATGCCACAATTTAACTATAATCAAAGCGGAGCTTCCATATTGAAGATCAACAGTATTCTCAAGTCGAGAGAACTAATTAAATTAGTCACATCGATATTTTCTATTTGACCTTAGTTATATTAACCAATAGAAAATTATCCAGTGAGTCATTCCATAGTTATCTAATAACTATTAGTACGTGACCACTTGGTGCCCCTAGCAGCGATAAGTAATGCACTGCCCAACATTTGGAGAGCGTTACGTACTCTAGTCTCAACTGACGTATCGATATCTAGTCTCGATACATCTTGACTAGGAATATTTAAAATGGTATATTGTTTTTCATTATGATAAATTACTTACGGTTACAATACTCTATAACTACTATCACAAAACATACCATTTATGGATTTTCTATTAAATATACCTTTAATTCAGTCAATTAATTAATTAATTAATATAACACATTATATCAAGTATATAATAGAAAGAAGACACCTTTTAGTTTGAACAAGATTGGTTATCAAATTAGATATATGTAACAAATTACATAATTGTCTTTAGGGCACACTCCTAACTCTGTCACTCAGTAATGAGCAAAGACCGACCGGATGACTTATAAGCGTCCGCCTTGAGTCGTTCATGTTAGAATTGTTTTTCTTTGTATTAGTAAACCTTAGGTTATGGGAGTAATCCTATGTACTATAAGGGTTTTTTCTAAAGATCAATCCATTCACGTACCAGTTTTTAATCCCTAGTTCGAGCTAAGGTTTTAGGTGATTTGCACTACTTGGGTAAAGGTTTTTCACTCAATTCTTCGAGGTGAGCACTTAAGTCGGATTATTTAGATTACTGGGAGATTTCTGAAGCACAACTCTAGTCGTACGAGGGAATTTTAGTAGTTAGATCAAGGAACCAGATCAAGTTTCATATGAGAGGAGTTAGGCGATTGACCTTAATTTAACAAAGAAATCCTACAAGCAGACGAATGATTAGAATGTACATTTTTTCATTTTGGATGGTCTTTAGTTATTGTAAATTTTAGTCTAGTACGGCTATAGTTGCTTGGGGTGGTTCGGGAAAAGATTTCTCGACTAGTTTTGTGGTAATACGGATAATCTTCTAAGTGATGAGATGATATTTGCATAGACGAGTGTCGTAGTGCACTTAATGTATTATTCCTATTGACATTGTGTGGTTGGGGTAAGTTTGAACCTGGGAAAACCCAAGCATTTGTGGATCATTATTTAATGATGTTTTAATTAGTAGAATTTTCTCCATTGGAGAATGAATTCTATTTGGCAGAAAAGGAAAGTTGGGACTTAGATTAATGGGTCGATTTAAGAGTTTGAGACTCGAGGATCTAGCATACCATATAAGTACTCCTTTCCATATCAAGAAGGTGTAATAGGCTTTCAGGTATTGGGCTCATTAAAGGAGTTTCTCCACTTAAGCATTTTGTCAATCTTGGAAGTCGAACATACTTGTTGGGATCTATAGTTTGCCATGCACGTTTCAACTATTATTAATCACCATGCATGTTGGTATAGACTCATAAGTTTGTTTTGTTGCTTTGCTTGTTGTTGTTTGTTGTTGCTTGCTATTATTTGATTATTTTTTTTCATTGCTTACTATTGTTTGTTGTTGATTGATTTTTATTTTATTTTTTGAATTTTCATTCTTTTTTGCTTTGTATGATTGGTAATTTGTATCCCAGTTACTATTGCATATTAATTGTTGCTGTTGCTTGTTGATTTCTTATTGTTGCTTATCGTCACCTATTGTTTTTTGCTATTATTCGATTGTTGATTTGTATTGATAGTTGTTGCTTGCTTGTATGTTTGGTAGTATGTTTGTAAATCATTGTTGTATGTTGTTGTTTAATTATGTGCTTGGTTGCTTGTATGCTAATTAAAATTTCCTATATAAAGTATCTATGGAAAGAGGTAGCGATAGTTGCCTAAAATAGATCACGTCATCCATGGCTATTGTAAGGGTCGAGGTACGATCTATATGAGTCTACTACCTTTTGATGTAATTCGGAGTTTATGGTATACTTTGGTATTGACTCATTTGAGCTTACTCTCCAATTGATAATAATGTATAATTGTGATAGTATCAGTTACTACACTAAAAAGTTATGCATGTTCGAGCTTTATGCTACTGTTATGTTGTTGCATAATCCTCTTAGTATAGCACAATAAGGTGCTTAAGAGCTGAAGCATAGCTATTTGGATGCTTATAATTGTGGTTTAGCAATCAAATGGTGAGAGGTTTTCTTAAAAAGTGGTATGTACATTAGGAAATATAAGATGACGTATATTATCGAGTGTTTCCCAGATGCATGATACATCCTAATTTGTTGGAGTTTCCATAATTATTATCGTGTAAGGGAGGTAATACTGAGATTTTCCAAAGTTGATTGTTTGGGAGTTTCAGCCAGTTTTGTTTCTTAATCCTACTCTTAGAAATTTTGGGGATGAAACACTTTTAAGAAGGAAGTATGTAACAACTCGCATTTTAATGACTCGATATTTAAATAATCAATTTAAATATTAAGTCATTAATTAACGGAATGCCCCTTGTGCTTAAGTTTTGGGGACGAGTGGATTGGGATTCGAAACACCTAAAGTTGAGTTGGCTTTTATAACGTGAGAAAAATGAGTATAAACTTGACTATGTTTAGAGTCAATGAATTTTTAAAGTGAATAATGGATGAAAAGAATTTAGTCCAAGGTCCATGAAATAGCCTATAACTTAGCTTACCCTTCATAATTCCATCATTCATTTCATTTCCAACGTTTCTTTTCCTTTTCCTCTCCTAATCTTCTCCTAATTACCCCTTAATCTCCAAGCCCTAAACCTTTCCAATAAAATTCCTAAATTCATATTAAAATCACCATAATTCCTTTCATCCTATTCTCTACAAAACCCATCAAGGGATTAGCTTGAAGTTGTGATTTGGAGCTTCACCTATGATTTAAATATAGGGAAAGCATGGGTTTTGGTGATTAGAACTTGATTTAGGGAAAGGGAGGGTGAGTGGGAAGATGCTTCATATATATTTACTTGTTAATCTTTATTTCATATATTGATGATTATGGAATTATATGAAGTGATTTAGAGATTGTTTGGGTTAAAGTAGGATTGTATCATGTTATGAACCTGATTATGTTAACTCATTATTTGTTTAAGACCTTAATCGCTATTTTTTGAAATAGTTTGGAAACCAAAATTTTGATTATGGGCTAAGTAATTGATTTTGTATGATGCTATTAGTGATTAGAGACTAATCTAGTGATATATTATGTGCATATCATTAGTTAGTCATTATTCAACCATTTGAATGGATTTTGGGAAAAGTTAATAAGCAAATTAAGTAGTTTAGTGGCTCTACACTTATCATTAAAGGAATTAGAGGCCTTATGAAACTTGGTTAGTACTTATAAATATTATTCAAAGTAAAGAAATGTTTTTTATAAGTGAATGGTTTATTTATATTATTTATGTAAAGAAATAATTTTGTAAATAAAGGCGATATTTTGTAAAATAAGTGATTTTATATAATAATATAAAACTGATATTTTATAAAATAGCGATTTTACAAAATAGTATAAAAGTGATATTTTATAATTTTATAAAAGAGCGATTTTATAAAATAGTAAGAAAGTTATATTTTATAAAATAGTGATTTTATAAAATAATATAAATGAGATATTTATAAAGAGTATATTTGTATATGTATAACTTTACTTGTATATAAACATGTGGCTAGCGTATCATGTAGCCAAAGTGACTATCGTGTGTGCAAAGTTGTGTGAGAAGATACTGGACCGAGTAATCGCTTCGATGAAGTCTGAAACATGATTTATAAAATTAAAGTAAGGTTGTGTGTTTTTGTGTGTATAAACATACACAAATGGGTGTATGGGTGTACAAGTAGGCATCACACAAGGTAGAAAAGGCCGGTTATTTTTGTTTTGGCATGTTAGAGGAGGTCGGGTCGCGATTCGCCCGTTGAGCCCTACATATGTAAAGAGCAGACTTCGTGTCAAAATCGATTGTCCAACACATAAGTAACCACTTCCAAAACATCAACCAATGAACTCCGAAGGAGGTCCGATGCGGTGGAGGCATACTTTAGAAGCTAGGGGGCTCATCGGGTGAAGCTACGAGGAGATGACATGCGAATTAGTGGTTGTGGCAATCGATGGCACCTGCCACATACTTTACTGTTTAGGACAGGCTACCACTGGTTAACTGGTGGTAAACCACTGGTGGATTGGTGGGGCACTAACCAAGGCAGTAAAGACCTAAACAAGTGCCATTTAAGCGGGTGCTCTTCCCATGTTTTGGGTACAGGTTCACGTAGAGCTTTGGTGCAACTTCAGAGAAGACTATGGGTTACTCGGGGAGGCGAAAGGCAAGGCGAAGCTTGAGATTCGAATGCAAATGTTACGTGATTCCTATGGGATCAACAACGATTGGGCATTGGATCGGCATGGTGATTGATCACGATTACGTCCGACGAGCATGTAAGATCAAATGAAGTTAATTTGTACCTTCGGGCTTTGACTTCAGGGTACGTATAGTTTAATAAATAGTATCGGTCCTATATTAGTGAGTGTACATAGTATTGATCTTGTATCAGTGACTACACACCATATTGGCCTTATATTAGTGACCATACATGTTATTGGTCTGTTAGTAGTGACCATATGAGGTATTTTATTTGATGTGTGCATATATATACAACATCGGTGTTCCTTTGTGGTCCAATGGTGTATTATATGGGATACGACTATCATCTCTTTATAATAGAGGTGTGTACAAAGATTATTTGAGAATCCGTAATCAGAAGAAAGGGGGTGATGCCAATCACCTACTATGGGATCACATAACACCTATGTTCGATGAGGGACTCGGTGGGGTCCAAAAAGGTCTTAGGTATTTAGAGTAGATCATATGTCACATATGCTTGATAATGAACACAGTGAACTCTACACAAGAGCCATCGCTGAGGATGTGGCTCGAGGTCTGTAGTACATTCAAGTACTAACTATATTTACTATTGGGACTAGGTTTAAAGTATATAGAGTATGTCATATATCATCTATTCTCGATGAGGGACACGATGAGACCTACACGATTCTGATCACATGAAGGCGGGCTCATGGTATATGGTACATTCAAGTACCGACTCTATTTATCTTGGACTCTCAAAGGGAATCATTAGATCACGATTAGACGTCTGTAGTGGACTTCACCCATCATTAATGATGAATATCAATTTATATTCTTCGATCGTCTCTCATTGCTACATTGTGCGTGTTAATAGTTGGTTGATGTTATTACAGTTACTATTATTATTATGTACTTCATGACAGACTTATATTATGATTACCCTACCTTTGTATGTTGGGTTACCTATATCATTGTATATTATTATGTAGCAGTCACATTATATTAGTTGTACCGACTCGTTGATTATAGGAGAAGAGCGGGTAATGGTATGATTTCCTATCTTTTGGATATGTTTGCATTACTTGTTCATGGACAACCCCCCTGAGCCACGATTGTGGAAAGGACCAGTTGTGCCTTAATAGTTCCTGTTTATTTGTATATAATTTTAGTTTACAGTATTTTGAGATAGTTCTCCTCAACCAGGCATTATGTCGGACCCGCGTTTTTTCTTTGTCTTTCTATGTCAAGATAACTTTGGGGTATTCAATTGAGTAGTTTGAGAGTCAGGTGCTTTTGGCGATACGCTTTCAGGATAGCTGGAGCTTTCTATGGAGGCGATGTTGATAATTTGTGTATATACTTCATATTGTAGGAGTATATGACAAATATATATTTATATATGAGGCATTACGTATCAGATATTGTATTTAAAACCCCATATTATAGGGACTTTGCTGTATTCTGACTTTCTTTATGGATATTCATCTATCAATTAGTTCCGCCAGTGCAGTCTCTTATTTATATGTTGTTATCTTATTCTGTTAATGTATATTTATTATATTATATATTGTCATTCCATTGTGAGATTCTGTCGATATGCTATAGTGTAATTTTTGTTTTTAGCTTTCTTTCCCGATAGTTTGTCTTTTGTGGTATTATGAAGACAGACATTGTCATTTGGTTCTGATTTCAGGGTATTACGAAGGGCGGGTTATTACTGATACCGAATGGGATGCATATCGCACTCTATGCATATGCTAACTAACGATTTTGCTCGTAATGCTCCTGGGCCCGAGCAAATTCTAGTATCCAGGGCTCGCATTGTACACCGCTCACCTTCCCCAGAAATATTGTCTACCTTCGAATGACTCAGTAGTCAGATGGCGAATGTGACATGCATTTTGATTACCTAAGTGAAAAGGGAAACCAAGTGACAATGAGCTCGTAGAATTTTCTATCCACACCTAATCCCAATGGAAAGAGTAGAGACCCAACACCTATGGAAGACAAGGTCATCGCTATAGAACACCAGCTTTGGTAAGGTACGCCCGTAGGTCCCCTTCTTTAGACTAACATAGGAGGTCACTAGCCCTATTAGACAATGCCGCTGACTAATAATTCCCTATTGACGCCACACATTACATTCCCTTTAAGATACTGAAGATCCCTTTACTTGTAAGCGCTACACCCTTCCCTCTGGGGCAGACATCGATCTCAGGGAAGAATGACATTGCTAAGGCGAATTATACAATATCAGACAAGGCTCGAATGGGTCACTCGCTTGTATGTCAACCGTTACAACAGGAATCAACCCATGCAAGGGGAGCAGACAAGAATAGATTGATGGTCACCCTCTGTTCTGGGGTGTGGCAGCACTTAGGGATGTGGATAGTTATAGAGTTAAGGGTATGCCATAAGGGTAATTCTATAATTTACTGTAAATTATTAACTCTGTAATAAAATCTCGTTGAAAATAAAAGGTGTTTTTATTTCTATTGTATACTTGATATAATGTGTTATATTAACTGTTTATCTAATTTGAGTATATGTAATAGAAAATACATAAATGGTATGTTTTGTGATGGTAATAATAATATGTTGTAATTATGAGAAATTTATCACAATTAAACATATCGTTCTAAATATTCCTAGTTAAGATGTATCAAGACTAGATATCGATACATATTCTATTGAGACTGGAGTATGTAACGCTCTTTAAATGTTGGATAGTGTATTACTCATGGTTGATTGGGGAACCAAGGGGTTACATACTGATAGTTATTAGATAACTATGGAATGACTCGTTCGACATATAAGATTTTGTTGGTTAATATAACTAAGGTTAGACAGAAAATATCTAAGTGATAATATTACACAGTTCTCTCGACTTGAGAATATAGTTGAACATCAATGGGGACACTCCACTTTGATTATATTTAAACCGTAGCATGCGTCCATTGAACGATTATGGTTGGGTCTGAGTCGAAGCATTGGAAATGAAATACTATGTTAAAGAGAACTCATCTCCTTAATTATATGAGGTTAGTATCATGGCCAACTGTAGTGAACTCAAAGTCAAAGTCTCTAGCCAGAGAAGTTCGGTTAATAATAATTTTTATTATTGAACTAAAGACTTTGTGTTTGAACTGACTAAGACCAAATTTCATAAGTCCTAATGTAATATAAGTTTGATGAAGAGAAATAGAGAAAATAGTTTTCACTAACGAGGATCGCTTAAAATAGTAAAATTGGATTTTACCAAAACCATGTAAGTAATCGATTCAGCCAAACTATCACACCACCAGCTAAAGTGTCATGTGAACGTTAATATTCGAATTATTTGATATTAATCATTGGCCGACTAAGTTTCATACAATCACAATATTGAATACTCCGAATACCACTTGATTTAATTAAATTATAATGTTATTAACTAATTAAGTTAATTAATATTTGTGAAATATTAATTATAACTTTTATTTATTTATGATGATCAATATTGAAAATAGTGCGTATATAAAAGTCAAATACACACGTATCGATATATGATATCGAGCTATATTTGAATTTGATTTAAATGTAGATTTACTGACATAGTTCAAATTAACATGCAGGGCCATAAGGCAAGGGGTATGGCCGGCCATAGATAGGAGTGATTAGGGGTGATGTTTTTGATATTTAGGGTTTGAATTGGTGGAAAAACGAAAGGAACTAGATCCTTGTTTTCCTCTCTATTTCTCTACTTCATTATTTAAACCCACTACCCCTTTCATTTTGAGTTTAGTCCCTCTACTCTAATTCTATCTCTATAGGCCATAAGAACCTAGTACCTTCCCCCTCTGTTTTTCGAACCAAAACAAGGTCATACAAAATTGTATCATGAGGTGTGTTGATCTCTTCGATTGGTAGCGCTTTCTATAAGAGACCGAATTCGTTTAAAGAGTTCCATTGATTCAATATTCGAAGTGATATAATTAGGCTACGACTAAGGTAATTATTTTATTTACATCAATTACATAGATATAGTCAATTATGTTATTATATCACGAATTCTTATATATATTCGTTGTTTATTTATATATATGTAATATTGTTATTAAAAAAAATTGTACGTAAATGTCCATTCTACTTTCGGCCATATAAAAAAATCAAATTTAAAATTAATTTTAAAAGGTCTTTTAAATTAAAAGTTGAAATTTTAAACTAGAAATATATATATATATATATATATATATATATATCTGTGTTTGTGTGAGTTTATAATTGATATTTATATATATCATATATATATCATTTATAAAGTAAATAAATTTAAAAATGAATTTTTTATAATTTTATTTCATTTGAAATTTATTTTTAATATTTTTATATAAAACTTTAAATTTAAATCTGTTATTATATAATTATATATATATAGTAAACTTAATATTGGATGGAATAAAAAAACTTTTTTTTCCATACGGATTCTGAATTTTAAATTTAAACAATAAAAAGGAATTAAATCTGCACTGATTTAATATTTAAAAATTATGATTTAGTCAAAATAATGCATGGCCGAAAATAGATGCTTAAATTATAATAATATTCTAAAAGTATACATATAATATTATTAAAATATATAAATATTTTTAATTTCTGTAATTAAAATTATATTTTTATTTATTTATTTATTTAAATATGCTTTAAAATAAAAAAAATCAAAAGTGTATATATATAAATGATTATTAAAACCTTTTTCTAAATTGAATATTTGAATTTGAATTTAAAGATATTTTAAATCTAGATCTAGTTTTAAAATTTGAAATTTAAATTTATAATTTTAAAATTGTTTTATATTTAAATTATAAGTAATTATTTATCATATGAATACATATATATAAATATAATTACCTTTATAATGTTTGTGTGTGTGTGTGTATATATATATATTTGTGTGTATATGTGCGTAAGTATATTTTATATTATATTAATATTATATTATTGACAGTAAATATGTATATGAATGAGCTAATATGTCCATTGCGGTGTAAATCATAGTACTTACTTATGTGTATGTTTAACCATGTAGAATGTATATGTTGAACGTGCACGCATACATACATACATATATATATGATATGCATATGCACATTATATATCATATATATAATCAAATAAATAAAATAATGATTTTATTTAAAATTTATTTAGATTAGATCTAAATTAATTTAAATTTTATTGGCCTAATATGATCCACAATGGTAAAAAAATTTAAAATTCATCCATTTAATGCGCTACATGCTAGCCCAGTTCTAATAATGGTATTAAAGCCCAATAGCTTATCCGGTCTAAATTAGCAATATTAGGACTAACTAATTAAGCTTACCTATTTAGGAGGGTATCCAGAAAAGTAGTGTCTAAAGTTGGGTTTGGTTAATTAGGTACTCTGCCCTACCTAGCTACTGACCTAGCTCAAAAGGATGGGATAAGCCCAAAGGTTATCCCAAATGTAATGGCCCAAATTGATTTTGGGTCTTATGCTAATTTTCAAACTATGTTTTGAAATCAAATAAAATTTTTAATTTAAAAGATTAAATCTAATATAAGAAAAATTCTATAAATGTTATAAAATATTTCAAAATTATTTTGAAAATTTATAAATTAAATTTCAAAAATTAAATACTAATTAGATTAATAAATTAAAAAATTTAATTAATTAAATAACATATATATTGATATATGTTACATTATCTTAAAGAGTTTAAGGTAATGGAAGTGTATATAATTTTCGAAACAAATTTATAATTAATTAAAATTGTTTAATTATATAAGTTAATTAAAAGTTAGTTGATAAATAATATATATATATATATATATGTTAAGATATATGTGTATAGAAATAGATGTTATAGTATGCATATTCAATTTAAAATGTTTAAATGAATAAAAACATTAATTAGAATGTTAATTAATTTATAAAATTAATTAAAAATATTTAATTAATAAATTTAATATATAAGATTATTATATAAGTTAATTAAATTATAAAATGTTATACAAGAATTAAACTTATATAATATGAATGTATAATAAAAGGTGAAACAAGAAGAAACCCTAATTAGATTTAAGGAATAAATATATACATATAGTACGTATATCGTGATTTTAGATGTGTCCGACACTTGTATAACGAAGGTATTTCAAAAGAAATACATTATCGCATAAGTCGATTTCACTTAGTTAAATATATTAAAGAGTATGAATCTTTAATATAGTTGTTATCCCCTACCATTAATATATTAATATATTACTTGCATACTCCTTAGTTTTTGAGATTTCCTCAACCTATGGATGTTATGTGTAGTACCATTAATATATAGAATATATGAGGCAAGATACATGCATATATTTGTTGAGCTTTCCTTAAGGTATGTGCATTATTTTTAGGTCATCGCGAAATGTTAAGTATGAGTGAATAATCACTCTTTATTTTTTGAGCTTTCCTTAAGGTAAAGATGAGATTAGGACAACGACCACAAGGTTAGGAGTTGTAAGTGATACAACCGATAAAGATTTATCCATCATACGGGGTCCTATGATATGTTGAGCTTTCTTCAAGGTCAGAATCCCAAGGCATAGGAGTCATAACACTCACTAGAAAAGTCGAAAAGACTACTATGTTTCAACTTAGAGTTTTGAGAAACGTAAAAGTCTGGTAGGAGCCTAATTAAAAAAATAAAATGGTAACATTTAACCTTTCTAATATTGAAAGAACATCTACTATGTATAAATCAAACTAATCTAGATTGATAAATTTTTGTGCATTTAATATAATTGATAAAATGTTTATCTGTTAAAATATATAAATGAACTGAATTAATATTGACAAAATATAACAAATACTTACCAAAATTTTTTGCATGGTGTCAATTCAATAACTATGCAAGAGCCTAATTATACAACTACTAGATACATTCATAACATGGTCAGATACGTGTTTATTTGCCTTAGACTATGTATTGTCTTAGATGAGTTTTAAACTCTAAACTATATATATATATATGGATATTTGATCGATATTCAGTCACATATAAATGTTATATGGTGGTTGGTCGTAAATCAAAATATATGAAACTTCGATGAATTTAATTCATATGAAATGAGCAAGTAAACCATAGTGCTTCAGATCGTGTTTTCAATATGATTGATTATACTAAGGATCTTATTGTGTTAGATGTAGCTGTGATGTCCCACCTCTATACTCGCACTAGCCAAGGACACTACGGGGTAATACCGTCAACTAGCATGAAGAATAAGGCTGTTAAGGAGCGACCATCTATGTAATTGCTTTGTGCGAGTACCGATATGTCAGATAATATAACTTACATTTCATTTCAAGAGGAAATCCGACATATCAAATACAAACTCAAAGCTACCACACAGTGGCTATGTGGACTTCGGAAACAAATATAGAAATAAACATAACACAAATCAGTTACAGATATTCATATCACATAGAAGTGTACATCAAAGTAGTGGTCATACAAGATCCACTACATCACAAAAGAATAGATACGAGTGCTAGACAAAAGAATAAGTATACATCAAGGAGTCTCTATCTCAAATGTACGGTAACAAAAACTACTAAGCTAAAGTAGTTAGCCAAAAGTCAGGTGATGAACCCTGATAAGAAGTCAAGCAGAAGCACCTGAAATACCTCGGTCTAACCCGAGTATTATTTAAGAAGAAAATAATAAACGGACCAGTCTAGCTATAAATATCATATAAAATGAGATAGGATAAGAGATATCACAAAAACGTATGATAACAATAATGCCATACTGTGACAAGTATACATCAAATAACGACAAAAATCATACAATATCTCAAATATTCTCAAACACTAAAAAGAATGTCATATTCTTTAAATTGTTCACCAAAACACAAATATTGACAAAACATATCAATGCCAATCACAAAAATCGGTGAAACACAAATTCTAGAAATCATCAACTAGAAATCCAGAAATCACAAAAAGGGAAAGGCCTATCATAAACGGGAGCATGAAAACTCACCAACGCGTGTATCACAAATGGGTCGCTAACCATAGAGCCGGTGCCATAACGTAGTACGTCGAACGCCCGAGGAACCTGAAACTCAAATAATCCGGAACATCGACGTAGTACAGTGTTACGCCCGATGAACCAAACTCCAATAAGCCGGAGCCATGACGTAGTACAGCGAACTCCCGAGGAACCTAACTCAAATAATCCGGAACAACGACGTAGTACAGCGAACGCCCGATGAACCAAACTCAAATAATCCGGAACAACGACGTAGTACAGCAAACGCCCGATGAACCAAACTCCATAAAAACCATAGGTCGCTAGCCTATAAAAATGAGGCGAAGTTCAACATAACTGGGTACAGTCCCCCACGCGGACAAAGAGACATCGCACATCGCTAGTCTAAACCATAAAATGATCATCATTGATCAATAAGAAGTGTTAATTACACTAAGCTAGTAAATAGATGAGTTTAGCTTCATGTCCCATAAACACTGGCTTAACTTAAATATTTACGAACAGATTGTAGATTTCCACTCGAAAATTGTCACAAGATATTAATCGAACAAGTCTAAGAATTAACCGACAAAGTAAACGCAAGCGTTTCATACCACTTGTTTTGCTAAGCCGTTTAATTAGATTTCTCATACGAATGAGGTAAAGGTTTGTATATACTAATAGATTGGATAACGGTTTTAAAAACGAGCTTTGCATTAAAAATAGTGTTGAAATCGTTTTTGTGAAAGAGTTTGAGTATTTACTACTAGTATAGAAACCTTTGTATTTAAAAGTGACAAATCACAAAAATGATTGTAAAAACAATCAATCACCAAAAATTCACATTCGAAGACGTGAATCAAATCCATAGAAATCGATACTGAATCCATCAAAACGGATATTCTCGAAAATCCCGAAAAAGAAGTCATCGAAGTCGATAAATGATAACAACAAATCGGATCATCAAGAATCGATTAAAAATCGGAAACCCACACAAAACTGCCTAAATTAGGCAAAATGCACCTTTCCCAAATTCAGTCGACTGATTCATGCCTAGAAACTCTCGGTTTCTAGGTTCAATCGACTGGCCATATACGTCAGTCGACTGATACAGGGACAAAAGGTTTTCTGTTTCCAAGTCCAATCGACTGAACTGTATGGTCAGTCGACTGATACAAGAACAGAAAGTTTTCTGTTCCTAGATTCAGTCGACTGACCTTACAGTTCAGTCGACTGACCTTACAGTTCAGTCGACTGAACTGTCATTTGCAGTATTTTCAGTCTAGCCCAAGAAGGGGCAAAAATCCAAACTGGAAGTGATCGGACGAGCAATGGAGACTAGGGATTTATGCCAAGCGACAACCCAGCCTTATAGGCTCTTCGAAACACCCCAACAACATGTTCAAACATCAAAGATAGGATTTTTAAAGATTTGACTTCAAAACACCAAAAATTGAATATTCATCAAACCAATTCAATTCAAAGGCAAATGGACAAGGAATAGATGTTAGGAATTACTACCTAACAACTATCAAAGATATAGACATAGATGTGAGTTCAAAAACTCACCTTTAAAACTCAAAGACACGAATGAGAAGCTTTAAAACAAAGGAAAGACCAATTCCTCTTCAACTTCAACTCTAGAAGCTCCAATCTATGCTAATAAGCAAATATTTCCTAAGTTAGGGTTTAGGAATTTCTGAAATTGAAGGGAGATAGAGATGGAGAAGATGAAGAGGATGCTTACCTAAGCTTCACCTTGATTTTGGACTTGAATTTGAGTTTCCTAAACAAAACTAGGGTTTAGGAATTTCCATTTACCTTTCTTTCCCCAATTTTTATTAAAAGCTTGAGTGTTAGGAAATAGAATGAGTGAATGGATGAAGAGGAGTGGAGTTGGGTTATTTGTTAGGTTGGTGGGCTGAAACCCAAACCCAAAGCCCTAAATGAAAATATCAAAATTTTACTCAACTCCAAACATATTGATGTTTATACTCAAAAAGGTCACAAATGCCATTTTGGACTCAATGGAAGTGGTCTCAAGTCCTAATTCGACTATTTGCAAAAAGTGACATTTCGGACTTAAATCCGACTAACGATGCTATATTTAAATAAATCATTTAAATATACAATCGTAAAATATGCGGGTTATTACAGACTCCCCTCCTTAAAGAAATTGCGTCCTCGCAATACTTAAGAAAAAGAAATAAAAAGTAACAACCATACAAAGGCATAACAACACAAAACGAAGAAATTTTGAAATGAGAAGTTCACCCTAAAGAGTACGAGAGAGCAAGTCCAGATGTGTTTGCTCGATGAATTCTCAAGATTCCCAAGAGCAATCCTTAGGATTTGAGGACCATTGAACTTTCACAAGAAGAACATCTTTATTTCGAAGGCGTTTAACCTCCGAAGCAATGATACGAATAAAATGTTGCTCATAAGTCAAATTTAGTGAAACTTCAATTTCTTCAATTACATCGGGCTCAAGAATAGAATCGGAATCCCTAAGGTATTTCCGTAGTTGAGAGACGTGGAAAACGTCATGAATAGCAAAATATTGAGCCGGTAATAAAAGAGGCGATAAGCCACGGAACCAATGCGTTCGGTGATGGGAAATGGACCAACATATCAAGATGCTAATTTTCCCGATCGACTGAAACGCACAACACCCTTCATAAGTGAAACACGAATAAAATCTGGACCTAAAACCAGCTTCTCAACGGCTTCAAGCCAACACGAAGGAGATCGGTACGGCCTTCCGTAGAGTGCCTCGAAAGGTGCCATACCAATACTAGATTGGAAGATATTATTGGAAGAAAACTCAACAAGAGGAATATGATCTTCCCAACTTCCACCAAAATCAAGAACACATGCACGAAGGAGATCTTCAAGAGTTTGATTCACATGCTCGGTTTGTCCATCAGACTGAGGATGATAAGCGGTGCTAAAATTAAGCTTTGTTCCCAAAGCTTTTTGAAGACCTTTCCAAAAATCCACTAGTAAATAATGGATCACGATCGATAACAATAGAAGTAGGAACTCCATGCAATTTAACAATTTCTTTGACATAGGGTTTAGCCAAAAGAGGTACGGTCCAAAAAAGAAGGATGAGCCTCAAGGCTACACAAAACAAGAGATGAACATAAATTGGATTCACGATCTCGAATCTCACAAGTGAATAAAGTCTCGAGATCATTCCATTCAGATATCATCATAAAAACAACCGCTTGTTGCTTACGACTAAGGGCATCGGAAACACGATTTCCCTTTTCAAAAGTATAGAAAATATCAAGATCATAAGATGCAAGGAACTCGAACCAACATAGTTGACGCAAATTAAGTTCATTTTTGAGGAAATAAATACTTCAAAGATTTATGATCGGTGTAGAGAACAATTTTCTCTCCCAAAAGATAATGACGCCAAATTCTAAGGGCGAAAATAATAGCCGCGAGCTCTAGATCATAAGTGGCATATCTAGTCTTGGCAAGCTTTAATTGTCACGAAGCATATGTGATAACACGTTCCCTTTTGCATGAGAACGGCATTCAAACCAATACGACTAGTATCGGTATAAACAATCAATTCTTGGTTCCCTTCGGGAATCGCAAGAATAAAAGCATTGGAAAAGAGTTCTTATCCTCTTTCCCGAAAAGCTAAGACATTCAAAATTACAATTAACTTTATGTAATCATCTTTTTAGAAAAAATTACTTATTACAAGTCAATTTACTGTGTCTGACTGTCTCATCATAGCGTTTAGGAGATTCCTATTGATAACGTTGATCAAGCGCATCGACCAGAATTCTTAAAGCACTCAATGGGCAAAACAACACAAAATCATCTTATATATGATAAACATGTCTCTTACAAATTTTACGAATATTCTTTGCTCGTTTTAAGATAAAAATCCTATCATACTTATAAATATATTATAAAAAAGATTTGCAAATTTTAAATTGTTGTTTTCATCCATAATCAATAAATACAAGGATAAACTCATCGAGATATTCGTAGAATACTCGATTCATAAGATGGATGAAATAAGGTAGAAGGTTCGTCAAACTGAATGACATAACGAACCACTCATAAGAACCATAACGAGTACGGAATGCGGTAAGTGGAAGGCTACCCTCCGCAACTCGTAGCTGATGAAAATCGGTGGCAAGGTCGAGTTGAAAAGACCTTAGCACCACTCAATAGATTGCTTAGGTGGTAATCCTATGACAAACTCAAATATACCGGAAAATTCACAAACTACTTGAATGAGAGAAATAACACTTTCCTCATCAAGTGGGTTTAAAGAATAAAATGATGCCACCGAATTTGGAAATCAAAATCATTAAAAACAATAGAAATCTGCTTAACAGATTGAGAATGTCGAAGATGGATAGTACTCTCAGGACATAGGATATGGGCTTTATAATGATTAAGCCAATCCTTTCCCAAAAATCAATTCTAAATTCAAACTAACGCTTAACATGCAAATCGGCTCGAAAAGAATGATACATAAAATAATCTCGACATCTTTACAAAGCAAACTGAGTGTTGCGGATCCACCAACCGGATTTGAAATTTTCAGTGAAGTCATCAAGTCCATAATATTTAAAGAGAAATAATCAACAAGTTCTTTTGATATAAATAATGAGATGAACCCGTATCAAAAAGAACTCGAATAGGATAATCACAAAACAAATTAATGTTATTAAGTATAGAAGGAGAATTACCTTGGCCAAGAGAAGTGTCACTAGGAGCTTGCACAACATTCAACTCTCCCTCTCTCCTACTTTGGAGTATGGGACATGTAGATATAAGATGTCCCGAACTTTTGCAATAACGACAAAAAAATAGTTTTGGCACTCATTTGCATAGTGGTCCGTAGAACCACAATTGTAGCATCGTCCATGACTAGAGGTAGGAGTCTTTGCTACCGAAGTTTCTTACTTCCCTTTCTTGTTGGGATTGGGGCCTTTGAACTTAATAGGCCTCTTCATGTTATTGTTGAAGTTCTGTTTGGCACGCACAACTTCAACATCACTTTCTCTATCGGCCTCTTCAAGCCGAAGAGCGATATCTACAAGCTGATCGAAAGGAACTTCTAGTTTCAGAAGTAAAGGCTTTTTGAGGTTCTTATTCAACCCATAAACAAATCTCTGATTTTTCTTCAATGGGGTATTATTATACTCGACCCTATATTTAGAAAGAGATTCAAAAGATGTGACGTAGTCGGTCACTGAAGATTTACCTTGAACAAGGTCAATAAAGCGTCGAGCTAAAGTTACTTTTTCAGCCTCTAGCACAAACTTCAATTTTCGAACCTTTCCCGGAATTTCTCCCAAGTAAGATCCGCTTAAATAATTTCCGAAAACAAAAGCTCATACCAATCTAATGCTCTTTCTTGGAGCATGCTAGAAGCCACTTGGACTCGATGTAGATCCACAAGATTCATGCGAGAAAAGATACGATCGCATGATCTCAGCCAAGCTTGGATTTCTATAACGTTTTCAGAACCCTTGAATGGCCTTCCACCCAAAGCGGTATAATCTCTACACAAGCGTGCAAACCCGGACTTAGGTTGAGTAGGCGCTGGAATGGGTCCGGCAGCTTGGGCATTGTTCACAAGATCTAAAAGTTGTTGAGTAGACATAAATACTCCATCCTGAGGAGTAGCACTGGATTGACCAGTGCTAGGACGGCCTGGTCTAACCATTTATCTTCTTTAATAAAGAAAAAGAGGAAAAAGGTTATTCACAAAATGAATATCAAACAAACTTGATTGATAAAACAAGGCATCATAAAAAGAAATAGGATAGATCGGTACAAAGACTCAATTAAATCCTATGGCACGATTCCTAAGAAAGACTTAGGACAATGATCCTTGCTAGATTATTCTACATTGTTCCGAAGTTTGGCTCTAATACCAAGCTGTGACCCCCCACCTCTATACTCACACTAGCCAAGGACACTACGAGGAAATGCCGTCAACTAGCACGAAGAATAAGGATGTTGAGGAGCGACCATTTGTGTAATTGCTTTGTGCGAGTACCGATATGTCAGATAATATAACTTATATTTCGTTTCAAGAGGAAATCCGAGATATCAAATACAAACTCAAAGCTACCACACAGTGGTTATATGGACTTCGGAAACAAATATAGAAATAAACATAACACAAATCAGTCACAGATATTCATATCACATAGAAGTGTACATCAAAGTAGTGGTCATACAAGATCCACTACATCACAAAAGAATAGATACAAGTGCTAGACAAAAGAATAAGTATACATCAAGGAGTCTCTATTTCAAATGTATACTAACAAAAACTACTAAGCTAAAGTAGTTAGCCAAAAGTCAAGTGACGAACCCTGATAAGAAGTCAAGCAGAAGCACCTGAATTACCTCGATCTGACCCGAGTATTATTTAAGAAGAAAATAATAAACGGATCAGTCTAGCTATAAATATCATATAAAATGAGATAGGATAAGAGATATCACAAAAACGTATGATAACAATAATGCCATACTGTGACAAGTATACATCAAATAACGACAAAAATCATACAATATCTCAAATATTCTCAAACACTAAAAAGAATGTCATATTCTTTAAATTCTTCACCAAAACACAAATATTGACAAAACATATCAATGCCAATCGCAAAAATCGGTGAAACACAAATTCTAGAAATCATCAACTAGAAATCCAGAAATCACAAAAAGGGGAAGGCCTGTCACAAATGGGAGCATGAAAACTCACCAACGCGTGTATCACAAATGGGTCGCTATCCCATGGTCGCTAACCATAGAACCGGTGCCATGACGTAGTACAGTGAACGCCCGAGGAACCTGAAACCCAAATAATCCGGAACATCGACGTAGTACAGCGTTACGCCCGATGAACCAAACTCCAATATGCCGGAACAACGACGTAGTACAACGAATGCCCGATAAACCTAACTCAAATAATCCGAAACAACGACGTAGTACAGCGAATGCCCGATGAACCAAACTCAAATAATCCGGAACAACGACGTAGTACAGCGAACGCCCGATGAACCAAACTTCATAAAAACCATAGGTCGCTAGCCTATAAAAATGAGGCGAAGCTCAATAGAACTGGGTACAGTCCCCCACGCGGACAAAGAGACATCGCACATCGCTAGTCTAAACCATAAAATGATCATCATTGATCAATAAGAAGTGTTAATTACACTAAGCTAGTAAATAGATGAGTTTAGCTTCATGTCCCATAACCACTGGCTTACCTTAAATATTTACGAACAGATTGTAGATTTCCACTCGAAAATTGTCACCAGATTTCAATCGAACAAGTCTAAGAATTAACCGACAAAGTAAACGCAAGCGTTTCATACCACTTGTTTTGCTAAGCCATTTAATTAGATTTCTCATACGAATGAGGTAAAGGTTTGTATAACTAATAGATTGGAAAACAGTTTTAAAAACGAGCTTTGCATTAAAAATAGTGTTGAAATCGTTTTTGTGAAAGAGTTTGAGTATTTACTACTAGTATAGAAACCTTTGTATTTAAAAGTGACAAATCAAAAAAATAATTGTAAAAACAATCAATCACCAAAAATTCACATTCGAAGACGTGAATCAAATCCATAGAAATCGATCCCGAATACCATCAAAACGGATATTCCCAAAAATCCCGAAAAAGAAGTCATCGAAGTCGATAAATGATAACAACAAATCGGATCATCAAGAATCGATTAAAAATCGGAAATCCACACAAAACTGCCTAAATTAGGCAAAATGCACCTTTCCCAGATTCAGTCGACTGGACTGTATGGTCAGTCGACTGATTCATGCCTAGAAACTCTCGGTTTCTAGGTTCAGTCGACTGGCCATATACATCAGTCGACTGATACAGGGACAGAAGGTTTTCTGTTTCCAAGTTCAATCGACTGAACTGTATGGTCAGTCGACTGATACAAGAACAGAAAGTTTTATGTTCCCAGATTCAGTCAACAGACCTTACAGTTCAGTCGACTGAACTGTCATTTGCAGTATTTTCAGTCTAGCCCAAGAAGGGGCAAAAATCCAAACCGGAAGTGATCGGACGAGCAACGGAGACTAGGGATTTATGCCAAGCGACAACCCAGCCTTATAGGCTCTTCGATACACCCCAACAACATGTTCAAACATCAAAGATAGGATCTTTAAAGATTTGACTTCAAAACACCAAAAATTGGAATATTCATCAAACCAATTCAATTCAAAGGCAAATGGACAAGGAGTAGATGTTAGGAATTACTACCTAATAACTATCAAAGATATAGACATAGATGTGAGTTCAAAAACTCACCTTTAAAACTCAAAGACACGAATGAGAAGCTTTAAAACAAAGGAAAGGCCAATTCCTCTTCATCTTCAACTCAAGAAGCTCCAATCTAAGCTAATAAGCAAATATTTCCTAAGTTAGGGTTTAGGAACTTCTGAAATTGAAGAGAGATAGAGATGGAGAAGATGAAGAGGATGCTTACCTAAGCTTCACCTTGATTTTGGACTTGAATTTGAGTTTCCTAAACAAAACTAGGATTTAGGAATTTCCATTTCCCTTTCTTTCCCCCATTTTTCTTAAAAGCTTGAGTGTTAGGAAATAAAATGAGTGAATGGATGAAGAGGAGTGGAGTTGGGTTATTTGTTAGGCTGGTGGGCTGAAACCCAAACCCAAAGCCCTAAATGAAAATATCAAAATTTTACTCAACTCCAAACATATCGATGTTTATACTCAAAAAGGTCGCAAACGCCATTTTGGACTCAATGGAAGTGGTCTCGATTCCTAATTCGACTATTTGCAAAAAGTGACATTTCGGACTCAATGGAAGTGGTCATATTTCATATGTTATTGTAGTAATGGCAAGAATAGTGAGAGCGTACTATATAACACTTTTGGCGATAGCATCAAGTTAAAAAAAAATTTCATAAACATAACAAATATTATTTGTGAAGTAATAATTATTTTCAGTACTGACTGCAAATATACGTAGTTCTATTTTAATATGAATATTTTGGATATTCATCATAAAATAAAATTATAACAATGGTATTTGTTTTCATTGCAAAAGTGATGCATTAAAAAATACAGAAGTATCTGGATTTTTTTTCAATTATTTTGGAATCGTGGACTAGGCTGTAGTTTTGAGAAATAATTCTTTAATGATATGATTATGAATCATATGCACTAGTGAATTATATCTCAAATGATAAAGGGCAAAACACCTATGCAGTAAGTGCGTAAGAGTTGGTGAACCCTTGGGATTGATGCATATTAATGTATGCGATCGTAAGCCTAATAACACCAAAAATGGTTCCTTGTACTTTGTTAAAATCACTAATGAATTATCACAGACATGAATCTGTGTATTGGATACACACGTAGTATGCCAATGGTAAGCTCATATAATATAAAACGAAACTAAATAACCTAACATGCAAAAGAAAATAATATTATTTGATTAGATCGAATAGGTGAGTATGTTGGAAATAGTTCAATTGTATCTTAAAATGAATAAATATTCAATCTCAAAAGTCGCTCCTTCTTATGATACGTAATGGTGTATCGATAAGGAGTAATCGAACTTTGTTAAACAAAGTATAATTGATAATGAGTGAAGTTGAGTTAACTTCTTTCTATAAGGTTGTGTACTTAAGAGTAGTACATAAGGTAAAAATTAATTTCATCTAAAGAATAGTTTACAAAAACATATAAGATAAGATTATATAAGAAACCTAACATATCCTAGGTTAAGGAGTTGATAGGTTGTGGGAGTCAAAAGACAGTATGTTATAATTGTTTGTGAGGGATCTTGTATAGACCACCCAAAAGGAAGTTGGGAACAATCAATAATAATTGACTAATTTATGTTTTGAACATAAGTTTCATCAATTAAAACCAAATCAGTAATATATATATATATATATGTATGTATGTATGTATGAAGGGAAAATCATAAAATGTTTATGTATATCTATTGGATTGCACTAAGAAATAATTATTGTTTCAGGAAACACTAACTTCATGAAAAATGAATTTTTTTTAAATTATTGGTAGTAAAATGGATTTGGATACGATCCAAAGATAAAACTGGTTACGAAGGGATGAAATGAAACTAATCAAACTTAAATTAACACAATGCATTAGAATGTATAATAAGTATTCTCCCGCATTAAAGAGAAACTATGAGTTTCTTATCAATGTCAAGAATAGATATTCCTCAGTTGTAAATAAAACATTAACAGTATTGACTTTTCCATATGGTATGATGCACAAATCCGAAATGAATTCCAAGTATATGGTCAAAATATGATTTTCGTAGTTGTACCTAAAGGGATATGATCCATCCACCACAAATTTGTCTTCAAGGGAAAGACTAATGCAATTGGAATATAGTGAGCATTTTTTTATACGAATAACATCGTAAATTTTAATTATTGAAATTAACGTAATAGATTTGTCATTGAATGTGCTCAAGTATATTCGGTTTACTCATTAAATTATCGCCTAGTATGACTTTGTGTTTTGCTACATATGTGTTGAAACGGAAAATTCAAAATAATGATTTAGAATAGATTATTTACATATAACAACCAAAGTGTCTCGAAGTCGGTGGGAGCAATATTAAGTTTATGGGTTTCTCAAATATGATCGAAGAATGGATACGAAGGAATCATTCAACAAGCATTAAAGTTGGACAAGCATTTTAATATAAACATCCAATAGTTTGATTTTCAATCAAAATGTAGAGAAAGCGTGTGTAAGAAAGAACATTAAAAAAGATGCATAGGTATTTCTAAAGTATGAGTAAACAAAATATTGATGACTGTTAATGATCTACTTATGTTAAAATCAATTCCAATGTGGTTGTTTAAATTCACAATGTGGGATTTGAAAAACACCTTTTATAATTAGTATAAAAGGATGTTAAGAATATCCCAAATGATATGCACAAACATTATATTAGTATGTATAATATGGAGCATGTAAGATGGATTTCTTATGCATTGACAATAGGAATTATCATACAAGTTGTATTGACTATAATATCGTATTTAGCTAATGTGTTTGATACATGAAGCAAATATCAAATCCATATTAGGATCACTAAATGGTAGTTAAGAGTCAAGTATTTGCGAAATATTAGAGTATTGTTTATAAAAATCAACGAGTTCTTATAAAAAGTATTCGGGTCGAACTTCATAGGTAATATCGAGTATAATGTGTCAATACTAAATTCATGTTCAAACCTTAGTTAAGGTGCTTTTAGTTGGAAATGTTCCCAATGAAAGGTTATTGCTGATTCAACTAAAAGGCTAAGTACACTACCTTAAATAATGCCATAATAAAATGTAATGTATATATAAATATAAACGCACAAATATATAACCGAGCTACGAGTGATTCCAAGTGTTGAGAATATTATTGCATTGTTATATGATAACAATGTCATGATACAGATCATGAAAGAACCAAGAGCTTACTAAAAGTTAAGAACCATACTTTGAAAAGATCCACATGATAAAGGCAGTTTATATGCATCAGTGAGATTTGATTGACAGAGTGGATAATTAAAGCGGCATAGCAGGTCCATTCCCGAAGGGACTGGCTCGATCATCTCTCATCAAACTGATCAAATGGATGGATAAAGATTCCATAATTGGATCCAGGTGCAAGTGAGAGATTGATAGAGTTAGGGTATGGCCTACGGGCAATTCTGTAATTTACTTTAAATTATTAACTTTGTAATAAAATCTCATTCGAAATAACAGGTGTTTCTCTTTCTATTATATAATTTATATAATGTGTTATATTAATTATTTATTTAATCTGAGTATATTCAATAGAAAATCCATAAATGATACTTTTTGTGATAGTAATTACAATGTGTTGTGATCATGAGAAATTTATCACAATGAAAATAAGCATATTGTTTTAAATATTCCTAATCAAGATGTATCGAGACTGGATATCGATAGTCCATTGAGACTAGAGTGCGTAATGCTCTCCAAATGTTGGGCAGTGTATTACTCATGGCTGTTGGAGGTACCAAGGGGTTACGTACTAATAACCATTGGATAACTAGGGAATTATTCGCTTGATATATAGTTTCCTTTGTTGGTTAATATAACTAAGGTTAAATAGAAAATATCGAAGATAATATGACACAGTTCTCTCAAGTTGAGAATACTGTTGAACTTCAATGTAGACACTTCACTTTGATTATGGTTAAATCATGGCATGGCGTCCATCGAACGACTATGGTTTGGCTTGAGTTGAAGTATTGGAAGTGAAACACTATTTAATAGAGAATTTATCTCCTCGGTTATATAAGGTTGGTATCATGGTCAACTAAATTCACTCAAAGTCAAAATCTCTGGCCATAGCAGTTTAGTTAGTAATAATTGTTAATATTGAACTAAGGGTTTTGTGTTTGGACAATACAAGCTGAATATGGACAATATTGGAATTTTGACTAATACCAAATCCCATAAGTCCTAATGTGATATGGTTTTGACAAGGATAAGTGGTGTAAATAATTATCAATGCTAAGGACTGCTTAAAATAGTAAAATTAGTTTTTTACCAAAATTATGTAAGCGATAAATTCAGTCAAACTATCACACCACTAGTTAAAGTGACGTGTGTAACTTTAATGTTCGGATTGTTCAATATTAATTGCCGATCGAATTTACACCTAAGGGGTCACACAACCACAATATTGAATACTCTGAATACCACCTGATTAATAAATTATGATTGTCATAAATTAATTAATATTTGTGAAATATCAATTATAAAAATTTATCTGATTTATGTTGATCAGTATTCAAAATAGCGCGTATATAAAAGTTATATACACACGTGCCGATATACGATGTCGATTTACATTTGAATTTGATTTAAATGTTGATTTACCGATATGGTTTGAAATAGCATGTAGGCCCACAAGGGCCAAGGTATGGCTGGCCATAAATAGGGGTGATGTGAGTAGTATTTTTATATTTAGGGTTTGAATTAGTGGAGAAAATAAACGATCTAGATCCTCTTTTTCTTCTCTCTATCTCTCACTGTCCCGCATTCCTTATTTAAACCTACTACTCCCTTTCATTTAGAGATTAATCTCTCTACTCCTCTTCTATCTCTATAGTTTGTAAGCACCTAGTACCCTCCTTATCTATTTTTCAAAGAAAACAAGGTTAAATAAAATTATATCAAAAGGTATAGATCTCTTCGACTGGTGGCATTTTAGGGAAGAGACCGAATTTGATTCAACATTCGAAGTGTTATAATTTTTTTGATCGAATTCAAAATGTTATAATTAAGTTACAACTAAGGTAATACTTTTATTTACATCACTGTCAAAGACATAGTCAATTATGTTATTATACCTAAATAGGATATATTAAAACATAAAAACTTATATGCATTTGTTGTCAATTTGTATATATGAATATCGTTATTAAAAAAATTGTATGTAAATGTCCATTCTATTTTCGGCCATAATAAAAAATTTCAAATTAAAATTAATGTTAAAAAGGATTTTGAATTAAAAATTGTATTTTTAAACTAGTATTTTTATATATGTGTTTATGTTTATGATTGATATTTATATATCATGTATATATATTATTTCAAAAGAATATAAGTAATAAAAACAATTTCGAATAATTTTATTTCATTCGAAAATTAAATTTTTTATTTATTAAAATAAAGCATTAAAAAATTATTATTATATAATCATATATATATATATATATATATAATTATGAAATTAATATTGTATGGAAATAAAAAGACATACTTTTCTGTATGGATTTTAAATTGTAAATTTAAATAAAAATTTGAGAAATTAAATCTGCATGGATTTAAAATTTAAAAAATAAAAAAATTATGATTTTTTGAAAATAATATATGGTTGAAAATAGATGCAAAAAAATAATTTTTGTAAAGTGTATATATAATATAATATTATTTAAATATATAAATGTTTTAGTTTTTATGTAATTTAAAATATATTTATATTTATATGAACTAAAAAAAATTTGAGTAAAAAAATATTTTTTTATATGTGTGTGTGTGTATATATATATGATTTTAAAACTTATTTCTAAATTCAAATTTTGAATTTGAATTATAAAGATATTTTAAATCTAGATCTAATATTAGAATTTCGATTTTAAAATTAAATTTTGTATTTTAAAATTGTTTTATATTTAAATTATATGTAAATTTATCATATGAATATGTATATATATAAATATAATTACTTTTATAATACATACATAAATATATATATATATGTATGTATGTGTGTGTGTGTATAAATGTATATATATGTATATAAATGTATATATGTTTCATTTATATTAATATTATATTATTAACAACAAATATGTATATGAAGGGACTAAACATGTTTGTTGCGGTGTAAATCTCAACACTTAACGGGCATGTTAAACCATGTACACTGTGTATGCCGCATATGCACGTACATGTGTGTGTGTGTGTGTGTGTGTGTATGATACACATGTGCACATTATATATCAGATATATCATCAAATAATTTTTTTATTAATTAGTTAAATAAAATAATGATTTTATTTCAAAAATGTAGATTAGATCTAAATTAATTTAGACTTCATAGGTCAAATAAGATCCAAAGTAGTAATTTATTTGAAATTTAACCCGCTGTGTGCTGGTCTAATTCTAATGTAGAGAATTGCAAAAGAAGCATGCTTCCTCATTGATCGGCTACTTCTAAAGGGCCAACGGTATTGTGTAGGTGGAGGAAACGGACCTATCTGACAAGAGGAAGAGGAAAGACGAAAAGACAAACACTACTCTCACAACTAGGGTAGCCATAGAAGAAACGATCATTAGAAGCATAACAAAATACACTTCGGGAATGAATCATAGTTCAAAGCTAGGTATTATGACGAAACCACTTTAAACCGCATTGTGGAATCCTTGTATCTTTCTCAAGGTTTCACATCTAATACCAGAGGTATCCTCCCACCCATTCCGAGCAAAGGGAGGAGCCCAACGAAAATGATAATACTGCAAGTTCCATCAATTGCACGACCACGCTACAAATGAGAGTTATCATGTAACACCTCGTAAATTTATGAAAGTAAATAACTAAATTAAAAAGGATAAAATTATAATTTTACTTAAAGGGAAAAATAGTAAATTTTTACAAGGATTGAAATTCGGCTTGGGACCTATCCATCGCATCTGGAATGCCGTTTACAATCAAAAAATATATATAACTAGTTGAATTTTGTTTAACAAACTAGAAATTAGAAGAAGCCAGACCCGGTGGCATTTTCGAATTATATTAATTTCAAGATTTTAGGCTAAACATATGTTATTTCTACCTATAAATAGAAGTGTAAACCCTATTTTCTAATCTTATTTTAGTCCAAACATCCTACCCCTAATCATCACCAAATCCTAGGAAAATTCAAAATAAAAATCTCTTTTTTTACCATTTCATTTCTTCTTCCTCTTCCCTCTTCTCCGAAAACTTTGAAAATTCATAACCTCCCCATTTCTCAATGGATTTCGATGAAATAAGTGTTAAATCAAAGGATATTAATAATACTATGATCTCATAGAGGCTAAATTTATTAGATTGGAGGAGCGGTAGACCCGGATAACGAAGAACAATGATGAAATCTCATACACCATTTTTACCATTCTCCATCAAACTTCAAAATGGCGTTCTCTCTCATTTCTTAACAAATTTTGATGGTCTACCCATCGAATTGATCACAGAGACAAGTGCTATGATTTATGAAAGGAATATTGGTGCAAAAAGAACATGACAACAGAGACATGGTTGAGTTCTTCTTCATTTGAGAGTTTCAGTTAGTGAGAATCATACTATTTGTGTATATATTGATAATACGTAGTAATTCACCCTTTTTGGTATTAAATCAAATTATTCATGATGAAATTAAAGAAAAAATATGATTTTTTATATGTACTTGATTAGGATCTAGTATGTCAAGGCTAGATGTTAAAAAGGTGTTTTTTTAATTTAAAATAGACAAAGCTTGATCCCACCCTAATTAAAAAGTGTAAAAACAAAAAAGCACTCCAAATTAGATATATATATCAAAATTTTATTTCTTGATTATATGAACACATTGGTGTTCATTCGACGAGATAAAGTAATATTAATTAAGTAAATAATTTAATAAATTATGAAAATTCCCATGAACTTTAAATGCTTATTACTTTCGCATATGACCTCTCTTTCACGCGTGATTCACGACATCGCGATCGTGGTGAAATGAGGAACAATTCGATATGTTTTTTCTTTGTTTATGGAAACTTCAAAAAGGCATATTTGTTTGGGTAGGTTCATTATAAATTGTTTGACTAACGATTACGACGATAAGCATTACTGTACATTTTTCAGTGTAATAAGTTCTTCGATATAACCAGCAACGTCTAATAATGACAATTATGAGTACAAGTATTGTGATACATTCTTTAGAGGAAATGGGTTCTTTCATGTAACTGATGACATCTAACGATGACAATTACGAAGGTAAGCATTACGATTCATTTTTCAGAGAAAATGAGTTCTTCGGTATAGCCGGTAATGTTTGACGACACTGTTGTGGTGCATTTTTTAGAGGAGGCGAGTTCTCGGAGCATGATTGAGGATGATGGCCATGGTACATTTTTCAAAGGAAATGAATTCTTCATTGTGGCCGATGATGTCTAATGATGGTGATTTTGAGGCATTATGGTTCTCTTTCTAGAGGAAATGAGTTCTTTGGTGTGGCTAATGATGTATAGCGATAGTGGGAGAGACATGTAGTTCTTCAAAGCGAGTTGCATACGATTTGATGATATGGTACATTCAAAGGAGCTGAGTCCTCCGTGTATGATTTGGTAATGGTGGACTAAGACATATGGTTCCTTAATTGCTAGTCGCACATGTTTGTTTAATCATGAGTTTTGATTCATGACAAAAAGCTTAAACAATTAAGTGATGAGACTATACGATCAAGCGACAAAAAGAGAATGAGATATGCTATTAAACTACAAAGGAGACAAGACTTCAAATCTAAGTATAGTATGTTTATTTATTGAAGTTTTAGTCATTAGATATAGGTTGAAATTGTTAAAATCTATCCTCAAGTAGTTTACACAAAATCAAAGTTGTTTTAAGATTTAAATTCTTTAAAGAAAGTATAAACTGTGCACTGACAACCAGGTCAGTCGACTGACCAAAAATGACCAGTCGACTGAACCTGTTCAGTTGCACAGATATACTCTGTTTTACACAGTCTTTGAATATTCAGTTGACTGGTCGATTTTGCTCATTCGACTGAACGATTCTAACAGCTATTTTTTCTGAAGAGACACTTCCATTTGCGAAGAGTTACGATCCAAATTGAAGAGATATGGCTGCATTTTTGATCAAAACTCTTCGTGAATAGTTGTAGCTGTTTGTCTACTATATAAACACGTTAGATTCACTTCTCAAACCACCGAATTTCATTTTGTTTTCTGACCATACTCTTTATTATCTATCCCTGCATTCTAAAAGCAATCACAATCTTTATATTGCTTGAATCTCTGAACTAATCAATATATTCTTTGATTCTAAGCAATATCTTTCTTTCATATCTTCACACACGCAATATATACTTTAGGATTTGATTATAGGAAGGTTGTATACTTAAAGTAATATCAGTGTTATTCATAACACAATTGTCAACTATTTTCTTATACCAGTAAAAGTCCTCTTTCGGTTGTTAGAGGCGGAAAAAATCCTGTTCGGCTGCTTAGGTGTTGTATACATATTCCTCCAGGTTAAGAGAGGGGTTTATAGAGTTTAAATCCAGAGTGTAGTCTGGGACTGGACGTAGAACGGGAAATTCGAACCAGTATAAAAATTCCTGGTGTGCTTATTCTTATTTACTTTACTATTATTATCTGTTTTCCGCATTTAGATTATAATATATTCCATATTACACGATCCTAAGTGATAACTAGCCACATAGTAGTCACTTTCATTTGGTATCGGAGCGAGGACATCCTATAACCGTAACATAGTTATTTGATTTTTTTTAATATGGATAGTAACACCATTTCTAGCATTAACATTAACTCTAGTTTCAGTGAAGGTTAGTCAACTGCTCAACCACCACTATTTAATGGTCTTAACTATAATTACTGGTCAACTAGAACGAGAATATATATGCAAGCTAATGGTTTTGAAACCTGGAATATTACCCAAAAGGAATATACCATGCCAACAGAAGATTTTTCAACTTGGACTACTGCACAAAAAACTGATGCTACTTCAAATGCTAAAGTTATGAACATGTTATTCCATGCATTAGATAAAAATGAGTTTAATAGGGTCAGTATGTGTACAACTGCTTATGAGATATGGAGAACTATAAAAATAACTCATGAAGGAACTAACAAAGTCAAACAAAGTAAAATCTCTATGTTGAAAAATCAGTTCCAAAATTTCAAAATGAAACCAAATGAAACCAAATGAAACTATAAATAACATGTACTCTAGATTTCAAGGTATATATCACTCACTATTGGCACTAGGAGAAAATTTTTCTGACTTTGATATAGTATCAAAAATCCTAAACTCTTTAACGGATGAATGGGAAAGAAAGGTCTTAGGTATTGAAGAAGCAAACGATCTTTCCACTCTGAAATCAGAAGAGTTAATAGGAAATCTAATGTCATATGAAGTAAATTTGCAGGCAAAGAAAGTTCAAGCACAGGATAAGAAGAATATAGCATTTCAAGCAGAAAAAGATGATTCTGATTCTGTTGAAGAGGATATGGCACTTATTGCTAAAAATTTCAAATTTGTTTTTGAAATTCAAAAAGAATAACTAGTTCAGGAGTTACAAAAATAACTCAAACAACAACCATAATAGCAATAAACCATCATCCTCTGTCATAGAATGTTATGAATATCATAAAAAGGGTCATATGAAGAAAGATTGTCCAGAGAAAAAGAAAAATAAATTCAAGAAGGACAAATTCAAGAAGAAAGCATTTTCAGTAACATGGGATGATTCAGATTCTTCTTCATCATCAGAGAGTGACAGTGACAGTGACACAGAGCAAGCAAATGTATGTTTCATGGCTACAAGTGATGATGTAAGTGAACTAAGTTTTGAAGATTTGGTTGAAATTAATTCAGAACTAGTGGACTTTGTAAAACAAACTAAAACGAAAAATAAAGAGTTACAAGAAAAATTAAATAGATCTGAATTAGAAATTAGTATGCTAAGAGATGAAAAGAAAATTCTAGAAGAAGAACTTGAAATATCTCAAGAATCTAATTCTAATTTAACATCTCAACTTTCTATGATAACTCAGGAATTAGAAATCCAGAAAAATAAAAATGATGATTTATCAACAGAAATTAATGATTTAAAATCTAACACTAAAGTATTAGAGTTAGAAAAATCTAGTCTCAAAACTAAGTTAGAAGATATTAATAAAAATATTTCTAACTTCAATAAAGGACGATAAAATATTTCTACAACAATAGAAAATTCTCAGTCTACCTCAAATAAAATGGGACTAGGATATAAGAAAATTGAAAATCCAAAGAAATCTGGAAAGTTTAAAAATAAGTTTAAAAACAAAATTAAGAAAGATATTAAGAAAATAGTTTCTAACGATCTTAAAACTATTAAGATATGGATTCCTAAAACAAATAACAATTTAATTTGGAATAGACATATCAAAACATTTATGGAAACTATTCATAAAAATAAGAATTATATTTATAAAGGGAATTCTGAACCCGCTTTGGTTTGGTTTCCTAAGACCTAACTCTTAGGACCCTAGGAATATAAGTGGGTACCAACTTAAGCTTTATTTTTTGTAGGTACCACTTAAAAAGAGAGGAAAATGGATTTTAGACAGCGGTTGCTCGAAAGACATGACTGGTAATAAGGACATGTTAACTAACATTGTCTACTCAAATGGAGGATCGGTCACTTTTGGAGACAATTCAAAAGGTTATATCTTCGGCAAAGGTGATGTGAGCAATAACAGTATCTCTAACTTACCTCTCATTTCTGATGTTTTATTAGTTAAAAACTTAAAACATAATTTATTAAGCATAAGTCAATTATGTGATAAAGGTTTTAATATATCCTTTTCAGAAAATAAATGCAATATTTCTGATAAAAATCAAAATTTAATTTTTGAAGGTAAAAGAAATAGAAATATTTATATTTTAAATATGAATATAAATCATAACACAAACATGTGTTTAGTAGCTACAGAAAATGATTCTTGGCTATGGCACAAAAGATTTTTCTATATAAATATTAATACTATTAATAAAATAGCTAAAATTAAACTTGTTAAAGGACTACCTGATATGAAATTCAAAATTGATAATATTTGTGATGCATGTCAGTTAGGAAAATTAACAAAGTCTTCTTTTAAATCTAAGAAAATCATATCTACAACACAACCACTTGAATTACTACATATGGACCTCTTTGGACCTACTCAAGTTCAATCTATTAATCACAATAGATATGTGTTTGTCATTGTAGATGATTTTTCAAGATATACTTGGACTATTTTCATGAAACATAAAAGTGATACTTTTGAGAATTTTAATATTTTTGTAAAAAGAATTCAAAATATAAAGAATTTAAAAGTTAAAAATATTAGAAGCGATCAGAGGTGAATTTAAAAATGAAGCTTTTGAACATTTTTGTAACAAGAAAGGAATTAATCATAACTTTTCTTTTCCTAGAACACCACAACAAAACGGAGTTGTAGAAAGGAAAAACAGAACATTACAAGAATGTGCAAGAACTTTATTAAATGGAAGCACTCTACCTAAGCATTTCTAGGCTAAAGCTGTTGCAACTACTTGTTATGTTTTGAATCGTGTTTCTATTCGATCATTAACAAAACACACCCCATATGAACTTTTAAATGACAGAAAACCTAATATATCCTATTTCAAAGTATTTGGTTCAAAATGTTTTATACTTAACACTAAAGATCAACTTGGCAAGTTTGATCCAAAATCCGATGAAGGAATATTCATAGGATATTAGGAAAGAAGCAAAGCTTATCGAGTTTTTAATATAAGAACTAAAGTAATTGAAGAAACTCTTCATGTTTCATTCGATGAAAATGTCAAAATTTCTTCTAATATTACAAACTTGGAAAATAATTCTAATAAAATCATAACAAATAATTCAGAAGATGATGATATTATTTTTAAAAATAATAACATTAATAATATTAGAGAAGATGAAAACATTGTTCATAATGAAAATCTTGTAAGATCTCCTCCAAGAATTCTTAGAGATCACCCTGTTCAAAATATAATTGGAGAAGTAAATTCAAATGTAAGAACAAGACATCAATTAAATAAAATGGGCCATATAGCTTTTCTCTCTAATATAGAACCTAAAAATATTAAGGAAGCCTCCACTGATGACTATTGGATTATAGCTATGCAAGAGTTAAACCAATTTGAAAGAAACGAAGTTTGGGAATTAGTTCCTAGACCAAGTGATCAATCCGTCATTGGTACAAAATGGGTTTTCAAAAACAAAGCTGATGAACTAGGTAATATAACTAGAAATAAAGCTAGATTAGTAGTGCAAGGATATAATCAAGAAGAGGGAATAGACTATGAAGAAACGTTTGCTCCTGTCGCAAGATTAGAAGCTATACGCATTTTATTGGCCTTTGCATGTTTTCATAACTTTAAATTATATCAAATGGATGTTAAAAGTGCTTTTCTAAATAGATATATAAAAGAAAATGTCTATGTTGAATAACCTCCTCTTTTTACTCATGAAAAATTTCCAGATCATGTTTATAAACTTAAGAAAGCATTATACGGTTTAAAACAGGCACCTCGTGCTTGGTACGACCCGTTGAGTCAAGATTTTTATATAGTTTTGATTTCTGACAAAGGGATAAACCGTGATCGACAAAAAGAAGTTATTCATTGAGACACAAAGAGCTTCATACGTTAGAGGTTGATTATTTGGTATGTTAGTAGTATTATTTATGTTAAAATCTATCCTCAAATAATCATGCACCTCAATATAATCGATGTATATACGTTTTGGATGACATTGCACATTCACTGTGCAATTTAACAGGGACCGGTCGACCGGTACAAAACCAGGCGGTCGACCGTTCCTGTGTAAATTGCACAATGAACGTGCACACATGCACATAACGTCTATATATTTGAAATTTTGTCTACTGGTCATTTTTGACCTGTCGACCGTTTTTAAACAGAAAGCAACCTTTCCCAAAAGACACTTCTTTCTTCAATGGTTGCTTCTCTTACCTTTCATCAATGATCACATATGTTAATGGCTACTCTTCACAAAGAGTTACAACCATTTATTCTCTATATAAACATATCTAAATCATTGATTGAAATACAACAATTCTTTGCTTTAAAATTCTGATCTTAATTTCTAAATACTCTTGCATTCTAAAAGCTCTCTACTTCAAATTGCTTATTGAATCATTGAAATTATTTCATATCTTTTGATTCAAATAAGTAATATACTTCCTTCAATCTTCACAAACATCATTCACATATTTTGAGGATAAGATTATAGGAAGGGTGTACTACAAGTGACAAATCAGTGTTATCAAGAGCACAAGTTGTCAACAGCAATTGTATTTGTTTTTTGTTGAAGTCCTCGGTGTTGTAAGAGGCACGAAATCCCGTTCGGCTGTTCGGGTATTGTAAACCTGTTCCTCCAGGTGAAGCGAGGTAGTTGGTAGTGAAAATCCAGATAGAAGTCTGGGACTGGACGTAGGACGGGAGGTCCGAACCAGTATAAAAATCCCTGGTGTGATTTTTATAGTTTACTGCATTTACTTTTCTATATCTGTGAATTTCTAAAGTTAGTTTATTGAATATTTATTTGTATAGAAATTGTAAATAACATTCCGCATATATTGTTAGTCCATATTACACGATCCATAATTAGTGTGCACAAGCATACACACTTTCATTTGGTATCAGAGCACGGTCATCATATAACCGTAACACCGTTATTTGATATATTCTTGTAATATGGCAAATAACGCAAGCACTAGCACTAACACTTACACGGAAGGTCAATCAACACAATGACCTCCATTCTTTAATGGTCTCAACTATAGCTATTGGGCTACACGTATGTCATTTTTTATGCAATCAAATAGCTATGATGCTTGGAATGCTACTCAAAAAGAAATAGTGAATCCAACAACTGAATATTCAGAATGGACACCGGCTGAGAAAACGGCAGCAGCCGTAAATGCAAAGGCAATAAATATGTTGTTTTGTGCATTAGACCAAAATGAATATAACCGTGTTAGTATCTGCACTACTGCATATCAAATTTGGCAAACGTTGAAAACCACTCATGAAGGTACTAACAAGGTTAAACAAGCCAAAATAGCCATGCTGAAGAATCAGTTTCAAAATTTTAAAATGAAACCGAATGAGACAATCAATGATATGTATTCAAGGTTTCAAACTATTCATCATGCACTTATCGGATTAGGACAAAAATATTCAGATTTTGATGTTGTTTCAACAGTCCTACATTCTCTGACTAGTGAATGGGAAGGAAAAGTATTAGCAATTGAAGAAGCTAATGACCTTTCCATCATGAAGCCAGATGAATTGATAGGAAATTTAATGTCCTATGAAGCAAATTTGCAGGCTAGAAAAGAACAGAAAGAAGAAAAGAAAAATGTAGCATTTCATGCTGAGAAAGATGAAAATGAATCAGATTCTGAAGATGAAGATTTGGCATTCATTGCAAAAGGATTCAAAAAATTCCTAAAATATCGAAAAGCCAGTCGTTACAACAAAAGGAAACCTGGATCAAACAAACCATCTTCATCAACTATAGAATGTTTCAACTGTCACAAAAAGGGGCACATGCAGAAGGATTGTCTAGAACAGAAGAAGAAGTCAGAAAATGATAAATTCAAACATAAGAAGGACAAGTCAAAGAAACGAGCCTTCTCAGTAACATGGGATGATTCAGACTCATCCTCATCTGAAAGTGAAAGTGATCAGGAGAATGAACAAGCTAATGTTTGTTTTATGGCAACAGAAGATGAGGTACAAATTCCTACATTTGATGAATTACTTGATATTAATTCTGAATTGATAGTCAAATATAAAGACATAAAACGTCAATTAAAAGTAGCCAAAGCAGATTTGAGTAGAGCAGAGTTTGAACGAGATATGTTAAAAGACGAGAAGAAAATATTAGAAGAAGAACTTGAAAAACTTCAAGAATCATCATCTAATGTTGACTCTCAATTATCTCTTTTGAGTCAAGAAATTGAAACTCAAAAAGAGAAAAATGATGCTCTCACTACTGAAAATCATGAGCTTAAGGCAAAAGTTAAAAATCTGGACCTAGAAAAGGCGAGCTTACAAACTAAGTTAGATGACATAACTCAAAATGTTTCTAACTTTAACAAAGGTCGAGAAAATTTGACAAAAATCATTGAAAGTTCACAATCTGTTTCAAATAAACAAGGTTTGGGATATAGGAAATAAGAAACCAAGAAACATCTTGGTAATGAAAGGAAAAAGAAAGTACAAAAGACTGGAGCTAAGAAAAATCTTAGTTCATTATATTCCAAACCAAAACCAGTTGTGAAATTTCAGAAGAAAAATGTCAAGACTATCAAAATATGGGTTCCTAAAACAAATAACAATTTGATTAGAAATAAATATATTCAGAATTTCATGAATACTGTACATCTTAATACTAATTATATATATAAAGGGGATACCGGACCCGTATGGGTTTGGACTCCTAAGACCTAACTCTTAGGACCCCATAAAAAGTGGGTACCATGGACTTAATTTTATTTTTTGCAGGTCCCACTTAAGAAAAGAGGAAAGTGGATATTGGACAGTGGTTGCTCGAAGCACATGACTGGAGACAAGAGCTTATTAACAAATATTACATACTCAGATGGTGGCTCAGTCACTTTTGGAGATAATTCAAAAGGCTATATCATCGGCAAAGGCGATGTGAGCAATTGCGGTACATCTAACTTACCTCTTATTACAAATGTCATGCTAGTTAGAAATTTAAAACACAATTTACTTAGTATCAGTCAATTATGTGACAAGGGTTTTACAATTTCTTTTTCGAATAATAATTGTAGTATTCTAGATAAAGATCATAATTTAATTTTCGAAGGTTATAGAGACAGAAATATATATATTCTGAATATGAATATTAATCATAACTCAGATATGTGTCTTGTGGCTAATGATAATGATCCATGGCTATGGCACAAACGCTTCTGTCATATAAACTTCAGAACTATTGACAAGCTAGCCAAAAACAATCTAGTTAGAGGACTACCCAAAATGAGTTTTAAGGTTAACAACATTTGTGATGCATGTCAATTAGGAAAATTAACCAAATCATCTTTTAAATCCAAGAAAGTCATATCAACATTACAACCACTTGAGTTACTACATATGGATTTATTCGGACCAACACAGGTTCAGTCGATAAATCATAATCGATATGTATTTGTAATAGTTGATGACTATTCTCGGTATACATGGTCTATTTTCCTGAAAAACAAGAGTGACACTTTTGAACATTTTAAATCTTTCGTCAAAAGAATTCAAAAATCGAAAGGGCTAAAAGTTAAAAACATAAGGAGTGATCATGGTGGTGAATTCGAAAATAACGAATTTGAACATTTTTGTACAAAGAAAGGTATTAACCACAATTTTTCGTTTCCTAGAACTCCACAACAAAACGGAGTTGTTGAACGAAAAAATCGAACATTACAAGAATGTGCAAGAACGTTATTAAATGGATCCACTTTACCAAAACATTTCTGGGCAGAAGCCGTCGCCACTGCGTGTTATGTTTTGAATCGTGTGTCCATTCGACCACTCACCAAGAATACGTCTTATGAATTATTTAACGAAAGGAAGCCAAATATATCTTACTTCAAAGTATTTGGTTCAAAATGTTTCATTTTAAATACGAAAGACCATCTCGGAAAGTTTGATCCGAAAGCTGATGAAGGTATATTTGTCGGTTATTCGGAAAGAAGCAAGGCGTATCGTATTTTTAATAAACGAACCAAAACTATTGAAGAATCTCTTCATTTTTCTTTCAATGAAATCTTTCAGCCCTCTCAACCAAAATCTGATGATGACGAAACTATATTTTCTGACACTCCTATCATCACAAATTATGACTCTGACTCTGGAAATATTGTTGAAAATATTTCTCAACAACAACCAGCTTGTGAAATACGTTCCCCTCCAAGATTATTAAGACACCATCCGGTTCAAAATGTAATTGGGGAGGTCGACTCACAAGTAAGAACTAGGAGTCAATTACATCAAATGGGTCATGTTGCGTTTCTATCAAATATCGAACCTAAATATCCTAAAGAAGCAGCTACCGACGAATATTGGATCATTGCCATGCAAGAAGAACTAAATCAGTTCGTGCGCAATGACGTCTGGGAACTTGTTCCAAGTCCAACTGATCAGTCAGTGATTGGTACTAAATGGGTCTACAAAAATAAGGCTGATGAACAAGGAAATATCACCAGAAATAAAGCAAGGTTAGTAGCACAAGGGTATAATCAGGAAGAAGGTATCGATTATGAAGAAACTTTTGCACCAGTTGCTCGACTAGAGGCTATTAGAATCCTATTATCTTTTGCTTGTCACCATAATTTCAAACTTTATCAGATGGATGTCAAAAGTGCATTTCTTAATGGATTTATCAAAGAGAATGTATATGTCGAACAACCTCCTTTGTTTGTACATGAAAAATATCCTGACCATGTGTTCAAACTTAAGAAAGCTCTTTATGGTTTAAAACAAGCACCTCGTGCTTGGTATGAACGATTACGTAGCTATCTTATTAACTCAGGATTTCAAATAGGCAGAGTCGATCAAACTTTGTTTATCAAACATTCTCAAAAGGATATTCTAGTTATTCAGATATATGTAGACGACATCATCTTTGGTTCAACAAACGATAAACTCTGTAAGGAATTTGCAAGTATTATGACCAAAGAATTCGAAATGTCTCATATGGGAGAACTGTCATACTTTCTTGGACTTCAAATCAAACAACTTCCGAATGGTATTTTTATTAATCAAGAAAAAAATACTACGGAAATCTTATCAAGCGCTTCGGATTAGAAAATACATCTGGTAAACCAACTCCTATGAGTACAACTACACATCTTGAAAAAGATGATAATGGTAAGAGTGTTGACCAGAAATTATATCGAAGCATGATTGGTTCTCTTCTTTATCTTTCAGCTAGTCGTCCAGATATAATGATGAGTGTTTGTCTATGTGCTCGTTTTCAAGCAAATCCAAAGGAATCGCATTTACGAGCAGTGAAGCGTATAATTCGTTATCTTAATAATACAAAAGATTTCGGTCTTTTTTATCCAACAGAATGTCCATTCGAATTAGTTTCATATAGTGATGCTGATTTTGGAGGTTCTCGAACGGATAGAAAGAGTACAAGTGGTACGTGCCATTTTATTGGAAAATCACTTGTCTCTTGGTTTAGTAAGAAACAGAATTGTGTTTCACTATCAACATGTGAAGCCGAATATATATCAGCGGCTCTCGCTTGTACTCAAGTATTATATATGCAACAAACACTTCAAGATTTTGATATTCATTTATCAAATTCTATTATATATTGTGATAACACAAGTGCTATAAATCTTTCTAAGAATCCAGTGAATCATTCTAGAACCAAGCACATTGATATCCGTCATCATTTCCTTAGAGATAATATTGAAAAAGGAAATATATGTCTTGAATATGTCCAAACTGATAATCAATTAGCGGACATTTTTACTAAGCCTTTGCTCGAATCTAGTTTTATTAGATTACGAAGAGAGCTTGGTTTAATTTCTAAAAAAGAACTTGTCTAATAATTACTGATGTTAAACTATTAGGTTCTTTCTTTTGATTATTTTTTAACTATAGCTATTTTAAGCTATTTTTAATTTGAGCCTCTGATTGTTTACACATTCAAATTCCTCTTTTCACTCTTATTCATAGGCTTATATATAAGGAATTTCTATATAAGCTGTCAAAAATATTCGTTTTATACATCTTCCCTTATCTAAGCATAAATACAAAATTTTCTATGGCACATATTTGTGATGAGTGTGCTCAAAAATCACACATTTCCGTTACAAGTTCTGAGCCAGAAGAATATTTTTCTCCTGAAACACCAAAATATAAACCAAAGTGCCATCATCAATGCTCTCGTACACCTGGAAGTACGCCTAAATCAAAAAAGGCAAAGAAAGTGCTATTCTGTTCTCCTCATACCAAAGAGAAGATCGATGAAATTCATCACTATCAAAAACATCAAATAGATCTTCAACGTCAGCTTCATTATGGACAACAACAGCTTCATCATGAACAAAAGCAGACTTCGGCACGATTATCTATTTTAGAAAAAATGGCATTCTTCTTTTGTGGAACAAACAAACGAGATGTTCATGAGCCGATGCCAAACGCACCTTCATCTTCTAGAACCCCAAACTCATGGGACAGAAACTATGCTCAGAATGAAGGGGCAACTGAAAAATGGTCATCTTGGAAGGCTCGCATTGATGATATCAACGAAGATTAAACCGATCTTCCTTCTCCCACTCTTCATTAATTTTATTTATATGTTGTATCGTTGTTTATTTTTCTTTTTCACTCATTTTAATAACAATTAAATATTGTAATAAGAGTGATATATGATTTATAGGACACAGTAAATTGAAAACAGGCTGAACTGTGCTTCCAGAACAGCAACGGTCGGCAGGTAAAAATGGTCCGGTCGACCGTTTTGCACTCTGGATAAAAACGGTCGACCGCCCCATTTTGACCGGTCGACCGGTTACGTGTATTCTGCTTTTTTATATAACTTTCCATTCATTTTTCCTCTCTCTCTCTTTTTTTACTTCAAACCGGTCTTCTTCCCCCAAATTCCAAAAACCCTACTTTCTCTTTTTAAATTTTTTTTCTTCCAATTTATCCCTAATGGCTCCTCAACAAAAGAAATTAAAGCAAGCTTCTACCTCAGAAACACAACCCATTGATCTCTCTATCAAGAAATGGCTTGTGGATCCAATTTCACTCAAGAGATGGAATGACATGAAGGATTTTACTATCCATCCGGGTTCGTTTGTTAAATTCTCAGATTTCTCTAGTTATCGTATCCTAGATTTCGCAAAGGATGCCGACATTGAAAACCTACTTGACTATGATCAAAACAATGTGGAAATTAACCATGTCATTATCAAGTTATTCTATGCTAATCTAAATTTAGAGAAAAACAAGCCCGAGGATCCCAATTTTTGCCTTTGGTCCGTTGTCTGTGGCAAAGAAGTGTTTATCTCATGTGATAGGATGGCAACTGTTCTTGGTTCTCGGTTTATTGGTGAAAAATTCTCAAATGACTTTTGCAATGTTCATGTCCGTAATCAAATTAGTCATCAATTCACTGAAGATGACAAGGATAGCACTAAGTCTATTGGTTTACGGCCGTCTGCAGGAATTCTTCATCATACTCTTATGCACTCTCTTTTACCGAGAATTGGAAATTTTGATGTCGTCTATAAAGAAAATTTCAAGGCATTATACGCAATCTATGGGGGCATTCATATAAACTGGATTGGTATGATCTTTGATGAGATCTTGAAAGTAAATGATAGCTCTAGGCCACACTTGTTTTATAACGAGTATATTATGCGACTCTTGCTCGATTGTGGCATTGAACCACCAAAGTCTTCTATTTCCAAACCAAAAGCCATCAACAAAGCTTCGATTACAAGAATGAAGCTTCCAGCTCCATACTTCAATATTATGCCTTTTGAACAATGGAAAGACCAAGGACATAGAGAAGCTTCCTCCCGATCATCCCGTCCTAAACCTGAAGAAGTTAAACTTTTAAGATCATCTTCCTCAACAAAAGAATCACTTAACACTATTGCTCAAAATCAATTCCTTCTCGAAGCATGACTTAAGCGCATGGACACAAAAATGGATAAACGCTTTAACAAACTTAAGTCGTTCTTCAGTTCTATATGGGAAGCAATATCATGTGGAGCATCATCCTCATCCATGCCAACTCAAGACCCTGGCAAGCGCCCAGCTCCTCCTACTTTTGCTTGGACATCCTCGGAGGAGGGTACAAGCTCGGGAACGAGTCATGGACGTGGATACGGAAAAACTCAGCTTGTTGAAGAAGAAGAAGAGGGTGAGACAGAGTCAGATTGAATCTTTTTAGTTTATCTCTTTATCTATTATTTTGTGTAAATTATGTCTTTAGTTTTACCTTTAAGACATTATCTGGCACTTGTACTAAATAGTGTCGCGTTTTAATTCGTACTAGACTCTTGGGTATTATCATATTATGTGACACTTAACTCTTGATCTATGGTAGTAGTTTTATTTTGCTTATACTCTGGATTATATAATTTATATCCTCTATTTAACAAACTCCTTTTCGTCGATGACAAAGGGGGAGAAAATTGTGCTAACAGTATATATGCAGGAAAATATAGAGTTACAGGCACAATCTCAGGGGGAGATCATATACAGGGGGAGATTTATAACTATGTTGTCATCAATCAAAAAGGGGGAGAATGTTGAGTCAAGATTTTTATATAGTTTTGATTTCTGACAAAGGGATAAACCGTGATCGACAAAAAGAAGTTATTCATTGAGACACAAAGAGCTTCATACGTTAGAGGTTGATTATTTGGTATGTTAGTAGTATTATTTATGTTAAAATCTATCCTCAAATAATCATGCACCTCAATATAATCGATGTATATACGTTTTGGATGACATTGCACATTCACTGTGCAATTTAACAGGGACCGGTCGACCGGTACAAAACCAGGCGATCGACCGTTCCTGTGTAAATTGCACAATGAACGTGCACACATGCACATAACGTCTATATATTTGAAATTTTGTCTACTGGTCATTTTTGACCTGTCGACCGTTTTTAAACAGAAAGCAACCTTTCCCAAAAGACACTTCTTTCTTCAATGGTTGCTTCTCTTACCTTTCATCAATGATCACATTTGTTAATGGCTACTCTTCACAAAGAGTTACAACCATTTATTCTCTATATAAACATATCTAAATCATTGATTGAAATACAACAATTCTTTGCTTTAAAATTCTGATCTTAATTTCTAAATACTCTTGCATTCTAAAAGCTCTCTACTTCAAATTGCTGATTGAATCATTGAAATTATTTCATATCTTTTGATTCAAATAAGTAATATACTTCCTTCAATCTTCACAAACATCATTCACATATTTTGAGGATAAGATTATAGGAAGGGTGTACTACAAGTGACAAATCAGTGTTATCAAGAGCACAAGTTGTCAACAGCAATTGTATTTGTTTTTTGTTGAAGTCCTCGGTATTGTAAGAGGCACGAAATCCCGTTCGGCTGTTCGGGTATTGTAAACCTGTTCCTCCAGGTGAAGCGAGGTAGTTGGTAGTGAAAATCCAGATAGAAGTCTGGGACTGGACGTAGGACGGGAGGTCCGAACCAGTATAAAAATCCCTGGTGTGATTTTTATAGTTTACTACATTTACTTTTCTATATCTGTGAATTGCTATAGTTAGTTTATTGAATATTTATTTGTATAGAAATTGTAAATAACATTCCGCATATATTGTTAGTCCATATTACACGATCCATAATTAGTGTGCACAAGCATACACACTTTCATTTGGTATCAGAGCACGGTCATCATATAACCGTAACACCGTTATTTGATATATTCTTGTAATATGGCAAATAACGCAAGCACTAGCACTAACACTTACACGGAAGGTCAATCAACACAATGACCTCCATTCTTTAATGGTCTCAACTATAGCTATTGGGCTACACGTATGTCATTTTTTATGCAATCAAATAGCTATGATGCTTGGAATGCTACTCAAAAAGAAATAGTGAATCCAACAACTGAATATTCATGTGACGCCCCACCTCTATGCTCATAATAAAAAAGAGTATTAAAAGAAATACTGTCTATTATTACGAAGAATAAGGCTGGATAGGAGCGACCATCCGTAGTTGGCCTTACACTAATATTGGTTATCTCGATAGGAGTGTTATATACTTTTTATTTTTCATCTATTATTTATTTACTCCCATCGACACACCCAATTATCAGTATAAAACAAACTACGATAGTTCATAATAGTTTAGGACATTAGATATAACAATAACACAGATAATATAAATGCGGAACACAGATTAACAAAAATCTCATATATATATAACCGATGTCAGTTACAACATAGTTGACACGATACATATGATACAACTACAACTGTCGACTCTAGAAGTTATATATACAAGTACATTATCAACTAATATACATGAATACATATCGTTCTATACAATGACACGACTACTACAAAAGGACAATGACAACTTCAGAAGATGTGAAAAGTCTTCAAATCCCGAATAGCAACTCAAAGAAAGAAATCTACAACCTGAAATAACTCGGGTCTGACCCGAGTATTACATTCAAAAGAAAATAATACACGGTTCAGTCTAATTCAAACTCAGTTATTAGTGCACAGAAGCAATAATAATCAGATATCAATTAGGCGACAGTCACAGAATCTCGTATATCCGACTCCTCGATAAAAGAATCGGATAACGGCAGATATAACACTAAACAGTGTTAAACAACAAATCAGCAATCCAAATCGGAATACAACTCCAAAACATTGAAATTAACCAACGAACAATTCACAAATCGAAACATCAATTTAAAACTGTCAAATCTGATAGGGCTGCAGTACACGCACGCGTGTACTGCCTCGCCACTATCGCGAGAGATACACAAAAGCTCAGTGAAAGTCACAAATGATTACAAGGGCAATCTGCAACAAGACTGCAGTCACCACCAGATCACTAAGGTGAAACTGCACGAAAGGAAGCAAGAAACACCGCACAATAAAACTGCAATTGAACGACGATTAACTAGGAAACTAAATAGTCAAACAACGACAACTCAAGTGTCGAACTCAACTGGTTAGCACAAGTAAATGTCTGCACACTACACTACACGAAGTGTATATACAGAGTCAAGACCACACAAAAATCAAGTGCAGTCCTAAAAAGCAGCCCAAAACCAAGTGATACTAAATGCAACAAAATCTCAAGCATCGCCAGCAAAAGGATACAGCTACATGAACATCGCATTATGAAGGTGAGGGCACCAAAATGTGGCACCACAACACAATCAATAAAAGATACCAAGAAATGGTAACACACAAATTCACAATTCAACATGATGGCAGCCGAAACATCAAGACAGAATGCAATAAAGAATTGCGCAAGTGAAAAGGGAATAAGCCCAGACTCAAGTAGAACCAACAAATCCAACATCAACATGATCAAGTTCATCAATACAGATCAGAGTTCAAGTGACAATTGCACAAAAATGAACGCAAGTCACAGGTGATACCAGAATGAACCAGTGATACTGTGACACACAAATTCATCTAATCAACGTGAATGCAAGACCAAACTCAAATGTGCAGGTACATGAAGATGCAGTGAAGTCAAAGCAAGCATATGAAATGTAGATGCATGAATAATGAAGACTGCATATACATCAAGGTGAATAAAGGGTCAAGGTAGACAGCCATGTTCAACAGAGATGTACAACTTATGAATGAACCAGTATCAAAGTGAGCATATGCAACAATGACCAAATGAACATATTCAAGTGAAACAGTGGAAACATGATGATCAAAAGGGAGCAGTACAATAGTCATGTACAGGTCAGGGGTGAACCCCATAGCACTATGATCAAGTACAACTCGAGCCAGTCCAGCTACCATGTGAAAGCAAGTAGTCAAAGTAATAACAATGCAGACAAGTACTAAATCCACTGAAAATGGATGATCTAGCCTGGCAACATGGAGTCGACCAAGGCAGTAAAGCTTCATCGAAGCCACAGACAACTACGTTATCAAACTCGAAGTCAGTGATAGGAAAATCAAGTAAAATCTGGCAATATAAAAACAAGTAGAAACCGTGAATAACAAATCAGTGCCAAGGTCAAAGATTTTCACTGGCCACGAATACAAATAGAACTTCATGGAATAACCAAACCGAGTCGCAAGTTAATAACTAGGAAAAATCACAAGTTCGAAACCAATGCCGTGTTTATCAAATCGAACAAGTCAAAAATCGAACAAATTCAATCCGGAGCTAAACCACTATCACAGTCGGGTAAACCAAGCAGTTCAAGTCGAAGCCAGAAAAATCATCGATCATCGAAAACAAAATCAAACTGAAAATGAATTAGATGTGAGATATTACTCACCTTGTTCGAAGCGGAGACGAACTCGACCAGCTAGAAGCGGCCGAAGTGGACAATAAGGAGACGATGGATAGAAGCTACTCGCGATTTTCTTTTGATCGAGGAAAGCGATGCTGACGTCTTCGACAATCAAAACCCTAATACCTCCAGACGAAGTCAGGTAACGAATTCGATCTCAATCGAGGAACAGCCGAGTGCGAAACAAAGAACCAATCGATTGACAAAGTATCAAAGTTCGAAATCAAATTCGATCGACCAGTATAAAGTCGGGATCTTCGAATAGAAGCCCTAATTCCTTGAAGACGAACGAAAAATCGCATTACAGCTTCAAGCCCTAATTTGGGAAGACGAGGCCGCCATTATTTTTCTTCATTGGTTTAGGTTTTGGGGTTGCGAAATGTAAATGGGTAGAGGAGGGAACGGTTAAACTCTTCAATATAATGCACCACCAAAATAAGAAACAAGACCCGAGATTCAATTTTTGCAAAGCTCAACAACACTGACCCAAATTTTTAAAAGAATTTCAACTCGGTTTAAAAGCTTCCAACAACCATTATTAAACAAATTAAACCGTCATTCGACGATATTCAACCGCTATAAAACCCTGGGTTGTTACAGACTCCCCTCCTTATAAAAATTGCATCCCCACAATTTTCATAATGAAAGCCGTCTATAACGATTATTCTTCTAACATAAACTGGTTAAGCTAGAAAAATAAAGTATGAGAACACAAACACCAAAGAAATCTTTCAATTTCATAAAAGAAATTTACAAATTCTCAACAAAGTCTAGTTATCAAGAGATAATCAGAAGACAGCAACCGGAATAAATGCAAACATCAGCAATATTCAATTACCAATAGATAATTATAATGCAGAAATCACAAAACAGACATATCTAATTATCAATACGATAATTAGAAAACAACAAAATCTAATTATCAACAAAGATAATTATGAAACCCAAATCACAATTCGCAAAGCTGTCAATATCTAGTTATTCAACAATTAACTAGAAAACACAAACTCCATATCAGCAAACTCTAACTATCAACAAAGATAGAAAGAAAACAGCAATTCAACAAAAATCAGCATAATCTAGATTCAATTAGAGACTAGAAAATCTCGTATCAACAAAATCAGCAAATATCCAATGATCTAACGATAGTCAGAAAACATCAAATCATCAATTATTCGATTATCAAAAACGATAATCAAATTTCAAATTCAACAATTATTTAATTATCTCAAGCGATAATTAAATCTAAAATCAACAAATATTTAATTATCTCAAGCGATAATTAAATCTCAAATCAAAAATATTTAATTATCTCAGGCGATAATTAAATCTCAAGTCAAAAATATTTAATTATCTGAAGCGATAATTAAATCTCAAATCAAAAAATATTTAATTATCTCAGGCGATAATTAAATCTCAAGTCAGCAATTATTTAATTATCAAAAGCGATAATTAAATCTCAAATCAGCAAATATTTAATTATCAAAAGCGATAATTAAATCTCAAATCAGCAAATATTTAATTATCACAAGCGATAATTAAATCTCAAATCAACAATTATTTAATTATCAAAAGCGATAATTAAATATCAAATCAGCAAATATTTAATTATCAAAAGCGATAATTAAATCTCAAATCAGCAAATATTTAATTATCACAAGCGATAATTAAATCTCAAATCAACAATTATTTAATTATCAAAAGCGATAATTAAATCTCAAATCAGCAAATATTTAATTATCACAAGCGATAATTAAATCTCAAATCAACAATTATTTAATTATCAAAAGCGATAATTAAATCTCAAATCAGCAAATATTTAATTATCAAAAGCGATAATTAAATCTCAAATCAACAAATATTTAATTATCTAACAGCGATAATTAAATCTCAAATCAAAAATATTTAATTATTAAAGACGATAATTAACTCTCAAATCAACAAATATTTAATTATCTAAAGCGATAATTAAATCTCAAATCAACAAATATTTAATTATCTAAAGCGATAATTAAATCTCAAATCAACAAATATTTAATTATCTAACAGCGATAATTAAATCTCAAATTAACAAATATTTAATTATCTAACAGCGATAATTATATCTAAAATCAACAAATATTTAATTATCTCAAGCGATAATTAAATCTCAAATCAACAAATATTTAATTATCTAAAGCGATAATTAAATCTCATATCAACAAATATTTAATTATCTAAAGTGATAATTAAAGGCAACAAATATCCGATTATCGAAAACGATAATCAGAACTCATATCAACAAATATCTAATTATCACAAGCGATAATTAGAAACAACAAATATCTGATCATCAAAAACGATAATCAGAACTCATATCAACAAATATCTAATTATCACAAGCGATAATTAGAAACAACAAATATCTGATTATCAAAAACGATAATCAGAACTCATATCAACAAATATCTAATTATCACAAGCAATAATTAGAAACAACAAATATCTGATTATCAAAAACGATAATCAGAACTCATATCAACAAATATCTAATTATCACAAGCGATAATTAGAAACAACAAATATCTGATTATCAAAAACGATAATCAGAACTCATATCAACTTATATCTAATTATCACAAGCGATAATTAGAAACAACAAATATCTGATTATCAAAAACGATAATCAGAACTCATATCAACAAATATCCAATTACCTGCAGATAATTGGATGCAACAAATATCTAGAAATCAATTAAGAAGACTAGAAAGTCAACATAAAAGCTTGGATCGATCCCATCAGATGGCGAGTTTTTAATTCGCCGCACGTGCATCTCAGAGTGGCCGAAGCCTACCAAGTACTCAACATAATTTTGGCGCCCATCAGATTGACCCGGAGGTCCGCAGAGTGACCCGAAGGTCTAGTACTGGTATTTGACCCGAAGGTCCGCAGAGTGGCCCGAAAGCCCAACAAATGACCCGAAGGTCCAACAAATGACCCGAAGGTCCTCATAGTGGCTCGAAAGCACACGAAAGCATCAAAATGTTTCAATTAACGAGTCCGGAATTAACCAAAATAGCAAACGCACATGTCCCATAACCACGAGTTTTACTAAATTGTTTAATTCTCTTCATCGTTTCCTTGAAAGTGTAGAATCATCAAAACAAATGATATTCAATTAACGAGTCCGGAATGAACCGAAATAGTAAAAGTGTGGTTCCATACTCCGCACTTTTGCTAAATCGTTTAAATCACTTCATCGTTTCCTTGAAAGTGCAAAATTGTGTATTTGGTAAAAATACACTTTACATTCTCAAACGGACAAGTCCGGAATTAAGCGAATCAGTAAAAGAAAGGGGTCATAGTCCTCGATTTTGCTGAAACGTTTAAATCGCTTCCTCATTCTTTTGAAATCGCAAACTGTAAAATTTTTGAAAACAATTTTATTTATTTTGTAAAAATAACAATTCACATTCTCAACTGAACAAGTCCGGAGTTAAGCGAAACAGTAAAAGAAAGGGGTCATAATCCTCGATTTTGCTGAATCGTTTAAGTCGCTTCCTCATTCTTTTGAAAACGCAAACTGCTAAAATTTTATAAAACAATTTTCCAATCACGTGATTAAAACAGCAAATCAGTAACAATTTCGATAAGGAAATTGTACTTCTCAAAATACCGTAAAAACGGTTACAAATCAGTATTGTGGAATAACCGCTTGAAAACCCACTTTTAAAATTTGGCGGTTACTGAAGCCAAAGCGACAGTAGTTTTAAAACGTCAAAATCACATCAAAACAATCTACATCAAAATGTAATATCAGTGAATTTTCATTCATCAGAAATGCCACAAAACACCGTGCTTCAAAATATAGCATTGGTGTAAAATTCCGTTGTAAAAATAACGGCAACAAAATACGTTTCATAACCAAGCATCGGTTCAACGTAAAATAAATGCAATAACGTGCAATTTAAATTTTTGCACGTACTACAAAATGAACAAAGAATCATTCAAATGTATCTTCAATGAAGATAATTTAAAACAGCAAAAACCTAATCAATAGATGATTAGTACAAAAGAAAGCCAGCGGAAATTTCAACAAAATCACATATCTGCAATTTCTTCGAATCCTCAATTCGGATTCGAAGTTCTCAAAGAAATAAAATAATTACAGCTATGTAAACAACAAATGAAATTCATATCAATTTCGTATTTTGAGTTTTAAATCAAAAAGATTATCAGTTGTACTCAGCGAAGACATTTTCACTGTTTCCGCTGCGCACTCTGATAAACAGAACACAAATCAATCAAATCATCAGAACATAATTTCACTATTATTTTTAAATAAAGTTATTTAAAAATTTCATCCAAATTTCAAAACTTTAGTTTTGACTCCAGCACAAATAAAACATCTACCAATAGTTGTAACCTATGTTCCTTCCGAGTTAAGTTTTATATTATGTCCATAAACCCCAAGCTCTGATACCAACTGTGACGCCCCACCTCTATGCTCATAATAACAAAGAGTATTAAAAGAAATACTGTCTATTATTACGAAGAATAAGGCTGGATAGGAGCGACCATCCGTAGTTGGCCTTACACTAATATTGGTTATCTCGATAGGAGTGTTATATACTTTTTATTTTTCATCTATTATTTATTTACTCCATCGACACACCCAATTATCAGTATAAAACAAACTACGATAGTTCATAATAGTTTAGGACATTAGATATAACAATAACACAGATAATATAAATGCGGAACACAGATTAACAAAAATCTCATATATATATAACCGATGTCAGTTACAACATAGTTGACACGATACATATGATACAACTACAACTGTCGACTCTAGAAGTTATATATACAAGTACATTATCAACTAATATACATGAATACATATCGTTCTATACAATGACACGACTACTACAAAAGGACAATGACAACTTCAGAAGATGTGAAAAGTCTTCAAATCCCGAACAGCAACTCAAAGAAAGAAATCTACAACCTGAAATAACTCGGGTCTGACCCGAGTATTACATTCAAAAGAAAATAATACACGGGTCAGTCTAATTCAAACTCAGTTATTAGTGCACAGAAGCAATAATAATCAGATATCAATTAGGCGACAGTCACAGAATCTCGTATATCCGACTCCTCGATAAAAGAATCGGATAACGGCAGATATAACACTAAACAGTGTTAAACAACAAATCAACAATCCAAATCGGAATACAACTCCAAAACATTGAAATTAACCAACGAACAATTCACAAATCGAAACATCAATTTAAAACTGTCAAATCTGATAGGGCTGCAGTACACGCACGCGTGTACTGCCTCGCCACTATCGCGAGAGATACACAAAAGCTCAGTGAAAGTCACAAATGATTACAAGGGCAATCTGCAACAAGACTGCAGTCACCACCAGATCACTAAGGTGAAACTGCACGAAAGGAAGCAAGAAACACCGCACAATAAAACTGCAATTGAACGACGATTAACCAGGAAACTAAATAGTCAAACAACGACAACTCAAGTGTCGAACTCAACTGGTTAGCACAAGTAAATGTCTGCACACTACACTACACGAAGTGTATATACAGAGTCAAGACCACACAAAAATCAAGTGCAGTCCTAAAAAGCAGCCCAAAACCAAGTGATACTAAATGCAACAAAATCTCAAGCATCGCCAGCAAAAGGATACAGCTACATGAACATCGCATTATGAAGGTGAGGGCACCAAAATGTGGCACCACAACACAATCAATAAAAGATACCAAGAAATGGTAACACACAAATTCACAATTCAACATGATGGCAGCCGAAACATCAAGACAGATTGCAATAAAGAATTGCGCAAGTGAAAAGGGAATAAGCCCAGACTCAAGTAGAACCAACAAATCCAACAGCAACATGATCAAGTTCATCAATACAGATCAGAGTTCAAGTGACAATTGCACAAAAATGAACGCAAGTCACAGGTGATACCAGAATGAACCAGTGATACTCTGACACACAAATTCATCTAATCAACGTGAATGCAAGACCAAACTCAAATGTGCAGGTACATGAAGATGCAGTGAAGTCAAAGCAAGCATATGAAATGTAGATGCATGAATAATGAAGACTGCATATACATCAAGGTGAATAAAGGGTCAAGGTAGACAGCCATGTTCAACAGAGATGTACAACTTATGAATGAACCAGTATCAAAGTGAGCATATGCAACAATGACCAAATGAACATATTCAAGTGAAACAGTGGAAACATGATGATCAAAAGGGAGCAGTACAATAGTCATGTACAGGTCAGGGGTGAACCCCATAGCACTATGATCAAGTACAACTCGAGCCAGTCCAGCTACCATGTGAAAGCAAGTAGTCAAAGTAATAACAATGCAGACAAGTACTAAATCCACTGAAAATGGATGATCTAGCCTGGCAACATGGAGTCGACCAAGGCAGTAAAGCTTCATCGAAGCCACAGACAACTACGTTATCAAACTCGAAGTCAGTGATAGGAAAATCAAGTAAAATCTGGCAATATAAAAACAAGTAGAAACCGTGAATAACAAATCAGTGCCAAGGTCAAAGATTTTCACTGGCCACGAATACAAATAGAACTTCATGGAATAACCAAACCGAGTCGCAAGTTAATAACTAGGAAAAATCACAAGTTCGAAACCAATGCCGTGTTTATCAAATCGAACAAGTCAAAAATCGAACAAATTCAATCCGGAGCTAAACCACTATCACAGTCGGGTAAACCAAGCAGTTCAAGTCGAAGCCAGAAAAATCATCGATCATCGAAAACAAAATCAAACTGAAAATGAATTAGATGTGAGATATTACTCACCTTGTTCGAAGCGGAGACGAACTCGACCAGCTAGAAGCGGCCGAAGTGGACAATAAGGAGACGATGGATAGAAGCTACTCGCGATTTTCTTTTGATCGAGGAAAGCGATGCTGACGTCTTCGACAATCAAAACCCTAATACCTCCAAACGAAGTCAGGTAACGAATTCGATCTCAATCGAGGAACAGCCGAGTGCGAAACAAAGAACCAATCGATTGACAAAGTATCAAAGTTCGAAATCAAATTCGATCGACCAGTATAAAGTCGGGATCTTCGAATACAAGCCCTAATTCCTTGAAGACGAATGAAAAATCGCATTACAGCTTCAAGCCCTAATTTGGGAAGACGAGGCCGCCATTATTTTTCTTCATTGGTTTAGGTTTTGGGGTTGCGAAATGTAAATGGGTAGAGGAGGGAACGGTTAAACTCTTCAATATAATGCACCACCAAAATAAGAAACAAGACCCGAGATTCAATTTTTCCAAAGCTCAACAACACTGACCCAAATTTTTAAAAGAATTTCAACTCGGTTTAAAAGCTTCCAACAACCATTATTAAACAAATTAAACCGTCATTCGACGATATTCAACCGCTATAAAACCCTGGGTTGTTACAATTCAGAATGGATAACGGCTGAGAAAACGGCAGCAGCCGTAAATGCAAAGGCAATAAATATGTTGTTTTGTGCATTAGACCAAAATGAATATAACCGTGTTAGTATCTGCACTACTGCATATCAAATTTGGAAAACGTTGAAAACCACTCATGAAGGTACTAACAAGGTTAAACAAGCCAAAATAGCCATGCTGAAGAGTCAGTTTCAAAATTTTAAAATGAAACCGAATGAGACAATCAATGATATGTATTCAAGGTTTCAAACTATTCATCATGCACTTATCGGATTAGGACAAAAATATTCAGATTTTGATGTTGTTTCAACAGTCCTACATTCTCTGACTAGTGAATGGGAAGGAAAAGTATTAGCAATTGAAGAAGCTAATGACCTTTCCATCATGAAGCCAGATGAATTGATAGGAAATTTAATGTCCTATGAAGCAAATTTGCAGGCTAGAAAAGAACAGAAAGAAGAAAAGAAAAATGTAGCATTTCATGCTGAGAAAGATGAAAATGAATCAGATTCTGAAGATGAAGATTTGGCATTCATTGCAAAAGGATTCAAAAAATTCCTAAAATATCTAAAAGCCAGTCGTTACAACAAAAGGAAACCTGGATCAAACAAACCATCTTCATCAACTATAGAATGTTTCAACTGTCACAAAAAGGGGCACATGCAGAAGGATTGTCTAGAACAGAAGAAGAAGTCAGAAAATGATAAATTCAAACATAAGAAGGACAAGTCAAAGAAACGAGCCTTCTCAGTAACATGGGATGATTCAGACTCATCCTCATCTGAAAGTGAAAGTGATCAGGAGAATGAACAAGCTAATGTTTGTTTTATGGCAACAGAAGATGAGGTACAAATTCCTACATTTGATGAATTACTTGATATTAATTCTGAATTGATAGTCAAATATAAAGACATAAAACGTCAATTAAAAGTAGCCAAAGCAGATTTGAGTAGAGCAGAGTTTGAACGAGATATGTTAAAAGACGAGAAGAAAATATTAGAAGAAGAACTTGAAAAACTTCAAGAATCATCATCTAATGTTGACTCTCAATTATCTCTTTTGAGTCAAGAAATTGAAACTCAAAAAGAGAAAAATGATGCTCTCACTACTGAAAATCATGAGCTTAAGGCAAAAGTTAAAAATCTGGATCTAGAAAAGGCGAGCTTACAAACTAAGTTAGATGACATAACTCAAAATGTTTCTAACTTTAACAAAGGTCGAGAAAATTTGACAAAAATCATTGAAAGTTCACAATCTGTTTCAAATAAACAAGGTTTGGGATATAGGAAACAAGAAACCAAGAAACATCTTGGTAATGAAAGGAAAAAGAAAGTACAAAAGACTGGAGCTAAGAAAAATCTTAGTTTATTATATTCCAAACCAAAACCAGTTGTGAAATTTCAGAAGAAAAATGTCAAGACTATCAAAATATGGGTTCCTAAAACAAATAACAATTTGATTAGAAATAAATATATTCAGAATTTCATGAATACTGTACATCTTAATACTAATTATATATATAAAGGGGATACCGGACCCGTATGGGTTTGGACTCCTAAGACCTAACTCTTAGGACCCCATAAAAAGTGGGTACCATGGACTTAATTTTATTTTTTGCAGGTCCCACTTAAGAAAAGAGGAAAGTGGATATTGGACAGTGGTTGCTCGAAGCACATGACTGGAGACAAGAGCTTATTAACAAATATTACATACTCAGATGGTGGCTCAGTCACTTTTGGAGATAATTCAAAAGGCTATATCATCGGCAAAGGCGATGTGAGCAATTGCGGTACATCTAACTTACCTCTTATTACAAATGTCATGCTAGTTAGAAATTTAAAACACAATTTACTTAGTATCAGTCAATTATGTGACAAGGGTTTTACAATTTCTTTTTCGAATAATAATTGTAGTATTCTAGATAAAGATCATAATTTAATTTTCGAAGGTTATAGAGACAGAAATATATATATTCTGAATATGAATATTAATCATAACTCAGATATGTGTCTTGTGGCTAATGATAATGATCCATGGCTATGGCACAAACGCTTCTGTCATATAAACTTCAGAACTATTGACAAGCTAGCCAAAAACAATCTAGTTAGAGGACTACCCAAAATGAGTTTTAAGGTTAACAACATCTGTGATGCATGTCAATTAGGAAAATTAACCAAATCATCTTTTAAATCCAAGAAAGTCATATCAACATTACAACCACTTGAGTTACTACATATGGATTTATTCGGACCAACACAGGTTCAGTCGATAAATCATAATCGATATGTATTTGTAATAGTTGATGACTATTCTCGGTATACATGGTCTATTTTCCTGAAAAACAAGAGTGACACTTTTGAACATTTTAAATCTTTCGTCAAAAGAATTCAAAAATCGAAAGGGCTAAAAGTTAAAAACATAAGGAGTGATCATGGTGGTGAATTCGAAAATAACGAATTTGAACAATTTTGTACAAAGAAAGGTATTAACCACAATTTTTCGTTTCCTAGAACTCCACAACAAAACGGAGTTGTAGAACGAAAAAATCGAACATTACAAGAATGTGCAAGAACGTTATTAAATGGATCCACCTTACCAAAACATTTCTGGGCAGAAGTCGTCGCCACTGCGTGTTATGTTTTGAATCGTGTGTCCATTCGACCACTCACCAAGAATACGTCTTATGAATTATTTAACGAAAGGAAGCCAAATATATCTTACTTCAAAGTATTTGGTTCAAAATGTTTCATTTTAAATACGAAAGACCATCTCGGAAAGTTTGATCCGAAAGCTGATGAAGGTATATTTGTCGGTTATTCGGAAAGAAGCAAGGCGTATCGTATTTTTAATAAACGAACCAAAACTATTGAAGAATCTCTTCATGTTTCTTTCAATGAAATCTTTCAGCCCTCTCAACCAAAATCTGATGATGACGAAACTATATTCTCATGGATAATTCTCAACCATGAAAATTCTAATTATTTTCCTCCTCTAATTATTTTTCTGGTTATCCTTTATTCTATCCATCTACTACTATTTTTTTCATTATTATATATACTTGAAGAGTGTCTGTTTATCTCTCCATCTCATTTGCTTTAATCATATATTATTTCTTTCTTTCAAAAGAAAACTCCCCACATGGTTCTGCATATTCCTCTGTCGATTTCTCCTCACCTTCCTCTGGATCTTCAAATTTACCTACACCTACTCCATGTCATGAACCGGCCAGACCATCCAACTATCATACTTGTCATACTCCAGAAAAAAAGAAGGCATGTCATTTTTTATTCTTTGGTTCTCCATTAACAAAACAAAACATTGATGATTTACATCATTATCAAAGGGAATCAATAGAAATTCAACGAGAAATGTACTATGAACAAAAGCTAAATTCAAAACGACTTAGCTTTCTAGAGCAACTTGGCTAGAAATTATGCGGCTCGTCTTCATCCAATGTTCATCAACCCACGATGTCTTCTTATCATCATTCACCACAACCTCCTCCCGTGTCTCCAAATTCATGGGAACGTGGAAATCACTGGTCTCCATTAAAACAATACAAAGAAAACACTAAAGTTGAACCAAAAGATTGCAAGACTCCGCATTCATCCACTTCTTCTTCATCTAACTAAGCTTTATTTTTTTATTTCAATTTGTTTTGTATGCTTCATTGATTACTATATTGAATATATTAATACCTATTTGTTAACACATGCAAAAAGACTGATAATGCTGCAAAAGAGCATTCAGTCGACTGAACGAATTAGGTCAGTCGACTGATTATTGAAACAGAGTGTTTCAGGATATTTATCAGTCGACTGACCATATACGACCAGTCGACTGAATCTGGAAACAGAGAGTTTCAAGATATTTATCAGTCGACTGACCATATACGACCAGTCGACTGAATGAATAGTTTGAACCTATTAACTTCTGTTTCGCCTACTTTTTACCCTTATAACCCATCTTCTTCACTTTTACTCCACACTTTTACCTTCTACCATCAGAAATTTCAAAACCCTGGCCCTCCAAATTTTCAAATTCCTTTACTCAATGGCTCCAAGACAACCAAAACGCTCTAGACAAGCTTCATCCTCAGCCTCTGAACCTATTGACACCCAAATAGCTTAATGGCTTTATGATGCCACCGTTGTTCAAAGATGGAACAAGATGAAGGAAGCATGTTTTCTCGAAGGATCTTTTGTTGTGTTTCCTGACTTCGCTTCATATAGAATTCAAGATCTTACAAGAAGAAGTCGTCTAGAATCTCTTCTTGACCATAATCAGAACAATCTCAAAATTAATCATACAATGGTAAAACTCTTTTACGCAAACTTAAATTTGGGTCATCAAAATCCACGAAACCGTGACAACTGCGTATGGAGTTTAGTTTGTGGTCAACAAGTATTCTTGTCATTAGATAGAATTGGACACATTCTTCATACACCAACAAAAGGTATTCCTTTAGAAGAGTTAAATGTTCCTTTAGGCGAACGAGATGAAGTAAGTCATAGATTTTTGGAAGATGACATGGCAGAATTAAAATCTATCGCCTTACGCCCTACAGCTCGAATTGTGCATCGAGCCTTAATGCGTACAATTCTTCCTCGTACCGGTTCTTATGAGCTTGTATATCTGGAGAATTATAGGGCTTTATATGCAATTTAGGAGATGTTCAAATCAATTGGCCTAAGCTAATTCTTGACGAATTCTTATCCTTCAACCAAAGCCGAATGAACATTATTTATTACGGCGAGTATATAATGCGGCTACTTATGAACCTACAAGTTCCTATTCCAGAATCTGATACCTCCACTCCTAAAACTCTAAATAGTCGCACAATTAGTCTGATGAAATTGCCTTCGAGACCGCTCACTATCATGTCATTCCAAGATTGGCAATTAAGGCCTCGCCAGCAAACTGCTACTCCACAACAACGAAGAGATGAAATTCGTACCTCAACCCCATGCCAAAGCACCCAAGAGTCCATTGATCTAATTGCATGTAATCAAATCATTTTGGATTCTTGCATCAAAAATCTCGACAAGAAGATCGACAAAAAGTTTGACAAGATCAAAAGCTTTTTTGGGATTTTATGGGATGCAATCTCTTGTTCCTCCTCCACAACTACGGACACTTCACATCATGATCCAGGAAAACGTCCAGCGCCTTGTTTTACTTGGTCTACATCTGAAGAACATACAAATTCTGAAACTAGTGGAAATGGTGGTGGCAGAAAATTTGTGGAAAGTTCTTCACGAGGCAAAGGACCAGTGCAAGTGGAAGAAGATATAGATTCAGGTTCTGATGAGTGATGTTGGTAATTCTTGCTTCGTGGTAGTAAGTTATTTTCTTTTAAATTCAAAATATTCTACTATTTTTTATGAGCTTGTATAAATAGCTCGGTAAAATTTATAAAAAAAAATTGTTTGTTTATTGTTATGATGTTAGTTCACAATGATATAATTATTGGTTATTTCCTTTTTGTCGATGACAAAGGGGGAGAAATTTGTATGACTAACCAATTCTTTGTATGATTAAATATGTCGCCAAATATTCAGGGGGAGATATATATAACTTCCGTTATATAATTCTTAAAATATAGTATCATCTAAAACAGGTTGTCATCAATCAAAAAGGGGGAGAATGTTGAATCATGAGTTTTGATTCATGACAAAAAGCTTAAACAAATAAGTGATGAGACTATACGATCAAGCGACAAAAAGAGAATGAGATATGCTATTAAACTAAAAAGGAGACAAGATTTCAAATCTAAGTATAGTATGTATATTTATTGAAGTTTTAGTCATTAGATATAGGTTGAAATTGTTAAAATCTATCCTCAAGTAGTTTACACAAAATCAAAGTTGTTTTAAGATTCAAATTCTTTAAAGAAAGTATAAACTATGCACTGACAACTAGGTCAGTCGACTGACCAAAAATGACCAGTCGACTGAACCTGTTCAGTTGCACAGATATACTCTGTTTTACACAGTCTTTGAATATTCAGTTAACTGGTCAATTTTTCTCAGTCGACTGAACGATTCTAACAGCTATTTTTTTTGAAGAGACACTTCCATTTGCGAAGAGTTACGATCCAAATTGAAGAGATATGGCTGCATCTTTTGATCAAAACTCTTCTTGAATAGTCGTAGCTGTTTGTCTACTATATAAACACATTAGATTCACTTCTCAAACCACCGAATTTCATTTTGTTTTCTGACCATACTCTCTACTATCTATCCCTGCATTCTAAAAGCAATCACAATCTTTATTTTGCTTGAATCTCTGAACTAATCAATATATTCTTTGATTCTAAGCAATATCTTCCTTTCATATCTTCACACACGCAATATATACTTGAGGATTTGATTATAGGAAGGTTGTATACTTAAAGTCATATCAGTGTTATTCAGAACACAATTGTCAACTATTTTCTTATACCAGTAAAAGTCCTCTTTCGGTTGTTAAAGGCGGAAAAAATCATGTTCGGCTGCTCAGGTGTTGTATACCTATTCCTCCGGGTTAAGAGAGGGGTTTATTGAGTTTAAATCCAGAGTGTAGTCTAGGACTGGATGTAGAATGGGAAGTTCGAACCGGTATAAAAATTCCTGGTGTGCTTATTCTTATTTACTTTACTATTATTATCTGTTTTCCGCATTTAGATTATAATATATTCCACATTACACGATCCTAAGTGATAACTAGCCACACAGTAGTCACTTTCAATGTTTTTGGCATATGAGTTGGGACTTTGGTCCCAATCATATTCTTCTGATTAGGAATAGGATTAGTTTTAGAGAGACCCTAGCATATGTTGTGACTATAGTAGTATACTGTGTTTAGCTAACTTGTTGGGTGTAGATGACAACATGTTAAAGTATGATTTTCGAGCGTAAATGTTATTTTACTAGCTTATTAGTATTATACCCTTATGTGATGCGTTTCACTCACCTGACGTATATCTGACCCCTTCTATCATTTTCTTCATTTTAGATATACTTTGATAGCTCGATAGAGAAGACTGGTGGTGACTTGGAGGTGTGATAGTACAATGGAAATGCGCATTTATTTATTAGCTATCTACTAATATTTCATTTATTCACAAACATGATATTGTTTCTATTACTAGTATCGAGAGTGATGTAGTTGGAGTTTATTTAATACTGTATTGTTTTCTTTGTCTGGATTGTATTATTGATTACTGTTATATTTTATTCCTTCTGCTGTGAGTTTTAGAAAGTGTAGAATATTGTAGATAGCTCTATGAATTGTTTTATATTTTACCTCAAGATGATCCATAATATGCGAGGTCTGCGATGTATGCTTCATTTTATGCATGAATCATGATGTCATAGATGGTTGGTTGTCTAATGTGGGGGAACTTTCGAAGAATGTATCTCGATTTCTTATGTGCTTTAGGTTCCTTTACAATCTGCATTGCAACATTGTTGTCCCAAAACAATGTTATTGGACCTTCCGTGTTGGAAATCACCCCTGGCACACTCATAAAGTTGTGCATCTGAATCACTTCTTTAGCCGTTTCCTTAAGGGTGATGTACTCGACCTTCATCGTGGAATCAACTGTTGTTTCTAGTTTAGACTTTTCCAACCAACAGCCCTACCGTTTAAAGTAAAAACATAACGTGATACAAACTTACCATTGTTGATATCGCTTTGGAGGTTTGAATCTAGATAGCCCTTCATAATGAGGTCTTCATTCTCATATATAAGGAATAAGTTCTTGGTATTTCTTAAATAGTTAAGTATACATTTTACAGTTGTCCATTATTTTTCTCTAGGAATAGACTAGTGTTGGCTTACGTATCCTAATACAAACCATCTGGTTTAGTACATAGCATGGTGTGTATTATGAAACCGATTGTCGATACATATGGCATCCTCTTCATACGCTCTTTCTCTTCATCAGTATGAAGAGCATCCCTCTTATAAAGGCTGATCCCAGATTGCCTTGAAACATTTCCGCACTTGGTGTTCTCCATACTGAACCTTTTTAGTATAGTATCTATGTACAGGGTTTGGGACAATCCCAACGTCCTCTTAGACCTATCTTTATAGATCTTTATACCTAGTATATAGGTTTTTTCTCCCAAATCCTTCGCGGAGAAGTTCTTGGATAACCAAGCTTTTACATATTGCAGTAATGCAATGTCATTGCTAATCAGTAACGAATCATTGACGCATAATACTGAGAACATTATAGCACTTCCATGTTCTTTCCAATATATGCACACTTCTTCTATCTCCTTATAAAAATCAAAATGTTTGATTACTTTATCAAAACACTTACTCTAATGTCTTGAAGTTTGTCGAAGACCATAAATGGATCTTAACAACTTGCAAACCTTGCCCTCACTCTCACTGACCTCGAAACTTCCAGCTACGACATGTAAATGTTCACTTCTAAATTGCCATTCAAAAATGCCATTCTCATGTCCATTTACCATATTTAATAGTCATGGTAATAGCCAGCATTATCCAAATGGACTTAAACATTGGTATGAGCAAAAATGTTTTGACATAATCAACACCTTGAATTTGATAAAACGTTTTCGCAACTAGCCTTACTTTATATGTCTCCACTTATCCATCTGCATTTAAATTTTTCTTAAAAATCTATTTGCATGCGATGGGTTTTACCCCTTTAGGTACGTCATCCAAAGTCCATACTTTGTTTCCATACATGGAATCCATTTCAGGTTTCACGGCTCTAAGCAAAAGTGCGGAGTCTTTACTTTGTAGTGCTTGTTAAAATGAGAGAGAAGTGTCGTCCTCTAAGATGCATTCCTCTTTCTTGCCATTTATGAGAAAATTTTAGTATCTCTCTGGTGCATAAGATTACCTGTTAGACCTTCTAATCGGTTGTATGTTTTCGTATACCTATAAATTTCATTCATCTACTGGTTCAACCTTTGTGTTAATTTCTTAGGTCTCATCTAAGTCTTCAACTTCACTGTTAATTTTTTTAACAGGATTTTCTTTTCTAAAAAGATAACATGCCGAGAAACAATAACCTTTCGTTCCTCGATATTGTAGAAAATGTACCTCATTGAATTCTTGGGGTATCCTATAAATTTACATAGTATGGATCTTGCCTCAAGTTTATTGAGGCCTTAATGTAGGCTGGACAACCTCACACCTTCAAGTACTTGAGTTGGGGTTTCCTCCCGCAACACATCTCATATGGGGTCTTAGGCACAGATTTAGTAGGCATCAAATTCAACAAATGAACTGTGGTTTCCAGTGCATATCTGCAATAGGAATGGGGTAATTCAGCTTTACCCATCATGGAATGAACCATATTAATAGGGTTTGATTCCTTTCTGAAAATCCATTATGTTGTGGAGTATATGGTAGAGTGTGTTGCAGAGTATACAGTGGAGTAACCTAAGAGACGATCCCATTGTCTTTTAAGTACTTTTGGAGATCTTGTCCAGCATACCCACCTCCTCGATCTGATCGAAGTATTTTAACCTTTCAACCTTATTTTGATACTCTTTAAATTTCTCACAGACATCGGATTTGATTTTCATAAGATACACATATCCTAGTCTTGGGAAATAATTGGTAAAAGTTACAAAATAAGAAGTATTATCCTTGGTAACTATAGGTATTAGACCACATACATTAGGGTGTACCAGACCCAAGAGCTTATTAACTATTTCGTTGCTCCAACTAAAAGGGTGCTTGGTCATTTTCCTATAAGACATGACTCACACGTATCAAATGATTCAGAATTTAACGATGGTAGTGTAGTAGTTTCTCACTTAAATGAACTAGCCTTTAATGCCATAGATAAGTATTATTAATGTCAATGTTAGAAGAATTATTCGCAGCGCAGACATAATTAGAATTAAGAACATAAATGCCATTATTCAAAACACCATTGCAGTTTTTATATCCATCCAACATAATGTTCATAACATTATCAACACAACCAAAAATATATCCAGTCTCAGACAATCTAGTCATAGAAATTATTCCACAAATAATGTTTTATGTAAAAGCAATTATTTAAAATTAACCCTAATCCATTCATCAAAGCCAAGTGATAGTCTCCAACTGCAATTGCATCTACTAGAGATCCATCAGCAACTTGAAGTTTCATCTCACCTTTGCCACATGTCACATGTTCCTAAGTCCTTATAACATATTGCAGATATGAGTTCCAAATCCAGTATCTAAAATCCAAAATAATTTATTGATTGCAAAACAATTTTGAATCATAAATATACTTGTTGGAGTGGCGGAACCAATTTTTCTTCTCTTTGACAATCTTTAGGTAATTCTGACAGTTCCATTTTCAATGCCCCTTCTTATGACAGTGATGAAATTCATCCTTAACATTTGGAGCAATTTTATTCTTTTTTAATCCATTTCCTTTTCTTCAAACCATTTAAAAATGATGCTTCCTTTCCACCACGAGCATTATGCCATGATCATTGGAAGAAGACTTAGTTGATCTCAACATATTAACCTTACAGCGATTACATTCAACTAGTTTATATTATAGTTTAATATGAATGGCTCAAACTGTGGAGTAAGAGACCCTAAGATTAAGTCCACTCGTAGATCATTGCTTATTGTGACATCTAATTGAGAAAGTCTATTAATATAGTCTTTCATCATTAAGTCTTACTCATCCACTTTGATGTCCTTTGACATCTTCATGTAAAACAACTTCTTAGTAACCTCGTACCTTACAGAATGAGATTGCTTCCCAAACAAAGCTTTTAGTCTATCAAAGATTTTATGGATAGCCATGTTTTTGTGCTATCTTTGCAACGTTCTATCTAATATAGGCAGCATATAAATTTAGGCAATTTCTAGGTCTACAACCCATTTGTTATAAGAAATTATCAGTTCGAGGTCTGCATTACCGGGGGGTTTTACTCTAGGAGGTTCATTTATTAATGATCATAAGCGTTCATATGCAAGTGGTATTTTGATAACTCTTTACCAGTCAATGTAATTAGGTCCTCTGAGTTTGTCATTTTTTAGAAAACAACTTTGGTGCAGACATTTTTCTACAAATTTAATTTAGTAGATTAGGACATTAATTAATAGCAAATGTTCTTATAATATTAGCAAGTTTAAACATTATATTTTTTTACTAATAAGCTCCTACTAGATTTTTGTACTTTACTAAACCCTAAGAGAAATATATAAGTTTTTCGACCACTCTAATGAGTGTTAGGATTCTGACCTTGCGTTTGCTTAACAAATCATAGACCCACAAGCGATGCATAACACTTTATCGATTGTATCATATACAACTCCTAACTCATGGTCTTTGTCCTAATCACATTTCGACCTTGAATATGCCCAACAAATCAAAAGAGATTATTAACTCATACCTATCATTTCACAATGGCCTTGGTATAAATGTACATACCTTGAGGTTGCTCAATAAATACGTACATATATCTTACCATGTCTATCAATTTATTAATAATACTACACAAAACATCTCTAAATTAAGTTTGTTCAACAACTAGACAATATGCATGCAATTTATTAATATATAAATGATAAAGGACAAAATTTATGTTAAAGATTCATAATCTTTAATACACTTATTTGAATGGTATCAACTTATGGAATAATGTATTTTGTATGAAATACCTCATGATTCAAGTGTCAAAAAAATCCGAAATAATGGTATACATACTATACGGATGTATTTATTCCTTAAATCGAATTTGGGTTTATCATAATTATAGCTTTTATTATACATTCATATTATATAAGTTTGATCCTTGTATAATAGTTATAGTTTTTAATTAGCTTATATATAATCTTATGTATGATCTTATATTAATTTCATTAATTAAATTTTATTTAATTAATTTTGTTTATTAATTATCATTTTAATTGATTAATTTATTTTTTTATTTATTCATTTTAAACATTTTAAATTGAATATATATACTATAGCATTTATAGTAATATACATGTATCATAATACATGTATATTATATTATTTATTTATTAATATTTAATTTATTTAATTAAAATAAATTTAATTAATTTTTAAAGTTATATATATTAATTACCTTAAACATTTTAAGATAAATTTACATATATCAATATATATGTTTCCAATTTAATCAATCAACTTCTAATTAATTATTTATTCAATTAATCTAATCAACTGTTACTATAATTTTCAAAATAATTAATAGTTTTTCAAAAATAATTTTTGAAAATACTTTATAGCATTTATAAAATTTATTATATATTTTAAAATTAACATTTTAAATTTAAAATATTTTTTATAATTTCAAAATAGATTTTGAAAATTATCCAAGGCTCGAAATCAATTCAGACATTTATATTAAGGATAAACTTTGGGCTTATTACATCTTTAGGGCCAGGCCGATAGCCAAGTGGGATAAAGTACTTGATTACCCAAACCTAAATTCAACACTACTTTTTTGGACACTCCAATACCCTATTAAATGTGTGGCCATAATACTACTAATTTAGATCGCATAGGCTATTGGGCTCTAATATCATTTTTGGAGCTAAACTTCCATGACTTGGGTTAAATGGGTAAATTTAAAAAAATCAATTCATATTTTATTAGGTTAATGAAGTCTAAATTTTTAGGTCTAATCTAAATAATTTTAAATAAAATCTTAATTTTATTTCTTAGTCTATATAAATATTTATTGACATTATTTTGAATATAATGTACATGTGTATCAGATATACACATAAGTGTATAGTGCACGTGCAACATATAAATGTGTACATGGTTTAATGTGCCTGTGTATAAATGTTTGGATTTACATTGCAATAGACACATTTGTCCCATTATATACATATTTACTATCCATAATTAATGTACTCATATATGTATGTATGTATGTATGTATGTATGCGTACAATTATACATATATGTGTGTGTATGTGCAGTTAAAGCGCTTAGCGGTTCTATAGCCGTGGAGGTGCAAAAAGTTACAACAGAGATAAAGAGGAGATATAGCAGAAAATAACGGAGGTGCAAAAGGCTCTGTTAGATACAAAATGAAATATTTAAATTTAATTTATTCTCATTCTCACTTGTTAACAAGAAATCTTCTCGACGTCCCAAAGCTAAGTTACTAATAAGAAATGCTGCTAACACCTCGAAAGAAAATTTTAGAAGTGATCGATCTCTTCGAAACCCCTTTCGAATGAGTTGATTGGGATAGATTATCTTCAGAAGGTGGCCTTATGAAAGTGTTAATTGTAGATAAGAAGACCAATCAACTCATTGAAATGAAAGTTAGGAAGATAACAACTCATTCATGACCCCTTTCAAGTGAGTCGAAAGGGTTATTCACATCTCTTTTTAAGTGGGTCGAAAGGATCATTCATATCCCCCTTTTGAACGTGTTGAAAGGGCCATTCTGCCTTTAAAAGAATAATTCACTTCCAAAAGTATAGATTCTAGTGCCATGAAAGGTACTCCTTCGAAAGGGTTATATTTTTTGAAATATCCGAGCACCTTTCGAACATCTCCAACTAGCAAACATAACATAATGTTCATACATTGAGTCCCTTTCGAACCCCTTTCGATTAAGTCGAAAGGGTATTTACTCTTTCAAAGGGGCTCAATGTACAATATGTAAGATTTATATTCAATATGCAATGGAATAACATCTTGGACAATATAATATAAGTTCAATGAACTTATTGATATCGTAATATCATCATCATGTCAATTTAACATTTGATATCACGAAACATGATGATAATATGATTTGAATTCACAATGTCTAAGTTGATCCCATAGCATTACATAAGACAAATAGGGGTTAAGAAAATAAGTGAACATCTTGTGCAATTGGTTGTTAGTCAAGCTAATCGCTAAGATGATATTCCTCATATTCAAAAAAGATATTAGATCGATGCGTCTACTCTTTTGCATTCATCTAAATTGGATTACAAGCAAGAGAGTTTTCCCCAAATTGAATTAGGGTTAAAAAGTTTGATCTTGCTATGAAATAAGAAAGAGAATTCAGAATTCAAATTCACTCCCCGAACTCGGATCCCTAGGGTCGTATTTATAGATGCAGGTTGACCCCTTCCGTCTCCATCCTTTTGAAGCGGTCGAAAGGTCTTTATCCCAGCCTTCCGCGTTCATCCTTTTGCTTCCATAGCTTTGAAGATGGCCGCTTGGGCTTCTTATTATGCTTAGGTTAACCCTTTCACTTCCATCAATAATGTACTAGCAGTAGAAATTGCTCTAAAACTCCCTAATATTATTTTCGCGCTCCTTTGAAACCTTTTGACACCTTCGAAAGGTATGTAGCGAAAGGGTCGAGGTTTCCCATTACATTGTTTTGATGTAAGCGGAAGCACCTCCAACTCCTTCTTCTCCTTCGAAGTCTCCCTTGGTTGCTTTGGTCTGGTGTTAATTATGATGAGTGATTATTTGAGTGGGTAAGGAGTGCTTTCGCATAGCTTCGAAAGGATTGGTAGGTGACGACTGGATCATCACAAAAGGTCACTTGGCTTTATGTGGAGTTTTTTATGCTTTCGAAAGGTTCCAACCGCTTCGAAACGCTTGTTCTTGCTTTCGAAAGGTGGGTGCTAGAAAAATGTCTCCAAGTGCAAGATTGACAACGACGAAACCAATTATTTCGAAGGATTTGGTTCTTGTGTGCGAGTCTATTGTCCAATACCTTTGACAGATGTTTCGAACCCATTCTAAGCACTCTCATATATGTGGATTCAACTGTGTCAAAAGGTCTAGGTGGGACGGAAGGGTAGCTTTGCTTTCTTTTCTACTCTTTCAAAAACTCTTGTCTCAGTTGACACTTATAGGTGCATCAGGAGCTTGCGACTCCATCCTAACCTCTTCGAAAGCTATCTCAATACCTTCGAAACACCGTTTTTGAACTATGGTGAAACACATGTCTTCAATTCTTGTGGAGCCCAACACTTTTTATGAGCCTTCTTTTGTACCTTTATTCTTATGTGAATTTCATGGTCAACATTTTGCCCTCCCCTTGTATGAAAGAAGCTTTTGTTCTTTAGGACAAAGATTTAACAGCTTTCCCTTCGCACTACTCCATTCTTAATGACCTCATTTCCCTGCAAAGTTCAAAGTAAATAACATTCTCCATTGTTAGTTCGAGACTTATATAAAAATATGCTCAGTGATTTGTTTGAAAAATAATTGAAGACAATGTTAATATAGTAGAATTTCTGAATTCCATGTCTGGAAGCAACAAAAATTAGTTGACTATCATCTGGAGTTAATAAGCGATAAGAAATCCGTAGTTATAAATGATTGGATACCAAGAACTCTTGTTTGGCAATAATTGAAGTCCCACCATCCAACTTTGGTAATAACAAAAGAAGTTTATAAATTAAACTCCCATTATTTTAATACTAAACCAGGCATATAATCTAAATCTAACTTTAGTAATTGAAGTCCAGGAGTTTTCTTTTGATAATAACAAGTGTTTGGTAATAAAAAGCCATAAACTATCATCTGGAGATAAGTCATTGAAAACCATGAATCCTTATTTAGGGGTAAATAACGGGTATTTAGAAACCCCTATTGGAAATAATAATAATCCTGAAACCGGGATTTAGATGTTGATGAGCGTTGTTCGAAAGTTAATAGTAGTAAACTGGTGACCCTGGTTCAGCTATTTATAAGACAAACTTAGAGTTTTAAATAAAGACCGAAAGTCCATTGAGATCTCAATACCAACTGCCTTGGAACCCAGATTCGAGCATTAATGAATGAAATCCAAAAATTAATAATAAAGGACCCGAAACCCAAATTCGAGTATTATGAAGACTAGAGATCAATAGTAAAAGTCCTAAAACCGAGATTCGTGTATTAGTAAGTGAAGTCCCGAAATTAATAATAAAAGACCTAAAACCCAGATTCGAGTATTAATAAATGAAGTCCCAACATCAATAGTAAGAGACCCGAAACCCGAATTCGGGTATTAATAAGTGAAGTCCAGAGATCCTTTGACTACGATTAGGGGACCTTCCTAGTTTAGTCCGAGTGGTCCATCCACATGATTTCTTATGTTCATTATCACCCTTCGGAGTACTAAGTCTCCCTCTTGAAATCATCTTGTTTTCACTTTTGAGTTGTAGTATTTTGAGATTCTTCTATGATATTCTGTAGTCCGAATTTCAGTTTCATCTCTTAGTTCATGTATTAAGTCTAATGATTCTTTATTCAATTCTTGGTTTGGATAAAATGCATATGCGATTCGTCGATGTGAGGGTATCTCAATTTCAATTGGCAACATCGCTTCACTTCCATATGTTAGAGAATAAGGGGTATGTCCCATTCCAGTTCTAGTGGATGTTCAATAGGCCCAGAGTACAAGTGGTAATTCTTCAACCCAATTTCCTTTGGCTTTATTCAATCGCTTTTTCAAGATAGTCTTAATAGTCTTATTTGCCACCTCAACGGCTCCATTAGCTTTTGGATGTGCCACGAAAGAAAAACTTTTGATAATCCCGTTCTTATGGAAAAATCGAGAAAACTCTTCACTTTCAAATTGTGTTTCATTATCAGATATAATTTTATAAGGGATCCTGAATCTGGTAATAATGTTTTTAATGATGAACCTAAGCACTTTCCCAGAAGTGATTTTGGGGAGTGGCTCTGCTTCTATTCACTTAGTAAAGTAGTCAATAACCACCACAACATATTTTTCTCCTCCTTTCGAAATTGATAATGGCCTGATCAAGTCGATTCCCCATATATCGAAGGGCCATGGACTAGAAATTGGAGTTAATTGATTTAGTGGAAAACGAGGAATCTTTGAGTATTTCTTGCATCTTTCACATTTCTTTACGTACTCAATAGCTTGACCTACCATTCGAGGCCAGTAAAAACCTTGTCTCGTTATTTTCTTTGCCAATTCCACCCTGTTGGAATGGTCTCCGCAAAATCCTTCATGCACTTCCACCAACAATTTCATCCCATCGTCCAAACTTACACACCTTAAGAACGGTAAGGCATATCCTTTCTTGTAAAGAACTCCATCTATCATTATGAAAGTCGGAGCCTGTCGCCTGATTTTCCTAGATGGTAATATCCCTTTGGAAAGATATTCGACAATAGGTGGCATCCAATTGTCATTAAAATGGTCATTTTCCCTTGAATGATTCGTTCTCTCATATGGGATTTCTTCATTAGTTTCCCTTTCTTCTCTTTCTTGTGCTATGGTTTGGGATCTAGTTAGAACTAACAATTCCTTCCATTTTTCGGGTATTCTCTATTCGATCTGGGATTTTCTTGGTACCCTTCTGGTACGATATGGGTCTCTAGGGCTCCCCTTGAACTAGCCAACTTTGCTAATGAATTTGCCTGAGAATTTTCTCCCCTTGGGAATGGTGTATAGAAAATCTTCAAACAAGGTGAGCATTTTCAACACTTTCTTTACAATCAAGGATATCTTGGCACCCTTAGTGTGATATACCTACTTTATTTATTTTACCATTTGTTGAGAATCACTAAAGACTTGAATTCGTGGGATCTTGAGTTCTAAGGCTAGAGTCAATCCTACCACCATTGATTTATATTCGGCTACACTATTTGTTGCGAGGAATCCTAACTTCATTGTGTAGTGTAAGCATTGCCCGTCTAGTGTTATTATAACATATCCCGCCCTGGCTCCTTACTCGTTTGTTGTGCCATCCACAAATAACTACCATACAGGTTTTTGGTCCTTTTCTTTCTCCGATTGTTCTTTAACAAAATTTGTACATTCGTTAATAAAGTATGCTAACGCTTGCCCTTTGATTGCTGCATGTGGCTGAAATTCAATGTCATACAAGCTAAGCTGGATTCCCCACTTTTACCAGCCTACCCGAAGTTTTAGGCTTACTGTAGACTTGTTTGAGTGGAAAGTTAGTCAATACTCTGATTGGATGCGCTTGAAAGTATGCTGTAAGTTTTCGTGCTGTAAGTACCAAGCGTTAAGATAATTTTTCTATTACCAGGTATCAAACCTCTACATCTGTTAACCGCCTGCTCACATAATAAACAGGAAGTTGAGTCCCAGTTTATTCTCTAATCAAAACTGAACTAACTGCTTGTTCCGAAACTGCCATGTTCTCGGGGCTGGATAGTATTGGTGGTCTCTCTAAATGATTTTTTCAACTCTTGAAAGGCTTTCTTACAATCTTCTCCCCATTCAAAGTTTTTCCTCTTCTTAGTTACATTGAAAAAGGGAATGCATTTATCACTAGCTTTAGAGATGAACCTGCTTAGGGCGGCTATCTTACCGTTTAAACTCATTACATCTTTGCTGGTTTTCTGCTCAGCCATGTCTTTGAGAGCTTGAATCTGGTCTGTATTGGCTTGAATTCCTTAACCGCTCACAATATAGCCTAAAAATTTCCCAAAATGAATCCGAAAGAGCATTTCTAGGGATTCAGTTTCGTTTGATATTTCCGTAATACTTCGAATATCTCTTTTAGATCTTCAAGGTGTCTCTTAGCTTCAAACGATATTACTAGCATATCATCAACATAAACTTCCATACTTCGACCGATCTATCCTCCAAACATTCTGTTGCCTAATCTTTGATAGGTAGCTCCTACATTCTTTAACCCCAAAAGGCATTGCTTTGTAATGAAAATTCCCCAATTGGTAACGAAACTTGTATGTTCTTCATCTAGTTTAAATATGGGTATCTGGTTGTATCCCAAGTAAGCATCCATAAGGGATAACAATTTGTGCCCACTAGTTGCATCAAACAATTGATCTATCCAGGGCAATGGGTAACAATCTTTTGGAAATGCTTTGTTCAAATCAGTATAATCAATGCAGGTTGTCCACTTGCCATTCGACTTCTTTACCAATACTGGGTTTGCTAGCCATTTTGGATAAAAGATTTCCCGAGTGTATCCATTTCAAGTAGCCTTTTAACTTCTTCTTTTAGGGCCTTGGATCGCACATTATCAAATTGTCTCTTCTTCTGTCGAATGGGGGTCACTTCTGGATTAATATTTAGTGCATTGCACATAACCGGTGGATCAATCCTGACCATATCTGAATGAGACCACGCAAACACGTCTCTATTAGACTTAAGAAATTGAATTAAGTCTGCCTTCAAGCTGCTTTCTAACTCCTTTCCCGCTTTGACTATTTTAGTTGGATCATTTGGGTCTACACATGTTTCCTTAAGGTCTTCTATAGGTTTTATCCTTTCCACTTCCCCCGTAGAAATCAAATTCTGTGATGATTTATCCTTCATATACAGAATTAGCATCGGTCCTCTTTCTCTTGCTTCCAAGGGAAATGTACCTTTCAAACATACGTTTATTATTTTATTAGATCTTACTTTTGCCTCGAATGTTGGATGTAAAAATTCATCATCCAAAGGCTAAAAAACAGTAGAAGATTCATAGTAAGAAGACTACTCCATCTTATATTGATCAAGCGTTGCAAAGTACATCTCGCGGGAGCTAAATTGTTCTCCACGGATAGTGCCCCAACCCATCTTAGTTAAGAATTTTACCATTAGATATTTTGGCAAGACAAAAGCGTCTACCTCATCAAGTGCGGGTCGACCAAAGAAAGCATTGTAGTATGATGGTTGGTTGATGATTACGAAGAGAGTTTCAAAAGTCCTGCAACATGGCGGTACTCCCATCTGCACCAGCAACTTCACTTGTCCTATTGGAGTTGACCCCTTGTTGTTGAACCCAAAGAAGGTTCAAGGCTGGGTTCTAGCTTGTCTTCTAGAATGCCCATTTGATAAAAGGTATGTTTGAAAATACCATTGACTGCGCTCTCAGTGCCTACAAGAATCATGGACACTATAGAAAGTCCAATTTGGGTCGTGATCACGAGGGGGTCGTTATGAGGGTGATGGATCCCTTTCTTCAGATCTTGGGGAGTAACAATGAGATTTGGCATTGGTACATTGAGCCATGGACTTTTAAGCCGGGGCTCTTCTTGAATGGAGAACACTCCTTAGCTTCTTTAATGTGTCTGTTTCTGACTCCCTTGCTAGTCCCTGCTGGGTGTGGCCTCCCATTGATTACATCAATCATATTCAATGGTGGACTCAAGCTTAATGGATCTTCTTCTTCCAAGATGTTGACAACATTATTAGAAAATTTTTGCGGACCATCACCAGTCCGTGGTGTCTTTTGCTTATCTTGGATGAATTCCTTCAAATGCCCTTCACAGATTAGTTTCCAAATGATTCCAACCAACACCCGACATTTATCAGTTTTATGGCCATTTGCTTTGTGATAAGCGCAGTAGTCATCCCCCTTTCTCTGTTCAGGATAATTTTTAGCCTTTAACGAAATTGGGAAGTTAACCTTCTCCTTGGTCGTAGCATATATAAGACAATGGCTTGTTTAAAGCGATTAAATTACTATTAGGCTCATCCCCCTTGTTCTTTTGTGGCCTCGATCTGATCCAAATCTTCCACCCTCCTTCCTAGGATTAGCTTTCTTTTTAGCGTAATGTAATTCATCCATTCGCATGAATTTATCAGCTTGGAAGTGGATATCTTGTAAATCCTTACACCCAAGCACAAAGAGTTCCTTCCAGAACTGTGTATTCTCCATCAGCCTGGAATTCACTACTATGAGCTTATCCTTGTCATTTATATCTTTGGCTTTCAGTGCTTCTATATTGAATCTTCTAAGGTAATTGGCTAGTGATTCCCCCTGTCCTTGCTTAATGTTTGCTATAACAGTGTAATCAATGGTTGGATCCTTGCATATACATAACTAGGTGGAGAATTCATAAGAAAATTGTTTCCATGAGTAGATAGTCTTCTCACAATATTGACAGTATCACTTTGCAGCTGCTCCTTGAAGTGTTGTCGGGCATAATCTGCACCGAACTGCCCCAAAGGCATTATATAAATCCATTTGGCTATCAAATTCCATCAAGTGATCATTAGGATCAGTAGTACCATGATATTTCATGGTTGGGATCTTAACATAAGATGGGATAACTGCTTACATGATCTCATCTATTAACGGAGCTACTCGTTCACTGTCATTTTCTCGCTCATCCAAAGTTCTCTTCCCTTTTGCAATTAGCATATCTTTGACTGCATTTTCTGCTATATCTTTTAAATAAGTATCAATGTCGTAATAGCATTTAGGGTTACAAAAGTTTGATCTTGCTATGAAATAACAAAGATAATTCAAAATTCAAATTCGGTCCCCAAACTCAGACCTTTAGGGTTGTATATATAGATGCAGGTTGACACCTTCCACCTCTATCCTTTCGAAGCGGTTGAAAGGTCTTTATCCCAGCCTTCCGCATTCATCCTTTTCCCTTCATCCTTTCGCTTCCATAGCTATGAAGGTGGCCGCTTGGGTTTCTTATTATATTTAGGTTAACCCTTTCACTTTAATCAATAATGTACTAGCAGTAGAAATTGCTTTAAAACTCCCCAATATTACTTTCGCGCTCTTCTGAAACCTTTCGACACCTTCGAACGGTATGTAGCAAAAGGGTCGAGGTTTCCCATTACATTATTTTTATGTAAGAAGAAGCGCTTCCAACTCCTTCTTCTCCTTCGAAATCTCCCTTGGTTGCTTTGTTCTGGTGTTAATTATGATGGGTGATTATTTGAGTGGGTAAGGAGTGCTTTCGCATAGCTTCAAAAGGATTGGTAGGTGATGACTGGATCATTGCGAGAGGTCACTTGGCTTCATGTGGAGTTTTCTTTATGCATTCGAAAGGTTCAAACCATTTCAAAAGGCTTGTTCTTGCTTTTGAAAGGTGTGCACTGGAAAAAAGTCTTCAGGTGGGATATTGACAACGGCAAAACCAACTATTTCGAAGGATTTAGTTCCTGTGTGCGAGTCTGTTGTCCAATACCTTTGAAAGGTGTTTCGAACCCATTCTAAGCTTTCTCATATATGTAAATTCAACTGCGTCGAAAGGTCTAGATGAGTCGGAAGGGTAGCTTTGCTTTCTTTTCTACTCTTTCAAAAGCTCTTGTCTCACTTGACACTTGTAGGTGCATCAGGCACTTGCGACTCCATCTACCCTCTTCGAAGGTTATCTCAATACCTTCGAAACACCGTTTTTGAACTATAGTGAAACCCATGTCTTCAATTCTTATCGAGCCCAACACTTTTTTTGAACTTTCTTTCATACCTTTATTCTTAAGTTAATTTTATGGTTAACATCACTCATTTGTATAGGAAAAAGAAATATTATTTAACCTTATATAACGAAACCAAAGAATTTCATGATTTATGCAGAATAGATTTAGTAATTATAATATATTTCTAACTTATATTAAGAATTTATGCCTTAAAATTTTGTCTTTAGCCTGACTTTGTTGATTTGGTTTAAAAGAGAACCGGTCAAATCAATATCTTTATAGTAATATTGCTAATGTGGGTCTAAAATGCCTTGGTTTAGCGACTTTAGCAGAAAATAGCAGGGTTAAAGCGGATCTACCATTTAATAGCTCTAAATTGAAATAGCATAGTAGTCGAAGAGCGTTATGTGCTATAGCGAGGATTTTGCATGGATTTACTGGAGCTTTAACTGCACAGGTGTGTGTGTCTACACACACACACACACACACATTTATATAAATTTTATTTGAGGAAGACGAACAATTATTATAATTCAAATTAGTATTTAAAATGTCTTAAGATAGTTTCAAAAATAGATCTTGATCTAGAAAATAAATCTATTTAAAATTTAAAATTCAAAATTCGAATGTTGATATGTTAAATATACATATATACACACACATACACAAACATACACACAGACATGTATGTATAAACATTTTTGTTAAATAACATTTGAAATTATTGGTACATAATTTTAAAATTTATTTACAAAAGATTAACTAGCAAATATCAAATAAAAATATATTAAAATTATTATTTTTCTTTTCGATCGAAGCCCTTTATCGAGAATTTTTATTTTTGTTTACAAATCCACGCAGATTTATAAAAAAATGTTTTTAATATACAAATCCATGCGAATTTTGTAAATTTGTGTTTTTTTAATATAAAAATTGTAGGGATTTTATATAATTTTTTTAATTATAAATATGTATGGATTTAGATTCAAAAAAAAATTATTTATAATTTCAAAGGTTTATGAATACAATATAAAATATTATTTTTTAGATTTAATTATACAGGAAAATAGGCACAGGGAGGAAGTTGTAAAAAAAATTAGTCTCAGGGACAACAAGTTTGTTTTTTAGTCTGAAGGACACTTTATAGTGTAAATAGATAATGATAGTTGCTACTATCATTCTGTAATTTACACTAAAAATTGTCTTTCAGCCTAAAAAGAAAACTTCTTGTCCTTGAAACTAAATTTTGCTCCAACTTTTTCCTTGAGCCTAAAAACCCCTTAATTATATATACACACACAAAATTTCTTTTTTAAGCATACACGTATATACGTATATATGGATCAATAAGTTAATTTATATGTACTATATATGTGTGCACTAATTATAAAATTCAAATTTAACTTCAAAATGTTTAAAATTAACTTTAACTTTCGAAAAATAATATTATTTTAACTTAGCCGAAAGAAATTTATATATATATATATAATATACACACACACATGTTTTTTTGAATTCAGATTAAAAGAGTGTGTTCATGTATGTAAATCAGACAAAATAAATATATCCGTTCATGATAAAACAACAATTGGATCCACACATGTGTATTGAAAGAGATACATATAACATTGGATACATCAAAATTATCAATGTTTAGCCTTGAATGTGCACCTTGAATGTTGAATCCAAAGCTTCTAAGATTTGATCCAAAACGTCCTTGAATTTGCAACAAACAAGTGGCAAACACCACACTGTAAACTTTAATTTTGATTTTATTTTAGTTTGGAAATCAAAGGCAAATATGCCTTGGGATTTTTGACTAATGAAGGTGGGTTGTAGCTCAAAAAGTAAGTCCAAAATGAGAGGGGATGGATTGTTTATATAGGCAATAGGATAGAGCAAAAAATGGAGATATGGATAGTTTATTAAATATTAATTCAAATAAATCAAACAAATTTAATAATTAATATTTCATAAATATTAATTAATTAATAACAATTATAAATTATGCTGTGTGTTATTTTTGAGCATCCAACATTGTGGTTGAGCGACTCATATGTGTAAATTTAGTCAGTGGTTAATATCGAATAATTTAGTTATTAACATTCATACGTCACCTTAGCTACTGGTCTGATAGTTTGGTCGAATTTATCGCTTATATGTTTTGGTAAAATCTATTTTACTATATTAAGCGGTCCTCGGCAATAACGATTATTTACACTGGTTCTCTTCGTCAAAACTATATTGCATTAGGACTTATGGAATTTGGTTAGGGTCAAAATTCCAATATTATCCACATTCAATTTGTATAATCCAAACACAAAGTCCTTGGTTCAATAGTAAATTATTATTAACCAAACTACTCTGGCCAGAGGGTTTGACTTTGAGTTAACTATAGTTGACCATGATACTAACCCCATATAACTAAGGAACCTGTGTCTGCATTCCCGAAGGCACCCCAGTCTTTCAAGAGGATTCGCGGCATGTCAACCCCTAGTAAGGTTCTTCGCTTTGCGTCGAATTAAACCACATAATGTATTATCAATAGGGATCAATTATAGCAAGTTACACGCTCATATTCCGGAAATACCGAAAAAAGAAATACCACAGTCGAACTACCAAAAAGGTCTATAAATCCAAGTTTTAAATAAAAAAAATTTGATTGAAAAACTAGAGGTTCATAGTTCTTATGAGCCTAACTCATTGAAATTCCATTTTTTATGTATGTATCTATGGAAAGGTAAATAATTATCTAGAAAAAGTTTTATATTATAAATGATTTAGGCACAAATTGCATCGAGCAATAAGAAGTTCTAAACTTTCTATTGCATATAGCTAAAGCATTAGGTATGTCTAGTGGAGATCATATTCACGAGACAAATCTCTATTGAACAGTGTTTCACTTCCAATGCTTTAACTCAAGCCCAACTATAGTAGTTCGATTCACTCCATGCCACGATTTATAATCAAAGTGGAGCCTCCACATTGAAGTTCAACGGTATGTTTAAGTTGAGAGAACTGTGTAATGTCGTTACTTCGATATTCTCTATTGGACCTATATTAACTAATATAAAACTATCGAGTGAGTCATTCCAAAATTATCCGATAACTATAAGTGTGTAACCTCTTGGTGCCCCCAACAGCTATGAGTAATACACTGTCCAACATTTAGAGAGCATTACGTACTCTAGTCTCAACGAATGTATTTATATCCTATTTCAGAACATCTTGACCGTGAATGTTTAGAACAATATGCTATTTTTATTGTGATAAATATATCATGATTATAACACATTGTAATTTCTATCACATAACATATCATTTAGGGTATTCTATTAAATAAACTTAAATTACATAAAAAATTAACACAACGCATCAAGACAAGCATATAATAGCAAGAAAAACAACTTTTCGAACGAGGTTTTGTTATAGAATTAATAATTTATAATAAATTATAGATTTCTCCTAAGGCCAACCCCTAACTCTATCAGACATGAATGCGCTTTTCTAGATGGTTAAGATGGACCTAATATAGTGTCAAGTTCAGCAACTAATTTCACCGTAAGCCCTAAATGTATATCAAGACCCTCTACAAGTAGTTAGGAAAACTTTTACTAAGATGAATCAGGATTTTTGGAGTCTGCGATCAGAGATGTTTGATGGGCCCAAGTTAGCTTGGGAAGCAGGAAATTTGAGGATGTATGATCGTATTCTAGGGGACTTGGATTTACCAATTCTCAAAAGTGAAATTTGTATCTAGAAAATTCAAAGGCTACACAAATACCAAATGGGAGATGGTAAAGGCTAAAGTTCCTGAGGAATAAATCACTTGGGAGAGGTTTTAGGAGATGTCTAAGGATAAATTTATTCTTGGATCAAAGATGTCAGTAATGTTTTAGGAATTTTGGATCTGGAATAGGAGGGAATGACTATACCAGAATACTTAAGTTTAACACTTTGTCTAAGTATGGAAGGGATTGTATATAGACATTGAGAAAGATGGCGGAAAGGTTTATTATAGGATTAAAGTGAGGTTTGAATGATAAGATGATGGCTCACTTAGCCCTTCTTGAACAAAGAGGTGGATATGTGAGATGTTATGAACAAATGTACACTGAAAGAAGGAATGAGGGACATAACACTCAAACTAATAAGAGGAAGAAATACTAGAAGGGTAAGAAGGTTTAATAATATAAGGGAAAGGGTCGAGGAGGAGGGGCGTAGAAGGGTGTTTCTTAGGTCACTTGTTATAATTGAGGTTAGATGGAGAACTATGCATCTAAGTGCACGAAACTAGCTACGGTGGTTAAGGTAATAAAGAAGAGAAAGCAAATATAAACATTGGGGCCTAGTATAATTGTGTCAATTATGAAAAAATATACAATAAGAAGAAGGATTTTCCAAAATTAAGACAAGCAAAGGTTTACGCTTTGGAAGGACTAGTAGCTGGATCATCTACTAAGGAGAAAGGGAAGGGTGTGGTACTTGGAGGTACAATTTTGATTTCTAGTATTTCAGTTAGAGTTCTACTTGATACCGATGTTACACATTCTTTCGTTTCAAAATATTTGGTTGTTAAAATAGGGTTATATGTCATTTATCTAGTCAGATCCTTGCATGTGATTAACCCAATCGATGGGTCTGCCACTCTTGGATTGAGGTGCACATTTTTGTAATTCAATCAGTGTTGGCATTTGTTTGTTTATGACCCATTTGTGTTTGAGTTCATAAGGACCGAGGTAATTTTGGGTATGGATTGGCTAGTAAGTAATCATGCTAGAATTTATTATGCCAACAGGGTAATTTCTTTGACAAGCACTAAAAGTGAAGAAAGTATTATGGTTGCATTAGATACTGTTAGCCCGCCTTTTGGCAAGGCAACATATAGGCGGATTTAACCCAAACAACTGCACAAAACATAGCATAGTTGACGAACAAATAGCGCAAGATGTTTAAAATATGGTTTCAACAAAGATTGTGTCGCTTCAAGTTGCTTGGAGTTTTCTTTGAGTCGTCCATGGTTTGCTTCGGGTTTTCAGGCATGCTGCTTCGGGTCAGAGAAGGGTCTGCTTCGAGTCTTTGATGGATTAACATATTCACAAGCTACATCGAGTCACCACAGCACTTTCTCCGAGTCATTGGTAAGGTTACTTCGGGTCAAGGAGACAACTACTTCGAGTCAAGGCTATGAATCGATCAAATCCATTCTCATTCGTATCCATTAGATGCCACTCCTTTTCGTATCCATCAAACACTTTTACTTCGTATCCGTCCAAGACAGCCTCCTTCGTATCCATCGGCAATTACTCGTATGTTCATTTCGTATCGATCGACTACCTTGAACGTTTTGTATCGATCGGCCACAGATCGATACGAAATCCACCTCTAAATGATCGATACGAACAACACGTGCCAACGTTGATCGATATGAAGTGGCATATAAGCATGGATACGAAAACGACCCCAAATATCGATGCGAAAAGCAACCTATAGGATGGATACGAAAAGCGTGGTCTAATAGTAGAAGAACCGGTCATACGGCACGAAAAGTGGATCGCTCCTGGACTATCGCTCCACGTCACCCTGATCGATACGCATATCATCAATACGAAATGCTATGGATACGAATTGTTCGATACGAACTCGCCAGCCCATTGCAAAATCAAACTTGGATCGATCATAACTCAAAATCCACAAGTCCAAATGCTATGAGATTTTCACAGAAGCTTTCTTATGCACTCAAGCACCACCACGATCGATCGCAGCTCCATCTGACCATTTCTAGATCGATACGAAGTGTGCATGGATCGATCAGGGATCGATCCCAAGCAACCCCTGATCGATCTGGTGGGACCACCCACGTGTGAGAAGGGGTATTCCGAGATCTAAGTCTGATATTTTCAGACTACACATATAAATAGCACTCCAATGCCAACAGAAAATGGACTTTTGGTTCTTCTACGCTGTTACTTTACTGGAACTCCATTGTAACTTGAGTATTATCAATTGTACTGTTGTAAACCAGTTGAGAATCATCAATAAACAACAAACTCTTCAAAGTGGACGTAGGCTACAACGCCGAACCACTATAAACCCTGTCTTTTTACTGCTTTTCTTTTAAATTTTGAGTGTTATTCATATTTATATCCTCTACATTTTGTCAATCTGTGATATGAGACTGTGAATTGGCGCTTTCATCTACAATTGGGTGTTTGTGACCAATTTTTGCACAAATATTTTGGGGCTTTCACTGAGAAGGCTAGTATTCAGGGATTCTACAGCTTGGATTTTAGATCTGAAGGCTTAAGGACTTGGATCTGGAAAGCTATGACGAAGCAATCAACAAGGAGACAAAGAGCGAAAAGGAGTCAGCATGAAGGAAGCCAGGAGGCATCATCAGGAGCTAATCAGACTTCATTTTTCATCACCAGAGATGAGATGGAGATGATGATGGAGGCTATGCCGGAAGGGATGCTGAAAATGCAGGAGGAGATGATGCAGAACCTACTCCAGTAGATTGGACAAGCTAGAGTGCAGAATCAAGAGAACGCAACTGCAGGAAGTGCTGGAAATAGGGATCCGAAGCATGGAACAACTAGGATTCGGAATAAAACGGGACTATCACGAGCAGCCCCTGAGCTAGGGGGCACTCCCCCGGAGCATGTTGATCCAGTCTCAGGCAGGATACTAGGTGGAACTGTGCAACATGGGGTTGATAGAGGAATGGATGCTCGTCTAGGAGAGCAGATTCCATCGTGAACTCGAAGGGCAGATCGGAGGCAACGGACAAGGACTACCGCTTGGAGACAGTGATAGATTGGCAGTGATGGTCAAACGAGCCAAAAGAGGAGGACTAGTGAATAGAGATCTGGAAGATGTGAACAGGAGCCTCTTCGCTCTCGCAATTAGGCAGGCTAGGAATCCACCATAATTCAAGTTACCAACACTGGAGACGTACGATGGATGGACAAATCCTGCTGTTCATTTGACAAGGTATATGAGGCACATGGAAGTACTGGGGCATTAGAGGAGGTCATGGCCCGGTGCTTCCCATTGTATCTGACGGACATAGCAGCACTGTGGTTCAGACAACTGGAAAGTGGTTCGGTTTGAACGTGGACCGAGTTGACTGAAACGTTTATGAGGTAGTTTAGAGTTCACATCTCGAGGCCCAAGAATGTGATGAGTTTGTCGGCACTGAAGTAGAAAACCGGGGAGTCTTTGAGGAGTATTCTAACATGATTCAATGCAGTGGTGGCATCGGTGGATCACCTAGATCCGTCAATGGTTTTGATGGCAGCTGTATCTGGCATAGCTGATGGCATGGAATTCAAGAATTCATTGACAAGGGATCCACCTATGGATCTCAGAGAGTTTTACCATGAGGCAGAAAGGTTTCTGCGACAAGAGGATGCAAATGCTGAGAGAGAGGAAGGAGAGGGAGTTGATGTTTATGCAGTCAAAAGCGAAGATCCGCTCGGAAAGGATTCATGCAAGGATAAAGGGAAACAGAAAGCAGAGGATAGTTGTGATGAGCCAAAGCAGCTGCGAAAGGAACTGAGATTCACCTCTTATATGGAGTTGAATGAGACTTTGGAACGAATCTACCAAGACACTAGGGGGCAGGTTCCTTATCGAAGGCCAATCAGGAGGGATCCAACTAGTAATGAAAGAAAATCAGACAAGTACTGCCTATTCCACGAACTAAGCGACCATAGTACAAATGATTGTAGGCACTTGAAGGATGAGATTGAAGGACATATCCAGAACGGCATGCTATTGCAGTATGTGAAAAGGCGAGCAACGGCGGTGGAGCAGGAGCGACCATCAACCGCACCAAATGAGGACGGCTCTGGATCTAGGCATTGTCAGCTTATCATCAATTGACTGGAGTAATGACGAATAAGTAGCAAACTCCACACTAGCATGGTTAAGTCACTTACACATGTACGGGATCATGAACGTTCCTTAGGCATGCTCTGGGATGACTATAAACCGCAACAGCGGAGGAGTTTGCACTTTGACGTTCTGTTTTGCTTTTGCTTTCTAATTTTTGCAACTGGACTAGATTTAGTTGGACATTTCTATTGTAATACTCATTTGAATATAATTCTGGTGTTTGTGATTTCAAAATTCGCCTCGAACGGCACTCGAACACGAACGGTCACAATTCGCCACGAATGGCACCCGACCACGAACGGTCACAGTTCACCACGAATGGCACCCGACCACGAACGGTCACAGTTCGCCACGAACGGCAGCCAACCACGAACGGTCACATTTCGCCACGAACGGCACCCAACCATGAACAGTCACAATTCGCCACGAACGGCACCCGACGATCACAATTTGCCATGAACGGCACCCGACCTCGAATGGTCATAATTCGCTACAAACAGCATATGACCTCGAGCGGTCACATACCACCCCGAACGGCATACGATCTCGAACGATCGCTATTCACAATCAGGTAAGATTATCAATCTCTTTTCAGGTCATTAACAGGATACGAACATCCAACTTATGGAACTACAAAACACACCTTCATGTCGCAAGGCATGTTTTGGGGGGGGCAAAGTATTAACCCGCCTTTTGGTAAGGCAACATACAGGCGATTTAACCCAAACAACTGCACAAAATATAGCATAGTCGACGAACAAACAGCGCAAGATGTCTAAAATATGGTTTCAACAAAGATTGATTCGCTTCAAGTTGCTTGGAGTTTGCTTTGAGTCGTTCCTGGGTTTGCTTTGGGTTTTCAGGCATGCTGCTACGGGTCAAAGAAGGGTCTGCTTTGAGTCCTTGATAGATTAGAATATTCACAAGCTGCATTGAGTCGCCACAGCACTTGCTCCGAGTCAGTGGCAAGGTTACTTCGGGTCAAGGAAGCGGCTACTTCGAGTCAGAGCTATGAATTGATCAAAACCAAGAGGGAAGGCCCTAGTCTGTATCATCAAATCCATTCTCATTCGTATCCATTAGATGCCACTCCTTTTCGTATCCATCAAACACCTTTACTTCGTATCCGTCCAAGACAGCCTCCTTCATATCCATCAGCAATTACTCATGGGTTCAGTTCGTATCGATCGACTACCTTGAACGTTTTGTATCGACCAGCCATGGATCGATACAAAATCCAACTCTAAATGATCGATACGAAAAACACGTGCCAACTTTGATCGATACGTAGCGACATATAAGCATGGATACGAAAACGACCCCAAATATCGATGAGAAAAGCAACCTATAGGATGGATACGAAAAGCATGGTCTAACAGTAGAAGAATCGATCATACGGCACGAAAAGTGGATCGCTCATGGACTATCGCTCCACGTCACCTTGATCGATACGCATATCATCGATACAAAATGCTATGGATACGAATTGATCGATACGAACTCGCTAGCCCATTGCAAAATCAAACTTGGATCGATCATAACTCAAAATCCACAAGTCCAAATGCTTTGATATTTACATAGAAGCTTTCTTATGCACTCAAGCACCACCACGATCGATCGCAGCTCCATCTGACCATTTCTAGATCGATACGAAGTGTGCATGGATCGATCAGGGATCGATCCCAAGCAACCCCTGATCGATCTGGTGGAACCACCCACGTGTGAGAAGGGGTATTCCGAGATCTAAGTCAGATATTTCCAGACTACACCTATAAATAGCACTCCCATGCCAACAGAAAATGGACTTTTAGCTTTTTTACGCTGTTACTCTGCTGGAACTCCATTGTAACTTGAGTATTATCAATTGTACTGTTGTAAACCAGTTGAGAATCATCAATAAACAGCAAACTCTTCAAAGTGGACGTAGGCTACAACGCCGAACCACTATAAACCCTATCTTTTTACTGCTTTCCTTTTAAATTTTGAGTGTTCTTCATATTTATATCCTTTACATTTTGTCAATCTGTGATCTTAGACTGTGAATTGGTGCTTTCATCTACAATTGGGTGTTTGTGACCAATTTTAACGCAAACAGATACGTTTAAAGAGATGTCTAGTGCAATGTTGTGTGCGATGGAGACATGTGAGGATGAGATTAACATGGTAGTAATGGTTTAGGAATTTGTAAATATTCTCAAATCTTTGATCGGACTACCACCTGGAAACGCGATTAAATTCCAAATAGGCCTAATACCAGGGGCACAACCTATTAGTGACCACCTAGCAAAATTCCACCCAAGGAGGTAGAAGCAACTAGCGGAAATTGGCATAAGAGTTTCATTAGGTAGAGTAGCTCATCGTGGGTAGAATCCATGGTATTTGTTAAGAAGGCAGATGGATCGCTCCAAATGTGTATTAATTACCAAAAGTTAAACAAGTAAATAGTGATGAACCATTATCTGTTTCCTAGGATAAACGACCTATTTGATCAGTTGAGTAGAGCTAGAGTAATTTCATAAGTAAATTTGGCAATGGGATTCCATCAACCTAGAGTAGTTGATGATAACATTCCGTCGATTGCATTTCAAATAAGGTATGGTTCATATGAGTGGTTAGTCATGCCTTTTGGACTGACCAACTCCCTTACATTCTTTTTGGATCTTGGAACCGAATCTTTAACGATCACTTGGATAGATTTGTGTTGATCTTCATTGATAACATCTTAATATATTCTAAGAATGAGCGAGACCATAAGGTATGCCTTAGATTGGTATTGGAGACCTGAAGACAATATAAGTTGAAGGCGAAGTTTTCCAAGTGTGAATTCTGGAAACATGAAGTTAAATTTTGTTTTAGCAATTGGATTGATAGAGTTGGGAGTATTCCCTAAGGGAAATTGTGAAATTTGTTACATATATCTAACTCGTTGACCAATCTTGTTCGAAATAAAGATATTTTCTTTCTATTATATACTTGATATAATGTGGTTCTATTAATTAATTAACTTAATTAAAAGTATATTTAATAGAAAATTCATAAATGGTATGTTTTGTGATAGTAGTTAAAAGCGTAGTAACCATGAGTAATTTATCACAATGAAACAAATATACCATTTTAAATAGTCCTAGTCAAGATGAATCGAGACTGGATATCGATACATCCATTGAAACTAGAGTACATAACGCTCTCCTGATGTTGGGCAATGTATTACTCATGACTGCTGGGGGCACCAAGGGGTTACGTACCGATAGTTATTGGATAACTATGGAATGACTCACTCGATAATTTTCTATTGGTTAATATAACTAAGGTCAAGTAGAGAATATTGATGTGAGTAATTTACACAATTCTCTCGACTTGAGAATACTGTTGACCTTCAATATGGAAGCTCCTCTTTGATTGTAGTTAAATCGTGGCATGGCGTCCATCGAATGACTATAGTTGGGTCGAGTGGAAGCATTGGAAGTGAAACACTATTCAAGAGAGGATTCGTTTTCTCAATTATATGAGGTTAGTATCATGATCAATTGAAGTCAACTTAAAGTCAAAGTCTCTGGCCATAGCAGTTAGGTTAATAATGATTGTTATTATTGAACCAAGGACTTTATGTTCAGACTATAAAGTTGAATGTGGATGATATTGGAATTTTGACCATTGGCAAATTCCATAAATCCAAAGTGATATAATTTTGACGAAGAGAATTGGTGTAAATAATTGTCACTAAAAGGTACCGCTTAAGTGTTCGTGAAATATGATTTTACCAAAAAACCTGTAAGTGATGAATTCAGCCAAAATGTCACACCACTTGCTAAGTGATGTGTGAACATAAATATTTGAATTATTCAATATTACTTGCTGATTGAATTCACACCTCTGAGTCACACAACCGCATTTGTGATTTCTCCGAAAACCACACAATTTAATTAATTTGTAAAATGTTGCAATTGGTTAAATAATTATGAAATATTAATTATTATTAATTTATTTGATGTTTCGAATGTTGATGGTAATTGTTTAAATGCATATATAAAAGTTATATTTACATATATCGGTATAATTTTGAACATGTTTTAAATAATAAAATAATTACATAAAAGTTGTTTTTTCTTTTATTTGGAAAAGTTGCACTAATGTGCTTGGATCAACCATATGAGGGTGAGAGGAGGAAATCAATTAAGGGGATTGATTGAAATTTAAAAAGAAGAATTAAAGGAGGAAGTTTTAACAGGAGAATATGAAAGGTTCCTTCAATTCTATTAAAAAAATATCCTCATTTTTGAAAGTACATAGAACGTGACTTTCATTTTTGTTCCCTTTTCTTCCTCTTCCCTATCATTCATTCATGGCCGAAACTTCATCGGAAAAAAACAAAACAAATTCAAATCAACATCAAACTAAATTAAAAAGGTTGTTCGTTCTTCTCTTGCAAAGTGGGGTGGTGATTTGTTTTAAATCTGAGAAGAAGCCACAAATAAAGGTGTGATGAAGGGCAAGGTCAATCGGACCTAGAGAGTGATCAACCATATTTAGGTGTTGTTTTATCATTCAAGGTTTTTCTACATGCTTCATCCTAAAGTAATTATATGTGTGCATAATTCTATATTTACATATCTTATAATTTGTTCTTATCCCCTTAATCTTTATCTTTCTCTTTTGTCCATGCTTGTGAATTTGAATCTTGATTTGAATATCTCCATTCCCTTGCTTGAATCGATTATTCTATCATGTTTAAACATAGAATGTTTTCTTTTGTTCAGTACTATTTTGTTATGAGTGATAACATCTCATTTTCAATCTCATGTATGATTGTTTGATTAATTAATTTAACCTAGATCTAGAACTTCTTAATTTTATTTTATGTACTCTATGTGATTGTTTACAAAGTTTGTTTAATCTAGATCGAGATCTTCTTATCTCAAATCTATATATGCGTATGTCGTTTGATTTTGTTGTTTAAAAAAACATAATTGAACTTTGAAATTTTTTTATTCATAATTCAGTCTTCCATATCAAAAGGTTTACACTTGATTATTTAGACGTGGGTTGCTATGTTATTAAAACATGGTAATAATCGCATTAATTAATATTTGTCATCCAATTAATATGTGGTTTTAATTGTCATGTTTCAAATCATTCTAATACAAACTCTTCCTTTTAAAAGAAAAAGGGAAACATTAAATCAATGATATATTCCATGATTTTCAACTCCGTCTAATTAAAAATTATATCTTTGCTTAAAAAGGAAGGATTTTTTTCACTACTGTTTCAAACCATTTTCATTAATCTTAATATTCTTTGATTTACTGCTTGTAATTGAAATGAAATCTATTTTATTTGAACTGCTATGCCAAACATTAATTGTGTATATATATATATGTGTGTGTGTATGTGTTTACAGTATATGTATGTATGCATGTATTTAGATATTAATAAATATATATAATTGTTCATGTTTAGGACGACAAAGGCATATATAGATGGGAAATGTGTCCATTGTGGTGTAAATACCAACACCTATGCTAAACATTAATTGTTTACATTAACTTTGTACATATTTATATGTTGCACTTACACTATACAGACGGATGCATGTGATGTGCTCAGATTCATTTGCAATTAATCAAAACAAATTGGACTAACGCGTTTCTAATAAAACATTCAATTGAAAAATTAACATATTTATTTAACATATTATCAATCTAATCAAAGACGAAAATGAGAAGTTTCTCTCTCTTCAATTAATGTTGTTTACTCCCATAATTAATTGCATAACTATTAGAGAAGGAAACTAAAGGTTTGCTTTACATATTATTTTAATAAGTAACTGCTACCCGTGTGAATGTACTTGATACAGTCATTCATTTAAATTTATACAATATTCAAACCCTTTTGAAATTTTTTTCACCAAATTAAATAAAATATTAATTTTATTTAAAAGAAGATTTAGATAAGATCTAAATGTATTTATACTTCATAGGCCCATTAAAAATCCAAAATGGTAAAATTTTTGAAATTCACCCATTTCTTTCACGTGGGCTGGCCCAGTTTCAACAATGGTATCATAGCCCAATAGCCTATGTGGTCTAAGTTAGTCATGTTAGGGCTAACCAATTAAGCTTGCGTAGTTAGTGCGGTGTCTAGAAAGGCGATGTCTAGGATTAGAATTGGGTAATCATGTACCATGTCCTACCCGGTTACCTGCCTGGCCTAAAAGGTAAAGTGAGCCCAAAGGTTGCCCCTGATAGAAAAGGCCCAATTTGAATTGAGGCTTAGGCTAATTTTCAAAAGAGTTTTGAAAATTAAGACAAGATTTTAAATTTAAAAGTTAAATTTAAAATAAAAGTATGTTATTATAATTGATTAAAATATAACATAAATTTTCAAAATGTTTGAATGTAATGAAAATTTCAAAATATTTGAAATTATTTAAATATTAATTTTGAAATTTAAAATTTATTAATAAGATTAATAAAACAAATTAATTAATTGAGATTATTTATTAATATTTGTATGCATGTATTATATATGTTGATATATGTTATGTTATTTTAAAGTGTTTAAGATAACATAAGTATACATGTGTGTGTATAAGATAAATTTTGAAATTAGTATAATATAATTAATTTTTTTTAATTCAATAAATTAATTAAAGGTTAATTAATTAAATAAAAATACACATATATAAGATATATGTGTTATAGTATAAAGGTTATAGTATACGCTATAAAGGTTATATAGATATGTCCAATATAAATGTTGTAGTGGAATACTAATATAAAATTAATTAAAAAGTTAATTAATTTAAATTAACTAATAAGATCCAATTAAATAAAATATTATACATAAGACTATCATGTAAGTAATATGAAATATAAAAGTTATATACCAATAAAACTTATATGATATGAATGTATAAACTAAAGGTGAAACATTAAAGAAACCCAAATAGACTTAAGGAATAAATACATACGTAAATATATGTATATCATGATTTTTGATGTTCTGACACTTGAATTATGTGGGTATTTCACAAAAAATACATTAGTCCATAAGTCGATATCACTCAATATAATATATTGAAGATTATGAATCTTCAATATAATGTTGTCCTCTACCATATATATTAATAAATTACTTGCATAATCCTTAGTTGTTGAGCAAACCCAAGCTAGAGATGTTATGTGTAGTATTATTAATATATTGAATAGACGAGTTTAGATAACTATGTGTATTTTTTAAGCAAACTCAAGGTACATATACTATACTTAGGCCGTTGCGATATTGTAGGTACGAGTGAATAATCTCTTATAATTTGTTGAGCAAACTCAAGATCGAAATGAGATTAGGACAAGGAAACATGGGTTAGGAGTTGTATGTGATACAGATAAAGAGTTATCCATCGTTTATGGGGCTATGATTTGTTGAGCAAACTCAAGGTCAGAATACCAAGACAAACAAGTCCTAAAACCTACCAGTGAAGTCGAATTTTTTTTTGTTTTATCGTAGGGTTTGGAGAAACATAAAAGACTAGTTGGAGCCTTATTAGAAAAATGAAATGGTAACATTTAACCTTTCTAATATTGTAAGAACATATGATAAATAATGTTATAATTATCTACAATGATGAATTTGTGTATTTAATAAGATTGGTAAAATGTTTATAAATTAAGATATACAAATGAATTAAAGATTGACAAATAGAAATATAACATATACTTACTAATAAAAGATTATTGCATGTTAGCATTTCAACACCCACGCAAGTGCTTGATTTTACAAATACTGAATACATATGTAGTTTGGTCACTTGCGCATTTATTTGATCGAGACTATGTATTGCATTCTATGAGTTTCAAACTCTAAAACCAATACAAAACTGGATATTTGATCCATATACAATTGCAAATGTTATATGGTGAACAACCAAAGTTTTTAATGTACAATGTTTCGATGAAATTAGTTTAACCGAAAAACCAAATAAACCTTAGTGTGAGATCGAGTATTCAATCTGATTGATCACAAAAGGATCGTATTATGTTAAATGTAACACTAGACCAAAACTACAATACAAATCTAAGAACTTGATCACTAAAATGTCAGTTTGATCAGTTTACGTAAAGCGGAACATACGCAATGTCCTTAAAAGCTAAGGATAATTGAATGCGCTTTTGTAAAGAGTTCGTTATGATATTGTAGTAAGAGCTTTGTTTCGAATGGTTTGAACATTTAGAAAGAATAACGAATGTGCAATAGTGGATATGATTTAAGGTACAGTTGGGATAAAGAAAGTGAATAATCATGTCTGCTTCATAAAGAAACAATGGAAATGAGAGTTGTAATAATAGATTGATACTTAACATTGGAATAAGAAATGTGATTTCTATTCCGAAATGTAATTTCATATAGAAAATTGTTTTCTATGAGATTTATTTTTTTGGGTTTAGGATAATTGATCAAAGAACTTTCCGCTGTAAACTAGTTACAGTGTGAAATAAATAAACTATATCAAGTGAATGATGGACCTCCAAATTTAGTTGCTATTATAGTAATGGAAGAAATAGTGGGAGCATGCCATATAGCACTTGTTTGATTCATCATATAATGAAAATTGTTTTCGTAAAATGTACCGAATACTATTTATGAAATAATGACTATTTTTCGGTATCGACTAAAAAATAGACATAGCTATATTTCATAGCTATATTTCAATATGAATATTATGAATATTCATTATGAAATAAAACTATAATGTGGTATTCGTTTCCACGACAAAGTGATGCATTAGAAAATACCGAAGTATCTAAAATTACTTACAACTATTTGGAATTATAAAATAATTTATATTTTTGAGAAATAATTTTATTATATGATTATGAATCATATGATACTGGTTAATTATATCTCAAACAATTAAGGGCTATGCAACCATTTAGTGGGAGCGTCATAAGAGTGAACGAACTCTTCGGATTTGTGAGGACCCATTTCTTTGACTCTTGGAAATCAATACTAATACATCTCTGGTATTCACATGCCGCAAATCCAAGTGCCAGAGAAGCTGATTCTCAAGGGTAAGAATGAAAAAAAGACAGAACAAAATCTCATAAATTATTTAAACATAAACTTTACAGCGGAAATTAAAATACATTTATCAGAGTTAGACATGGACGGTTATAAATTCCTATCCTTAAAAATACAGAATACTATAGCATAAGAGTGTGGTGGTAATAGATAAAAATCTTCAGAAAATCTTCTGACTCCTTGCTTCGAGTTCCATCCGGATTTCTTCTAAACTAAACCTGACTACTAGGTTGTCTAGCAAAAATTAGGGCACCCAGAGTTTAAGGAAAAAGGGAAAATAAACTCTGGGTCAGTCATGGGACTGGTGTGAGAACTCAAAATACACATTTTGAAAAGAAAAGGTATCTCATAAGACCACGCCGCACACAAACACGAAACGGATTTTACCTTATGATAACCAAACATTTATTACGTCAAAATAAGGGATGTTATTTTTAATGATATTTCTTTGAAAAAAATTGTAAGTAAACTTATTAATCTTAGCTGAAATTGTACATTGATTAAATTCCAGCATATTAGCCAAAAAGTAGGTTGTATAAACAAAATGACAGGCACTTATTGGAGAATGGATCTCCATACAAATGACCAGGTGAAGGGACTACCTTTCGGCAGTACATCTCTAGAGGAATGTACCGAGGCTAAAGAACATCTCCACCTCTACCAACACAAGACCAGCCTACCTCTCTCTCCAGATAGTACCGAATATGCCATCACCCCGGTCGTTACCAACCTATCCGAGGGCCCTCATCGCATACACCACAATAATTTAAAACCCAAACATCATAGCGAGGATAGATATATCTAGAAGGGGATGATCATATCCTAATGGTTGTGACCCACATAGCCTTGCTCCATCTACCTTGTTTTGACCATTTTTGGTTGTGAAGCTTGAGGTAACGATTACCTTTCACATTGCACATTTCACTTTGAATGCCACACTGCCATTCCATGGTCACACAACTGATTTCAACAAACATATAACTCCTAAGCTCGTACGTCTCAGGAAAGGGTGCTAAGCTAAGAGAAGTTGCCTTTTCCGCCACCAAACAGATGATACGTTCATAGAGATCATTTATGCAACTAGAAATGCAACGTCGGACATTCATCTATATAAGTTGTCCAAAAACAGGACAAACCGAAGGCACTCTTCTACCACATCCTATCGGGAGTTACCCCTAGGATTAGTAGCAAGAAGTCCTTGCAACCCGAAGAGTTTTAGAAATGAATGGACCACTGCTACTTTAGTATTTGGGAGCTAACCAGAATTAACAAGCAGTCCTTCCACACCAAAGATCTTCGGTCTTCATCCTTCATTTTTTTTATCGGGTCTTCATTTTTCGAACACGTATATTAGTTCGAAGTGGTTTTTGGATAGGAATTACCCAAATCCAACCCCGGTTCCTTCGAACCAATCATCGATAAAAAGATGTTCTATGAATAGGGAATCATTCTTTAATTGATTTAGTTCTTTTTATCAAAATCTCTTTTGGAGATATATATTTCTAAAACATTCTTTCCAGTATATATGGAATCATTAAACCTCTTTTATCAAATCCTTTGATCACTTAAAACCCTTTTTAAACTTGGAAAAATTTAAAATCATTTCTTTTTTCACTTAGGAAAATATTTCCAAATCATTTCATTTAAATATTAACAAAGATTTCTTAATTCAAAACTCATAATTTTGATTGAGTTAAAACCATGTTATCTAGGATGTTAACCCAAAAACCAGTAAATATTAAATGAGCAGAATTTATAGAAATCATCTAATTCTACTCATATCAATTCCCATATTCAACAAATACTATGGGCGGAATGCAACATCCCCCTAATTAGAGGCCCAAAACTAACAGCTACGGATGTTGTAGTCATCCATAGTTATTAATCCTCGACGACCAAATATGGCGGTGTTAGATTCATTGATACATAGAAACACATAAATATGAAGGAAAAAAACATCAAACAAGATCACATTCCATTTCAAAACATTTTCTATTCATTACATAATCCCACAATCATTAACCACGTTCAGAGAAAATATATTTATTACAACATACGCCAAGAGCGACATATGAAGATGCCCATTTGGATGATCATAGTATATATAGGCAATTTAACAACTTTGCTATTGTAAATAATACAGCGGAATCAAAATAAATGACAACTCTAGATAGCTATCATGCCTCCTGCATATCTCCGAAATCTTATTCGTCCAAAGTGGTACTTGAAAACCTCAACTCTCAAACTACTCAAAATCAATTGAGTACCCGAGAGTTTAAGGGGAAAACAAAAACTTCGAGTCGGACATAAAGCCTAGTATGAATAATAATCTGCTATCTCAAACCATTTAGATATCTAGTGAGACCATGCCGCTTAGCAGAACGGGTTTTCCCCTCACTAATATCCTGAAACATTTATAAAACCATATAATGTACTCCTGCATCCATAATGGTTAAAAACATAGTCATTTCAAAATATTATGAGGATATGCATACAAGTTAAAACGTTCTAGATTTCACGTCCTTTGTTTAGTTGACTCCCTGTCATATTTATAGTTTCTAGGGTCACTATTAACCTATTAGTTTTCATGGGCTTACTAATAACCTTTATATAATATATGGACTCCTTGTCCTATTTCATAGTTTTCATGGGTGCACTATGAACCTATTGGCCCCTGCCAATTAACTTAATTAATTCATGGGTTCTCCTGAACCTATTGGTGACTCCAATAACTTCTCTCTTATCCTAGTTTTCATGGGTTAACTAGGAACCTATTGACAACTTGTCAACAACTTAATCCAGATATAGTTTTCATGGGTGCACTACAAACCAATTGGCCCATGCCAACCACTCTTTATAGCATAGTTTTCAAGGGATCACTATGAACCTATTGGTAACTCCAATAATTTGCAAATCATAATTTTCATGGTTGCGCTATAAACCTGTCTCCCTGACAACTTCCATATTTAGGCATCCTATATTCTGTCTCCCTGACCTCTTGGATGCAATCCTACTCATCCAGGAGTTTAATCAATTTATATTCACTTCTGGGTCAACCTAGCTGGTTCTTCTGCCCTTTATCCCCAAAATGTTGTTACGGGTCCGTTATAATGTGAATATATTTATATTTGAAGAATCAAACATAATAACATAACAATACCACTCCTGAGGGTTTTGTATCCTTGAAATCATTTTCATAAAAACATGGTTAATCCCATTAACTTCACGTTTTCAAGGAAAGCTTATCAAAACCATTACAAAACTCCTTTAATTTAGTCATGGGTTTTTCCTTTAAAAATTGAGTTTGGGTTATTTGGTTTGAAAAATAAAGTCTTTCGACTCCTCCGAAACCTTGCTTTCGACCTCACTGGATACCCTCCTTCGAAAGCATAAAAATCTATTTTCAAAACATTAGGCCCCTGCCTTTCGAACGCTTTAAATCTTTCTTTTGAAACCTTTCGAATGTATTAAAGTATTAGCATTTAATCATTTAGAAGCATAGCTTCGCACCCAATTGAAAGTACCCCTTTTGAAACCATTGGAAGTATTCCTTCCGAAATCTTTGAAAGTACTCATTTCAAAACCAATGGCTTTATACTTAAAATATTATTTGGGTCAAATTCAGACCCAAATTCTCAATATATTTTCCGTAATAAATTTATAAACCCAAATAACCATATTTCTCTTTGAAAATTCATAACAATCTTTCCATAGCTTGGAAAACTATCAAAATCAAAACCCAACTCCAAAATCATGTTTTACATAATATAAATTTTTTCCATGGCATTTAAACATCAATATCAATAGGTTTTGCTCTAGAATCGTGAGAAATCATATTTAAACAATCTTATTTAAATCAAATAAATTGCAATTCATGCATATCATCATAAAACGAATTTACCCTTAAATCCGAAAACATATGATTATAAACCAAAATAGAGATGCAATTATTATTCACCTTGATTAGGATAAGGAGATTAGATTGAGATTGAGATTTATTCCCCTAAGCTTGAATCTGTAGCTTTTGATTTAATTTCTCTTCTCTTTCTTTGATTATGGTCGGTCCCTCTTCTTAAGTTTTTATTTCCGAAATGACGTGAATGGGAATAAAATGGTAAGAAACGAGAATATATAAGGGTAAGGGTTATGCGCGGCAAATTCCTAATATACCCTTATGTAGATTAATTGACCTAAAACCATTTTCAAGCCAATTTAATTATTTAGTTGAGCTCGGCCTTAATCCCCGGTATTCACGTGCTGCAAATCCAAGTGCCGGAGAAGCAGATTCTCAAGGGTAAGAAAGGAAATAAAGACAGAATAGAATCTCACATATATTATTTCAACATAAACTTTACGGTGGAAATTAAAATACTTTATCAAAGTTAAACATAGACAGTTATAAATTCCTGACCTTATAAATATGGAATACTATAGCACAAGAGTATGGTGGAAATAGATAAAAATCTTTAGAAAATCTTCTAACTCCATGCATCGAGCTCCATCTAGATTCCTCCTGAAAACCTGACTACTAAGCTGCCCGGGAAAAATTAAGGCACCTAGAGTTTAAGGAAAAAGGGAAAATAAACTTCGGTCAGTCATGGGACTGGTGTGAGAACTCAAAATACACGTTTTGAAAAGAAAAGGTATCTCATAAGACCATGCCACACACAAACACGGAACAAGGTTTTACCTTATGATAACCAAACGTTTATTACATCAAAATAAGGGATATTATTTTTAATGACGTTACTTTGTAAAATTTTGCAAGTAAACTTATTAATCTTAGACAAAATTGTTACAATGATTAAATTCCAGCATATTAGCCAAAAACTGGGTTCTACAAACAAAATCGCAGGCACTTATTGGAGAATGGACCTCCATACAAATGACTAGGTAAACGGACTACCTTCTGGGAGTACATCTCTAGAGGAATGTACCGAGGCTATAGAACATCTGCACCTCCACCAACACAAGGTCGGCCTACCTCTCCCTCTAGATAGTGCCGAATATGTCATCACCCCGGTCGTTGCCGACCTATCCGAGGGTCCTCATCGCATACACCATTATAATTTAAAACCCGAATATCATAGCGGAAATAAATATATCTAGAAGGGGATGATCATATCCTAATGGTTGCGAACCACATAGCCTTGCTTCATCTACCATACGGCCATTTTCGGGTATGAGGCTTGTGGTAACGATTACCTTTCACATTGCACATTTCACCTTGAATGCCACACTGCCATTCAATGGTCACACAACTGATTTCTACAAATGTATAACTCCTAAGCTCATACGTCTCAGGAATGTGTGTTAAGCTAAGAGAATTTGCCTTCTCCGCCACAAAACAGATGATACGTTCATAGAGATCACTTATGCAACTAGAAATGCAACATCCGACATTCGTCCATACAAGTTGTCCAGGAATAGGACAAACCGAAGGCACTCTCCTACCAAATCCTGTCGAGAGTTACCCCCAGGATTAGCAGCGAGAAGTCCTTATAACCCGAAGAGTTTTAGAAATGAAGGGACCACTCCTACTTTAGTATTTGGGAGCTAACCAGAATTATCAACAAGCAATCCTTCTACCCCGAAGATCTTCGGTCTTCATCCTTCATTTTCTTTATCAGGTTTTCATTTTTCGAACGTGTATATTAGTTCGAAGTGGTTTTCGAATAGAAATTACCCAAATCCGACCCTAGTTCCTTCAAACCAAACATCGATAAAAAGATGTTCTGTAAATAGGGAATCATTCTTTAACTGATTTAGTTCTTTTTATCAAAATCTCTTCTGGAGATATATATTTCTAAAACATTATTCCCGGTATATACGGAATCATTAAACCTCTCTTATCAAATCCTTTGATTATTTAAAACCCTTTTTAAACATGGAAAAATTCGAAATCATTTTATTTTTCACTTAGGAAAATATTTCCAAATCATTTCATTTAAATCTTAACAAAGTTCTTAATTCAAAACTCGTAATTTTGATTGAGTTAAAACCATGTTATCTAGGATGTTAATCCAAAAACCAGTAAATATTAAATGAGCAGAATATATAGAAATCATCTAATTCTACTCATATCACTTCTCGTATTCAACAAATACAATGGTGGAATAACGGTGAAATCACCTTTTAAATTCCATGAATAGTATGGGTTCCCTCTTCAGGATTTAACACCGAGTATAAGAAGATCATCTCTATATAATCAAAGTTGTATTTAATTTAAATCTAGAAAATATTATCCTTTATACTTTGAAAATTTTTGATCCAAGTAAATCAAATTTTCTATCCCCTCCGTCGGGCCAGTCTGGATAGCCAGGGAGAGTAGGAAACTAGTTTTCCAAACCCAAGCCTAGACATTATCTCTCTGACACCCATAAGGCGGTCAAGTTATTTGATCGACTCTAAACCATTTAACATTTAACCATTCCATAAATCTTTCAAAATCATTGATGTGCACGTAAATGTGCATATATTTAGATCCATATTTTATCTCTTTTTATTTAAATAAACATCATATTTGGGCATTTGTACATGTTAAAACCAAAATTAAATTATTTTCAAACCATCATATTTTTCATTCAGGGGCAAAATGGTCATTTTTTTACATGTGTAAATTTGAGAATTTTTACTTGGACATTTTTGATGATTTTTATAGGAATTTGGATGCATATGGAAGAGGCTTATATGAAGATACATGCATGCACAAATGAATACAAATGAAAGAAGTGGGAAATAATTCAAGTTCAAGATCATGGAGGACCCCACCCACTTACCTTGATTTTCAATTAGGAGCTAAGCACATGCTAAAAGGTCATTAAAGCTTCATGTACATTTAAGTGGGGGATTAGTGGATGTTAATGATTACTTGGTGGCCACACTACCTCAAGGGTATTTTGGGAAGCACCCTAAAAAGAGAATTAGGGTTTTATGCATGTATAAATAGCCCTCTTATGTACATGAGCATATCTTCTATTCTCTCTTATGTTTACTTAGGAAATTAGCAAGTTGTAAAATCAAAGTGAAATAAAAATGGCTTCCAAGCCTCTTTCTCTTCTCTTATCTTCTTGCTTTTATTTACTTTTATGTTGATGTTTTCTATGCTCTTTTCTTTGCTAGTAGATTAAACTTACATTTATGCAAGTAGTGTAGTTTATATTTTTATGCAAGTAGTTAGTAGCTAATCTCTTTTGCTTTCTTTGCTTATTTTCTATTTTCTTCTATTTTTAATGTTGAAATTTACTTGTGTTGCTTCAATGCCACAAATGAGTAGCTAAACCCGTTCAAATTAGGGGTAATGAAGCTCTCAAATATTATGTAATTTCAACATTTGTTATGATTTATGATCTCTTTGTTTGTGCTTTATGAAAGTGAATTTTGATGCAAGTTTATACAAGTGGGTTTGATAGCTTATATTGCTTATGCAAATGAGCTATTCTTATTCAACATAAACACAAGTTGCATCATCATTTGATAATCCATTTTTGATTGTGAAAATAAAGTAAAAATGAAATTTGATGATCTATATTACTAGTTACGATAGTAAATAGATCATACTTAGCTTTTCCTTTGGCTTCATTTTCATAAGAATTATAAGTGGTTTATTTGTTGTATTATAGTTAGATGGTTTGAGTTATGTTAATTAATAGCATAAAAAACCATACTTATGATAAATACAACAATATTTCACTTAATATCAAAAGCTAGAGATCACAAATTATAACAAATGTTGAAATTACATAATATTTGAGAGCTTCATTGCCCCTAAATTGAAGGGGTTTAGCTACTCATTTGTGGCATTGAAGAAACACAAGTAAATTTCAACATTAAAAATAGAAGAAAATAGAAAATAAGCAAAGAAAGCAAAAGAGATTAGCTACTAACTACTTGCATGAATGTAAGTTTAATCTACTAGCAAAGGAAAGAGCATAGAAAACATCAACAAAAAAGTAAATAAAAGCAAGAAGATAAGAGAAGAGAAAGAGGCTTGGAAGCCATTTTTATTTCACTTTGATTTTACAACTTGCTAATTTCCTAAGTAAACATAAGAGAGAATAGAAGATATGCTCATGTACATAAGAGGGCTATTTATACATGCATAAAACCCTAATTCTCTTTTTAGGGTGCTTCCCAAAATACCCTTGAGGTAGTGTGGCTACCAAGTAATCATTAACATCCACTAATCCCCCACTTAAATGTACATGAAGCTTTAATGACCTTTTAGCATGTGCTTAGCTCCTAATTGAAAATCAAGGTAAGTGGGTGGGGTCCTCCATGATCTTGAACTTGAATTATTTCCCTCTTCTTTCCTTTGTATTCATTTGTGCATGCATGTATCTTCATATAAGCCTCTTCCATATGCATCCAAATTCCTATAAAAATCATCAAAAATGTCCAAGTAAAATTCTCAAATTTACACATGCACAAAAATGACCATTTTGCCCCTGAATGAAGATGAAAATATGATAGTTTGAAAATAATTTAATTTTGGTTTTAACATGTACAAATGCCCAAATATGATGTTTATTTAAATAAAAAGAGATAAAATATGGATCTAAATATATGCAATCATCTTTAGAAAAACTTATTAATCATTTAAAACGTTTATAAAAGATTTGGAAAAGAATAGTTGCATTTAAAACTTAATTTCAAAAGTTAGAGAAAAGTACCGTGGAAAGTGCTTTTTTTAAGCTATATTGATCAAAATGACTTTTTATCATTTGGAAATTCATTTTTATAACTCCAATCACTTTTAAAATATTTTAAAAGATTTTTATAATTTATTTCATATTTTTAAACAATTTAAAATATCATTTTTAAAGAAATCCTGTTATGGATTCCGAACTGCAAAACCACGAATTTTCCAAAAATTTGTTTTACTCATATTTCAAAATCTAGTTATTGAAATCTCAATTTCCTTTCTTTGTTTGAAAACTATGGATATAGTAGTTTGGAAAATTCTTATCTCGAAGAATTCTGAGCTATATTCCACTATATACACTCATTTGCCTTTTATGGCACGAAATCGCAAACTACCATTATGCGACACGCCTTTTTTGACTAAACTTTCAATTTTCATTCAAACTTCACCAAAACACTTTCATATGTTTATAAAACATTTCTAACTCATTTTAAACCTTTTTAAAGAGGTTTAACAACCCATATACACCAATTCATTATAAAGGAAAGTGATTTCTTTTCTTCTTATCGACGTGTATTTCCGTGACTTGCTTATATATTCAACATTAATATTAAAAAATCATCATCAACAATCATAATCAAACATATATAACATCCAATAGCATATAATACTACACTTTAGGAGTTCTCGCCTTCATTTTCCTTTCGAGGCTAGTCTAAAATCGGCTATAGCTCCGCTACGATCGAATCGAAGTTAGTGAAATCGAGCTTGAGATCCTTAAGAAGGCTTGGCCTAGCGTTGAAGATGGAGGAGGTCATGGCCTTGGTAGGGGAGAAGGTGGCCATGGATCTGAGAGGAGGTATAGAGGAGGTTTGTCTTTGTTTGAAGTAGAATTGATAACTTATATGTATTATACGATTTTAAATTTCTTTTGTTAAATATTTTGCCATAATTTTGTTAAGCATAAAAGCCATGGAAAGAAGCTTGAAGTGGAGAAGAAGATGATAAGAATATGGTAAAAAATACGAGAAAGTGGGTGGGTATTTATAGAAGAAAATTTGGAATAAAGTATCTAAAGGAAAAATTACTAAAATGCCCTTAGCCCACACCCCTCATACCTCCCCTAGCGCACGGCTCCCCCCCAGGACTTGTGATGGTGATGTGAGGTGATGGTGTGATGATAGTGTTGAAAAGTTGAGTTGATGTTTTCTTTTTGGTTGCTTAAATGTTAAGTCTTAGGAAATTATTTAATTATTTTGTAATATGTATATATTTAAGTGTTCATGTACACATATATATGTTATTACGTACATGTGACATATATATGCATGTACATGTATGTGCATAAGGGTGTAACAACACACTTTAAATGACTTCGAACAACTTTTGTTAGTTAAATCGTTAAAATTCTTATTAATGAACGTACATATATATTTGTAAACAAAATTTGTAAATAAATTTCTTATCATTATTAATAAATTAAAATGATCATATTTGAATTATAAAACCGTATAGATAAATATTAAAAATTATTTACAATAATTGCTATTATATCGATAAAGCGATATCATTTTTCCTTATAGTTTCAAATCAAATATATATATCTTATATATAAAGCAAATACTTGGGTCAAATGGTCAAAGTGAAGCCTTTTTTAGACTTCCAAAAATGTCCATAGACCTAATTAATTTATTGACTGTGGAAGGAGGACATTTTCGTCATTTTTTACCCACTTCTTCCATCTCCTACCCACGTTTCTTTTAACTGAAAAAGCAATGCCATTTTTCTTCTTTCGGCTACATATTTAGTACCCAAAACTCAAATAATGGCATCAATTCTCTGTTTCCTTATTTTAGTTAATAGTTTAACCTTTTGTAATTCCATAGAAAAGGTAAGAGTTGAGATTAGGATCCAACGACCACTTTGGCAAAGACAAGGATGTTCGGATAGAGATTTAAGCTTTAAAATGCTTTGAGTACTGTGATTTCTTTAGTGAATTTTGCTACTTTTATTTGTGTTTCTATGGTGACCACTGATCGGCTTTTGCATGCTTAAATTGCTATTAGCAAAGGTACTCAATTATACAAAGAATACATTGTATGGTTTATTGTTGCAGAAATTATAAAGATTCCCCTTTATTTTCTTATGTTCAAAACTAACATTTGCATTCTCCAAATAATAAATTCATAAGCTTTTATAAGCTAATAAGAATGCATACAAAACTTGGGTGACACATGAATTATAGATTAATAGTTACAAATTTCCTGTGTGTTTTATAAAAGTCCATAAATTTGTATAGTTCATATATATAGGACGTGGATATAGATTGGGTTGCCACATTTCTTATGTTTTATTTATGGAGAAAGAATTATTGTCTATAGTCACTGGATGTAAGTTGAAGTCGTGCTATTATAGAAATACTTGCAAACAGGAGGAAAATCCATTTGCCATAGCAAAATCTGTGTGTCTTCAAATTTATTTCAGCCATCAGACAGCGATATATAAGGGCTAATTGCTTGGAAAACAGATGGTTTTTTCCGTCCCTCACTCCGACGAGATAAGCACTTTCCATTAGGAAAAAATGAAAGAGTCAAGATCGACGTCGGTTATTAGCAAATGGTTCCATCAGATCTGTTGAATGGTTGTGATTGATTGGATAAACTCTTAATGATGGTTTGGAGGAACTGGAATCGAAGAAAATTTTGTTCATATGTCGCGGCTTTCTAGGAAGGCTCAAGGTTATGCGGTTACAATAACCGTTCGTTAGATGCGAACATGGTTTGTGTGGTTACACAAGGAAGACGAAGCTCATAATAATTAATGGATTACTTTGGGCCAAAGAAATTAACCAAAGATCTTTCGAGCCTGTTTTAAATGCATTTCGACCTGGGCATTAGTTTCATGTTTATTTTTAAAAGAATTATGTAATAGGTGTGTATTTGGACCTATTCTGTGTATCTTTATGTATTTTGTATCTTTCCTTATGGAAAATTAATAAAGAATCAAATTGATCTTAGCTTTTGCATGCTTAACTTACTATTTGCAAAGGTATTCAATTTTATATTTCATGATCATGTTAACTAATTGTTAAATTATTGTTATTATCTGAATTTTTAACGAGCAATTAATAAGTTAAGAAGGCCAGCACTGTGACTATATTAATATTATTCTTATAATTATTTACTCTTCAACATTACTTTAATCAGCTTATATTATTTTGATTTGTAGCTGAATTTCTATGGAAATGTACTTATCGTTTATGGTTATCTATATGCATATAGACACTACAGTTTGACATAAGCTTGAAGAAAAACAACATAAAAGATGAAGTAATTGTTCGACATTTTTACAAGTTGTTTCTCCTTTCACACGTAAAGCGCATGTAATTGGCATAGAAAAGTCCCTACCACAAGTGAAGAGCTTTCCATTTGTATAAAATATTTTCCTCCGCGTGTAAGAAGCAAACAACATTTTTTGTGATCCATTGCTCTTATCTTGCATAAAGCACTTGCCATTTGTAAAAACTGTTTTTCTTTCCACGCGCAAAGCGCGTGCCATAATACTCGTATATATATACACATACATACATACATACATACATACATATATATATATATATATATATCTTTATAAAACCGTTATAAATAATCTACTATAACTTTATAACCATTTAAAATGAATTATTATCATTTAAAAATAATTATTTGAATAATCATAATAATTATCAAATTTCAATAAAATAAATCAATTATTATATTTAAGGGTATTACTAAAAATGCCATATTTCAAAAATACAATAAATTACTTTATTACATATTCCTGTTCAATTATAAAAATAAGTGTGTGGATCTAGCTCTGGATACGACGTTTTATGATTATAGAGATTACCGATAAAACAGTTTTCGGCCATTTTATCGATTCAAAATTCTAGGAAAATATTTTGTAAATATTATTCAAAATAAGATTACTATTACTTATTATCACTCAAAACAATGTTATTAAATAAATTTAAAAATAAATATAATTTATCAAAGCTATAAATTTGCGGGTTGTTACAGGATTGATACATATAGATATATGCAATTATAAGTCTATTAATACCAAAACGGTTCCACATACTTTGCCATATTCACTAATGAGTTATCGCCAACATGGACATGTGTATTTGATACACATGTAGTATGTCTATGGTTATCTCGTAGAGTATAAGACAGAAGTAAATAAAATAACATGCAATAGAAATGGTTCAATTTGATCGAATGAGAATGTACCTAGGTATGAATAAAGATTCAATCTCAAAAGTCACTCCTCCATGTGATACATAATGATGCATCGATAAGGAGTAATCGAACTTTGTTGGACAACGTGCGATTAATTGTGAGTGAAGTTGAGTTAGTTTCTTTCTATAAGGTTATGTACTCAAGAGTAGCACACAAGGTTAACATTATTTCATCTAAATAATAGTTTACAAAATCAAATAAGATGAGGATTATAAGAAACCCCAACATATCCTATGCTAAGGAGTTGGCAGGTTGTACGAGTCGAAAGATTGCATGTAATAATTGTTTGTAAGGGATCTTGTATGAATCTCCCCAAAAGAGTTTTTCGAAGATTGTTATTGGATGACATATTTATGTTTTGAACATAAGTTTTGTAAACTAAAACCAAATCAGTATTATAAATAAAGAAATTCATAAAACGTTTATGAATACCTATTATGTTGCACTGAGAAATAATTGTTGTTTCAAGAAATACCAACTGCATTGTGTAGAATTTTTTTAAGGATTTAATGGTAGTAAAATAGAGTTGGATACGATTCATAGATAGAACAGATTAGATGAGATGAAATGAAATTAACTAACCTAAACGGACACAACGCATCAGAGTGTCTAATAAGTATTCTTGCATGATGAAGAGAAACTATGAGTTTCTTATCAATATCAAAAATATAATCCTCGGTTGTTTAGTTACACCATTAAGAGTGTTGACTCTCTGGTACGATGCGCAAATATCTATCAAAATATAATTTTTGTAGTCATAACCGAAGGGATGTGATCCATCAGCCTTGATTGTGTCTTTATGGGCAAGACTAATGCAATTGGAATTAAATAAACAATATTAATAAGAATAATTTCGAAAATTTCAATTGTTGAAATTAACGTAATAGATTCGGTATTCAATGTGCTCAAGTTAATTCGGATTTACTCACAAAATTACCACTTAGTAAGACTTTATGTTTGGTACATATGTATTGAAATAGAAAATTCTAAATAACGATTTGGAGTAAACTGTTTACATATAATAACCAAAAATGTCTCAAAGTCAATGGGAGCGATGTTGAGTTTTTGATTCTTTGGATATGATCCAAGAAATGATAGAAAATATCATTTTATAAGCATCAAAATTTGAAAAAATATTTGAATAGAAATATCAAATAGTTTGATTATTAATCAAAATGCAGAGGAAGTGTGTGTTCATAAAAAAAGAACGTTAAAAGGTACATTGATATTTCTAAACTATAACAACACGTTGTTGATTTTAACGGTGTACCTATGTTAAAATCAATCTTAGTTGTTTTAATACTCAACTTTGGATTGTAAATGATGTATTTTATAGTGAGTATAAAAGATATTGCGAATGTCCCAAATCGATTGCAAAGACACATTATTAAATTGTTTAATACAGAACATGTGAGATTAGTTCCTTATGCATCGGCAATATGAATTATCATACATGTTATGTTGTCTACGATAACGTGATTTTTTCGTGTATTTGATACATGAAGCAAATATCAAATCCAAATTGATATCACTAAATGGTTGTTTGAAGTGTTCTCTTGTATTTATGAAATACTAGAGAATTGTTTACAGAAACAAAAACACCTTATGAAGGAGTGTTCGGACTCATACTTCATAAATGATATCGAGTATAATATCTCAATAATACATTCAAGTTGAGAATCTTTAAGTTGGAAATGTTCCAAATGAAAGGCTATGGTTGATTCAATGAAAAATGGCTAAGTACATCACCTAGAATAGCGCCACGATAAAGAAAATGTATACAAAAGTATAAGTACACAAATTTATAATTGAGCCGATTCCGAATGTTGAGAATTTCATAACATTGTTATGTGATAATAATGTCGTGATACAATTCATAACAGAACTTAAAGCTCACTAGAAGTCGAGAGACATACTTTGAATTGTTGCACAGGATAAAACAGTTTATCGCTGTCGGAGAGAGTTGATTGATAAAGTAAATAATTAAAACATAATAGCATACCCGTTCACAAGAGGACTGACCCAATTGATTTTGAGAAAACAAATTAGAGAAGTTGGAATAAGATTCCATAATTGACCCCAAGTGCAAGTGGGAGATTGATAGAGTTGGGAGTATGCCCTGGGGGCAATTATGTAATTTGTTACATATATCTAACTCGTTGACCAATCTTGTTCGAAATAAAGATGTTCATTTTCTATTATATATTTGATATAATATGGTTCTTTAATTAATTAATTTAATTAAAATTATATTTATTAGAAAATCCATAAATGGTATGTTTTGTGATAGTAGTTATAAAGTGTTGCAACCGTGAGTAATTTATCACAATGAAACAAATATACTTTTTTAAAAATTCCTAGTCAAGATGCATTGAGACAGAATATCGATACATCCGTTGAAACTAGAGTACATAACGCTTTCCAAATGTTGGGCAGTGTATTACTCATGACTGCTGGGGGCACCAAGAGGTTATGTACCAATAGTTATTGGATAATTATGGAATGACTCACTCGATAGTTTTCTGCTGGTTAATATAACTAAGGTCAAGCAGAGAATATCGATGTGACTAATTTACTTAATTCTCTCGACTTGAGAATACCGTTGATCTTCAATGTGGAAGCTCCGCTTTGATTGTAGTTAAATCGTGGCATGGTTTAACGACCCAATATTTTGGACCATTCAAATCGACAATAAATCCACACATGTCGGACTTGAATAATTCAAAACAATAGATTGTAAATAAAATTTGGCAAAACTCAGCATATACAATAAATAAATAATCACAGAATCATAGACACAGAGTAATATAACAATAATGCAGCGGAAACAAAAGAATAGTAGTTCATGAAGCTACTATATATATATATATAACAGAGTTAAACAAGATACAACAGAAGTCTCGAATACAATAGTCAAATACAAGATCAGAATACATCACTGGAATCAACTGAATATCTGAAAGCTGGATAGATAGCTCGATCTCCAAGCGAAGCTCCAACTCCAAAGGTGAGTCTCGAATACTGGTACACTCGGTCTGACCCGAGCGTAAAGCAAAACACAAAACACTCGAGTCAGGATTAACATTCTTATATCAATAAATCCAACTCAAGTGAAATAACAACTGAAAATACAAGTAACTCAAAGGATGTTTGGGATAACCATCCTCTAAGGATCCGTTAAACTATCTACTATGTAGTAGTGTACGCTAAGTAGATAATGCCTATCAGTAATATAAAGTATCAGAATAGCATTAAGGCGTTACCATTATCCCCCTTAACACATTTTATATAAGCGTCATAGTCTATACAGCACTGTAAACTCCACCGTAAACTAGTAGGCTATCAGGGAGTACTCCATAGGTATAACACAAAACAAATCGTAGTGGTCACACATAGGGATACGAGTATGACAAGGCACATGAGGCAATACCCAAGGTAGTGAAACTACCGTTTGCCTGAACCGGACTGGTGAGAACGCATCACCGCAACGATCGCAACACCGTGAAACAACACTCCCAAATCAAGGGTGCGCACCAATCAAAAACAAGTAATGAGTAGTTTACGAAGAAGTGTGTCCGCTAGAGGTAGCTAACCTCACTGGCCCGGCACGGCTCCTGTTTAAGTCATTTCCAATTTGACACAAGTGTCAAGGTCATCCATTAACGTTCTCTTTCTTCAAATCCAGCAACGTCATCATTCCAACCACTTCATTCTGGATCACACTCCGCGTATAATAGTTATTAAAGTGGTTTTCGGTTTGGACAAAGAGTATGTCTCTAACCAATCCTGGACTCTTCAATAACTACGTAATTATTACACCGATTGGTCATTTAATAAACTTTCAAAATAGTTTATATTTCAAAACCAAAATATCATTGCCATTTCAAAACCATATCCATACGATATCATTTTCACTTCAAATAAATCCACTTCCAAAATCATATCACTTTCCTCTTAAACAGTTTAGATATTAAAATTAGTGTATAAAATAAAATAGTTTATAAATAAAATAGTTTATATAAATAGTGATAAGTTAAAATAGTTTATAATAAAATAATTTATATTAAAAATGATTTATATTAAAATAGTTTATATTAAAATAATTTATAAGTAAAATATCCATAGTTTTAAATATAACTTAAAATTACTTTATAAAATAAAATAGTTTCCTCGACTTCCACAAATCGATTCAAATCAATTCAAATTCCAAATTCAAATTTAATCAAATCTAAATCATCAATTTCAATTCCCATTTCAATTAAACATTTTCAAGTTATATCGATTTCAAATACCGATTTGAACCACAATAAACCATTTCAATTTCAAAATATTTCAAAGCTTCAAATATTCCTCATTTCAAAACTAAATTCGATAATTGTCTATATATCAAATTCACTTCACTGTTATTCAGTTTTGAAATATTTACTTAATCATTTCAATATCCTTTAAATAAACATCGATTTATAAATTTAAATAACAAAATATCCCATTTGAATCTATATAAATTTGAAATATCCATTTAAGTCACTTTTAATCAAATTCAAGTTATAAAATCATATCTTTAAAATTTCAAATTTAATAAATTTCAAATCAAACTTATTTAAGTAAAATTCTTAAATAAAAAATATAATTTCAAATCAATTTCAAATCATTATAAACTCTATATCTGAAATATAGATATTAAATAAATACTTATATATCAACTTTATTAAATCAACTTTAACATATCTTTAAAATCAATATTGATTAAAAACTGTATATTCCTTTTCAAAACCATAGAAATCATTTTCAAAATATTATATATAGACCCACGGTGTCTGTATAAAATTTTCTATCCTATGGTCAAGTGATACGGATATTTATCATTTCAATCCGCAATTTAAGTATATACGGGTATATATCTTTTCAACCCGCAATCCCAAATTCAATGTCAATGAAAATCGCTTGGGTTTATCATTTCAACCCATAACGATTTTCTCCTATTCTATAGATCGTTTGGGTATGTATCATTTCAACCCATAGTGAATTCTATATTAACAGGGAACTTGCTGAGTGATAACAGATATGATAATAATATAACAACAGTAACAGGCATATATCATCAGTGATAAATAACAGATAATGGTGTCAGATGTCACAGGTGAACAGATACAGATAATGGCATATATATATATCAATATAAATAACAGATAATGGTGTCAGATGTCACAGGTGAACAGATACAGATGATGGCATATATATAGCAATATAAATAACTAACAGCAGCATATTTCAATTGTCGTTTCAATTGAAATCAAATTTAATAAATAAAAGAACGTTAATCGTGAGTGATTGCTCACCTTTCGAGGCTAGAGAGATTTGACAAAGAAATGAGCTACGAATCCAAGCACGAATTCCAAAGCAAAACAAGGTTGGCACGAATTCGACGGGAAAAGCTGATATATATATAGAAATTGACGAGAACAAATCAGAATCAACTTAATATATACATAATATATATATATATATATATTTGTTTCAAAATCAATTTCAATACATATATAAATAAATTTCTATATACGTATATACAAAACCAATGCACGTATACCTATAGATAAACCAAGAATATATTTCCACTGTTTATCAAATTGTATATTAACATATACCTTAAACGCATATGTATAAACCTTTGCTTTCAGCTTGGAAAATATACTATAAAATATAAGGCAGAAGAAACAAAGTAGCTTTCAGATTGGAAAATATATATACAACTACAAGGCTTATATATATATATACATACAATATTAAAATCAATGTTTAATGAATTAAATATACTACCCTATAATAGAACACAATACTGTAACAAAATATTAAAATACACTCACAGGTTATAAACTATAACATAGCCTTATTATATAAACAGTTTAACATACATGCATTTATATGTAAAATTTTGTATAATCTTATGTATTATAACTAGCATACAACTTTGTTTACAACTTTATGTATTTTCATATATTATAAACACTAATATATATATACCGTCATAACATATATATACTTTAAGCTTATAACTCTTATGTATAAACTCTTATATACTGTAAAGAAGATTCGAACAAGAATACAAACAAATGAAATAAACTGTAAAATATATATGAGCCATTATATAAATAATTTTATACTTTAATAACTCTGGTAAACATATAAAATTATAGACACCAGTCAACTTCATATGAACAAAAAAATAATAACAATAATAATATAAAAAAAATGTAGAGGCACTCATATATGAGCTGCAATACTACAGTACGAATACAACATATTATATTTTATAAACTTTACATAAAACTATAATAGAAGGGAAGGGTGCAGTAGGAAGCTTACTCGGGGAAGATGACCGAAAATGATGTGGCAGCGCATTGAAACGAGTATGGGAACAAGCACGTGTATCCGGGCGAAGAAGGCCGACGAGGTGGAAGGAGAACATGGCTCGGCTTAAGGTTGCTTCGGCGGCAAGTCTATGGGTGTGGAGCTGAAGTGGTGGAAGGCGGAGAAGATGGTCGGAGCTATGGAGATGCGTGACAGGCCGAGGTCGGCAGTGGGGTTTATAGGCGCGGTTTCTGGCTGTGAGGGGGTGGTGGTGAACTGATAGCTGCTCCGGGCCGGGTGATGGAAACAGATCGAAGGGGAGGTTTGGGAGGTGGGGCGTGATGGCATGAGGCTTGACGTTGCCAATGCTGGTGGTAAGTGCATCACCTCAGAGGGACGGAGCACAAAATGAAATGAGGGCAAAATGTAGGGAAGGAGAGAGAGGCTTCAGATCATACTTGCATATATATTTTCACATAAAAATATAAGCAGCCCATATTATAGCTTGTATTTCCTCAAAATTGTAGAGCATGAACAGGGAAAGGATTGAAGAAGAGGAGGAGAGAGACAGAACAAACCAGAGAATGAAACGAAACCAAATACATATTGAAACATAGAAATAACCAAAAGTTAGATATTAATCTGGAATAGTGACAGGTCAACATTAATAACTTTCTGGGAATTGTAAAAGGCTACGCACGCGAATTCAGGAAGTATTAAAGGCAAATGACTGTTTGATTTTTTTTTTGCCGTTGGAAAATTTTGAATGGACCCAGAAATCAAAAGTTAAAACGGATACCGATACGTTGGACCTTTACATAGCTTCTGTTGCGTACCGGACGCCGTTACACACAAACGAATATACTGTGGAGATCAGCACGACGAGACGATCAAAACGATATACAGATACCAGTGGTATGGTTGAATTATAAAAATTCGAATTTTCTACCAGCGGAAAATGCAGCAAAAACGTAGAAAAATAAGATCGACGGAGCTAAAGAAGTCCGAATTTTGAAAAACGAAAAATGACGTCTTAGTCAGAAGATGAATTAGAATTTTTCTATGTAAAAATATTCAGGTTTGGAAAATATTTTATTATCATCAATTTTAACTAATATAAATTGGAATAAAATTACACTAGAAAATAAACTTCCAAATTATCTGATGAAAATTTACCAGTTGCTATGATTAATTAGACGCATTCCAAATATCAAATTTTCATTTCAAAATTTTATCGTTTAAAATTTCACAAAATTTCAACTAATTACGTTATTAAAACAGTTAAAATTTACGAGTCGTTACACTCTCCCCCACTCAAAACTTTTCGTCCCCAAAAAGGGAGGAGGTAGAAGAATAGAAACAACCAGAAAAAAATAGATTGGAATACAAGTAAAACAATTAATTTAAACCATATAAATTTCAATTTAAATTAATTAATATTTAACAATTTGGTTAAATCCCTTTGAGTTCACTTAAGTTAAATCAATCTATCTATTTCTAAATTCATTATCTTATTATCTAGTCATCCTCAATTAACAATTTCTAAATCATCAATTTGTATAATCATTTATTGTACTCATATTTTATTCAAAAAATTAAATTCTTTTATTCCAAATTATTATTAAGTTTATTCCACTTAATATATCTTATTACATATATTTAAACCATATAAATTAATTTAAACCATATAAATTTCAATTTAAATTAATATATATTCAATAATTGATTTTAAATTCAAAGTATTTCCATAAGTTGATCTAATTTCAATTTATTAATTCCTTCAAAACAAGTTTATTTGTCTAATCTATTATTCAATTAACTTATTATTCTATTTATCTTTATTAACATTTTTTTTATAATTAAAATCTAAGTGTATAACATTTATTATAAACACTCAAAATTTATTTATAAAATCATTTTATATTGTATATTATCCAATTACATTTTAACTTCTGAATTATTTAGGTAAGTTATATTGAAATGCAATTTAGTATTATACAAATAAAATTTTCAAATTCAATTATTTCAAGTTTAAATATTTATCCAAAATTTTTGACTTTAGTTTATAATTGAAATCATCTTTAAATCATAAACTTAAGAATTTAAATCTCCGATTTACTTCAAACAATTTTGAGATAAATATATATAGTATATATCAGATCAAAATTAATTTATATATATATATATAATAAATCAGGTCATACCACAGAAATTCAAATCAAATTCAATTTCCAAACAAAAGTGTAGCAAAGCTACTGAATGGTCTCTTCACTTCGAAACTCGAAAATGAATGTCGATGATGCGACCGTGATCACCGAAATTATTTTCCAGCGACAAAAGAGAAGAGTACTGATTTAAACATTTTAAAATTCTTTGAAAATCATTTATATTCGAAAATACTTTAAATTATACACATTTAAAACTTTAAAACCAAAGTTTGAAATCATCGGAAATTAAATTCTCAAATTTCTGATTTGAATTCATTTCAATTCCAAATCAATTTATAAACCATGTTTATAAATTCATTTAGAACAATAAATGATAATCAAATATTATCATTTCAAACAACCCATTTAATTAACTATTTAATTCCAGAAAATCCTATACTTATATATATATATAATATAATCATACGAATCTATTCAATTTACCAAATTTGAAAATAATATTGTGTTGGTTTGCTCTATTCAAGTGTTTTGGAAATCCTATCGATAGCGTTGATCAGACGAATCGATCGAAAACCCAAATCAACATCAATAACTCAAACAACACACTATATAAAACATTTTAATATTAATTACAAATACACTCCCTCACTCGATAATTCAAGAATGGATTTCAAAGCAAAGATGAGATTCAAAGTAGAGGAACTCTAATTAAATAGAATTCAACTAAAAGATAGACTCGATATTGAGATAAGATGATTGAATTTCAAATTGGAAAATGGATAAATTTATATAAATCGCGGGTAACCTTAACCGGGTCAACCGTGACTTTAAGAATACGATCGATGCGAAATTCTGAATCAAATCGACATCAGATCACAAGAGATAGAATTCGGGATAACAAGAGATAGTAGCATCTAATCCGAGGATACAGAAATCTCGGCGAATCAATGTTGTTGTAAAGGAGTTTCACCCCTTTACAAATCATTCTAGGATTGGCGGGACCGCCGATTCATTATAGAGATCATTCGAAGTGGAGTTATGGGATACTCCAGAACCAAAAAGACACGAATAGGGGAGACACGGATGGACTTTGGAACCGGAAGGGACGTTCCAAAATTCCAAGAAACCGAGTCAAAGAAGAAGGAATTCGAGCCCGAACGAAAGCAATTATGTAATTAGATTTACTATATATGCTGAGTTTGCCTAAAACCAGAGCTCTGATACCAACTTTAACGACCCAATATTTTGGACCATTCAAATCGACAATAAATCCACACATGTCGGACTTGAATAATTCAAAACAATAGATTGTAAATAAATTTTGGCAAAACTCAGCATATACAATAAATAAATAATCACAGAATCACAGACACAGAGTAATATAACAATAATGCAGCGAAAACAAAAGAATAGTAGTTCATGAAGCTACTATATATATATAACAGAGTTAAACAAGATACAACAGAAGTCTCGAATACAATAGTCAAATACAAGATCAGAATACATCACTGGAATCAATTGAATATCTGAAAGCTGGATAGATAGCTGAATCTCCAAGCGAAGCTCCAACTCCAAAGGTGAGTCTCGAATACTGGTACACTCGGTCTGACCCGAGCGTAAAGCAAAACACAAAACACTCGAGTCAGGATTAACATTCTTATATCAATAAATCCAACTCAAGTGAAATAACAACTGAAAATACAAGTAACTCAAAGGATGTTTGGGATAACCATCCTCTAAGGATCTGTTAAACTATCTACTATGTAGTAGTGTGCGCTAAGTAGATAATGCCTATCAGTAATATAAAGTATCAGAATAGCGTTAAGGCATTACCATTATCCCTCTTAACACATTTTATATAAGTGTCATAGTCTATACAACACTGTAAACTCCACCGTAAACTAGTGGGCTATCAGGGAGTACTCCATAGGTATAACATGAACAAATCGTAGTGGTCGCGCATAGGGATACGAGTATGACAAGGCACATGAGGCAATACCCAAGGTAGTGAAACTACCGATTGCCTGATCCGGACTGGTGAGAACGCATCGCCGCAATGATCGCAACACCGCGAAACAACACTCCCAAATCAAGGGTGCGCACCAATCAAAAACAAGTAATGAGTAGTTTACGAAGAAGTGTGTCCGCTAGAGGTAGCTAACCTCACTGGCCCGGCACGGCTCCTGTTTAAGTCATTTCTAATTTGACACAAGTGTCAAGGTCATCCATTAACGTTCTCTTTTCAAATCCAGCAACATCATCATTCCAACCACTTCATTCTGGATCACACTCCGCGTATAATAGTTATTAAAGTGGTTTTCGGTTTGGACAGAGAGTATGTCCCTAACCGATCCTAGACTCTTCAATAACTACGTAATTATTACACCGATTGGTCATTTAATAAACTTTCAAAATAGTTTATATTTCAGAATCAAAATATCATTGCCATTTCAAAACCATATCCATACGATATCATTTTCACTTCAAATAAATCCACTTCCAAAATCATATCACTTTCCTCTTAAACAGTTTAGATATTAAAATTAGTGTATAAAATAAAATAGTTTATAAATAAAATAGTTTATATAAATAGTGATAAGTTAAAATAGTTTATAATAAAATAATTTATATTAAAAATGATTTAAATTAAAATAGTTTATATTAAAATAATTTATAAGTAAAATATCTATAGTTTTAAATATAACTTAAAATTACTTTATAAAATAAAATAGTTTCCTCGACTTCCACAAATCGATTCAAATCAATTCAAATTCCAAATTCAAATTTAATCAAATCTAAATCATCAATTTCAATTCCCATTTCAATTAAACATTTTCAAGTTATATCGATTTCAAATACCGATTTGAACCACAATAAACCATTTCAATTTCAAAATATTTCAAAGCTTTAAATATTCCTCATTTCAAAACTAAATTCGATAATTGTCTATATATCAAATTCACTTCACTATTATTCAGTTTTGAAATATTTACTTAATCATTTCAATATCCTTTAAATAAACCTCGATTTATAAATTTAAATAACAAAATATCCCATTTAAATCTATATAAATTTGAAATATCCATTTAAGTCACTTTTAATCAAGTTCAAGTTATAAAATCATATCTTTAAAATTTCAAATTTAATAAATTTCAAATCAAACTTATTTAAGTAAAATTCTTAAATAAAAATATAATTTCAAATCAATTTCAAATCATTATAAACTCTATATCTGAAATATAGATATTAAATAAATACATATATATCAACTTTATTAAATCAACTTTAACATATCTTTAAAATCAATATTTATTAAAAACCATATATTCCTTTTCAAAACCATAGAAATCATTTTCAAAATATTATAAAAGACCCACGGTGTGTGTATAAAATTTTCTATCCTATGGTCAAGTGATACGGATATTTATCATTTCAATCCGCAATTTAAGTATATACGGGTATATATCTTTTCAACCCACAATCCTAAATTCAATGTCAATGAAAATCGCTTGGGTTTATCATTTCAACCCATAACGATTTTCTCCTATTCTACAGATCGTTCGGGTATGTATCATTTCAACCCATAGTGAATTCTATATTAACAGGGAACTTGCAGAGTGATAACAGATATGATAATAATATAACAATAGTAACAGGCATATATCATCAGTGATAAATAACAGATAATGATGTTAGATGTCACAGGTGAACAGATACAGATAATGGCATATATATATATCAATATAAATAATAGATAATGGTGTCAGATGTCACAGGTGAATAGATACAGATGATGGCATATATATAGCAATATAAATTACTAACAGCAGCATATTTCAATTGTCGTTTCAATTGAAATCAAATTTAATAAATAAAATAACGTTAATCGTGAGTGATTGCTCACCTTTCGAGGCTAGAGAGATTTGACAAAGAAATGAGCTACGAATCTAAGCACGAATTCCAAAGCAAAACAAGGTTGGCATGAATTCGACGGGAAAAGCTGATATATATAGAAATTGACGAGAACAAATCAGAATCAACTTAATATATACATAATATATATATATTTGTTTCAAAATCAATTTCAATACATATATAAATAAATTTCTATATACGTATATACAAAACCAACGCACGTATACCTATAGATAAACCAAGAATATATTTCCACTGTTTATCAAATTGTATATTAACATATACCTTAAACGCATATGTATAAACCTTTGCTTTCAGCTTGGAAAATATACTATAAAATATAAGACAGAAGAAACAAAGTAGCTTTCAGATTGGAAAATATATATACAACTACAAGGCTTATATATATATACATACATTATTAAAATCAATGTTTAATGAATTAAATATACTACCCTATAATAGAACACAATACTGTAACAAAATATTAAAATACACTCACAGGTTATAAACTATAACATAGCCTTATTATATAAACAGTTTAACATACAGGCATTTATATGTAAAATTTTGTATAACCTTATGTATTATAACTAGCATACAACTTTGTTTACAACTTTATGTATTTTCATATATTATAAACACTAATATATATACTGTCATAACATATATATACTTTAAGCTTATAACTCTTATGTATAAACTCTTATATACTGTAAAGCAGATTCGAACAAGAATACAAACAAATGAAATAAACTGTAAATATATATGAGCCATTATATAAATAAACTTATACTTTAATAACTCTGGTAAACATATAAAATTATAGACAACAGTCAACTTCATATGAACAAAAAAAATAACAATAATAATATAAAAAAAATATTTACAGGCACTCATATATGAGCTGCAATACTATAGTACGAATACAACATATTATATTTTATAAACTTTACATAAAAATATAATAGAATGGAAGGGTGCAGTGGGAAGCTTACTCGGGGAAGATGACCGAAAATGATGTGGTAGCGCATTGAAACGAGGATGGGATCAAGCACGTGTATCCGGGCGGAGAAGGCCGACGAGGTGGAAGGAGAACATGGCTCGGCTTAATGTTGCTTCGGCGGCAAGTCTATGGGTGTGGAGCTGAAGTGGTGGAAGGCAGAGAAGATGGTTGGAGCTATGGAGATGCATGACAGGCCGAGGTCGGCAGTGGGGTTTATAGGCGCGGTTTCTGGCCGTAAGGGGGTGGTGGCGAACTGATAGCTGCTCCGGGCCGGGTGATGGAAACAGATCGAAGGGGAGGTTTGGGAGGTGGGGCATGATGGCATGAGGCTTGACATTGCCAATGCTGGTGGTAAGTGCATCACCTCAGAGGGACGGAGCACAAAATGAAACGAGGGCAAAATGTAGGGAAGGAGAGAGAGGCTTCAGATCATACTAGCATATATATTTTAATATAAAAATATAAGCAGCCCATATTATAGCTTGTATTTCATCAAAATTGTAGAGCATGAACAGGGAAAGGAATGAAGAAGAGGAGGAGAGAGACAGAACAAACCAGAGAATGAAACGAAACCAAATACATATTGAAACATAGAAATAACCAAAAGTTAGATATTAATCTGGAATAGTGACAGGTCAACATTAATAACTTTCTGGGAATTGTAAAAGGCTACGCACGCGAATTCAGGAAGTATTAAAGGCAAATGACTGTTTGATTTTTTTGCCGTTGGAAAATTTTGAATGGACCAAGAAATCAAAAGTTAAAACGGATACTAATACATTGGACCGTTACACAGCTTTCGTTGCGTACCGGACGTCGTTACACACAAACGAATATACTGTGGAGATCAGCACGACGAGACGATCAAAACGATATATAGATACCAGTGGTATGGTTGAATTAAAAAAATTCGAATTTTCTACCAGTGGAAAATGCACCAAAAACGCAGAAAAATAAGATCGACGGAGCTAAAGAAGTCCGAATTTTGAAAAACGAAAAATGACGTCTTAGTTAGAAGATGAATTAGAATTTTTCTATGTAAAGATATTCAGGTTTGGAAAACATTTTATTATCATCAATTTTAACTGATATAAATTGGAATAAAATTAAACCAGAAAATAAACTTCCAAATTATCTGATGAAAATTTACCAGTTGCTATGATTAATTAGACGCATTCCAAATATTAAATTTTTATTTCAAAATTTTATCGTTTAAAATTTCACAAAATTTCAACTAATTACGTTATTAAAATAGTTAAAATTTACGGGTCGTTACGCATGGTGTCCATCGAATGACTATAGCTGGGTAGAGTGGAAGCATTGGAAGTGAAACAACTATTCAAGAGAGGATTCGTCTCCTGGTTATATGAGGTTAGTATCACGGTCAACTAAAATCAACTTAAAGTCAAAGTCTCTGGCTAGAGCAGTTCGGTTAACAATAATTGTTATTATTGAACCAAGGACTTTGTGTTTAGACTATAAAGTTGAATGTGGATGATATTGGAATTTTGACGATCACCAAATTCCATAAATCCAAAGTGATATAATTTTGACGAAGATAATTGGTGTAAATAATTATCACTAAAAGGTACCGCTTAAGTGTTTGTGAAATTTGGTTTTACCGAAAAGACCTGTAAGCGATGAATTCAGCCAAAATGTCACAACACCTGCTAAGTGACGTATGAACATTAATATTTAAATTGTTCAATATTAATCGCTGACTGAATTCACACCTTTGAGTCACACAACCACATTTGTGATTTCTCCAAAAACCACATAATTTAATTAATTTGTAAAATGTTGCAATTTATTAATTATGAAATATTAATTATTATTAATTTATCTGATGTTTTGAATGTTGGTTGTAATTATTTAAATGCATATATAAAAGTTATATTTGCATATATCGGTATGTGATATCGGTATAATTTTGAACATGTTTTAAATAATAAAATAATTATATAAAGGTTGTTTTTTCTTTTATTTGGAGAAGTTAATATTTGATGTTTTGAATGTAGTTGGTAATTATTTAAATGTATATATAAAAGTTATATTTGCATATATCAGTATGCGATATCGGTATAATTTTGAACATGTTTTAAATAACAAAATAATTATATAAAAGTTGTTTTTTCTTTTATCTGGAAAGTTGCACTAATGTGCTTGGATCAGCTATATAATGGTGAGAGGAGGAAATCAATTAAGAGGATTGGTTGAAATTTAAAAAGGGGAGTTAAAGGAGGAATTTTTAATACGAGAATAGAAAAGGTTCCTTCAATTCTATAAAAAAAATCTCCTCATTTTTGAACGTACAAAGAACGTGACTTTCATTTTTGTTCTCTTTTCTTCCTCTTCTCTATCATTCATTCATGGCTGAAATTTCATCCAATTTTTTTTTAAAACAAATTCAAATCAACATCAAACAAAATTAAAAAGGTGGTTCATTCTTCTCTTGCAAAGTGGGATGGTGATTTGTTTGAAATCTGAGGAGAAGCCACAAATCAAGGTGTGATGAAGGGCAAAGTCTATCGGATCTAGAGAGCGATCAAAATCAGATCTTGGTATTGTTCTATCATTCAAGGTTTTTCTACATGCTTTATCTCTATATTTCTCTTCTATTCATACCCGTGAATTTGAATCTTGATTTGAATTTCTCCATTCCCTTGCTTGAATTGATTGTTCTATCATGTTAAAACATAGAATGTTTTCTTTTGTTCACTACTATTTTGTTATGAATTATAACATCTTATTTTCTGTCTCACATATGAGTGTTTGATTAATTAATTTAACCTAGATCTAGACCTTCTTAATTTTATTTTTTGTACTCTATGTGATTGTTTATAAAGTTTGTTTAATCTTGATCTAGATCTTCTTATATTAATCTATATATTCCTATGTCGTTTTATTTTGTTGTTTAAAAAAAATAAAAACATAATTGAAATTTGGATTTTTTATTCATAATTCAATTTTTCATATCAAAAAGTTTACACTTGAAATATTTAGACATGGGTTTCTATGTAATTAAAACTTGGTAGTAATCACATTAATTAATCTTTGTCATCCAATTAATATGATGTTTTAATTATCATGTTTCAAATCATTCTAATACAAACTCTTCCTTTTAAAAGAAAAAGGGAAACATTAAACCAATGATATATTCCATGGATTGCGATTCCATCTAATTAAAAATTATATCTTTGCTTAAAAAGGAAAGATTTTTTTCACAACTGTTTCAAACCATTTTCATTAATCTTAATATTCTTTGATTTACTGCTTATAATTGTAATGAAATCTATTTTATTTTAACTGCTATGCTAAACATTAGTTGTATATTTATATATGTGTCCATTGCGGTGTTAATCTCAACACTTATATAATGTTTACATTAATTTTGTACACTTTTATATGTTGCACTTATACTATACACACGGCCGCATGTGATGTGCTCAGAATCATTTGCAATTAATCAAATCAAATTGGACTAATGCATTTCTAATAAAACATTCAATTGAAATGTTAGCATGTTTATTTAACATAGTATCAATCTAATCAGAGACAAAAATGAGAGGTTTCTCTCTCTTTAATTAATGTTATTTACTCCCCTAATTAATTGCATAACTATTAGAGAATGAAATTAAAGGTTTCCTTCTCATATTATTTTAATAAGTAATTGCTACACATGTGATTGTATTTGATACAATCATTCATTTAAATTTATATAATTTTCAAACCCTTTTGAAAAAAAATTCGCCAAATTAAATAAAATATTAATTTTATTTAAAAGAAGATTTAGGTAAGATCTAAATGTATTTAGACTTTATAGGTCCATTAAAGGTCCAAAATGGTAAATTTTTTGAAATTCACCAATTTCTTCCACTGTGGGCTGGCCCAATTCCAACATGGATTAGCCATGGATCCACCAAAGATTGTAAATATTAATGATTGGAAGAGACTAGAAGCGGTTACAAAAATGGGAATTTTCATGGGATTGGTTGGCTATTACTATAGTTCGTTAAGGATTTCTTGCATATAGCAGCATCCTTAACCAAGTTGACCAGGAAGAATGAAAAGTTTGAGTGGACCGATAGATTTAAAGGGTATTTTAGGAGTTGAAAAGGTTACTAACAAATGGTCCTATCTACGTCATACATGAAGGGAATCAGGATTTGGTTGTTTATAATGATGCATGTGGAAACGAAGTGGGAGTGGTTTTGACTTAGAAAGGAAGGATCGTAGCTTATGCATCTAGGAAATCGAGCCTGCATAGTATCTGTTATCTAACTCATGACTTGGAGTTGGAGATAGTGATCTTTGTGCTAAACATTTGAATAACATTATATGTTAGGAGAACGGTTCGAGATGTATTGAACACCCCATAAATTTTATAGGAAATTAATTAATAAATATCAATTGATTAATAACGAAGCCAAAATAGAAACTTATAAAACATCAGAATTTGGATATGAAACTTGCACTATTGTGTTCTTGGTGATCTTCTGAGTAACTTTCATATATAAAGCTTCACGACTGAAGTTCAAACGAAGAAGTTGTCAACGTTTGAAATTTCAGACCGAAAATAATTCAAAAGGAATTAAGTTAATAAATATAATTAAAAGAAAATGGTAACAATTAACGTTAACAGTAGTTAGGACCACACCGGTCAACCGCCTCTATGGGCCGATCGGCTGCTCATATGAAACCGAATGACCGGTCCTAAAGTAATGGCTTGGGTTTTCCCTGGCCTAAATGGCTCGGATTTGATATTTTGCATCCGACGGTCCTAGCACATCCAATCAACTATAAATAAGAGGCTAGCCCCTTCATTCTTTCATATAAATCTAAAGCTAGTAATGACATTCTGTCCAATTCTCTTCCTCCACATAAATTTCTAAAACTCAAAATCAAAAATTATATATATATATATATCCAGAGATTTGGGGAAGAATTGAAGAAAACAAGCTAAGGAAAAGGTACTAAATCATATATTTATAAATTTATATTTTAAAACTCCATAATCCCAAATTCTCTAGATATAATTGTTATATAATATAAAGTAAAAAAGAGATAAATTGGAGGAAGAGATAGGCAACAACACGAAAGGTAAATCCAAGGAGATTTCAGTTGGGAATTATCTGTGAGTGGAAATCTTAATTTTCCCTAATAGTATATTATGTAGTTTGATATTTGGATTTGTACTATGCCTTTGGAGATTTCGTATGGAAAATTGTATCAACCTAAAACCCCAAAATCTCCCCATAATATGTAAATTTTTAATTGTTTGTGATTCTAATTGTTTTATTTTAATGTAGTAGGATTTGATTATTAATATTTACAGTAAAAATATTTTGTATTCTATTGGATTCCACTTTTCAATTCGTGATTGTGATGACAAAGAACTCCAAAACAAGAAAATAGAAAGAGGTGTGTAAAGTAGGGGAACATAGATTTTTCCTTTTATCCATACTTTGCACAGCCTATTTCTATAATTAAAATAAGTATGATTTCTTTGTCATTTCAACACTATTTATTTAAAAGTTGAATAAAATATAATAGGTTTGTACTGTAAATCCATTTCTTTGGAAATAAGGACTATAATTCTACTATTTTAACGTAAAACAATTGTATATTTTGGATTCCATTTTCAATATATATACAAGTATGTTTTTGTGTAACTAATTTATGTATGATATTGGCTTTTATGCGATTACTGTATTAAATTAGGATTTGTATAGTAATTGTAGTTGTGAACATTAAAATAATATAACACCGTGAATAAGAAATGGACAAATTATCTGAATATGCATGTAATGACCCACATTTTCGACCGTCAAAAGTCGACACTAATACATCCACGACATTCACATGTCGAGCTTCCAAGTGTCGGAAAGAAAGATTGTTGGGGAAAAAGAAGAAAAGACAGAACAAAATCTCACATCGTAATGAGTAACATATAATATACAACATATCTTTACCAAAGGAAAATTTAAAACTTATTATACATATATCAATCAGAGTCAACCAATTTAATCAACAGCCTGGACAGTTATAATGACCCGCCCTCACAAATGTTGTTAAATAAACAAATAATGCAATGGAAAATAGAATGTATGTGAATACGTCTCCAGGCACCAGCTCGTCTCCTAAAACTCCAAATATCCAAAATGAGCCTTCAAATATGCTCGGTCTGACCCGAGCATTATAGGAAAACGACGCCCGGGACAGTATGGTAAACCAGCATGAGAAACTCAAATCACAAGGAATTTTATTTATTAAAGTTTGTAAAATCCTTTAAAATCAAAGGTATCTCGTAAGACCATGCCGCACATAAATACGGATGGGTTTTTACCTTACGATAACCAAAACCTTTAAAACAGAAAATCCAGTGATATTATAATAATGTCCAGGGTTGAAAATAAATATATATAAAATTGCCGAAATTGTTACATTATTCAATTCCAGCATAATAGGTTTAGGATCAAGACTGCGTAGCGCTCATTGGAGAACGGATTCCAACAATGGCAAGGTAAGGGACAACTTTTCGTATAGTACACCTCTGGATAAAATGTACTTGGGGATAGACCCTGAACTTGGTCCACCCCTGCCAATACAGAACCGGCCTACCGCTAAACTTGGATAGTATCGAATATGTCATCGCCCTGGTTGCTTTCCAACCTTAATGAGAGCCCTTATGCACAACCAAATCCATAATATGATAATCTAGAAAGGTGAAGACACACCCTAATGGGAGCGACCCGCATAGCCCTGCTGCATCTACCATGTTTTAGCCATTTCCCCAATGGTGAGGCTTGAGGCTATGATTACCTTTTATATAGTAATTCCACTTGGAATGCTAACACTACCCTCCAGTCGGAATTACAATGCTAGCATTCATCCATACAAGTTCGTTCTGGGTCTGAACGAAACCGAAAGCACTACGTCTACTACATCCATTTTGGAATCACCCTCAGATTAGTAGCAAGTAGCCCTTGCACTTCGAAGAGCTCCGTCTTCTATCATCTTCAAAGATGTTCCAAATCGAATGCTTATGCCAGTTCGAAGTGGTTTTCGGATAATATATCTGATCCCGGTCTCTCCAAACCAACAACGATAATTTAAAATTGGCCAGGTTTGATAGTCAGTTATTTAACTATCAAATAAACATCATTCAAACAGAGATTACATTTCCCATGGAAACAACTAAGCCTCATTTAATTAAATCTTCATTAATTTGAATTTCTTTATTAAAAACATTCATATACTTATCTTAACGGAATAAGTATATATATCCACAAACCAAATACATGAGAACTCTTAAAAATGGATATAGGAAGTATCGTTCAGCAAAAATCATGGATCGCAGTTTACTCAATGGTTACGTCGCTATCTCGGCGAATTCATAGTAAAATGTAGGTAATCCCTGGCCCTCGAATTACGCCATGACATCTATTTATAAAGTTTCTTTATAAATCCTTAATATATTTGTAAACATTTTTTATAAATCTCAAAACCACTTTTATAAAAACTTCTCCTTTTAGATCTTTAAACTTATTTATAAATTCTTTTATAAATATCCAAAGCCATTTGTAAAACTCTTCCCATTTTTAAACAAACTTATTAAATAAACTCTTTAAGTGTGTATGGTTCCCTTTATAAGCCATAAATTATTTAAAATAGCTTTAAAATACAACTTATTATTTAAACACCCTTCTATTTCATTTTAACTAAATCTCATCCAAAATAATAACTTTAAAATCTCATTAATAATATATTAAATTAATTTTAAGCACTATTATTGTATTAATAAGTTAACTTCAAAACAACAACAACAACAATAATAACTAACTTTTAAAATGTTATTAATACAATAATCAATTAACTTTCAACTAATATTAATATGAAAATTAATTGACCTATGAATATAATTAAATAACTTAAATCAATATAATTAAATAACTTTAATTAAAAATTAAATTATAGTTAAATCCCTTTAAATAAATAACTAAATATAATTAAACAAATTTTAAACAATAATTAAATGACTTTAAAATAATAATTAAATATTCTTAAATAACATTAAAAAATAATTTTTAAGAATCCTATTTATAAAATAATTAACTTATATTGTTATTAAAAACAATTACTAATTATCTTTAAACCATTATTAATAAAATTTATTACTTTCTAAAATCTCATTACTAAATAATAATTATTCTGAAAATAGCATTCAAGACAACATCTTATTTTTCAAATTTGAAGGAGGCTTAACGATCACCATGGTACTTAAATAAGCTACCATATCATTTAATTCAACTTTCCCAGTTAATAACTGATATTTACATAATCAACGACTATATAAATAAATTCAACACTTAACTATCATTGTTTATCATATCACTTATTCAAAGTTGGCATATCAATTAACGATATAAAATCAGACGAATAAATCTGTAAAACGGCATAACGGGGATTTATTCTGCTAATTAAATGACCAATTAATATTTTTTAGCAGAATGGTGTTTTATTCCACTACATAGGTGTCCAAATTATACTATCCAACTTACTTAACAATAAGGTGTTTATTTGTCCAAATAGACAAAACCAAGAAGTATGCTTATATTAACTACGTTATAATTTTAAACAACATAATTATATTAATCAAATCAATATCAATTTATCACCTCATATATGATCCATTACTTAAAAACAAATTTTTGAATACAAAATTGAATACTCAAACAATCTAATAGCATTTCAAGATGCTATATCGTGATCCTATATCAAATTCAAACAATCTAATAGCATTTCAAGATGATATATCGTGATCATAGATCAAATTCAAACAACCAGCAAATTCAACAATCCGAACAAGCATAAATAAATTTTATTTACTGTAACGTACTAACTAACCACAAGGACTGAGTTTAACTCACCAACATTCCAGTTGTCGCCAAAGCATTCTGGTTCCATCTAAATTAAAATCGAATAGCGTTCGATTTTAGTGCAAAATTCCATCAGCTCCAAATTCAATCAAACTGATTGCAAAACATAGCTATCGACGATACGAGTCTAATGCGATTGACCGTCTTCGATTAGGACCTTGTGTAAATAAGTAATTGATTTTATAAGTTTTGGACATTAAATAATATAATATAATTCTAAATTACAATTCTTGCTACAAATTACCCTGAAAACACCTTCCTCCCTAATCCTCAACTACTCCTCCCACCAAAATAACAAGCCGTGTATGCTGCCGTCCACCTCCATCAATGACACGCAACCCCGCTACCCTGTTCGACAAATGGATTTCACCGACAACCCTCTCTCCTCGAGCTCGGCACAACTAGCCCACCATCGCCACACGCTTCGCTGCGTGTAAAGAGTTTCGACCATGCCCTAACTTCCCTCTGTATAGACCGCGAATCGCTTGGTCAACGCCAGTCCCTCTGACCACCACCAATTGACGTCTCATAGCGTCATGAGTCCCTTGCCATGCCTGAAATCGCCTCCGACTCCCTGCAGTGCACCATGACCTGGAGCCTTATTCTGCCCGTACACAAATGTTGCACCACCATAAGCTCCACTGCGGACCACCAAATTCTTCTGGATCGAAGCCCTCGTCCAAACAAACTCGATGCAATCGGTTTCACAATTTTCCATTTATTAAAACTTTTGATTTTTGATTTTAAAGTATACGGCCAATATGTTTCTTTGCTTTGATAACTTGGAAATGAACGGGAAGAGAGAGAGTGAACGAATGAAGGAAAAATAATGGTAAGCGCTGATTTAATTTTTGATTTTATAACCAGATTTTAAAAAATGAATGAAATGATGATGTTTTTCCTTGCTTTTCTTCGATCAGGTGAAAAGATAAAAGAGGAAGGGTACTGGCGGCAAAAAGTAGGCTAAGTAGAGATATGTGTGTATATTATATATTTTGGTTAAGTTTAAGTGAGACTTATTTTAGTTTTAAATTTTTCGGCATCTCGCTGAACTTTTTTCGATCGCATATGGACTCCAAGTCGACAAAACAAAATACGGTCAGGTTCAAAATAGCAACGCGATCTTGAAACAATAATAATATACACCGGTTATTGAATTCTGTAAAATTACAAAAACACTGTCGTTTGCCAAAAAATCGTCAAACGACAATTTAAATATTTTTTAAATTTAAAATTATGGAAAATTTCAATAAATTAAATTAACAATATGGCAATAGAAATCAAGTCGTAAAAATAAAACTAAATTTCCTGATTATTTATTTTAATCATTTATTACTACAAATATATTTACGAAATAAATTCATTGTTATTATTTACAAATTAAAAAGGAGTTAAACAAGTCCATTAAATCCATAGAATTAATATTCAATTCAAAATCATAATATTTAAATCATCATTTAAATGATAAGTCCACGATTCCAACATTTAAATCACTATTCAAATTTTTGTTCACACTTCAAAGATTTTTAAACAATCCCATAATTTAATTTTAAGTTTTAAAGCCTTTAAACCAATATTTTAATAATTAAAATTAATTAAATATTCAAAATTAAATGATCAAAATCCCGGGTTGTTGCACTGCATAAAACAAATTAGGCATAATCTAATATTAAGCATAAATATAACAGCATATCCCTTTAAACCTCGAAACTGACAATTAATATAATAAACCTGTAACGCATATAATAATCAAGACAATAAATAAAGAAACTGAAAATAAATGATAATTAACATTTAAAAATTAATATAGTAAAATGAGTTAGGGACAATTGTGGAAATCAATCCATAAATAAAGGCAAAATAAGGAGTTTCCCTTATATATCAGGCTTTTAACGCATAAATACTGGTGAGGTGTGTGTGCATGTGTGCGTATGTGTGTGTTGATGAAATTTTACATTTGATGTTGGAGAGTAAAATATGGCAAAATTACGGGGATGCAATGTCAGTTGAGAGCAAACAGAAGTATGTCCAGGTAATCTGACTAACAGATGTGTGACTTTGGTAACTGATGTGAAACATCGCCTGTAATAAATACTCATGGTGTACACGAGGTTAGTCCAAACTTTGTATGTTAAGTCTACCTAGCTAATCTGGCTGCCAACACCTATGAATAGTCGGACTAATGTGGGACGTCATGGCTGGATTACAGGTGTTAGGATCGTGCAATATACCCAAAAAGGGAGGTTGAGAGGGTATTCAAAATATTTGCAGATAAGTAGATAAATAATGTGGAAACGTAAATGGAGAAAGTAAATAACACACAAATACCTAGCTTTGATTTCTAACCCGTTAGCATCTACTACTGCCTGTAAACACACTTTCTCGTAACTTGAATATAGTAATCATATGTGTAGTAACTCTAGCTAAACTCGATCTTTTGAGATCAGAATTCTAAACTACACAATGAAGCTCAGCTAGAAAATCTATAATTTCGAATTTAAAAACAAAATACAAAAAAAAATCTAAAGCAACGTCAAAAACTAAATGCCCCTTAGATATAAATACTATAACGTGCAAGCTTATAAAAGGAGGGGGGCTCCTACGAAAATCCTTTGTGAAAATTAGGCCCACGTCCTTGTAATTAAACTTAGTCCGCGTAAACTCCTCCCGTTTGAAAACTTATATTTCCGATCCCTATTTTTATTTCTGCCTCAATTTATTCCATAAATACCCCTGTTTACATGTCGCGCTAATTTTTTATGGTGGTTGTGATTTCGATTGCAAGTTTTAAATTCTGATTCAGTTCGATCATTGTTTTAAGATATTATTTCGGAATCATGGCTTTACCTTCTTCCAGGTAAAATATTGTTTGGATTTGTAATCGATTTTGTTTGTTTTTAAATGATATTGCGATATTCGTTTATAATTTTGTTATTTCCGTTTCGTTAGTTTTTTTTGTTTGAAGTAAATGAAAATTACAAGTATTCTATTGTTTATTTTATCTGAAAAATTAATGCGTATGTATAGGGTACTGTTCGTTGATTTATTTTTTTAGCTTTGATTAAGTTCTGATTTGTCTGGAATTATTGTAGGTATTTTACAGTCTTGTCCGCAAATAATTTGAATATGTATGGTGAAAATGGTACAAATTACTAATTGTTGATGATTTATCTGCAACTTTTTACAATTATTGCATACATATCAGCAAGTAATGTTCGTATTTCACTTATTTGTTTAAGCTCAGACTTCTGCTTATTTATCTGCTTTTTTTTATAAACATTGCTTACATATCAGCAAATGATATTGCTTAAGTATTAAAATATTATTTTATGTGCTGATTTGTCTGCAATTTTTTATAATTATTGCTTACATATCAGCATATAATATATATATCCTGCGTTTTTGTATTTATTTTTTTATAATTGTAATTATGTTTTTTTAAAATTAAAGTGTTCCTGGTGATGCTGGAGTGCTTGTGCTGTTGAAGTTTGGATATGATAGCTTTTCGTTAAGCCTTCAATTTGATAGTTCGGTTGTTATGTTGAGAAGTGCTATTTCTGGTAAATGGACAGAATTGAATTCAATGTCATTTGAATTGTACTATGTTAGAGATGGATTGAGAAGGAATATTGAAACTAATTTTGATCTTCAATCTATTTTGTTGTTGGCTGCTCATAACCGTGAGGATTACTTTGTTATTTTTGTTGATGTTGTTCCTTCTAGTTTTTCAGCTACCAATATTAGATCAGATGCTGTTACATGTAGCAGTGATTCCTCATTTGTTAGTACCGGTGATTATAATATTCAATTCAGGCAGTTATTAAGAAATGATTCCAATCAATCTGTTTTTATGGGTGTTGGTCAACAATTTCCAGGTGGTGTTACTGAATTTAGGCTCAATTTGATGATATATAGTATTAAGACAGGGTATAAGCTTGATTTGGTTAAGAATGATAAGGAAAGAGTTACGGTTGTTTGTTCTCGAACAAAATGTACTTTCAGAATTCATGCTTCTGTTAAGTTTAATCTTCCGGGCTATTTTGTTATAAAGAGATTTCATCCTGAACATACCTGTGGTGCTGGAATTCATGATATTAATGATCCTCCTGTTTCAAGTAAATTGATTAAGTTGTTGGTTTATGATCATATTCAAGCTAATCCGTTAATGAAGACAAAGGACATTATTAACCTATTTCAAACTGAGTATAATATCATTTTGAAGTATTATTTTGCTTATAGTGGGAAGAGATTGACTTTAGAAGATTTACATGGAAGTGATATGATGTCTTATCACCATTTGAAGTCTTTTTGTGATGCTGTAATTGAAAGTAATCCTGGTAGTAAAGTAGTTTTGGAGTGTAATCATGATACTCGTCAATTTGAGAGGGTTTTCATTAGTTTTGAAGCTTGTGCACATGGTTTTCAATTTTGTCGGCCTTTAATATTTGTTGATGCTACTTTTATGAAGGGTAGAGCTCAAGGTTGTTTGATGGCTGCTACTGGTAAAAATGGCAATGAAGGTATGTTGTACATTAATTTATAATTGCATCAATATCTGCAATAATTATTATATGTTTCTGCAACATCAATATTTATTAAGAAGAAATAAAATATTTTACTTACATAAATCATTGCGGAAATCGAAGCAATTTTACATAAAAAATTGCTGAAAAGTATGCAATTTTTTTGAATTAAGGAAAATTGTTGTGCAGTAATATTTGGTAATAGTTGCAGTTTTGTCAGCATTTTTTCAATATAAGTGAATAGTATTAAGCAATTTGTTCAGTTATTTATATATTTGTGATTGTTTTATCAGGTTTTTTTCCTATAGCAGTTGCAATTGTGTCTGGTGGAGATGAAATTAATTGGATTTGGTATTGTGAACAGCTTAAAGATTTTTTGAAAGATGATTGTAGAAAGTTTGTTTTCATTTCTGACCGTCATCCTGGTATTCTTGTTGCTATTCCCAAAGTGTTTCCAGATTCAGTTCATGGTTCCTGTTTTTATCATTTAAACAATAATTTAAAAGTTGCTTTAAAGTCTGAATTTTCCAAATCAAAAAAGAAATGGTTGATAGATTTGTTTGGACGTGTTGCATATGCTTCTAATTTGGATGATTTCAATTTAGCATTGAAGAATTTTAAAGATGCTGGTGGTTCTACTGTGGCAAACTTTTTGAATGGAATTCCCTTTGAGAAATTTACTAATGTTTTTTTCCCTGCTTGTCATTATGGTGAAATGTCATCAAATTGTTCAGAGAGTTTCAATAAATGGATTTTGGAAGAAAGACATTTACCAATCACTGCATGCTTGGATAGCATTAGAGTTAAGTTGATGAAGTTAATTTCTGATCGTCGAGAACTTGCTAATAGTTGGAATAGTGTTGTTTGTCCGGTGAACGAAAATCGGTTGAAAAGTCTTCATTTGGAAGGAGCTTCATGGTTTGTTATAAAATCTAGTGATCATGTGTTTGAAGTTCATTCTCCTGTTCATCAATCTGTTGATTTAAATAATCGGACTTGTTCTTGTAATTTGTGGCAAATTTATGGTTTTCCTTGTGCTCATGCTGTTAGATGTATTTTGAGCTGTGGAAAGTTAAATGTTTATGATTACATTGAAGATTATTTCAAAGTTGTTTATTTTCGATCGGCATATTCTCATCCAATCAATCCTATTATAAACTTTGTGAAAGAAGATGTTTTGATTGAAGATGTGGTTGTAGCACCTCCTAAAGGTAGAAGAATGCCTGGTCGACCATCTGCATTTAAGAGGATAAAATCTGCCGGTGAAATTTCAAAGACTATTAGATGCAGCATATGCAAGAAGTTGGGTCATAATAAAAGGACTTGTTCAGTGAAACACATGTAGTCTCTCTTTAATATAGGAAAGCTAAAATGTATGGAGTTGATTTTATGTTTTTCTTATTCATTTTAATGGTTTTTTCTCTATCCTTAGGTTGGATGTTTACTGTCTGTAATGTATTAAACATGGTTCGCTTTTGAGTAATCATTGTTGCAGTATTTTCTGCAATTATTACTGTTAATTGCACATATTTCTGCAGTTTTTTTGAATAATTGTTTTCTTTTTATACCCCTTTTGTGAATAATGCTTTTTATATGAAGATGATATTTGTATAATTGTTTGGATCAAAATAAATAAGATGTATCCATAAGTATGTGCAATTTTTGTTTATAAATATGGAGGTATCGGCAATTATCTATTTGTTATGCTGACATTTCTGAAATTATCTGGTTCAAGAAATTCGAATATCTACAAATTTGTGGACATATCTGTAGATATATGGTTTTATTGCTGAAATTTCTGCAACTATTTGTTGAAAGAATTTCCAATAGCTAAATATTTTTAGAGATATCTGTAGATATGTGCTTCATTTGCTGACATTTGTGAAATTATTATGAGTAAGAATTTGGAAAAAATAAATTATTACAGAGATATCTGCTGATATATGTTTTTATTGCTGATTTTTCTGCAATTTTTAAGAGCAAGTATTTAATTACCTACACATTTGTTAAGATAACTGCAGATATGTGCTTTTATTGCTGAATACAATTGTTAGAAATTTATATATAATTTTTTTTGTAATATACTCTAATATTGTGGTAACACAGTAATATTGTCTTTCAACTACATAATTTTAGCAAATATGTACATACATTTCAGTATTCTTACATAAAACATTACAGTTTGATACATCAATTATTTTGATTTGCTTCAGAAAGTAAAAACTTTTGTGTCAAGCTTTCTTCTAAGCTCCAACTATAAGGTTTGCAAGAAAGAATTTGATGTGCTATTTCAGCTCTTTGTAAATCCATAGCTTCATATGAGAATTCAGGGTCTTCATTGTTGATTTCTTTGTCTTCACTTCTTTGTTTCATAATGTTCATTACAAACATGCCACAATCAACTCTGCAATGATTGACAAATATTATATAATTATTAGAAGAAATGTTCTATGATATGGAAATATTTGTACATTTTTTTTGTTGTGTACTTACGTATCAGAACGTTGTTGGGGCTGTTAGCAAAAGTGATTTGCTTTGATGGTTCATGCTCTGCTTTTTCCAATTTCTTTAGTAAGGCAGTGACATAAACTCTCTGTACAAAAAAACAAAGATTTTGTTAAATAGTTTATTTTTCTCTGATTTATTCATTTTTTAATTTACATACCATCTTTCTTGCCGCTTTCTGATGATCTGCTTCGTGCCGTGGTTTTATGGAATCGTAGTCAATCCATATTCTACCTTGTTTATTAAACTCCAACAGTGTAAAATGTGATTTTTGGTGGATAGGGAAGAACATTTTATTGCAGTTTGCAAAAATTTTAGCAACTACATTATCGATTAGGGCTTGTGTTACATTCTTTGAATTGCTCAGTAGAAATGTCTGTAGGATAATATATTAGACAATTGAATTGATGAACATTTAAACAAATTCTTCAGTAGAAGATTATAAAACTTACAGTAGCGTAAACTTTGAAGTACAAGTTTTCTGGATGAACTTTACGCAATTCATGTGAATACCAGTCAATGATCTACAAATATTATTATAAGGAAATAGTGATAGTATATTTGTTTACAGAATAATATAATATGATTAGCAGAAAAAATAATAAGTTCTTGAAATTTTGCATAAAAACAACAGGTTTGATTAAATGTTGCTGAAAAATCTGGAGATAAATGATATTGTTTTGGATAAATGGAATTTTACTGACAAAACAATAAGTTTAAAGAAGTATTGCTGATAAATCTGCAGATAAATGGAGTTATTGCAGATAAATGGGTTTTTGCAGATAAAACAGCAAGTGTAATTAAATGTTGCAGATAAATTTGTAAATAAATGTACTTTTGAGTAAAGTTGTACCTGGCCATCAAGAAATCTTCCTATAATTAGTTCACCAAGTGCTGTTCCAGTTATAATTATGTCATCGTCTCCATTTAAGTATGCACTTTTGCTGTGATATAATGATCAATATTAGTAAATGTTTGTATTTTTCAAATATTTGCTGATATCTAACCAGGAAATTTAAATAATTACTTTTAGTTAAGCAATTATTGGTATACTTGGCTACTAAAAGAATTATACAGTTTTACCTGAGGTCAGAGTTATTAAAGAAGTCCTCAAGCAGCTTGATTTTTTCTTCAGATAGACTTCGTACATTTGACCTCCTTCTGACATTTATTTTTGTACTGGTAGATAATTCTTTTGATCTAGGTTCAGATTCATATTCTTCAATTATTATTGGTAGGGTTTGTACTTGCTGTTTTTCCTTTTTTGCTTTCTTTTCAGTTTGAAAATTCACTTCTTCAGCCAATTTAACCCTTTTTTTTGGATTTTCAATTTCCAATGTTTTTTCTTTGATTTCTTCAATTTTTGTTTCTGCTGAAGTAGATATTTTTTCGGTTTGTTTGCCTTGTAACTGTGTATAATTTTGAATGCTTTCACCTGAAATTAATTTGAATGATGGTTAATATTTCATTATTGGTTTTTGAAATACAATTATTGGTTGTTGGTTAATAAAAATTTTATGAATAATTGTGAAAAAGTGAAGAATATGCTACACTCTACAGCAGTTGTTGCATTAATATCAGCAATTATTCTTCATATTATTAATATATAATAGGAAGAATATTTGCGGATATATCAACAAATATGTTAAATTTTTACAGTCTGGTTGAAAAACTATAGTTATTCAAAGCATTACCAGATGAAGGATCTTGTTCAATTGCTTTATCTTCCTCAACTATTTTTGTTTCTTCACCATATTCTCGGTCTTTCTGTTTTGCTTCAAAATTTATTTTTTCCCCATTATCAACATCTTTTTCTTTTTGTTCTTCTTTTTCTTCATCTTTCTCCATTAGCTGAGATTCATCTTCAACAGTTTTGTCTTCAGTTTGAATATCAATTAAATTTTCATTTTCTTCTGTCCTTTGAGCTGAAATATATGTTTGCAATTCAACTCTTTAATATTTTTGACATAGTTATAGATTTTGTGTTATGTTACAATGTGTTATGTAAAAAATGAAGAATGTGCTACAGTTTTTAATACTTATTGCAATGATATCTGCATTTATTCTTTAAAAATGCTTTTTTCTTTTAGTAAGAATACTTGCAGATATATCATCAAATATTTTAAATTTTTACATTCTTGTTGGAAAATAAAATATTACTGAAAGTATTACCAAATGACGTATTCTCTTCTGTTTCATTATCCTCACTTTCTTTGTTTTCTTCACTTTCACTTTCATCTGAGGAATTTAGTTTGCTACCAGATCTTTCTATTAGTTGTAGCTCTATATTATCAGATTCTGTGGATGATGATGTTTCCACATTTTGTCTCAATTGCTTTTTTAGCAGCGTATTTTCAGCTTGAAGTTTCCTGTTGTCCAATTCAAGTTTTCTTATTATTTCTTTATATTTTTCTTCTCTTTTCTTGTAGAATGCTTCATATTCTTCATCTTTTTCAACTGCATCTTTCAACAATTTTAGTTCCTCTCCTTGAAAATCCTGGAATAAATAATTCAATCAAAATTGAAGCTTAAGAATATTTGTATGTAATTATGTAAGAACTGTGAATAATTGGAAAAATGAATATAATTTTAATTATGATTGGTATGTATGTCCATAAATATTTTTAATAATGGCAGAAAAATCTGCAAGTATTATACAAAATAGTAGATATATCTTTAATTATTGTAAATAATCGTATAACTATGTTCAGTTTTGTTGTTTTAAGTGCAGATAAATATGCAATTGTTTATAAAAATTGCAGATAAGTCATCATATGTAGTGAATAATTGCAGCCAAAAAAAGCTCAACTGCTGCTAATAAATGCAGATATATCTGCAACCATTGTTAAATGTTGCAGATAAGTTTGCAAACAAATAAAGTACTGGCTATTTTTTTACTAAAGCTTAATAATTCTATAAATTAAATTGCAGTTATACTTACTGAGTTGTACTCTATGGTCAATAACATTATTGGCTTGAGTTTTGATATATCCCATTTGCCAGCCAAGGGATACGAGTTGTTGTATTCGAATTTAGCAGATTTCAAAATTTGTGTTTTCTCACAGATCCACCACTGCAAAAAAGACAATTAGTATTAGAATAAATTATTAATTAATAGGATATTTATCTAATTAATTAAAAATTTAATACCAGTAATAATGTGACGCATGCATTTATTTTCCTTGGGGTGTCAATATATTTTTCAATTTGATTTATCAAATGCTTGTGAATCGTTTTTGGCCATGATATCTGCTGCATTTTATCTTCACAAACACAATATGGAATCATATTCCATGATATACTTGAGTTTGGATTTGATATTAAAAATGTTGCAACCAAATGCAATTGCAAAAGCTTTGCAGTATCTGCTTGTTCTTCTTTTGATGATCCTTTTATTGTTGCAAATAATTCCCTTTCTATGTTTTTTTTGTTGACACTTGTTTCTCCTTTAAAGTGCCTGCTGATGAATGATGTAAACTCAGCATTGCTTTTACCCTCTTTTTTCATATGGCCAGAAGTTTTGATTTGCTGACCCTCTGTAGGAATTGATAGCAATTGGCTTATATCATCCTCTGTAAATGTTAGTAGCATATCTCCAAATTGGAAACAGTTCAAATTCTTTCTGTATGCTTTGATGATTATGTCTATTGTCGTTGAGTTTTTTGTGTTTTCTTTTGCAGGTATAATTCCAATATAGATCATATGAATGAACTTGTAGAAAGGTAGATTCTGGAGATATTTTGTATGTGAAATTGTCAGCAATTTTTCATTCTTAATCTTGCGAAGAACATCGATGAAAGACCTCAAATTATTTCTGTAATTATCTTCTGTTGATTTGATTTTCCCTTCACTTATTGTTTTTCTTTTTTCCGGTAGAATATTTGATCCTGGTTGTTGTTCAACAGGAACAATAGATGTTTCCAACATAACTTTTTTTCCTTCTTTTATATCTTCTTTTGTGTTCTTCTGTAAATGTAAATTAAATATTATGAAATAACTATGCACAATTTAATAATATGATAGGTAATGTTAAATACTTGCAGTTATAATGAATATGTAACTGAATTAAGGCTCAATTTGATGATATATAGTATTAAGATATTTCTGCAACTATACCGAATAGTTGCATAAATTTCAGCAACTATTGCACATAGTTGCAGAAATGTTTGCAACTATGTGCAATAGTTGCAGATATTTCTGCTACTATACAGAATAGTTGCATAAATTTCAGCATCTATTGCACATAGTTGCAGACATTTCTGCAACTATTGCATAAAGTTGCAGAAATGCAACTATATTCAATAGTTGCAGAAATGTTTGCAACTATGTGCAATAGTTGCAGATATTACTGCAACTATTAGCAATAGTTGCAGAAATATCTGCGACTAATGCACATAGTTGCAGATATATCTGCAACTATACGCAATAGTTGCAGACATTTCTGCAACTATTTGCAAATAGTTGCAGATATTACTGCAACTATTAGCAATAGTTGCAGAAATATCTGCGACTAATGTACATAGTTGCAGATATATCTGCAACTATACGCAATAGTTGCAGACATTTCTGCAACTATTTGCAAATAGTTGCAGATATTACTGCAACTATTTGCAAATAGTTGTAGAAATATCTGCGACTAATGCACATAGTTGTAGATATATCTGCAACTATATGCAAATAGTAGCAGAAATATCTACGACTAATGCACATAGTTGCAGATATATCTGCAACTATACGCAATAGTTGCAGATATATCTGCAATTATTTGCAAATTTTGTAAATTTTCAAAAAAATCAAAAACGTTTAAAATTTGCTGAATTATCTGCGAATATTTGAAATAATTGCACCTTTAATACAAATATGAATCTGCTTAAAATTTGAAGAGAGGAAATAGTTTTTTGAACAATATTTTTCAAAAATTGCAGTAATTACAGAATGTTTTTTAGTATATCATCTGCATTCTCAAAGAAATATTACCGTAAAAAGCTCGATTACATGCATGGCTAACTCGAAAATCTCTAAAATCCTTGCAAAAACCCTAAGATCTATTGATTTAAAACAGTGGAATATAAATAGACTACGTATGAAACTGAGGTACATCACCTTCGATCTTCCCATTTTGCCTCGTGTGAGATTTTCGACTTGATTTTGGTTGTTCAGTTGTTTGATTTTATAGAGTTTTCGGATTTTGTTGAAGAAACTGTGATTTCAATTGTATCAAAGGTTACGATAAAAAAAGCGTGGGTTCAGAGTTTTACGATGATTTGTGAGGGTAGTTTGGGAAAAAAAAAGGCGGTCTTTAAAAATAGGGATGAAATTTTTATGTTTTGTATCTAAGGGATGTTTGGTGAATTATGAAAGTTATTAAGGATGTATGGCAAACGTTCCCAAATCCTTTGTCCTTTTAATTCACGTTCTCTTTATTCCCTGTCAATTCGTCATCCTCTTAAAGAAAAAAATACCCCTCCTTTCTTCGATAAGTATCTCCATATTCAAATTAAATCACCGCTAAATAGTCTTTTGATAAATACAATAAATTAGACGAGATGCTTTTGAAGTTTGCTATCAGATGAGATTTGGAGCTAGCCATAAAATCTTGATGCCTAAATCTGACTACTGCCGTCGATCCAGCTTCCGTTTGCACCTGGATTTGCTTGCGCCTGGTTATCCACGTCATCGTCTGATGTTGTTAGGGTGTAACCATGTTGCCTGAAATTGCATGAGTTACGTAGAGTTGCTCACGTAGTTGCCTACGGTTATTACTTTGTTCTGATACTTTTTAGGTGTTTTACTATCTCCAGAGACACCGTTCTGGATCTATAAATGATATGCTTGATGATGTCAATGACCTCAAGCTGAAGATGTTTCTTCGACGTGATGGTGATGAAACTACCTAAATCTGAATCTGTGTTTGAACCAATGTTTTGAAAACCGAACCGTAAGTCGAACCGTTGTATCTCAAGGTTCAAGGTTTTGATGGTCGGACCGGTCGAACCGCTGAAACCTTGCATTTTTATTTTTTTAACGATTTGTACATTCCAAATTGAAAAATATAAACTCATGTTGTTTAATACATGATATTGACTCATGTCATAAAAAATACCAAACACATATTATTACTCAAACACAAGCACAACATATCTCATATAACATGATCTTAAACATACAGACCGATAATAATTCACATATAATAGTTGAAAACATCGTATAAATACCACAATAACATAAACATAAACATTTCATCATGGTTTTAACCTCAATAACACATTAAAGTTAACATGTATATAATAGTTGACACCTACATATTAATAATAAAATAACATGAACCTGCAACATGGTTTTATGCATAGTGCTATTAGAGGAGTTTGCAGCGGCAAAGAGCCAAATGATGTAATTTGTAGTTTAGATTTTAGTACCATTATGATTTTTAAAATATAGATTTACTTGTTTTTTTCAAAACAATACAAAAGATGAAAATGAGAGAGAATTATAGGATGAGAAAATAGGAAAAATTAAAAGAACCGCGGTTCAACCGGATAAAATTAATGGTTGCACCGCCGGTTTGAAGGTTCGACCGGGGTTCACGCATGACTAAGGCCTGATTGAGTTCCGAACCGTGATGATCCAAGGTTCAGGGTTATTCGAGGTCGAACCGAGGCTGGATCGGGTTTTCAAAACACTGGTTTGAACGCTGTTGCCTGACGCTTGAAGCTAGATGCCTGATTTAAGAATGGTTTGAAGTTTGGTGCACTTCTTTGCATGATATGAAAGTGCTCGCTGTATGCTACTCTGATATGAAATTGTTTCGAGTACCTTGGTGCTCATCTGAGCAGTGGTCATGTTGTGCTGCCGCTTGGAGACTGATTTTGTGAGCTTGTTTGCTTGCTTAAGATTGATCAAATGTTGGTTGCGTTGATAATTCAGTCGATTTTTGAGTATCTGCAATTAAAAGATTCTATATTGTTTACCAATTTAAGAATCTCTATATACTAGAATTTCTTTTGCATACGACGGAGAAATCAATATTTGATGCAACATTCAAACTGATTTGGTCTGCCAAAAGAGTCCATTCTTTGAAAAAAAAATGTATCTTTTAAAATAGAAAGATATTTGAGTTTGATTTGAAATTTACTAGATATATATTTCAGACATGCAATTGAATCCAATTATATCTCTTACTACGTTCACAATTCTGTAAATACACATCACCAACCAAACATATTAAACATAACATATATTCATTAATATCAAATAGAAATTAACTGGAATTTCAGACAATATTTCCTTTTAGATAATAATAATAAATACATATTATTTTTATAGATAAAAACATATGTGGTTGGAAATGATATACCTCTAAATCAGGCATATGAGATATAGTAGATGTCGATTTAATTAGAAACAAAATTGTGCTTTGATTATTTTTAAATTATAACACACTTTAAAAGAAAAATCAAATATAAAAATATATTATCATCAAATAAGACGTATACACTCCACAATATTCCCCTTTTAATGATAACAAACAACTAGTTATTATTTGACTAGTGTAACTAGTATTGAATATGTATTCGATATCATAAAATCAAAACATAGCACAATGTTTCATATATTTAACATGCTCCTCTTATTGATCTGCTCCGTTTACAAATGTGGCATATGTGTTCGAGAATAAAATAGTAAATATATAATATTTCTAAAATAAAAGCAATGAAATCACAATATTACCAAACCTTAATCGCTCTCTCCCTCTTTTGTTCTCATCAAAAGTATAAATATCAAATTAATACAATGAGAAAGTGATACTGAATGGTGGTGATACTGAATGGTGAAACTCGATCAAAATATGAAATTAAATATTAAATGAAAAATCAACCATAAACCATAGTATCTATATTGATCAATGTCATATCCCACGGGTGAGAAGAGAGTGACAAAAAATGTAGTTATATGTAGTGGGGTTCAAATGACATAACATGTAAGATATTATGTGATTAAATTGCTTTTTTTTAATTCATTCTGAAATCAAGTCACTTCCATCCATCCATTGCCGTGAGGTCTCTTAGATGAGAATAGATTCGAGTAATATATTATTTAAGTTAGAATAACTTATTTTTAACTCATCGTAGATGAGATCAAGAACCTTTCATCCATGCATTGTCGAGAGGTCTCTTAGATGAAGATGCACGTTATTTGACGAATATCGACACACCTACTTCATAGGCATGTAGGGGCTTAGGGACTCATTATATCATATGTGCATTTTTTACTATCCATAGGCTTTTAATAATAAATTTGGATATTTTAATTTAGCCAACTCGTATAAGAACAAGAATAATAGTGAAAAGAAAGAAAGCAAGGTGAATAGATAGAATATGATAGTCTAATGGTAGTTTCGGAGATGTTGTGGGATATGCAGTAGTCAAAAATAAAAACTATAACGTATGTTGGATTATCAAATAAATATCATAACATCATTATTTAATCAAACAAAAAATGAAATATTCTTAATCCTCTATATACTCAATATAAAACCTTCTGAAAATCACATAAGAAAGTTCAATCCATCATGATATAATTTCAAAAGGAACTAGAAATATATCAAAAATAATTTCAGTTTTACATTCAATCATTGAACATATAATATGAATTAGTTTTAGAGCTATTTGGTAAAGAGGAGCACATGGTCTAATATACATATTAATATATCCAAACAAAATCAAAGACTCATATCAAACGGTTTCATCACTAATCCTAATTTTTTTTTAAATTTAAGTAAAATTCATCTCCAACAACCATCTCTACTTTTGAATATCACGAACTATCTCGAAAAGTTCATCGCAAAGTTCAAAATTTTCATTTCTAAAAGTCATGTCAATTGTAGATTATCATAGCTCGCTTCAAGAATATCCATTTCATTTTTAAAAAAATTTCATTCCTCAAACTTCTTTTCAAAACTCATTTCAAGCATTAAAATATCACCTCTGAAGTTTAATATCAGCATTTTTAAGTTAAAGAATTCTGAAAAAAATTATGGTCGAAAACTTATATCAAAGATTTAGTAAAAATGTCTCATGTCAAATATTCATGGTTTGAATAAATATTGAAAGTAAAAAATCCTAAAAAGTGAAACGCTGACTTCCTGCTTTGTTCGTTCACCTTCGTTCTAAAACCTTCCTTCAGATCCTGTCCTCATCTTATTATGACTATTTTAGTGTCTACTGATCCTCAGTCCTCTCTCCCTCCGAGTCCGCCTCCCTCTCCCCCAAATCCGCCTCCAGGCTTTAGTCCGCTACCAAATCCTGATCCCATCGTAACCTAAATTTGATGCAAAAAGCTCATAAATCCTCCCTAGTTCCCACTACTCCTCAGAGCAAATATGGTCAAAACCCCTCTATTCAAATAGATCAAGTCAACAATGTCCAAAAACATAATTCCACCAATCGACCAAATCAAACTACTACTAGATCAACATCCAACAAATGGAGTTTTTCCACTACGTCTAATCGGGGGTGGAACGAAGTGGTCAAGGGAAATAATATTCCGGTTTCAGTACCGTTGAAATTTTATCAACCATGTGATTTCAACTCAATGAAATGTGCTAAAATGTCATTGGAGGTCGTGCAAAATGCTAAGAAACAATGGGATAATACCATTGTGATCTATGTTGTTAGTCCCAAACCCTGCTACCCATATTTCAAGGATTATATAATTAAAGTTTGGAAACCTAAAGACGGGTTCTCTATTTACTCGAAAGAAAATGGATTTTATGTTATTAAATTTAATAACAAAAAAGATTGTGATATAATCTTGAAAGGTGGTCCCTATTACTACAATAAGAAATTGATAATGATGAAGAGATGGTCGCTTGGGATGCAACTTAATAAGGAGTTACTCAATTCTATCCCCATATGGGTAAGATTCCCGAACCTACCTCTTGATTACTGGACGGAAGAGGGAATATGTCGTATTACTTCGATCATTGGTTCCCCAATCAAGTTGGACAAATTTACTGAAGGAATTATAAAGATCGTAGATGCTAGAGTTCTTATTAAAATCAACAATTCATTTGATTTTCCTAACAGAATTCCAATCTTGTCTGAAAAAGACGAAATGATTTGGCAGGAAGTGGTCTATGAATGGAAACCCAATATATGCTCCAATTATTCTAGCTATGGACACTTGGAATCACATTGTCAATTTAGTAAAGTTTGGGTGCCGAAAGTTCAACAACAGGATAATTCAAATGAAAGTATGGACATGCATATCGATGAAACTTATCTTAATAAAAGAACGCAAGTCAACTCGATCATCATTCCTAATAATCAAAACAATTTAGCTAAAGGTTGTACTGTTAGCATGGACAAATCCGTAGGTAAGCATATAATCTCTAACTCTCAAGAAAATCATAAATGTCAAACTATCCAGTCATTTCAGGAAAATCAAAAGAATAATATAGTCCAGTCAGTGACTAATTGCACAACCAAAAAGTCTAATACAATTCAAAGTTTTAAAGTTCTCAACTCAGATATAGACTTTCAACAAACTTACAACAATCATACTGAAGGTAACATTATGGACGAAGAAATGAGTGAAACACTCAATACACAACATTTGAATAACATTGAATCTCTTGAAGATCAGAATTGTGATATGCAGTCAACCGATTCATCTGACCTCCTCACGGTTCCTAACCCAGATGCTTTGATAGCCGAACCTATATATGCTACTAGATCTAGCTCTGTTCATAAAGTGAGGACTGAAGAGGTTCGTTTTGAGTTTAAAGCCACTAATGCTCCTGATGTCATTGACAATCCTGCATGGTCTAATCTGGTAACTCGGTTAAAAGGTAAAAGTAAGAAAATTAAAAAAGCGAAGATGACGGGGACTGCTACTACCCCGGGAGATAGCAGCAGCCAAGAAATAGAATTATAAATGCAGTTCCTTTTCTGGAACATTAGGAGTTTAAATTCCCCTGCGAAACAGTTAGAGATCTTGCAGATTCTAAGTAACAAAAAATTCTCGTTTATGGGTATACTTGAAAATAAATTGCCCTATGATAATATAGAAAAATTCATGGCTAAATCTAATAACTATTGAAAATTCTCTCATAATATTAATAATGATCAAAAAGCAAAATTTTGATCATTTGGGATCCCAATCATTGGTCAGATATCATTATTCACACCAATGAGCAATATATCACATGTCTGCTCCATAATGCTATTGGTTTCAGCATTCTTTGCACTACAGTCTACGCAGCTAATGATGGGATTCAAAAGTTAGAGTTATGGAGATATATTACTGAGCAATCTTCTAATTTTAACTTACCATGGATTGTAGCGGGTGACTTTAACGCTATTTTATCAAATAAAGACAGAATTAATTTTGGGCTTTATTCTTCTATGGGTGAGCAAAACTTTATTGATTGTATTTCCTCTTCTAATTTAATTGGACCTGACTTCACTAGTAATTACTTCACTTGGAGGGGTGGACTTAATTTTTCCATTCATAGTAAAATCGATCGTGTTTTTGTGAATACTTTATGGGTGAATAAATTTCAATTTGGTGTTCATTTTGGAAATCACTCACTAAGTGATCACACACCTATCCTAATCAAGCTTTTATTATGTAACAATTCGAGACCTAAACTTCAATTTAGATACAACAATACCTGGCACCTTCAGGAAGGCTACCTTGCTACAGTCCAAGATGAACTCTTGAAGGCATCTACTGGAAATCCTCTGTATAATCTTCTTTGCAAGCTCAAACGAGTCAAAGCTGCACTGAAAAAGTGGATTAAAAGTAAGTGCCATTTGCATACTATGGCTGAAAAGATAAAGGAAGAGGCTAATGAGTTATATAAGCAATTGATCCAAAATCCTTTGAATGATCAACTTATAGAACAGTACTCATTGAAGACTGATCAGACATACCACATTATGAGAAAAATTGCTTTAGAAAATGAACAGAGAATGAAAAAAAACTGGCTGGTAAAAGGTGATAGACCAACTGCATTCTTCTACAACAAAGTCGATTTTACTAATCCTAAGCGGAGAAGTGCTTACATTATCAATGAAGATGGGTCATGGATTTCAGCATCAGAAAAATTAGCTGGTGAAGCTATTAATTATTTCTCTGAAATATTTTCATCATCTCAGGTTGCACTTCAATTCCCATACATTACATGTAAGAGAATTTTATCAAATAATGCTCGAAGCAAGTTATGCAGACCATTTCAGCTAGAGGAGGTAAAATCAGCATTATTCCAAATTAATGATAACAGTACCCCGGGTCCCGATGGCATAAACTCAAAAAATTTCAAATTACATTGGGAACAAATAAAAATTGACATATGGAATGCAATGAATGGCATTCTCCGGTCTGGCAAGATAATTAGAGAGATTAATCACACTTTCATATGTCTCATACCAAAGAAGCCTGATGCCACTGAGATAACTGAATACAGACCAATATCATTATGTAATGTGTCTTATAAAATATTAGCTAATCTTCTTTACAATAGAATGAAAGAATATATGAATGATCTAATTTCATATAACTAGAATGCATTCATTCTGGGTAGAATTATCACTGAAAACTTCCTTCTAGCTTATGAAATGGTCAGGTGTTTCAATAGGAAGAATTCTAACAACTTATGTCTGAAAATTGTCTTGCAGAAAGCTTATGATAAAATTAACAAAGAATTTATTCATCATATGCTGATTGCGATGGGTTTTCCTCTACAATTTTCCAACCTTATTTATGAATGCATTTCTACTCCCTCATTTTTAGTGTTAATTGATGGCTCACCCTATGGCCTCATTGATAGTTCGAGAGGTCTTAGGCAAGGGGACCCCCTCTCGCCATATCTGTTCTCAATTGCTATGGAATATTTAACTATCTCTTTTGACATGGTGTAAAGGTTTAATAGATAGAAAAATTGCTAATGGTGAAAAATCTGATGTCTGGTCTGACCCATGGATTGAGGGACAATCATTAGTTGACAAATTTGGTTAGAATACTATGACCATTTTTTATGGACATAATAAGAAAGTTTCTACTCTTATTTCTGGAAATAAATGGAAGGATCATTTAGACCGTATCCCTACTCAAATACAGCAAACTGTGAACAATATAAAAATTCATGATCAAATGCCTCAGGATTTTTGGTTCTGGACTCCTAGTAATAATGGTCATTTCAGTTTAAAGTCTGCTTGGAATCAAATTAGATCAAAAAATTCAGAGTTTAATTGGACTAAGATCATTTGGGACAAGTATTATGCTCCTAAAATTTCTACATGTAGTCTGCTAGCCAAATTGAATAAATTAAATACTAAAGATAGAATTAGCAGATGGAAACAAGACATCAATCGCAATTGTGCACTATATTCTCACCATTTTGAAAATAGAGACCGCCTTTTCTTTCAATGTGATTATTCTAAAACTCTATTAGAAGATATTACACACAAACTTCAGATTAACTTTGGTAATAACTTTGATTTCAATCAAATTCTTGACTATTTATGCCTGAGTCAAACAAATAACGTAACAAATTTCCATCTTTCAATACTGTTCTTATTACTACTATCTGGCATATTTGGTCGGAAAGAAATTCGAGAGTTTTTAACAACACTGAAATGCCAGTTAAAATTAGAAGCTTACTCATTTTACAAGACAGTAGAAACTTAATCAAGCTTAAATTGGAAACCACTAAGAATAACAAGGAGATGGAGCTTATCTTAGAGCCTTTGCATTGTGCTCTAGGCCGCGGATCTAACAACCAACCTCCTTGACCTCTGTCCTTCCTTCTGTTGTTGATTGTAGATAGCTCGAAGCTTTGGCCAGTGCTGGTGACTGAAGCTTCCTTTGCCTCTTTTTTTTCTCTCTCTACTTGTTTGAAGAGGAAGTATTCTAATCGGTGGCTCTTCTTTTTAGGCACTTTGATTTATTTGAGAGGCACGTGAGCTGAAGATGTTTATTTTCATTTTAAATTTGTTGTTGTTTTGGTTTTTGTGAGAGGCTTTTGAGAGGCTTTTTGAGAGGCACTTTGGTTGTTTGTTTTTAACTTCTGAATTGCTGCATCAAATTGATCGTATGGTTGGTTTTGAGTGTGTTTATATATGTTTACTCCTCCAACCATTTGACAACTTGATTTTGCAGTTTTCTATCTCTTGTTGTACTGTTAATATATGGACATGATATGTACTCTTTTTCCTGGCAAGGCACCTATCTAGGTTAAGGGGATTGTTAGGTTTTAACGAGGCATATCATGAAAGTATATGGGTCTTTTTGTTAATAAAGTACCTATTTCCAAAAAAAATCCTAAAAAGTCAAAAACATATTTTCAAGTTTTCTTAAACAAAAAATTCTAAGAAGGAAAAAACTTTTTTTTAAATAAGATAAAAAAGAAAAGCACTAAAAATGCAATCTCTCCACATGTGAATGAAATAGAATGTGTCAATCAATCCGTGAGACACATGAGCTCTAAAAAAATATCAGACTAGAGGAATCAGAAAGGTTAGAAGTCATACCAAACGTTATAACAAGAAAGAACAAATTACCCTATCACGATACCAGTTATTATATGGGCTGACTATGATGGTGAACAATGATACCATTTGTTGCTCTCGACGTATTGGTGGTGGCGAACAATGGTACCTCAAACACTGGTGTCCTGCCTCTCAGTGTCCTATCATTAACGCCAAGCGTGAAAGATAAGCTTCATCAAACAAGCGTATTGCACACTCCACAATGTAAATTGAATTGACTCCAATATTTGAATTTCTCAACAAAAACACCTATGTCACAAAAGTGGACAAAAAAATCTTGAGTATATGTTGTGTTAGTCACCATTCAAAGGACATAAACATAGCACCATCTCATGTAGAATTGTATCACAAACAAATGTATGGAAACAATTATCATTGCACATCGACAATTGTTGTTTGGAAAATCAATCTGTTTTGAAACCATTATTTGAAAATTTTAATTCCATATTTTGATTTAGAACAAAACTAGAAAATTTCAGATGTTCAAGATAGCTAATTAATAAAATTGGTTCAAGTCAAAACGACAAACATATCAAAAGTTATGTCCAAAGTACTATGGCTCATTCGAAAAAATTAAAAACACTTTTCAAGTAATAAGCCGATTTGGTTGCTATTTTCAAGGTTTTATGTAGTAAATCAACAGAAACTCAAAACATGAAAGTTATAGGATTTTCTGTCTATTTTTTAGAACATATTGTATTTTGCAAATCGGAGTTACAGAGCTTGAGTTATGACATTTTTACTATAGCAGTGTAAAATAATAATATCAATAACTCAAAACAACAAGCGAAAATTGGAAAGTAGAGTTTAGAGATCATATCTTCATTTACCTTTGAAGTTATGTTTGAGTTGAATATTGTTATCCAAAGTGTGTAGATCTCCACGTCGTTTTCCTAGGCTAAAGAACATTGCAGTTATCACTCATAAACTATGTAGTAGAACTCGAAATTTTCTTCCATCGTAGTTGCTCCTTAGTTCGTCTTTGTTCTTACATGTTAGCAGAAGAAGTGAGTAGCCAAAAAGATAGGTAAGACCACATTTTGTTTACATTTGAAATCTTTGGTAACCAAAATTGTTTGTATAGATGACTGTTAGAATAAATAATTATACCCTTAGAAACTCAACTTTGTTTGACTTGTTTATTTATATTCCTAGTTTGACAATTATTATAACTATGTCAATTATTGCCATACTTCATGCATTTGGAAAACACACTTCTCCCTAGCGGTGTTACTAGTCATTTGCATATAAACCGACACTTTTTCAAATCCAAGTACCTTTTTCCCGTAAAGAGTTGATTTTCTAATAATATATTAAATGATTTTCCTCCTATGGAAATTTTCGAATAATCGACTCGAGTTCATTACTTTAAATTTTAGCTTAGAACAACGATTAGTAACATCCTCTCTCTTTTCAAAATCATTTCCTTTTAAGACCGCATTTTCATTTTCGAGCTCTTTTAATTTGGTTTTAATTTCAAGCATCTTGATTCCAAAAGGTTGGAGCTTTTCAAATTCAAGATTTTCAAAATGATTTTTTCAATCTCCTTTTCCAATTCATGATTTATTCGAATAAGTTCAAATTTGCTATTTTTCAAAATCACATTTTCATTTTCAAGGGTTTTGAAATTTCCTTTAATGTCAATTGATTCCTTTTTGACAAGCACCATTGTCCTAGTGGTTAAGTGATTTGGTTTTGGTGCCAGAGGTCACAAGTTCGAAACTTGCGTAGCGTGATTCGAACATTTATTGACAGGTGATATGCTGTCACAGTGATTTGTTGTATAGAAAGTACCATTTCAAAAAAAAAATCGATTCCTTTTTGAAATCTGCACATTTTCCACAGTTGAAATTTTCAAAACTTCTAAAATTCTCTAACTCCTTTTGTAAAACGTTAGTCTTGCAAACTAGCTTAATTTCTATTTCTTTCAAAATCGAAATTTCCTATTCAAGATTTTGAAAATTTTGCATTGAAGTGAACAAATTCTTTTCCATAACTCAAACATTTTTCGCAATTAAAATTTTTAGTTTTCTTAGTATTTTCAATCTCATTTTCCAGTTTGTCATTTTTTTGGCACAATTTAGATTTTTCACTTTTCGGCCTATTATTTTTCAATTTAAGATCATCAACAGTTTTAGTCAATTTATAGCATAAAAGAACTAAATCTTTAAATGAAAAATCACTTATATCAACATCTACTGCGTCGTCATCACTGCCATTTTCACTGTCATCGTCCAAATCGGCTTTTGCGAACCCTGTGAAACACAGTTTTGCTATTATATCAGCTCTGGGAAATTTCTCGCTATTGCTGACTTTTGCACCATATTTTGAATCGAGAGTGCTCTAAATTTCCTGTGCAATTAAATAATGGGAGATATGGTTAAATTCATATTCATCAAGTTTGTAGATAAGAATATCCATAGCATTAGCATTAAGAAAAAAATTATTCTTATATCTACCATATCCAATCCAATTTCAATGATATCCCAAATATGAAAATCAACATATTTTAAATAAATTTCCATCCTATATTTCCATTATGAAAAATCTATTTTATTAAAAATAAGTGGACTGAAAATATGCTGACTCTCACTAAAACTACAACTAGTGTAATTGGGCTTTTCTAAAAACTTGCTTTGATACTACTTGATAGGATCGTGCAATATACCCTAGAAGATGGATGAATATGGTATTTAAAATATTTCATAGGTAAATTAATAAATAATGTAGAAACATAAATGTAGAAGTAAATAACTCACATATATACTCATCTTCGTCGACTAACCCGTTAGCATCTACTGCTATCCCAAAGTTACTGCTAGAATTATATATTTGAATGCCTACAACATCTATATATCCGCACATCTGCTAACCTAAATATACTAATCCTATGCCTATTAGCTCTGTCTAAACTCAATTCTTTGAAATCAGAATTCCTGAATTACACAATGTAGCTCACCTAGAAAAATCTATGGTTACATTTTTAAAAACAAAATACAAAAAACTAAAACTAAAACAATGTTAAAAACTAAAGGGGTTTTTAGGCTCAGTGGAAAAGTTAGAGAAAAATTTAAGTTTGTTTTTTAGGCTGAAAGACAATTTTTAGTGTAAATCACAGAATGATAGTTGCAACTATCATTTTCTGTTTACACTATAAAGTGTCCTTCAGACTAAAAAATAAACTTGTTGTCTCTGAGACTAATTTTTTTTTCAACTTCTTCTCTCTGCCTATTTTCTTGGAAACTAAATGCTCCTTAGATAAATACTATAACGTGCAAGCTTATAAAATGAGGGGCTTCTACGAAAAAATCCTTTTTCCATTCGATTCACGTTCTTCTCTTTATTCCATGTCAATTCGTCATTCTCCTAAAGTAAAAAAATACTCCTCCTTTTTTCGATCACTATCTCCATATTCAAATTAAATCACCGCTAAACATTCTTTTAATAAATACGATACATGAGACGAGATGCTTTCGGAGTTTGCTATCAGATGAGATCTGGAGCTAGCCATAAAATCTTGATGCTTGAATTTGACTACTGCCGTCGATCTGAGCTTTCCTTTGCACTTAGATTTGCTTGCATTCAGAGTTTTCTACTGCCTACTGTCGAAGTGATGCGTTGACCGAAGGTTATGAGATCCTGACGATGCCTTTTATTACTGAATTGATATAGGGACGCGATGCCTGTTAAACTTGAAGGTCGAGAATTCATGCTCTGGGATGCTGATACGGCAACGTGCACCAGGCCTGCATCACACCCAACTGTGCATGCATCCACCAGCTCCAATATTGCCACAACCAAACCACAAAGATGCACAAGGATCCCTAGCCGTTATAGGGAATAAATGGCACGTGATGACAGCTCATAAAGCATAACTAATTTTCTGCTTTCAGTAATTTTCTGCTTTTAGTAATTTTTTGTTTTCAAATAAATGGTGATGACAAATAGTAGAGGCACACCTGTCCAAGGTTGTTATGCAGTGGTTTGTATCGTTTTGTTATATATACCAGTAAAGATGAATGAAAAGATATGGCTGAATGAAACTTTTCTTCAATTCTTTGTCTTCTTCGACTTCTTTTCTCCTCTAATTTCTTATTTGCAGTAAAGTTTGATAGCTTGAGACCTTGTGCACAACAGTTTGGTGCTTTCACTCTCCTCCTCCTACCAACCATCATGACCCGTTTTGAGGAACTAGCTTCACAACTCACCAACCAGCAATCCGCCATTGATTCCATCAGCACCACCATCGCTGCCCAACAAACCTCCCTTGCCAAACAAGAAACTGCCCTCGCCGACCTACCCGACATCAAAAGCACATTAGCTGCACAACACCTAGCCATACAACAACTTACCCAAGCTGTTGCAGAAATATCATCGAAATTTGTTTCTCATTCCTCCACGTCGACAGCCTCACCCCCTCCAAATCCACCATCATTCTTTGTTCGGCAACCAGCCCCTCCCCCTCCTCTACTTACAACCCCTATCAACAACCAACATAACCCCACACCAATCCACATCCGCTCCCCAAAATGTGAACTCACAAAATTCGATGGCTCCAACCCTTTTGATTGGATATTCCAAGCCGAAAGGTTTTTCAAATATCACTCAACCCCCGACGAATATCGCATAGAGTTAGCTAGTTTTTATATGACGGGCCAAGCCTTAACTTGGTTCCAATGGATGTATAACAACCACCAACTATCCTCTTGGCCATCCCTTACTCAAGCCATCGAAAATCGTTTTGGACCATCCCCTTTCATCAGTCCACAAGCATCACTTTTCAAACTCCGACAAACAACATCGGTCGACGAATATCAATCAAACTTTGAAACTCTCTCCAATCGAATAACTAACCTTCCTCCCGACGCCATATTGCATTGCTTCCTCTCCGGCTTAAAACCACAAATCCGAAACGAAGTTCAGCCCCACAATCCCACCACCATCACCAATGCAATTTCCCTTGCTAAGCTTATCGAACACAAATTCAATGACACCAAACAATTTTTCAGTAAAACCATTGCTAACCGAAACAATCCTCCGCTTCTTACCAATCATTCCCCTCTTCTTGCCCTTCCGCCAATCCCAAACCCTACTTCAAACCCTACTGCCAATTACCCAATCCGCCGATTAACCCAAACCGAGCTCCAAAATCGTAAAGCGCAAGGTCTCTGCTATCACTGCGATGAGAAATATTCTTTCGGCCACAAATGTTCAACAAAACACGCACTGCTGCTCCTCCCAGATGACAACGAAGACAACCAGGACGTGGACACTCCGAACAGTTCCCAAACAGCGGAACACGCTATCTCCTTCCATGCTTTGGTCGGTTCCTCACATCCAAGATCTATCAGGTTAGAAGCCGTCATCAACAAAAAAACCATTTCAATTCTCGTAGACTCCGGAAGCTCTCATAATTACATACATCCAAAGGCGGCGCGATTTCTGAACCTCCAGATTGAAAGCACGCCTGAATTTCATGTGACCGTGGGCAACGGAGAAAAGCTTCGCTGCCTTGGAGCCTGTCGTCGTGTATTGGTACAGATCGGTATTTATGAATTTTACCCTGATTTTCTCTTACTTCCAATTTCTGGAGCTGATGCTGTTTTCGGCATTGAATGGCTACAAAGTCTCGGGCCTATCACTGTTGATCACAAAAAAATGACAATGGAATTTGACTATCAGAATAAACATATAATATTAGTGGGCCAAAATTCTAGTGACAGCCCATCAGAAATCTCGGTTCAGCAATTGAAAAGAATTCAATCCACTACTTCTTTCAACTGCTATTTTCATTTGGAATTGATAACAGCCCCAGATTACCCCACTGCTTCTAACATTTTATCCGTACACCCTGACATCTCCACGCTATTAAACCAGTACCCAGACCTCTTTCTCAAACCAACCACCCTTCCACCGCATCGTGACCACAACCACCATATTAATCTACAACCAAATTCCCAACCCGTCAACGTTAAACCATACCGCTACCCATACTTTCAAAAAAATGAAATCGAAACACAAGTCCGCGAGATGCTCAACTCCAAATTAATACAACCATCCACTAGTCCATTTTCTTCACCCGTTCTACTTGTCAAAAAAAAAGATGGTTCATGGCGCCTTTGCGTTGACTATAGAGCTTTAAATGCAATTACGATCAAGGATCGATTTCCTATACCGACCGTGGACGAATTACTTGATGAATTACACGGCGCAACGTATTTTTCTAAATTAGACTTGCGTAGTGGCTATTTCCAAATCCGACTACATCCGCCCGACATCCCCAAAACTGCCTTTCGAACCCACGAAGGTCATTACGAATTCCTTGTAATGCCTTTCGGACTCACCAACGCACCGTCTACATTTCAAGCGGCAATGAATGACATCTTCCGCCCCCACCTTCGAAAATTCATCTTAGTTTTCTTTGATGATATCCTTATTTATAGCAGTTCATGGGAAGCACACCTTTCTCATCTTAAAACTACATTGGGTATCCTAACCATCCATCAATTCTATGCTAATGTTTCAAAATGTGTATTCGGACACAAGGAATTATTTTCTTTGGGCCACATAATCTCACAACAAGGCGTACGCGTCGACCCTGCAAAAATTGAAGCGATAATAAATTGGCCGATTCCATCAAATTTAACAGCAGTCAGAGGATTCCTTGGCCTCACAGGATATTACCGACGTTTTATTAAAGGGTACGCCCAACTTGTTACCCCAATCACTGATTTACTAAAGAAACACGTGGATTTCCATTGGCCTCAGCAAGCAAATACTGCATTCACTACCCTCAAAACTATTGTCACCTCCACACCAGTACTTTCTCTTCCTGATTTTACCAAACCATTCGACATTCACACCGACGCCTCTGCCACTGCCTGCGGTGCTGTCCTCTCCCAATCTGACCATCCGATAGCCTTCCATAGTCAACGCCTCCCCCCTCGCCTGCTCACTGCCTCAGCATATGCACGGGAAATGTTCGCTATCACTTCCGCAGTGCAAAAGTGGCGCCACTACCTCTTGGGCCGACAGTTTACAATCACAACCGACCATCAGAGCCTCTGTCAACTCCTCACTCAGACTATTCAAACACCGGAGCAACATAAGTGGTTATCCAAACTCCTCGGATTTGACTTTGTGATTTGTTTCAAACCAGGTAAAGACAATAGCGTCGCAGATGGATTGTCTAGATGGACATCGGAAGCAATTATGGTTGCTCTATCTTGTCCGACAATGGATTTCACCTCACGCATACGTGATGCTCTGCAAAATGACCCTGAAACACAACACATTGTTGCTGCAGCACACAATTCCAGTTCGGCCTCCTCTCCGTATGTGTTTCGCGATGGTCTTCTTTTCCGTGGTACTCGCCTTTTCATCCCTTCAGATTCTGCTCTACAACGTGACATTATTACAGCATTCCATTCATCGAAAGTCGGAGGACATTCGGGTATTAAGGCTACAACAGCAAGAGTTTCGAGTAATTTCTACTGGCCAAATCTTCAGCGCACCATCCAAGAATTCGTCCAGGCCTGTGATGTTTGCCTTCGGGCTAAACCAGAGAACACGGCTGTGAAGGGACTCCTCCAACCCCTTCCTATACCACATCAAATATGGGAAGACATTTCTATGGACTTCATCACCCACCTTCCCCCTTCGTCCGGGAAAACGTGCATATGGGTCATTGTGGACCGTCTCTCAAAATATGCTCATTTTTGTGCTTTACCAACCTCGTTCAATGCCACTCAATTGGCTTCATATTTTATACAAGAGTATGTCCGTCTCCACGGCTTTCCGAAATCAATAGTTTCCGATCGGGATCGGATCTTCATGAGTCAATTTTGGAGAGAGATATTCCGTCTTCATGGCACGTCACTCAAAATGAGTAGTGCTTATCACCCGCAAAGCGATGGCCAAACGGAGGTGGTAAATCGGTGTTTGGAGACGTATTTGCGGACCGTTTGTGGCGACTTACCCTCGAAATGGTCAAAATTCCTACCTTGGGCCGAATATTGGTATAACACATGTAAACACTCTTCGACCAGCATGTCACCATACCAAGCTGTTTACGGCCGACCACCACCCACTATCTCCGATTACATCCTTAATAACACACACTCCCCAGATGTAAAAGAGTGGGCACAAGGAAGAGATGAATTATTGCATACCCTTAAACATAACCTGCAACGTGCTCAAGCAAGAATGAAGAGTCAAGCGGATCAACACCGTCAAGACAAAGAGTTTTCCGTCGGTTCATGGGTTTATGTCAAACTCCAACCGTACCGCCAACTTTCCATCCGCCACACTCAACACAAACTATCAAAAAAGTATTTTGGTCCATTTCAAATCGTCGAGCGCATCGGACCCGTGGCTTACAAATTGCTGCTTCCACAAGAAGCTCGACTGCACCCCGTCTTCCACATCTCACTGCTCAAATACTGCCCCAGTCCACAGCATGCGGTTCCGACCCCTCTACCCCCAGAGATCATCTCAGCTAACAGACATGCTGACCTTGAGGACAAGGTCATTCTCCTAGGAGGGGATATTGATACGGCAACGTGCACCAGGCCTGCATCACACCCAGCTGTGCATGCATCCACCAGCTCCAATATTGCCACAACCAAACCACAAAGATGCACAAGGATCCCTAGCCGTTACAGGGAATAAATGGCACGTGATGACAGCTCATAAAGCATAACTAATTTTCTGCTTTCAGTAATTTTCTGCTTTTAGTAATTTTCTGTTTTCAAATAAATGGTGATGACAAATAGTAGAGGCACACCTGTCCAAGGTTGTTATGCAGTGGTTTGTATCGTTTTGTTATATATACCAGTAAAGATGAATGAAAAGATATGGCTGAATGAAACTTTTCTTCAATTCTTTGTCTTCTTCCACTTCTTTTCTCCTCTAATTTCTTATTTGCAGTAAAGTTTGATAGCTTGAGACCTTGTGCACAACAGATGCCCTCGTTGTCGTCTGATGTTCCTGGGGTGTAACTGTGCTGCTTGAAATTGCATGAGTTACGTAGAGTATTCACTTCGTTGCCTAAGGATAACTTTGTTCTGATATTTTCTACGTGTGTAACTGTCTCTGGAGATACCCTTCTAGATCTATAAATGATATATTTGACGATGTCAATGACCTCGTGTTGGTGATACGTTTAGTTGCTGAAG